>OU611752.1:7729795-8344795 GCA_914767535.2 Dunaliella primolecta
TCACCTACCTCCCCAATCTTCAGAATGCTCTCAGATCTCACATGCATACAAAACACAGGCTTGGATATGCCAACCCCAAAACAGGCTACTACTCATACTATCAGAGTTTGTTACCGCATGTAGATAAGAAAATCAGCAATGCCTTTAGGAACATGTCCTGTATATCCACACCCATGAAGCGCACCACTTACAATGTCGCACTGGCACCCTCTATAACCAAAAACGTGCGGTTCGCTTTAAAAGGTCCACTAACCCATTATGCCCTCTCCCAGGCTGTCATCAATGAGACAGCGCACTCCACATGCTCTCAGGCTGCCAATTTCATATCATCTCCAGCGTGAAAGCAGAGCGCCACAATGTTGCTGGAAGAATGGTCATCAAAGCTCTTAACAAGAGCCCTTCCGGGAGCGGGCTTGGTTAACACAGACATAGGAAATGATGATAGGTTGGCGCAGCACAACCTTCAAATCCCTGCACATGCATCAAACAGAATTATACCCCCTTACCTCTTTCCAAGAAATTTTTCTAAGAGATCTAGACTCACCTCCAGCCGTCCTGATGCTATACTGATTACTCCTTATAAAGCCAAACCTACTTCTTCTCCTTCTACCTCCTGCTCACACCATCATGCGTTACGCAGCAGGTACAACCCCACACTGAGGGCCACAACAACCAACCGCGTGAGGCAACCCCACCAACTGAATGCAAACCAGCGACACGTGGACTTGATCGAAATCAAGTACTGCAAAGACACGAGGCCTGGACATCAGTTGGAGGCGGCACAGCGGCAGCATGCAGACCTCTGCAAACTCATTAATGCAAAAGTTGTGACTCTCCACATCATCCTTTTGGGTGTTGATGGGACCTGCTACACTGAGCACACCCTTAACCAGTTTAAACAAATGGGACTTGACCACCAACGCACCAAAAACCTTGCTCGCAAACTTCATGCCCATTCTGTTATGTATGCCAACAAGCTTGTTACCACTAGGCGTGCTATTGAAAACAAAAATACTTCTTGCAGCCAGGTTATGGAGCCGGGTGCTTCCAATAACCCTCCAGATTCCCATTAGAATCTCCTTTTGTAGCTCCGTGGTGGAGGGGATTCAAGGCTCTTCTGAGCCAATGTGTCCCCTTTTACTTAATTGATGTAGGGAGAGTTTCCTCTGCCTACGCAGATAATCTTTTCCTTTTCTTTCTTTTGGCGTTGATTTAGAGTCTGGTGCAACAGAGCCCATGCCTCCTTTCTCCCCGCTGAACCTCTCCACGCAGAAATGTTATTTTCTAGTCAACTACCTTAAGCTGTCGACCACTATCTTATTTATGCACCCACTAAGACCGATAGTGCAGCCATCCACACATCACATGCCATGCCAGCAGTGCTATGGCCAGCATTCCTGACGTTAGTAGCCACTCCTCTGTGCAAGCCATACGTTCTTGTGCTCAGCATTTACTTTTGAATTCTGATAACTTGGATAGGAAAAACCCTCTGGACACCAGCTTGTGTATCTCTACTGTCTCGAGCCTTCTGTCTCTTCCACATGGCCGCCTCTTTAACCTGGAAATTGCCACTTTTATTATGGTGTGCTCTGCTGGTTTCCTCCATCACAGCTGTGCCATTTAAATCTACGCAGGTGAAACTCGTTTCTGTCCATCTCGTATGGAAGTATTAGTGAAAAAGGGTAAAAACAGCCTGTTTTGGTCTGGAGAGGATCCTCACATGCTTGTCTGGTCTCTCTTCCTCAACAGTTATTACAAACCACAGGCTCTTCAAAAGGTCATGTTCCAAAATTTCGTGCTTTCACTTATCCTCATGGCCATCCCACTTCCATTCACCCTTCCCAAGCTTGGTCTTACTCTCAAGCCCGTTGTTTCGCTCTGCAAGCCCTACCTGATGAGGCTGGCATTCCCTTCTCTGTCTTCACAAAGAAATACGGTTTGCATTCTCTGCACTCCGGAGGTGCTACTTTCGTGGCCAAGAAAATGTCCCTGATTACATCTTTAAAGATTGAAATTCCAAGTTCATGGGTCCTGCAGGTCCAGCCGGAAGTCTAGCTCATCTGTGCACGCCTACATTGCCTCCTCCATATAAAATAAGCTTCGTCCTACTTCAGTCATGGAGTACTAGCTCAATCTTCAGGTGTACTTCTTTTTGCTGAAATACACTATTCCTCACGCATCTCACAATGCAACCAAAATAGAACCCCTGGACTCTGATCCCCCTTGTCTTGATATGTGCATCTGTGATGTCTGCCATGGAACCTATCATTGGACGTGCATGAGAGAGCTTGGTTGCTGCACTGATGAGCAAAGAAGTATTGACAACAATGAATTGGGCTTGCCCTGCCTGTGCTCATCTCAATGAAGACGATAAACTTTGAAGAGAGTTTAATTCTTTCAGCAAAAAATATGTTGCCATCACTTGGGAGCCAAGGTGGGAGCCAGAAGACACCATAGAAACATGGCCGATTTCCTCCAGCGCATTGTCAAATTAGAGACCCACCAGGATGAGCCGAACCTCTCCATATCTCAGATGTGATATGATATCTGCTGCTGACCTTGAACTAGATAGCCTAGAAAGGCAAGGGTTTGACAAAGCAGACCCAAAACACTGTGGAAACAAAAATTAGACGCAAAGCTCTGTAACAAGGTCACCTCTGGTGCCACAAGCAGACAATATAGGGACTGGACGCTGTAAATTCTGGATTACAAGCGTTGACCCTGTTAGACCAGGCCTAGTAACACAACAGACCCCAACTCCAGAGCAGAGGCCACTAACTCCCCTTTCACACCTTGCATACCACCCCTGGTGCTGCCAGAGATATACTCTTTACAGGTGTCATGCATCTACGGCACAGATGGCAAACATCAAGGGAAGCTCACCTCAGAGCACATTAACGTCCTCCAAACATGTGACCAACACAACGCATGTGACCAAGCCAAGCACAGTGGAATACATTACATGATCCAGCCTCCTCCTAAGAGCTTCTCCGCCTCTGAGCTTATGGGCCTCTTCTCACGCTCTATTGTAAATAGCAGCAAACACCAAAGTGAATAAGTCAAAGACTCCTACATGCGCCTGATCATGTCCACTCAGCCATCCAGGAGTGGGCACTAGTGACACAGGAAAAATGGCCCCTTAAACACGGCCCCAAGTACCTCCACTACTGGAGTGAACACCCTCAATACAGGATCTCTGGAGCTATCCACAATGCCTTGTTGTCCAAGTTCTCAAATTTCTTGTCATGCTATCGACCATGTGGTGCACCTCACCTTTACACATGCCAATCTCAGCAACACTACAAACGGATGCAACAGCAACTTTCATGTTCCTACCAAGCTGGGAAGGTCCAATGAACACTTGTCCGTACTCTAATTTCAAACTCCTTATTGCCTACCCTCACCTCTGCTGCACGTTGGAAACCATACCCTCAAAAACCCTCAATTATGTCACTCCCCCCTTCTAGGTCAGCAAGGAAGTCATGCTCCCACGCCATTCCTGGAGTCTACAAATTATCGCTGTCTGGAATACTGCATCAAGAACCCGCCTGAATGAGGACAACCAACTTGGCTCACTGACTTAGCACGAGTACATCCTTGAGGCTGGTGGAAAGTAAGCATAAAGAATGATCAAGTTCTCAATGCCAGACACCTGGGCATTGAGAATGGTTTCATGAATTATGAAAAAAAAACACTCTGACCATCAGCACACCCCTAAGTACATCGTCCAAAGCCAACAACCCCTCTCGGCTCTAACTGCATCTGTCCAGACCTAGTCTAAAAAGTAAAGGATAGGAAAGAGTGGGCATACACAGATGGCAGCTGCCATAAACATCATGGAAGACAAGTGATAGGAGACCGGGTCTACCACCATCACACTGATAGTCCCAATATTGGGACAACATAATTAATTATGTCCAACCAAACGGAGCAGGAATCACTGACACCATTGTAAGGGCTGTGCACCAACTTGAATGCAACCCCCTTTCCTTAATTGATGTAGGGAGCGTTCACTGCCTACGTAGTTTTCTTTTCTTCTAAGGGCTGAATCAGCTGCAATAGCAGCTGCCATTCTCCAGGGCCACTCTCACATTGCAAACTGGTCACCTTTCTTCACTCCACCAAATCAGAAAACAAACGCTGGATCCAGAACTTCACCGCCAGCATCTCCAAGGCCATTTCCTTAAAATAATAATACAGCTTGCACGCACCTACCCCTATACATTTCTACAAGGTCAAATCTCAAGCTGGTATTACAGGTAGAGAATGCGCAAATGCCGTTGCCAAATACCGGGCTATTCAGGGTGACACCGGGCTATTCAGGACGCACCCTTGCAATGAGACTGC
Source organism: Dunaliella primolecta (assembly GCA_914767535.2). Lineage (NCBI taxonomy): Eukaryota > Viridiplantae > Chlorophyta > Chlorophyceae > Chlamydomonadales > Dunaliellaceae > Dunaliella > Dunaliella primolecta. Next base: position 7,734,143 of record OU611752.1, read on the forward strand.
CCATGAAGCAAGGCGAACCGCCTAGATTCCATGTATTTTTCAATGCTAATGTCACTTTCCCGTCCAATCTATGCGCAGATCACTCTCAAAAATAAAAGAATCTAAGAATTTTAGATATGTATTTTGTTTAATTTCAAAACTTAATCCATAATCTTTGTCGACGATGTTGCGTGGGGCAAAAGGCGACCGGATCCTTTAGTTCCCTTCGTAAGGCGTATATGTATGTACCGTGTAACATAATAGCCTCTGGAGGACATCGTATCTGAATCTGTGTGCCTCGAGGGAGAGGGCCAGCCTATGCAAGCGCTCCTGAGGACCAGCAGGTTGCTGGTCAGTGGTCTCTGAGGCCGATTCATTTCCCTTTGTGTTGGTTTTTGGGGATGCCACGCTTCGCTGGGGAGTGTTTGTGGCTGCATGTGACGATGCGCATGTTCATTCCTGCTGTCACATCGATATCTCTTCTGGATTCACTTTCTTGAGCATCACATGGTGCATGCGCAGGCGCAAATTCCACCTATGCAAGGGGCTATGCAAGGGGCAAGAAGCCATGGCTTGAGATATGGCTCCTCTGTACTTTCATGCTTGCATAAAGCTCCCCGAGGCATGCGTTTTCTATTTCCCCCGCACAAAGCCAGCTCCAGCAGCGATGAAGCCATGCCAAGGCTGCCATACAAACTGCTGCTGCGAGCATCCAGCAACATGTCAGGCAACTGCTTTGACCGATCTCAAATCCTGCGTGAAACCCCATTTCTAGGCACATTTTCCGTGGGGATTTTTGGTGAGTGGAATCAAGTTTCGCATTTCATGCTCAGCAAGACAAGCACGCAGCTTAGTGCAGATGGTTGCATCAAGGATTGCACGCATGTGTGCAGGCAGCCTGTCACTTGAACCCCAGTGAGCCAGAACCACTCATGTCTCCTTCTTTTCTTGGTGACGCAACCGCTTAGGTTGGCTTCCAGCTATGCAATCAGATCTCGTACTTGCAAGTCAATCAGGGTTATACATAAAATTTTGATCAGACATTAAAAAGAAATGTCTCTAAACGAAATGCCTCTAAAGGAATTATGCAATTTACTTTACACACACGCACACGCGCGCACACACACACACACACACACACGCACGCACGCACACACACACACGCACACACACACACACACACACACACACACACACACACACACACACACACACGCACGCACGCACGCACGCACGCACGCACACTCTGCACATTGCCACCCGTGTGATCATAGGTGAGCATATTGGCCTAAAAGTCGATCGTCACGAGGTGTGTTTTGATTTTCCATGCAAATTTCTAGGCTATTTTTGCTTCTCTTTGTGTCTGTTGCTTGTGCTGCCCTCCCTCTGGTCCAATGTATCATCAGGAAACACTGTTATCTTTCGTGATCAGCACCTCATGAGGTACTTTCTAAGCGCCTGTTGCCAGCATATTTAAAGGAAGGGTGTGTTATTAAAGCATCACTGCTGGCTTCATAATGTTCAAAAGACACTCATATCAGATTAAAAAGGGTTTAAGCAAAGGACCGTTTTTTGCAGGAGCTTACTCTGAAGCCCGACCCAGAAAATGATAAAAACTCCAAGTAAGGAATTGTTGGAGTTTCTTGGCTTGAAGTATTGTCTGTTTGCAATGCAAGATTGTAGCTGCATTTTGAGCAGACTTGAAGCTGTCAGCATGCAAACACACACGCACGCACACATACACACACACACGTGGGCACACACATACACAAACACACCTATTTTTTCCCCTGGACACTTTAAGCTTGTCTTCATGTCCTGGTGGAGCCTTCTTTTTGCCCTTCAGAAGACAATATTTGCGTAAATTGATTGTGCAGTTAAACCCACGCCAATGCATTCTTTGACCTAAAATTGCTCGCCTTCAGAATTTAAAAGCCCGTACGCATGACTTCATTCTCCCCATGCACACTCAAAACACAGCTAAGTGGGCATGTTCCTATTTAGAAAGTCATGGGATGTAACTGGTGTTGGCGTTTTAAAAGCTACTTAATGCAATTCGTTTGGAAAAGCATGCTAAACTTTCATATCAAGTCTCTTCCTAGACTAAAGTGAGCCTAGCTTTTCAGGATAGTCACAAAATTGGACGTTGACGGCAGTTGCATTCTTTTTTTGCACTTCCCTCCCTTTTATCACATTGACTATCTTTCCCTCCATCCTCAGGACCAGGACCATTTCTGCCTACAAACTACTCAGTGGCTGCGATGGATACAAAATAGGCGTCAAATTTCTGTAAAGAAGGGTTGCATAGGCAGAAAAAAAGCTTCAAACATCAACTAAGGAAAAGAGACATCTTCTAAAAGGAGCCGCAAGTCCCCTCCGCTACAACTTTCATTAATCAGATGATTAGTGGGTTACTGGAAGCATCCAGCTCCAGAGCCTGTCTGTGAGGAGTATCTGTTTTCAATGTGCTTCTTGTTTGCTAATGTGTGCATAGCCTGAGGGTGTAATATCAATGGAGTTTACACGCAAGCTTAGAAGCCCATTGGACGTCAAGTTGTCTGAAATGATTCTGTCATGGTTTTTCTTATGTCGATTTGCCAACAGCATAAGGTGGCGGGCTCAATGTGCAATCTTCTCAGCTTTAAACGTCTTGCTTGTTCTGTTCTTCACGGGTAGAATGATTTGCATACAGCCAGACTGCACTGGAATCTTTCCAATTGGTACCCATGACTCGTGGTTCCTAGGTCTCCATAAACCTGGGGCTGGATTTTGTTGCCATCCCTTATATATAGAAATGGCATAAAACATGACTGCCTTGTGTGTCAGGGCACCTTCCAGTAACCTGGGCAGAGTATCTGGCAGGCCTGATGGACAGCCAGACCATCAAGATGCGCGCTATTGTTACTCGCCGTGCATACCACTGCATTTCAGCAGGTAGGCTAGAAATTATTCCCACATCATGGTTGAGATCGAGGATTCTGACTCTGATGTATCTGCTGCGTATTTCATTTCAGGGCAATTGCATTGATGAGCTTATTTCTTTGCTAGTTAATAAACATAAGTAGACGGAGGGAATGCATGCTCACACTGTATAGACCTCAAAGAGAGCTTTGCTTATCAACACTGCCGCAGATGTATTTGTTTTTGCTGAGCGAAAAGAGGCAGAAGCTGTGCAGCGTGACTTTGAGAGGGCCAAGCTGCATTTGCAGCCGGTTCCTGTGGGCCAGGGAAATGTGCAGCTCCATGATGGCTCAAGTTCCAGCTCCCTTGTGGAGTACCTCCGTGGGTGGAATCAAATCATCGATGCCAATCTGCAGCCTTTAGCACATGCAAACCTGCCAGACCTGACATTTCGTATAAAGTTTGATATGGGAGGTGAGTGCAACCTTGAAGTTTGTGGCATAGGAACATAAAACCTTGCATTAAGCAGTTGATTGGGGTTGTCCTGGATCTATAATTTAGACAGGGCTTCTCAATTCCTGCTTATGGACACACATGGTAAGCTCAAAGATTCAGAAAATGCAATATTTCATGGCTGGACAAATGCCTTGATGGGTGTTTCAAAATCTATCCGCCAACGATGTAAAACAATCTGTCCAAAAATGCAAATAATTGAAGCAAATCCTTACACGGTTATTGCTCCAAAAACAATATAGTGCTATGTACAGAGCAGGGCTTGGCCCCTTGGGTTGATGTCCTCCAGAGGATCCTGCGAATAAGGCCAGAGCTGTCCCTGCTGCACCCTTTACCCCATTCATGGGCAGTCTCCCACAAAATTGCACAGCTTTGCACATTCAGGTGAATTGGTTCGCTGCAAAAGTACTTATGCATGGAAGCATGCTGTAATCTTAAGCATAACGCTCAGAGGGTCACCCGTATCTCATTTCAGCCTGACACACTCCTGGTCAGGCGGGCAGCAATGTTTGGGAGGCCAGGGGTGCAGTTAGCATAAAAAATGCAAGCTTTTGGAGGTTCTGAAATTTGGCTTGGCAGCAGGGCACCCCCAGATTAAGCTCCAAGTAAAAGCCCGACATACCTGCAACAAACTGTCTGCTCTGAATGATCAGCAAGCTTGGGAGACCAGAGAGTGCCCCCGGGCAATCAGCTGATGCTCTGGATTTGTACTTTTTGTGGTCAATTCTCCAAAGCCTTTTGGCTAGCTTATCTTGCCACAGCCTGAAGCACGTTTCTTTTGGTCATTTACAACAAATCAAGGGTTTTAGTGTGATATGGTTTATGTTGCCGCTGGTATACCAAATCAATATATCCGAGACCGAGCCGTTAATCCATTTGCTGTGGCTCCACTGTCTGTCTCAGTGCTTGGAGCCCATGACTACCTTGACATCAAGAAGGCTCTGACCTCCCTGGGCATCCCAGCAACCAACAATCTCTGCTGGAGGTATAGCTAACTAAGAATGCAAAGACGTCAAAGGGAAAGGGTCACCTGTGCTTGTATTTCCGACTTTCCAACGCCGAGCAGGGCAACATCTCCCTGCTGCTGTTTGCAAGCTCTTTTGAGACACCTTTTTTCTTGGAGGAAGTGAAGATAATTCCACTGGACATGTCGTCAGGAAAGCCAAAATAGCTATGCTGATCAAGTCATCATGTTCTAGCAGCAGCTTTGTTGCATTCTATGCCTTGCTTCCATCCCTTGGGAAAAAAGGAAGCAACGTGCTTTGACACATGTCATTATTTGCTACCATTTGCACCTCCACAAAATGCTAATTCACATTCATTTGGTGTTGCACGTTGTCCAGGCTGGAGAAGGATGGCAGCCTTGAACTTCCAGAAAGTAGGACACCAGTAGAGGTCATCTCTCCAATCCTGCATGGGCGCTCTGGCATCCTTGAAGTCGTCCAGGTTATGACAGCACTGCACTTTTGGTCTCCCGGCCTGAACAGCTCATGCGGCATAAAAATTCAAGTAAGCCAAAGATGAGTTGCAAACACAAAAGCACTGTGAGAAACAAAAAGGAAAAGAAGGAAAGGAAGAAATACGTAGGCGGAGGAAACTCTCCCTACTTCAATTAAGGAATAGGAGACACATTGGCTCAAAAGAGCCATGAGTCCCCTCCACCACGAAGCTACAAAACAGAGAATGCCTATAACACACCTTGTGGCAACAAGCTTGTTGGCATACGCACCAGGAAGGGCATGAAGTTTGCAAGCAAGTTTAATGGCACGTTGGTGGTCAAGTCCCAGTTGTTTCAACTGGTTAAGGGTATGCTCAGTGTAGCAGGTCCCACCAACACACAGAAGGATGGTGCGTAACGCGACAGCTTTTCCACTTGTATTCTGCATGCTGCCGCTGTGCTGCCTCCAATTGTTGCCCAGGATCATCACAGTATTTTAACCCTATCAAGTGTACGTATACATGCCACTGATTTACATTTAGTTGATGGGGTTGTCTAACGCGAGTAGTTGTGTTGGAACTGTGCGGGGTGCTGTGCCTGCTGCGTAACATATGGTGTGAGGAGAAGGAGGAAGAAGAAGGAGTGAGTTTGGCATGATAGGGAGTAATCAATATAGCATCAGGACAACTAGATATGAGTCCAGATCTCCTAGGAAAATTATGTGGACAGAGGTAGAAGGTAAAATCCTGTTTGATACATGTGCAGGGATTTGGAGGTTGTGCTGCGCCAACCTTTCATCACTTCCTTTGTCTGTGTTTACCAAGCCTGCTACCTAAGGGCTTTTGCTAAGAGCTTTGGTAGTTATTCTTCCAGCAACATTATGGTGTTCATATTCATGCTGGAGATAATATGATTCGGCAGCCTGAGAGCATGTGGAGTGCACTATATAATTGAGAGTAGGATGGTTGCCAACTTGTTGGCTGTGCAGCTTCCATTTTTCTTCTGGTGCAGCCAAAGCCAGGCCCTGCAGCCAAGCTGGGTTGTGATTGTTTAGATGGATCCTTGCAGCTGTGTTCCAGGCTGCAATATTTTGTAGGTCCCAGGTGTGCTGAGAAAGGGGTATTTCCTGGTTGGGGCAGGATAATGGATTGTTGTAGCAAAGTTTGGTACGAGCAATGGTTCCAAGTTCATAACAGAGATGTGGTTAGGCAGAGATGAGTTTGGATTAGGGGTTAATTATCATGTGTTGTCCCCATACAGGGAGGAACATGAAAGTGGCAGTGGCCTCTGTGTTGAGAATGGCTGAGTAGATAGCATGGCATAAGGCCTGAGTCATACCTTCCTCGGTGTAAATAGGATGGCAGACAGAGAAGCCTGAAAATCTGGATGAGAGGGAGTTATGATGGGCACCAAAGAGAGTGTCTCGGGGGTCAGTGCTCCAGTAGTGTTGGTTTTGTGGGTTGTGATCCAGCGGGGAGGCCATTTTCTCTTGAGTTTCCAGGGCCCATCTTTGGAGGGCAGTATGGATGGGGGTTGGCAGGGCCCGCAAGAAGGAGTCTTTAATCTTTTTACTAGCGTACTTGTTTTCTAGCATAGTCTTGCGAGCAAGGAGCTCCTGCAGCTCAGATGCAAAGCTAGTAGGAGCAGGTGTTATGGCTTCATGCAAGCCTGCAAGCTTGGCCCTATAGAAAGCCTTGTAAAGGATTTGAAATCGGCTAGGGGTTATCATCTCAACACACTACCTTGTGTGTCGTAAATGCAGGCCAAGCGTGATTTGCAAATTTCTGGGAAGATAAGGGGAGGTAGAGCATGAAAGTGGGGGCTCCTGTGAATTTTGCGGCTTCTTACAGATCCCTTTGCAACTTCCTGCAAGGCTGATATTTGACTCCATCTAAACCCGGAATTCCTTCTACCATACAAGCACCTATTTCCCACCTTTTCCCTGTGTCAGACCTCTTTTTTATGTTGGCTCTCTTCAGTCAGATACATTGAAGGCAACTCACCCCTGTTGCTTCAGGTACCCAACTCACTTTTGTTTCAGCAGGGCATGGTCAAAGCAACACCAGTTCTTTTCTTTTTTTTTTCAATGAGAACTCACTTGAGGAAAATTGACTGGTTCGCAAGCACAAAGGTGTGCAACTTCTGACACTTGTAATCTCTCAACCATATTTGACAGGTTGGCTGGAAGAGAATGAGAGACCTCATGGAAGATGAGGAGGGAGAGAAAAGGACACACCTGAGGAATGAGATAGGATTTCCACACATTCCACAAGAGGGCTGGGAGGGTAAGCAAACTAGCATCAATTTTTGCACAAGAGTGTATTTGTTTGTGTGTATATGTGTTATGCCAGTCGTGGTGTACCAGGGCTGCACGCACCTTGGCGCTTGGTGCTTGGATCAGGAGCCTGAGATCTCCGGTTCAAGCCTTTGGGTGGTTTGGGGAGATCTTCTGGGGCCCTAATGGTGGATTCCTTTGACATTTTCTTGCACGCAGCCTAAGGGAAAGTGTAGACTCCTTTGTGTGTGTATGTGTGTGTGCGTGCGTGCAGACGTGCGGACATGCGTACGTACGTTCGTACGTGTGTGTATGTGTGTGTGTGTGTGCACACGCATTGCATTTACATTAAGGAAGTCAATGGGAAATACAATAAACACGTTGTATGCGTCAAACAAGAAGTACCAACCAAGGGTAGCAAAACAACGAAAAAAACTTAGGCAGTGAGAACGCTCCCTACATGAAATAAGGAAAAAGAGACGAATTTGCTCAAGAAGCTGTGAATCCTCACCAAAAAGTAAGAAGTAATCTAAAGTGGGTATGGTTTGTTTTTGGCAGCACGCAGCTCCAGTGCACCAGGGTTAAAGTGGGTGTATGTGTTTCCAGTGGCACGTCTGGTTGAGGTAAGTTTGTATGCACGTTGTACAGAAGGGGCACAGAGCTTTTGTCCAAGCTTGGTAGACCTTTGCGGGTCAATCCCTAGCTTTCTTAATAGATCCAGGATTTGTGCAGTATAAATAATCCCACCCACACCCAGGAGCATTGTGTGGAGGATGATCTTGGTACCTTGGAGTTGTTTGCACTGTTCACTGTGTTGTTGCTGTGAGGCCACTAAATGAGCACCTGGCCTCATACTTTCATATTATTAATTTCTCTCAGGTGAATGTGGCGGGTTTGAAAATTCAATTCATGAGGCTGCCTGACCGACTTTGCTGCTTTTTATCTCCCCCCATCATGGGTAGCAAATCCTTACTGCGGGCACAAATTGATCAGCTCGTTAACTGCCAAGCAACTTTGCATGCGTACCAGAAAAATTAAAAGAATGCAAGGCCTTCCTTTAGTGGCGTTAATTCAACGTGTAAATGCATTGTACTGGATCCTTCAATTTCAGAGCCTGCGCCTGGCTTGGCATGTAAGCAAAGTTAAGACCATCGGTCAAAGATGTGTGTGCTACAACTGTTGATGTCAAAACAAATTGGATGTCTTTGCAGGAGTGGCCTCCGTGGTGAAGACTTATATCAAGCACAAGAAGGCCATAGACCTGTTAGTACCACAAAACAGATGGGATGACAGGTGTAAATTGGTGGGTGTCTGCAAAAAATGCAAAGATCGTTCTGCGTTGGAAACACAGTTCCTGCATCGTGCATCTTAAATTTTGCTTACTCTCTACACAAAATGGATTGACAGATGGATTTTCCAATGGAAGACACCTTGCACAAATCAGAAGATTTTGATGATTCGTTGGAACGCTGTGGAGTACATGGGTGAGTGGAATGCTTGCACGTCACTCTCTTCAGTTTGAAGTGGGATCCCTTGGCTCCTGCCCTTAAGGTGCAAGGGAACTTTTAAAATTCTGCATTTTTTATGACACCCAATGCATGCAGGCAGCTTCCTTGCTAATTGCACACCTCCTGCCCCTTTTTTTGATTTACAAGCAGAGGCAGGTATCAAAAGGACAACTTCTTGGCCTTAAAAAAGCATGGCAACTTTGAGTTCCAACACCCAGGGCTCACCGGAACACCAGAGGCGGTACGTGTTTTATCCTTGGTTATGAATGAAGTTGTCTTCAACATCAAGCTGCAAGGCATGGCTTTCCTTGGGGGGCAACTTACTGTGCTTGTCTCTGCTTCATGTCGCAAGTCTGGAGCTCCAATCTTTCAGCTTTGATCTTGCACTCTTTCTTGTTGCAAGACCTGACTTCTTTCTCTGCTTGCCATGCTTCTCAAAGTCTGAGCTTTGCAGTGGGGTGGCCATAAATTCTTTAAACTAACGTGGCTCCATTTCCTTAATTGATGTGGGAAGTATTCATTGTCTACAACTTGCCTTTGCAATGACCCTGAGGCCGATGTTTGTGTGGATGCTAAATCACAGACCACGAAATGTTCTGTGCCTCAGGCTGTCAACTTACTTCTGATGCACTTGACATTTGTGGAGGCTGCCTGTAGCCACAGCAGCACAACCAGCAGTTTGAGCAGCATCCTTGCTGGCTACAGCATAAGTTTAAGCTTGGACCAGAAGCTGGAGTTGCTAGGCTGGAAGGATGTAGCTATGCTGTCAGGCAGGGAGCTGGAGCTCCTTGTTGGGCTTGCAGAGGGAATAATGGCCGGCAGCAAAGACAAAACTGTTGCGGAGCACCTGATAAAACGGTTACCAAATCAGGTGAGCCTTTCTTCAACTTTGTACATGCTGGGCTAGCACTTGTAGCACACATGCAGAAATAAGCATAATGCTTCCCAAAAACCCTTCCCAAGCACCTGCTCAGCGGATGATCAAATGAATGGTTATTTCAAATGCTCTTTTCTGCAGGCACAATGGATGGTGTAAAGCAGAGGGAAGAAGACAAAGCATTAGGTCATGCAGGGGGTCATCTCCTTAGTCACTGCCCCTTTTGATCAGGATCTGAAGGCTGGTCGCGGCTTGCTTGTTGGAGCTTGACATCTTGCTTTCTTGACTCAGCCTTTAAACTTTCGTGCCCGCTCTTGAACAATTAGCCAGACTTTTGGATCCATCCTTCGCTGCGCGTCTTCTGTGAGTTTGTGACTTTTTGTTATCATCAAATGATTTCTTCGGAAAGGAAATGCTTCCAGAAGTTCTTTTCTATTTTTTCTGATCATCTTAGCGACTTCAGGGGACTTGCAGGGAGGAGATGTAAAATTCAGAGGAGTGATACAATTCAGCTTGCTGCTGAAGTTTGTGGCGAGCTTAAGTTGACGAGCTGTGATCTTTCAAGCTCCTTCACTTTGACATTCACCAAGCTGATAAGATTTATTTGAGCTTTTACATCTAGTAACTGGTCCAAGCAGCAGCACCGCGAACCTCTGCCGCGATCTTACAAAGGCCTCAGCTCAAGTCACCCTCCATACCATTCTGTTAGGGGTGGAAGGGGTCATCTACACCCCCCAAACTCTGAAGCCTCTTAAAAAGCTTGGTCTTGACACTCATACAGCTACCAGGCTTGCTCTGAAGCTTCATGCCCATTCCGTCCAGTATGCTTATAAACTTGCTAGCACCAGACGCACTCTTGGGAAGACTCCTCTCAACTCTCGTCACCAAAATCAGGCACGGGCTACTGCTAGTAACCCTCCTGATCCCCATTGACTTATTTGTTTTGTTTCTCTTGGTGAAGGGGATACACGGTGCATCGGCCCTAGGTATCCTCTTTTCCTTAATTGATGTGGGGAGTGTTTTCACTGCCTGCGCAGCTTTTCTTTTTCTTTTTATAAGTCACCACTAACCATCCCTATTCTTCAGTGTTGTGGTGGCAATTGAGGGAACTCACGGATTTTTTTATTTAACTTGTCCCTTTTTCTTTTCTAATGTAAATGGTAAGGGGGTTCTCTGCCTAGAAAAGAAAAGAAAAGAAAAGAAAACTACGATGGAAGAGTAACTCTCCCTACATCAATTAAGGAAAAGGAGACACGTTGGCCCATAAAGAGCCGTGAGCCCCCTCCACCACGAGAAAAGAAAGAAAGACAAAACTAATGTGGATCTGGAGGGTTATTAGAAGCACCTGGCTCTAGAACCAAATGGCTGTGGTAAGCACTCTTGTTTTCAATACCGCGGCGTGTGGAGACTAGTTTATGGACATAATGAACAGAATGGGTATGGAGTTTTTTTGCGAGCTTAGTGGCATGTTGGTGATCCAGTCCTAGTTTCTTTGATTGCATCAGGGTATGTTCAGTGTAAATAGTTCCACCAACACCCAGGAGAATTGGGTGAACAATTTCAGCTTTAGCGCTAATAAGATTACAAAGGTTAGCATGTTGCTGCTTAGCCGCGCTTGGGGCACATTGGGTCAGTAGACCTTATAAAACGAACTGCATGTTTTTGATTGTAGAGGGTGCCTGTGCGGTATTGAAGGATAGTAAGTTTCATGTGTGTGGAAATACTTGACATATTTCTGAATGCGTTGCTAATTTTGTTTTCTACATGCGGTAATAAGTTTTGGTAGTAAGAGTAGTATCCTGATTTGGCATTGGCATATCCAAGTTTGTATTTAGAATGCATGTGGGATTTGAGAGCATCTTGGAGGTTGCGGAGAAAGGTGAGCTTGGGAGCAGGAGGGGGACCTGTACATGTACCTGCAGGATGCACTTTGTTTTCTTCCTTGGCTAGCCAAAAAATATGTGTGAATGGATTTCCTCCAGGACCCACCCCGGGGATTTCAGTGTCTGCCACACAGTTGTTGGCTTGCTTTGCCTGGTGTTTAGCAATAGCATCTGCGTATTCATTCCCAGCGATGCCGGCATGGGCCTTAACTTTGTAAATTTGAAGTTTGATGTGAGAGTTGCTAATGAGAGATGAGATCATTTTAAGGATAGCTCCTTGGATATGCCTCAGGTGTTTCTCAGGGTAAAGAATTTGTTTACGTATTTGATGGAGAGAAGTGAGGCTGTCTGATGCAATGTTTGCATATTTGGTGATGATAGCAGCAGCAATTGCTGCCAATTCAGCTCGGGTTATGGTATTAGTAATTCCAGCACCGTCAGGTTCTACAAATTTAAAGTTCTTGTTGTCAGTAAGTGGGTAATAGACGCCTGCTCCGATTTCTTGCCTACTGTTATGGACAAGGCAGTTTCCATCTGTATATGCCCAGGTCCTCCAGTCAGCAACTTTGAGGGTGTGGATAAAACTGGATTGGCTGGGCACTGAGTCTATTTCTTGGATACTCATGTGTGAACTATGAAGGTGTTTGGAAACGTGTTGTCTGTCAAGTGGGAGGCGTTCCAATTTACTGAAACCTGGCATATCAGCATGCCTGGGATTTAGGACAGGATGGCTGCTGACATTCCTAAGCTTCCACTCTGTGGTTTCTTTAAGATCTCCTGCGAGGCTTTGCAGCCAGTCTTTGTTATGGTGGTTAAGCCAACTCATGTATGCATTGCAACTGAAGCCTCTCCAGTGGGGTAGAAGCATGAAGGTGGCAACTGGCTCGGTGGAACACTGCAGCTAGAGTCCATCTTAACAACTATAACCCAACTTGGCTACAGGGCCTAGCGAGAGATATACCAGAAGCCAAATGGAAATTTAACAGCGTCAGTAGCCACTCTACTCTCAATTCCATGCATGCCGACATGCCTGGATTCAAAAAATGTGAACGCCTTCCCTCCGACAAAGAACAAATCACAAGGGGCGCAACAACTGCACACATTGATATTCAGAGTAGAGACTCTATTCCTAGTCAATCAAATGCCAACTTCACACTCAAAGTCGCCAACTGGAGGGCCTGGGCTTACACAGATTGCAGCTGTCATGCTCAAAATGGCAAGCAAGAAACTGGGGCAAGCGTCTACTGCCCGCTCACTGACAGCAAAAACTTTGTAGAACCCAACGGTGCTGGGATTACCAACACCATATGTCGTGCTGAATTGGCAGCAATAGCTGCTGCTATTACCCACAGCTATACGAACATTGCGTCAGACAGCCTCACCTTATTCCATAAAATACGTAAACAGCTTCTCTACCCTGAGAAACACTTGAGGTATATTCAAGGAGATGTCCTCAAAGTTATTTCAACTCTCATCAGCAACTCTCACACCAACATTCGTTTTTATAAAGTGAAGTCTCATGCTGGCATCGCTGGAAATGAATGTGCTGATGCTATCGCAAAATATCAGGCCAATCAAGCCAACAGCTGCGTGGCAGACACTGGGATCCCAGGTGCAGGACCTGGCGGAAATCCTTTTACTCATATCTTGTGGTTAGCCAAAGAAGAAAAAAGAGAGCAGGCTTCGGGCACATCTACAGGTCCCCCACCTGCCCCCAAGCTCACCTACCTCCCCAATCTCCAAGATGCTCTCAAATTCCACCTGCATTATAGACACAAACTTTGTTATGCTAATGCCAAAACAGGCTATTACTCTTACTATCACATCGTTTTGCCACTTGTAAGTAAAAGAATTAGCAATGCTTTCAGAAATATGTCATGTATATCCACACCCATGAACGCACTATCTTACAGTATCGCACAGGCACCCTTTATAACCAAAAACATGCAGTCCTTTTTAAAAGATCAACTCAGTTGATCCATCATGCCCTCTCCCAGGCTGTCATCATTCAGACAGCGCACTCCACATGCTTTCAGGTTGCCAAACTCAAATCATCTCCAACATGAAAACTGAACGCCATAACATTGCTGGCAGAATGATTACAAAAGCACTAAGCAAGACCCCTCGGGAAACAGGCCTGGTCAACACAGATATAGGAAACGATAACGGCTTGCGCAACATAACCTCCAAATCCCTGCTTATGCCTCAAATATAACTTTACCTTCCTACCTCTTCCCTCGTAACCTTTCTATGCGTGATAGATCCACCTCCAGCCGACCAGATGCTATCTTGATAACCCCTCACAATGCTCAACCAACCTCTAACAACGTTTTTTCCTCTTGCTCGCATCATGCTCTACGCAGCAGGCACTGCACCACACAGAGGGCTGGCACAGCTAACCGCGTGAGACAACCTCATCAATTACATGCAAAACAACGCCACGTGCACTTGATTGAAATCAAGTATTGTGAGGACACAAGGCCCCAACATCAGTTGGACGCGGCTACACAGCAGCATGCAGACCCCAGTAAACTCATTAGCGCTATTACAATTCACCCTATTCTCCTAGGTGTTGGTGGGACTATCTACACTGAACATACCCTGAAGCAATTCAAACTACTAGGACTGGATCACCAATGTGCAACTAAGCTTGCTCAACAACTTCATGCTCATTCAGTTCGGTATGCCCACAAGCTGGTTACTACAAGACGCGCTATTGAAAACAAGAGTACCCCTCATAGCCAGGTTCTAGAGCCTAGTGCTCCTAGTAGTCCTCCAGATCCACATTAGCCTTTTCCGCCTTTAAACTTGCGGTGGAGGAGACTCACGGCTCTTCTGAGCCAGTGTGTCTCCTATTCCTTAATTGATGTAGGGAGAATTTCTCTGCTTACGTAGTTGTTCTTTTCTATGTAGGGTTCTTATGGAAAAGGAATATCATTGCAAAAAAGATGGAGTGAAAAGACGCAGTGGCTAGTGTTTTGTGACGATTCCAGCAAATTCCCCCAAATCAGGTTTTACGTGCCCCATGTGAGCTTTAGCCCAGTCTATCTAAGCACACAGGGCGACTTACACAGATCTGAGCATATGCTCTGCTAGATTGGAATATAGATTGGAATGCTCTGTTAGATTGGAGAGCTGCAGTCAAGCTGTACAGCAGCATGCTTGGTACGAATAGTAGTACTTTACGCCGTGTTATGCAAGCCGATTTGAAGTTACAACCTAAGGATGACAAGTGCTGGACAGCGCAATTAATTCAAGCCTTCCAAGGTTTGCGTGTTTCTGAAATTTTTGAGCAGGCTGTGAGGTCAGGAGGTGCCATTTCCATGAATGATTTTAGTGCAGACTTGAGGTACAGATTGCAAGGAGTTTGGAGAGAAGCTGAGTCAATGGATCCAAGGGGAAACAACACCAAATTAGCTACTTACCAAGCTTGGTTTGCTACTCCTTTTGCTTGCAACGCTCGCCAAACCTATGCACCCCTGCCTTAGTATCTTTTTTTGGATTTGCCTAAGCAAGTTATGCGTAATGTGAGCAGGTTCCGGCTTCGTGCTCATACTTTGAAAGTTGAATCGGCTGTTTGGCAGGATGATGGTACCTTTGTGTCTGACAGGTGTCCTTGCAACCAAACTCAAGATGAAGCACTTGTCCTTTTTAACTGTACTGATGAACACGTTTGTTCTCTGCGCCGCAAGTATCAAGTGCTTTTTAAACCTTACTTCCAGGATATTCTTGAGATGCAACCTTTTTTACTGCATCAAGTGAGCTCTCAATTTGTTCATCAGTTCCTTCATCAGCGAAATGCAAAGCTTTTCTTTTTTGTGTCTGAGCTTATGGATTTATTTTTGGCTGGCAGAGACCAGCCACAAGCCGATCAGCCAAACGACCTGGCTGAAGGTCACCCCCCATTGTAACCATTGTTACCATTAGATTGGAATGCCAGATACACTTAAAAGAACAAAATGTTTCAATCAGATGAAGTGACTGTGAGTGGGCGAACATAAAATGCAAAAAAGGAGCATGTCTGGGCCCATGCTCAGATAACCCCCTCTGAGAGTAGATACACTTCATGCTTATTTCATGAAGAGTGACAGTGTGTGTAATTCTTCATAGAAATTGACACTTATGAACTCAGCATTAGGCTTGTCTCCTTCTCCAGTTGACATTTGTACACAAAATTAATTCGGTTTTGTTACAGGCACCTTTTGCTTCAGCTAAGCTCCCTTGTAGGCAGGTACAGCTATATAACCTTATCTTATCTTATCTCCAGTGGGTGCTAGGCACAAACTTTGTGGACTTTGAAGACTTGTGGAAATTTGTCTTGTTTACTGTTGTTAACCTTGTGAAAGCTAGTTGAGAATGTTTCACCAACAACCGATCAGCAAGAGATTTGGGCTGTAAGTTACCAATCCCTTGTAACCCTTGTAGGTTACCAATGTAAGCCCATGTGCCCACTGCTTGAAGGTTAAATCTTGTAAATGGCTGGGTGGTTCAAATGCTTGTGATAGTGTAAGTGTGCTGAAGTCCACGATGAGTCCAAGATGACTTGCTCTCTTCTATTGCAATTGCTTTGCAATGGAAGTGCCTGCCTGGCGTGTTTTGAGCCTTTCTATTTGCAGAAAATTTGTCAGTCAATTGAAAGCCGAGCAGCCGAACTACCTATTGCAATTGCATTGAGGTGTGTGAGATGCACAGCAAATTTAAGGACATTTTTATGAAGATTTCAAGAGATTTTCTCAAGAAGAGCAGCAAACTCAATACAAAGTGCAATGGCACCCCGTCACCATTGAAAAATGGGCCTTGCCCATTTTCCAAAATGATGGGCTGAAAGTGGCCTATTCAAAGCATGTACCAAGAAGAAATAAAATAGACCCGTGTTACCAGATCTGCTGGTACCCAGTGAGCAAAGAACACATCGTTGAAACTCAATGCTTTGACGATATGCCCACCTGTGATACCTGCCACCGCACATACCATTGGGGCTGTCTCATAGATGTCAAAGCATGCTCCCAAAATGACCGGGCACTGAGCGAATTAAATGAGCACTGTGACTGCCTTGCTTGTGCCTGTCAGACTCCCAAGATGCGGAAAGGATCAACTTTTCTGAAGATTGCGAAATGATCTATGTGGAATGGCATCCTTAATGGGAAGCTGCCGATATGTTACAAATGCATCCAGATTTGGATGCTCATGTGCAAGCCTTTGAGGAGGAAAGACCAGAACAAATGTTAGGCACCTTGAACGATGAGACAGACCTGGACAATCTTGTCAATCAAGGCTTTGAAGGCAATCCTCAGAGCCTATCTGACTCTTCATGGATCTCAACTACCGGTTGCGCCATTCGCAAAAATGTCACCTTTGACTTCCAACCTACCAACCCCCAGACAGATCATGCCAACATGGCAAGGTGATATTATCATTAGAAGTGTTGACCTCACGAAGGAAAGTCTTCACCCTGGCCGACCTGATGAGGTCACACTGCTGGTACAAATGCCAGAGGCAACCACCTCTGAATGCGCTTGTATTTACAATGCCAATGGCAAGTGCGTTGGCATGCTCACTGTAGAAAGACTCAAGACCCTGCTCAGAGCCTTTGAAGCAGCCAGAAGGGCAGGCATTTATGCCACCATCCAGCCACCTGGTCAGGATTCAGCAACTGAAATTGTGGGACTGCTCTCTCTTCAAAAGGCTCAACAAAGAGACCTCTCAGCCAAGAGCAAAAAGCTCCACACTTCTAATATGCTGATCACACCTCCCCACATCCGATTAGCCCTGCATTAATAGTGCATGGTCTCAACAGCGAGGTTTTCCAACCCTCTTGAATTTGACGACACCTACAACACTTATTTCAGCACAAACTGCCGGGACAAGGTCTTTGGAGCACACACAGACAGACGCCCTCTCTGTACGCTACGACGGCTTCTCCTTCTGCCATCCCCCACATGATGATGAATAAATATTTAGGCTCCTGCGCCACGCAGTGCAATCCTCCCTCCAAACAACAGAACCAGTTACTACCTTCATGCTCCTGCCCCACTGGAGAGACTTCAGCTGCAACGCTTATATGGCCTGGCTTAATCATTACCCAGATCTTGGAAAAGTGCTTACCAAATTTCTTACCAGAAACATCCAATTCCAGGCACGACAACACTGGTTTGACACCATATCCAACCGTACCCTACCTTCTTATCCCATGCAAATTATTGTTGTCTGAAATCTTAGTGCCAAAGAAGTGCTAGATAGCACAAACAAAGACTGGTTCAAACTCCTCAGTCAAGATGTTCCAGAAGCTCACTGGCTACCCCTGGATCGTCCTAATCCTGCCACGCCACTGCGTACCCACCAACACCTAGCATCAAACACCTGGAAAAAGAAATTCCAATCACCTTCCCCTGACACACATAGCTGTTCACACAAGCACCCTCAGGCTAGGGCATCTTACATCCCTAAAAACTACATAAAGGTGTTCACACCTAAAATCAAGAACTGGAGAGAAATCACCTACACTGATGGCAGTGTAATTAAACACAAAGAGGATGACTGCACCACTTTCTGGTTCAGGTGTTTACAAACCGGGAAGGGACACTACTCCACCCTCCCAACACTTGCAGCTGTACGTCAAATCCAATGGCCATGGGCCTACTAATACCACCACCAGGGCAGAACTTGTGGGTATTCTTGTGGCACTCCAACAAGAGCAAACCCGTATTGCCACGGATAGTGCATCCTGCCTTTCCCAGATCTCTATACAAACTCTCACTCCGATGCGCATGAGGTATCACCTACATGCAGAGCTATTTCATGCATTATCAACAATATGAGAGCACTCCCCTCATCCTATTAATTTCTACAAAATTAAAGCCCACTCTGGCATTATAGGCAATCATGATGAGGGGGCTGATGCCTGCGCTCGCACCACAGCCCTCCAGACACCATACTATGGTGTCTAGTAGACATTGCACTCAGTGGCTCAAGGCTTCCAGATGCCAGGGACCCCTTCCACGATTTTTATTGGCTCTCTTTGAAGACCTCTCGCGCACAGAATGATGGTGTGCACCGCTCCCACACTTTCTCAATCAACTACCTCATCAATCTGAACAACAAACTCAAAGCACATATGCATAAGAAAGACAAGCTTGGATCTGCTGGCGTCTCTGGCTACCACTACCAGAGATGGCAGAAACTTAGCGATACCATACCACCCACCAACACTGCAGACACTAAGGCACATAACACATCCTCTCAACTTGCTAAAAAGGAGATCAGCAACTCCTTCTGGCAAAATCCAGAGATTACTCTGAAACAGCAAATAAATGTAATGAAGTACTACGGCAGTACCAAACAGACACACTGTACACACAGACATGCCTTCACTTTCAAATTTTCTTCCAGTTCTGGAAGATGCCCTCTTTGCGATGATATGGACCACATTGACCACGTACTCCTCAGGTGTACAAACTCAACAATGAACAGGATGCACACCAACAGACACCACGAAGCCCTTAGTCTCTGTGTGAATGCCCTCAGTAAAGGCCGATATGGCTCATCCCTTATTGGTATGGATGGCTGCAGTAATGAGAGAGTCCTGGATCAGGGCATACAATCTTCTAAAAACGTCTCAAGAGCTGCTCCAGACTGAATTTTCCCTAATGGTACTGGCTCCCCTGCCCGGCACCAAAGCCGCCCTGATGCTCTCTTTGTGCGCCCTATTCCAGGCAGACAAGCTTACCTTAATCCTTCCAAGATCCCTCCTCAGGACATGGACATCCACCTTTTTGAACTGAAATTCTGCCCTGACACGAATCCTTTCATCACTCTCGAATATGCAGCAACTCAACATTCTCACACCATAACTAGACTTAAAACCCGCAGCTCAAGGAATCCAAACAGGAATAACAAAATGACTCTGCACATCATTTTAATTGGGGTGGCTGGCACCATTTACAATGATTATACAATCACACCTCTTATGAATCTGGGCCTTACCAAACAAAAAAGCTAAATCACTAGAATTTAAGCTTAGGGACCGTGCCATTCAAAGATTAACCGCTATCATTAACACTAGACACGCTCTTGGTTTTCACAGGGGCTTCTGGGGGGGTTCTGCTGGGCGCGCTACGGTGGAGGACGGGAGAAGGAGAGTCCGGGCGTCCAGGAGCAAGGCAAGCAATCCTCCAGATCCCCATTAGATCTGTTTCTGGCTCTCTCCTCAGGCTAGGCTAGCTGTGTCTAGTGTAGGTTTAGAGGGCCTTCTGGTGAGGCTTATAGGAATAGGAAAAGCTACGCAAGCGGCTCACACCTCAAGCGCTGTATTAAGGAATATTGAGAGAGTGTGGCCAAGATCCCTTTCAGTTTTATTGGTTGACGTTAAAATTTTCAACAATGTGCTTGTTCCTAACAGTGAAAAACTGCGCCAAGTGCTGAAGGCAGATTTACACCTCGCTGATAGGGATGAGTCCTGTTGGTCTGCACATGTGTCTAAGTCATTTAGTGGCATGCGCAATGAGGAGGTGTTTAAACAGAAATTGCTGAGTGCTTCCAAGATTCCCATGCAGGATTTTTTTGAAGATTTGAGGTACAGACAGCAGAAGGTTTGGAGGGAAGCAGACGCCCTGAGTCCCCGAGAGGTGAACAGGAAAGCAGTGACTTACCATCATTGGTGTGGAAAACCTTTGAATCAAACAGCACGCACACCCTTCTGTATCCCATCATATTTATTTAAGGATCTGGATAAAGGAGTCATGAGGAATATGAGTAGGTTTAGGCTTCGTGTCCACTGCTTGAAGGTCGAGTCCTGTAAATGGTTGGGTGGTTCTAATATTTGTGATAAGTGTGGATGGGCTGAAGTCCAGGACGAGAAACATGTTCTTTTCTATTGCAATTGCTGTGAGTTGTGTGAGCTGCGCAGAAAATACAAGGACCTGTTCAAGAAAAAGAAAAGAAAAAGAAAAACTACGTAGGCAGAGGAAACTCTCCCTACATCAATTAAGGAAGAGGAGACACATTGGCTCAGAAGAGCCGTGAGTCCCCTCCACCACGAAGCTACAAAAAGAAGACTCTAATGGGGATCTGGAGGGTTATTGGAAGCACCCGGCTCCATAACCAGGCTGCAAGAAGTATTCTTGTTTTCAATAGCACGCCTAGTGGTAACAAGCTTGTTGGCATACATGACAGAATGGGCATGAAGTCTGCGAGCAAGTTTATTGGCGCGTTGGTGGTCAAGTCCCAGTTGTTTAAACTGGTTAAGGGTGTGCTCAGTGTAGCAGGTCCCACCAACACCCAAAAGAATGGTGTGGAGAGTCACATCTTTTGCATTAATGAGTTTGCAGAGGTCTGCATGCTGCCGCAGAGAGGTCTGGGGATGTAGATAAATTGGCGTTTTGTGTGCGTTCTTTGATCATCCAGGCAGCGAGCAGTAGAGCTGTGGGCATGTCAGCCCGAGCAAAGTGTGTTTTTAAACGTGAGCGTAATAGGAAGGGTCCTCTAAACCCTGTGTGGTTCAATGAAGAATGTTGGGAGAAGCGTAGGGCTTTCATTGAGGCAGTGAAGCATGGTGAAGCCAGGCATGCTTGCAGATTTCTCAGAGGGAAAGTATGAGGTGCAATCGTAGGATGAAGCGAAGGCACGCGAGACAGTTGCGGAATTTGTTTTTGGACGGGCTATTTCGGAAGGATCCGGCAGTGCACGCTTTACTAAAAAAGCACACCAAGCCTCACACAACCCCTGTGCCTGCTCCAGCTTGGCATGATCACCTACACAAACACTTCAGAGCAAAGAGGACATTTGAAGAGTCTCGCCCATCTGCGAGGGATATGGCTGTGCCACTGGGCCGGCGCAACCTTCCACCTGAGGTCCTTCTCAGGCGGGGCGCGCAGTCTGGGTGGGCTCCGGAGCCAGATGAGTTTGAGATCCCTGATGTATCTGTGTTAGAAGGTATGTTGGGTAGTGAATTTCAGAAGTTGAATGTTGATGCCTCTTCAGGCTTTGATGCGATCCCGATTCCTTTTCTTAAGCATGCGTGCTTGCCAGTGCAGTGTGGGAATAAAACCAAACAAGTAAATGTGCTGGTGCCTCTGTTGGCTCGTCTTTTTAAAATGTTGCTGACTGAAAGTAAAGTGCCTGCGTGCTGGAAGGTTGCCAAGTTGAGCCCCATTCACAAAAAAGGGGAAGTGCTGAAACATGGGAATTATAGGATGATTGCGGTTAGCGGTGTAATGTATAGGATTTATGCTAATGTGCTGAAAAATCTGGTGACAGATTGGTGTATGAAAAAGGGAAAGATTCCGGACACGCAGTTTGGCTTCTTTCCAGGAAGGAGCACTCTGCATCCTCTGTTCATTCTGAGGCACCTCAAGCATGCTGCGAAAAAATTGAAGCCACGGAATTCTTCCAGATTGCACGTTGCTTTCATTGACTTTTCTCAAGCTTATGACACCGTGCCCAGACAGCAGCTTTGGTCTCACTTGCAGCGCAATGCAATGCCGACTCCTCTGCTCAGTGTGATCAGAGACATGTATGATAATGATGAGTACATTCTAATGGATGGTGAGAAAAGGGCGCGCGTGCAGCCATCGAACGGTGTTAAGCAAGGTTGTCCTTTGTCCCCCCTTCTTTTCTCTCTGTACATCAATGATATGGGCAGAGAGATAAGTGAGGGCATTGAGGGTGCTGTGACTGGTGATAGAGTGAATGGTGTGTCCCACATGATGTACGCTGATGACCTTGGATTAACTACGAATGACCCTGGTGAAATGCAGAAGATGCTGGACAGACTCCGTGTGTATGCTCAGAGAAAAGGGTTGACTGTAAACACAGCTAAGTCTGAGGTGGTGCACTTCAACAGTACGTCTGTCTCTCCTCTGCAGAATCCTTTTACGTATGATGGAGTGGTCCTTCCAGAGAAGGACAGGTTCAAATATTTGGGAGTGCTGTTGGATAAAAAGATGGATTTTAAGGTAGCTGAGGAGCATGCGGTGCGGCCTTATATGGCTGCACAGAGAAGGATTTCGGAGTTTGCCAAGGGTCATGACCTGAAAAACAGGCCTCATGCTATGCTCTGGTTATCTAAGGTGTATGGCATTCCTGCTGGGATGTATGCGTGCCAGGTGTGGGGAACTCATTACTTGAGAGAAGGCAGTGAGTTTGATAGTCAATTGCAGAAAAGACATCTGTGTTCCTTGAGGCGCATTCTTGGAGTAAAGAACAGTACTACAAATTGGCCGGTGTTGAGAGAGTGTGGCCAGGAGCCTCTGCAGTTCTTCTGGTTCCGTGCCTCCATCAAGTTTTTTAATAGCATGCTTGACTCCAATAGTGAAGTCTTGCGTCGTGTGCTGAGGGCTGATTTAAGTCTGGCTTCTTTTGATTCCTCTTGCTGGGCTGCTGAAGTCTCTATTGCTTTTGGTGGGATGCGGAATGGTGATTCGTTCAAACAGAACCTGCTGAGAGCTGAGAAAATCCCCATGCAAGAGTTCATTGGTGATTTGCGATACAGACAGCAGAAAGTGTGGAGAGGGGCCAATGTTTTTTGTCCTCGTGCAGTTAACAAGAAGGTAGTGACGTACCATAAGTGGTGTGGGAATTCTGAGAGTGGTCCCAGAGGTGCTCCTTTTTGTATCCCCTCGTATCTGTTCAAGGATTTGGACAAGCATGTTTTGAGAAACATTAGCAGATTTAGATTGCGTGCTCATCACTTGAGAGTGGAGTCTGGTAAATGGCTTGGGGGCTCAAGTATCTGTGATAAGTGTGAGTGTGGGGAAGTCCAGGATGAAAAACATATGCTTTTCTTTTGCAAATGTACTGAGGTGCGTGAGCTACGCACGAGATACAAGGACCTTTTTGAGGAGATGTTTAAGACTTTGCGTGTGTTTGCTCCGCCCTCAAACGCTGACTTTATTCCATTCTTGGCTTGCCATCATACTATCACTGATTCTGAGATCAATGCTTTCCTAAACCAAGACTCATACAAACTTCTTAGATTTGTGTCAGACTTGGTCTCAATTTTTGATACTGGTTGAGCTTGTTTCACCAGCTGCCATCAGCCAGAGTCTCGGGCTGTAGGCCACCATTGTAAACCCTTGTAAACCCTTGCATGCTGCCGCTGTGCCGCCTCCAACTGTTGTCCAGGTCTCGTGTCTTCACAGTACTTGATTTCAATCAAGTGCACATGCCGCTGGTTTACATTCAGTTGGTGGGGTTGCATCACGCGGTTGGCTGTTGTGGCCCTCAGTGTGGGGTTGTGTCTGCTGACCTGTTCATTGATCTTTTTAAACCGTTACATACTTTTGCCCAACTTCCAAACACTGCCAGTGGTTTTATTCCTTTCTTGGCGAGCTTTCACATTTTGACTGATTTCGAGGTCAATGCTTTCCTAAATCAAGACTCGTACAGATTTTCAAAATTTCTGTCACAATTGGTTCAATTTTTGATGCTGGATGAGAATGTTTTACCAGCAGCCGATCAGCCAGATTCTCGGGCTGTGGGCCACCCCCTCGTAACCCCTTAAGGAACTTCCTTGAAGGGCCCTTGAAGGGCCGACCCCCACCGCCACAAGGGCTAGAACCTGGGACCTCCGCCGCCTGGGCGAGGACGAGCATTCGACTCGGCTTCGCATTTTAAACCACCGGCCTCAAGCTTCCCAGTTAGGAGATTTTCACTTAATGCGCGCGGCCTTTTCTTTCTTTTCTTTCTTGGTGGGCTTTCACACTATACTTGATTTTGAGATCAATCATTGAATGCTTTCCTAAAGCAAGAGTCGTGCAGATTTTCAAAGCTTCTGTCAGAGTTGGTTTCAATTTTTGATGCTGGTTGAGAATGTTACACCAGTAGCCGATCAGCAAGAGCCTTGGGCCGTAGGCCAACCCCTTGTAACCCAAGCCTTCACATAATTTTGCCCGGCTTCCAAAAACTCGCCCAAAATGCAGCAAGCTTTCAAAGTATAACTGATCAAGAAATCATCTTGATGATCAATGCTTTCCTAAATCAAGACTCATGCAGATTATCCAAGTCTTTGTCAGAGTTGGTTTCAATTTTTGATGTTGGTTGAGAATGTTTCACCAGCAGCCGATCAGCCAGAGCCCTGGGCTGCAGCCCAATAACACCTTGTAAGCCTTGGTAATGCTGGTTGAGCATGTTTCTCCAGCAAACCAGCAACTTGACCGTCAAGTTAAACTCTCAGCAAGAATTTCGGGCTGTAGCCAACGTAAACCAGTTCAAGGTGAGAATGACAAAATAGATTTGCCGAGGAAATCATGCCCCTCGTACCATTACAGAACCAGCTGCAATACACAATCACAACAGGTAAAATGTGCAAAAGAGTTAATTCGTTTACAACATACTGTCCAAGGGTCACACGACCAAGATTGTCCTCAGTCTTCAAAAAAAATCATTAGACGAACAAATTAGAATGAATTGATGAATACTCGCTTTTTCAAGAGTACAGGTTGCAGCCGCAAGTAATGTGCTTGCAGGCAAGCCGGAAAAGCAAAGTCGCCAAGTTAGGCAAGATCAAGTGCGAGTTTTTGACCAGACTTGGTTTCTGGGACCCAAGAAGCTTGAAACGCTTATTTCTTGGATGCATTGTAACTGTGGCTGCAGGTCAAGGACAGGAATGCCAATGCACAACCCTAGAAAAGTTGTGCAAGCATTGAGTCTACGTAAAAGAGTGCGCATCTTCGTTGGTTCAGATGCTAATCTACAGTTATGTTGCTCAAACAGGTGCGCACCCTCAAGGGAATGCGCGTCATTCATTTACACCATCATTCCATTTCATGCACAAGCTCCGTAAGCTTTAACAATAAGCAGTGCTAAGTTTACATTTGCTTTTCTGTCGGAGTACCTTCAGAACTGCATGTCCATGGGAGGGACTGCAAGCATACGGAGGCCCATTGTGATGGTCAGCAAGGGCTGCTCAGGCGGGATCGGACCAGACTCGTTGGACCCCTCAGTGTTGCTAGGCACCAGTAGAGAGAGGCTAGGCTTGGACAGCTCGATACCCTGAGATTGGGGCAAAAAAATAACGCTGTCAGCATCAGGCTGCTACAAAGTGGATCTGTTAAAGCAGGAAAATTGAAAGCTTCCATAGTTCCACTGAAGCTAAGCTTTACACTGCTTCAATGCTGATAGGATGTTGTCAATTCAAAGTTGATAACAACTCAAATTTTGACGCGCCATGCTTTCACTAAAATGGTCTGCCTTTCCAGTTCAACAATGGCACTCTTTCAACGCTCAGCAAGCCTGCATACCTGCAAATCAAGGCTCAAGTGGGTAAAGAAGGAGCCCAGGCCTTTTTCTATCCGCGAAGCATTGCACACTGGAGCTGGTGTGCTGCTTCCACTGCTGCTAGTGCTACCTCCATTCCTCCTGTGGTTGATTGCTGCAGCGCTCACAAGGCTGCTCTCTGCGGAGCCCCCACCACTATCGCTGCTCCTACTTCTTTCCAGGATTGCAGCCGCTGCAGCGGCAATCTGTTTCATGCGACAAAATAGGAAAGATGGTGGTGACTGCTCAATATTATGCCTCTAGCTACACACACACACACACACATACACACATATACAAATACACCAGTGATTTTTTCTCCTTGTAATACTATCACGATCGTAATAAAATGCGGGATTTTGAAGGCTGCGGTTCGTAATAAAATGGTCGATGCGCCCCGGAGGGCGCATCGACCATTTTGACCCCCACTCAGGCCTCTCAAGGGCCTGAACTCGGGCAGGAAGGAAAGGTTACAAATGAAAACAAAGAAAGGTCACAGTGCTGGTGAATTCAAGTCTTCCTTGAAGCATGGTGTAAGCAACAAGTTCCAGGCTAGCTGGCTGAAGGAGGATGAGGGGCACTTGTGGCTTGAGGATCATGGCAAAAATGTTAATGGTGTTAGTGACAGCAGCAGCAATAGCGGGTGCAGCAAACGAGCAGGAGCCAAAACAGAGGAAGCAAGTTTAGAGCCTGCAACAGTGGCAAGCAGAGCTGCTGAATTCTGGGCACAGCTTAAGAGCAATGGGGGGTGCTTTAGACGCCCTGAGTGGATGAAGCTGGCTGAGCTTGTACTTGTCATGGTGCCTGGATCTGTGCAGGATGAGCGTATGTTTTTTGCTTTGAAATACCTGAGAAGCCCCCAGCGCAAAAAGTTGAAGGAGATGCACATCAATGTGTGTGCTCGAGGGTTTAAGAGCATGGAGTGCAATTTGAGTTCCTTCCCCTACCCAGATGCAATTGGCAGGTGGTTGGATGCTGCAAAGAAGCATGGACGACACATTGTATAAGGGGATGGTGGTGTAAGTGCATTATGCTTGACTGACATGCTAGTTGGGAACATGATATGACTTGGGTGCTTAAAATTTTAGAACTTGAACACTTGGAAGTGCATGGGTTTTTAAATTTCTTGCTTGATGGACTGGTCTGCATGCAATGCGCATGACATGATGACAAATTATTAGTTGTGCTTGCATTGAAGTACTCCAAGTATGAAGGCACAGCACTTTGCAGCATTTAAATGGAAACAGTTGTTACCTAATTATGCGGCCTCGCGGCAGGCTTGGTTGGGGGTCAAAGTAATAAAATGGCACTTCTCAATCAAGGGGATTTCCCTCAAAGTAATGAAATCTGGGTTTTGCCAAAACGAAAAAAAAAAACACTGAAATACACAAAACACAAATGCGTGCGCGCACATGCACATCTTATTTCAGTACAGCAACATGAGAAATAATTGTTTTGTTGTATTGTGAAGTCATCATGGCATGCACCATATGGTAAAAGAGGCTAGAGACCCACCTTCTCTTCGGGTGTGGGCCCCTTGCTGTTTGCTTCACCCTCTGTGCTGGCCATACTTGCAGCTGCAGTCACTGCAGCAGACTCCTCCCTATCTGCACTTTCACCTTCGCTGTCGCTGCTCATGGAGCTCATGGTGCTGCAGCCTACGCGGTGCGCCACCATGCGCAGGGTGCCCTGTGGCTTGTGAACGGGGGGTGAGCGGGGGCTGCGATTCAGCAGGCCTCCATGCGCAGATGCAGCTGCGGCATGCTGCTCCAAGGACTTCGCAGGCAGCAAAGAAGCAATGGACACTGTCATGGATTTGTTGGCGTCAAGAATGATCCAACATTGCACCATTTGAATGCCGTGCTCTTAAGCAAACCTGGAGCATTTCAGGAGTAGGGGCAACGTGCATTCAGGCATGCTAGGCAGGGCATTTCACGCCCTTCTCACACACCCACCTTCATGCTCACACCGCCACTAGGTGTCATTTTAACAAGGTAGCGGCTGTCATCTCCAGCCCACTCTCCTTCCAAGTATACAGATGCCTCCTTGGTGCGGGGGTCAACCCGGAAGCGAACACTGTCCCGGTCAAACACGAAAGCTTGATCCTCCACTGCCTGCGTCGGCAGGGATGCTTTTGGTGAGATAGAAGGCCATGTTGTGTATACCCCAAAGCGGTTGCAAACGTGTGGACATGGTGGGTCATTTTGAAGCAAGTGAAACAATTCAGCTGTGGGAAAACAATGCCCCCTCACCTTTGAAGTGGGTTCTTTGAGCAGCTCATGCACAACAAAGTTGCCGAGATCTGCAGCTGTGAGGGTAATGGTGCATGTGCCAGAAGGAACATTGCGCAGGGAGATGCGCTGCTCTAACACAAGGGCGCTGTAGTTCACCACCATCTCGCCCAAAGCCACCTGTTTTGCAAGCGTAAAGGTGCAGCAGTTTTGCGTTGAGATGGCAAATGGATCAGGCTAATCCCTGTCTAGATTAAACCTTAGAGAAGCATCGTTTTTGTGACAAGGACTTCTAGGCAACCTGTCCCCAATCTTCTGATTCTCAAGGACAAAAATATCTGTTCCGCAGGTTATGAAAGACGAAAGTTGTGGGTGTCAATGCCACTTCCATGCCAAGATATGTACACATAAATTCATGCGTATATCAGGCTCAGTCTGACACTGTCAGTGACAGGATCATGTGACAACCAGGTTGCGGTCTTGCACCCACCTCCAGGCGCTCTGCAGTGAGCTGCAGGGGAGTTTTCCACTTCTGACCAGACACGGTCAGGCCCCCAAACCGCCCAGACAAGATATCCATGGCATTGCTCTCTACGTTGACCTGAAATATGTGACAATTGGCAGGAAGCCGATAAATACAGCTTGGAGGCGTAGAGAGGGATAGGAGGGCGGGCTCGGGGTTGAGAGAATTAAATTCAATGGGACAAGTCTGCCAGTGAGCAGCAAACTTGCTTCAAACCTCAGTAGAGGGGCTGAAACTGACCTGAATGCCTTCGTGATGGCGCAGACGACTTTGCACAGCCACCTTGATGATGCCCTGCAGCATGTTTGCGGTCTGCAAGGGAGCAAAAAGGCACAGAGGGGTTACAAGTACGTGACAAAAAGAAGAGCAGCACGACAACCTGATTTAAGGGGGACCCTTTCAGGGGTTGTGTGGGGAGGTTGTTGCATTGGAGGTATCATGGGAAGGCCTGACGGTTCCTTGTCCTTGCAGACCTGACAGTTTTTCCGAGGCAAACAAAAGGTCAACACAGCGCTGCTCCGTTCACACACATTGGCACGCATCAGATTTATCACTGTGTTGTAACCCAGCAAAAAGTGGTCTGCTTGCGAGCGGGCGTGAAAAATCGAAGGCGTAACCGCACGACAAATGTGACAGGATACCACGCAAGCGTAACCCCTCTTCTCCCACCACCGCCCACTCACCATGTCACGCTTATCCTCCTTGTTATGGGCGTTCTTTGTCAGCGTGGCAGTCGCACCCGCTCCCCAGCCTGTGTTAAAGGAGGGGAAGCCCAATGCCCTGGTCACAGTAAGCCTCCCAGGCCTGCTGCATTTGTGGGCTCCATTGAAGGCCCTATGCATTTGCTTCTGCTGCAGAGCCTGCATCCCTTCTGTCTCCTTTCCTCTTCCTTCCTCTAAGATGTGGTTTGGGGACGAATGAAAAGATAATAGGAGCAGCACGGAAACAGCACACCAATTCTTTATTAAAATTGTTTCTACTTCGGTACCACTCAAATTTACAACGCTGCAGTTCCGCTGTTTTCGTCGTTGATGACGTGTCATCAATTGTCCACACAAAATTTCCTACTCAAGTTTTAAAACTCAAAAAAATGCTCAGCAATGTACACAAGCAGCTGCTTGCCAGCAGGCTGAGGGACATCTTTGCCAGCAGCCCTTTGGTGCTGGTGTACCAGACGCTGGGCAATGTGAGGTCTGAAGAGATGTCCAACAGCATGCAGCGGGAGCTAGACAAGCAGCTGCCTGGCAGCGGAGTGCAAGCCACTTGCATGAAGCTCAAGAACACCATCGCCTCAGCCACGGGCCAGGAGGCAGTGGCGCGCTTCCTGCAGACCAACAACCTGCTCCTGGGCTGGCAGCTACCGCAGCATAGCCAATTGGATCAGCTGCATGCGAGCAGGAGCACCCATCTCAAGAACATCCTGTCCCCAGGGTCACCCCACAGCTCCCCGCCATCGTCGCCTCCTCACCAGCCACCCTTCCCCTCATCCCAACCACTCACAGAATCAGGCTCAGCGCTGCAAGGCAGCCAACGTGACCCGTCAGCCAGCTCACAAGATACCCAAAGCTTATCCCTCCCCCACAGCACCATCAAGGCCATCATCTCACTGAGCCTCAGCGCACCGAGGCGACAGCCGGTAGCCCTGCTCACCAGCTTTTACAGAGGAGAGCAGGTGAGGCTGCTGATTACAAGCCTAGACAGCAGGGAGTCCTGAGTTACGCTTGTGATTCCCGCCTGCAGATAGGAGGGCCTGTTTGATGCCTGCATGTCATTAGTGATTCCTTGATCCAGCTCCGTGCCTGAAGTCCAATCACATGTTTTCTGAAAGGTACTGCTCGTGGGTTGTGACCGCCCTCTAAATGCCCTTTCAGGTCAAAATAAAGCATTTATTAGACTGGTCCAAGCTAGATGAACGCACAGTCCAGGTGGAGCTCTTATCTCAATTGGAGTCTGCCCCTTCAGAGCTGGCAAACTTGGGAGGTGAGTGCTGTGCCATCATGCACGTTGATACATTTTCTTTTCAGTCATCAGCTTTCCTGGTCCATGCTGCTATTGTCCTAAGTGGAAGTCCTGCACGTCCGAAAGCCCATGTATAGAAGGCTGAAGATGAAGGAGTTTGGCTTTTGTACAGCACTGAGCCTGGCATGGACTGCCATGGGTTACGATGGCAGCAAAGCCCTCAGGCGGGCGCCAGAGAAAACAGTCAGCTGTTGAAGAATGGTGAGGTTTTGTTGCTTTTCTGATTAAGGAGTGCATACTCATCATGATAGCCCACGAGTGACAGAAGCAGAAAATGGTGGTATGTCTGCGGGAGATAATTGGAATGACACAGGAGTGAAATGCCCGCTGAATTCAAAGCGTGGTTACAATGCATGGAGCAAACTTGAGGATGTGCACAGCAATCAGGGTTGTATCATTCCCGGGATTGGCAAAACAAGTTCGCCAACAGTTCGATGAAGTCCCGGATTTGGTGAACTGTTTGATCGCGCGTTCGCCTATAGGTGATGGGAAAGGAAGGGGGTAGCATCAGGCCCCCAACCGCCCCTTGTACCTCTCTCCCTTGGGCCCCCTTGTTGATAGGGAAGGACGAGGGTCATTTCAGGGGGCAGTCAAGGGAGTTGTAAGGGGGTGTCGGGGGGTCTTTATTTCTTTATGAAAGCTTAGAGTTCGACAAACTGATAATTTAAAGTTTGCCAGTTGTACATGTCCTCATACGGCAGAAACCCTTGGTTGCTGGGCTCAAGTAAATTTCAATGTGGACAAATTCCCTGCCAATTTTCCAGCCTACCTTTAGCATTACCCTCTAGCCACAAGTCAAAAAGTTAAAGTTTTTTACAAGCGCTCGGTGGCACAGATCTATATCATATAAGGAGGCTCAAGCCCACACTCATGCAGCATGTTTTTGCTCTCAGAGCCTTTGGGACTTTCAAAGGCAACCCTTGTCCATTTCAGTGTTATATAACACTGTAAGCCTTGCACCAGACATGACTAGCATACATTTACACTGAGATAGATGATATCCAGAAGTAGTGATAGTTGTGCTAATTTCCGGAGATTCATTGTGCAACTCACAACAGTTGGCCATTGCTGTCCCTATGGGTGCCTTCAAGTCATATGTTGTATCCTGTCAGTTTGAGCTTTTGTATGTGAACCTTGTCTAAGGAGAGCAGAAGCTGGTGTGGTATGTGCTTGGAATGCAAGGAGAAAAGGCAGCCGCGGCAGCTAGATGTTGGTAAAGGTGTCACAAGCCATCCCCAAATTGCCAAAAGCATGTGAGCATGGAAGGCTTCCTTGTGAAGTACTCAAGGAATTTTAGAGTGAGATTCAACATACCACATCAGTCAACACTTTTAAACATTTTAATCGTTAGATTCTTGCTTGCTCAAATCTTCATTCCATCAAGCATTTGGCTGTGATTGTTCGCATTACAAACCTGGCATGTTGTCACACGTGCCAATTCATGTCCTTGAAGCCTGATGCCTGATGCGTGACTGCGCTTTTCATCCATGAGTATTGCAAACAGCTTCAACAGCATCCCTGTGGCCCAAACTGGAAGCAATCCAGCCACAAGCAAGCATGCCTTCTCCATCCTCAAGGGCTGTCTGGGTTTTCAGGAGCAGCACTCAAGCTTGCGTATTATTGTGCTCCCAGGTGCACCTGAGGCCCTTATAGATGCTCTGGGTGATGCTGAGCCACATGGGCTACTTCATGCCTTGGATTTCCTAGCTGCACGGGAGGAAGGCAAGTAAGGAGCAAATGTCAATAACAGGCTATTACCAAACGTATGGTGAACTGCAATTTAAGTTTTGAAATTCTTTCTGATGGCCTATGTAAATTTGATATTCAAGTGTGATTCAGCCCGCAAAGTAGGCCGCAGCCACTCTATGCATTTCATATCATGCTTAGGGCTTATGGGTGGGTCTTGAGCTTGCTGGACAAGGCCATGTCTGAGGTAGGTCCCATGGTGGGGGCTAACTTGCTGAAGTTGACTTCTATGCTTGCTCTTCCTCTTATATGTGGTGTGGCCCTGCCCTCCAGGACAGGTGACCTTTCCTGAATGCACGCGGCCAGGCTTGGACTGCAAAGTCTTTCTTTCATTTCATTTCATTTTATTACACATGCAAGGTTATTTTACAAATTGATGGCTGACTCTGGATGTAGTAGCAAATGCCTCCTTTTCAGGGCTTAAAAAAGGTCAATTTCGTGTGATAAGATGTCCAAATAGATTTGCAGGCTTGCCCTTCTGCCACTTTGCCCATGACTTATCAGCTTGTGGGCAGAAATGTAAAAACCTTGCATGCAAAGTCTCCTGCTGCAGGGGAAGTTACAGAAAAGAGACTAGGGTCACTGCCATAAAGGCAAAACAAGGGAATTGGGCAAAACGTACTTGCCAAGGTTTACGAGATTTACCGTGGGAAAGAAAAGGGAAGGACTGTGGGAAAGAAAAAGGACAATTACACCTGTGTCAGAAAAGCTGTTGGAAACGCTTGTCAGAGTTGGAAAATCCGTGCACTGCAGTTACTGTAGGAAGTAAGAGGCTCTTAGCATCGATGAAGGGAAAGGAGACATGCGGTTCTGATGGCTTTTATTTTCGCTTCCAGCATCAATTTGGAGCAATACAGTTGTGCTTGTGGTGAAGAGAATTTAGGAGAAGAAGATAATGTGTACTGTGTAAATTCGCAGAAAAGAAAAGACCACGCGGGCCAAATCCAGCTGCATGCATCAAGTGAAAATTCTTTAACTGGCAAGCTAGCTAGGGCCTCACCAAATAGGCTCACAGGCCCAGCCAAAACTAAGCTAGGAGCCAACGGGAAACAACTAGTGAGGGTCCGGCGGGTTGCCAGCCATACGCCTGCGGGCGTGGACTCTCCTCTTTCTGCTCTGCACTGCCTCGCCCCCAGTGACTCCCCTACAGGTTTTATA
The DNA here is from genome assembly GCA_914767535.2 of Dunaliella primolecta. Classification (NCBI taxonomy): domain Eukaryota; kingdom Viridiplantae; phylum Chlorophyta; class Chlorophyceae; order Chlamydomonadales; family Dunaliellaceae; genus Dunaliella; species Dunaliella primolecta. The sequence continues at coordinate 7,767,447 of OU611752.1, forward strand.
GACTGACTCCTCTACCAAAATAGTCCTGAAGGTATAATGTGTGCCTGGTGCTTATGATCTTGGTCAAGAATTGGAGTGCATGGTCACTTCATTGAGAGGCTTTTTTCTTCTTCTGCGGTATTGCTGCTATGGACCGCTCAACAAGTGGAGCGATGGTTTCGTCAGTATAGACTGTGCCTGCCACACCAAGTTAGATGGTGCGCAAGGTCACCTTGTTGTTTCTGTTTGGATTTCTGAGGCAACGAGTGCAAAGTCTGGAACTGGAACCAGCATGCTGGGCAGCAGCTGCTTTTAGGCTGGGTAAGGGGTTAGTTTCAGGGCAGAACTTAAGTTCCACAAGGTTAAAATCTCTGTCGTGGGCAGGTGTCATCCTAGGGATAAGATGGGTTGCCCTCCCTGGGATAGGGCGCACAAAAACAGCGTCAGGACGACTTTGGTGTTGGACAAAGGGGACAGTTTCATTGAAAAAAGCCCAGTCAGGAATATTTTTAGGGAAAGGTATTTTCAGGGACTTCTATGCCCTGTCCTAGGAGCTTTTCTCTACAGCAAGCGTCAGTGGCAACAAGGAATGAGCTATGTTCACCGAATCAAACCCTCAAGCAGTGGGCACCCAGACTAAACCCTCTCATGTTCCTCAATACTTGTTTTTCCAAATCCTTCAGCAAACATGATGGGATACGAAAAGGATCTCTCCTCGAATGGTTCTATGATGCAACCACACCATTTACAGCTAGTCGCTGGCCTTCCTATCCATCTTACGAGGATTGAGGGCATCCGCCTCCCTCCAAGCAGTCTGCTGTCTGCATCTCAAGTCCTCTACAAGCTCCTGCATGGCAATCTTGGAGGCTCTCAACACTCTCTGCCTGAACACGACCTCCTTGTGCATTTGAGTGCCTCAGAAGCATGTGCACACCAACAAGACGTTTCCTACCTGAAGATACAAATCTGCCTTCAGCACCTGACTTAGCATTTCGTTATTTCAATCAAGCATGCTGCTATAAAGCTTGACAGAAGCTCTGACCCACTACAACTGCCAAGGCTTTTGGCACACTCCCACAGCACCAGCCAGTTTGTGGTACTGTTCTTACACCCAGGAAGCCCCTTAAGGAGCTTAAGTGCCTTTCCTACAAATTGCCTCATAGATTCACTGCTTTTTTTGTAAGTATTTTGTACCTCACATTTGGCACACATACATCACAGCTTGATTGTAAAAATAGAGAAGCCAAAGCAACACATGCGGCTGTAGAAAGAAAAGAAAGAAAAGAAAAACTACGTAGGCAGAGGAAACTCTCCCTACATCAGTTAAGGAAAAGGAGACACATTGGCTCAAAAGAGCCGTGAGTCCTCTCCACCACGAAGACTACAAAAGAATATCTTAATGGGGATCTGGAGGGTTATTGGAAGCACCCGGCTCCATAATCTGGCTACAAGAATTTTTTTTTTGTTTTCAATAGCATGCTGTACTTCAGTCATGCTCATGCACAAATTCCCTTACCCTACCCGTGCAATCATTATTGGCTTCGTAACATGCTCCGCAGTTACCTTCAAATTCATGTGTTTATCAGCAAGTATGCTAAGGACTTTTAATCGGTTCTTCTGGGGGAGAAAGGAGCGCATTTCAATAGATGATTTAGATTTAGATTTACACAGGGGGACCTTCAGCCAGACTGTTTGGCTGATCGGCCTGTGACTGGTCCTCGCCAGCCAACATAATGTCCATAAGCTCAGAAACAAACGAAAAAAGCTTGTTGTTGTGTTGCAAGAGGAAATCAGAAACATCCTGGACACTGGCTTGTTGTAAATATGGTTGCTCCATTGAAAAACCACCAGAGAAACAGTTGAACAGGTAAGCGTACTTTCTTCTCAAAGCACAAACATCTGCGTCTCTGCACACCAAAAGGGCATGAGCCTCATCTTGAATCTCATCACAAGAACAGCGATCACACAAAAGAGTGTTCTGAGTTTCCCAAGCTGCTGTCTCCACCTTCAGTGTGTGTGCCTTAAGTCTGAAACGGCTAACATTCGTCATGACATGTGGAGACAAATCCAAATGCATGTGCCTTGGTAAACGGGCAGGGGCACGCACGTTATGGTCAAAAGGCACTGCAAAAAGAGACTGGTAAGTTGCTAGCTTACTATATGTGTCCCGCGGGTTCACTCCCTCAACATCTCTCCACACTGCCTGCAGCCTGTGTCTGAGGTCATCAGTGAACTCTTGAATAGGGATAGGAGCGCCCTGCCGCAGAGCTTGCACAAAGGAATCACAGCGCCGTAAGCCTTGAAAAGCATCTAAAACTTGAGCAGTCCAGCAGGCTGGCTCACGCGAATGAATATTCGAATCTGCTTTCAACACTCTTCTCAACGTCTCACTGTTAGACCTCAGCATGCTATTATGCATTTTGACAACAGACCTAAATCAGTAAAACTGAAGCAGCTCATGACCACACTCCCTCAGGACAGCCCAGTTTGTAGTGGTACGCTTAACATCCAGCGTGCTCTTAGGATAACTCATGTGCCGCACTTGCAGATCACAATGCTTTCAATAGATGAAGGTAGGCAAGGAACAGCACAACCAGCTATTCAAACGTAGGGACTTTGATTTTGCTGTACTGACAGTTAGCCCTTTATAAATTATCAGCCATGTATGCATGTTCTGCAGCAGGAGGGTTCTATTGTTGCCCCCGGCACTAAATGTCAATATCGCCTTTGTGTCAGGACAGACTAGCTTCGCCAATTTTTCAGCGTTGCTTGAGACGCTTCTACCTCTTGTCTCACTGAATAGGCATGCAACCTTATCAACATAACTTGCATTTCACCTGGATCATTGGTATTAGAATCAAGTCATCTGCGTTGATAATCTGCAAGTCATCATTCACTCCATCACCTGTCAAGGCACCTGTGATCCCCTCGCTTAAAATTTTGCCCATATCATTGATGTATAGAGAAAAAAGGAGAGGGACAAAGGATAATCTTGTATTAATCCATTAATTGGTGCACACACACCCTTACCATCAAGCAAAATAGACCAATCATCCTTGCGCATTGGCCACCAACTTGGTTGAACAAGCCATCAAACTTGCTCCCAAACTTCATGCTCATCCTATTGTGAATGCCAAAAAGCTAGTTATCACAAGGCATGCTATTAGGATCAATGATATTTCTCACAGCCAGGTTCTGGAGACAGGCGCTTCCAATAAACCTCCAGATCCCCATTAGCAATTCCTGTTTTACAGCTTTGTGGTGGAGGGGATTTTCATCTCTTCTGAGCCAATGTATCTCATTTTCCTTAGTTGATGTCACAACAACTACGGTAAGGAGAGTTTCCTCTGCATGCATATTTTTTCTTTTCTTTGCATTTCCATTGCTTCCATTGGTAGTCACACAAAGAAGTGATGCAGGCATGGCAATGCGTTGTGAATGACTCCAAAAAGAAAAAGTGGAAGAAGAATTACGTAGACAGACACATCGACTAAAAAGAGCTGTAAGTCCCCTCCACCACAAAAGTATAGAGCAGACAGGTCTAGAGGTAATCTGGAGGAATATTGGAAGCACCCGGCTTCAAGACCTATCTGTGAGAAGTATCACTTCTTTCAATAGCACGCCTGGTGGTAACTAGCTCATTGGCATACACAATAGGATGAGCATGAAGTTTGCGAGCAAGTTTGATGGCATGTTGGTGGCCAAGTCACAGTTGTTTAAGCTGGTTGAGGGTGTTCTCAGCATAACACACCCCACCAAAGCCCAGGAGAAGAGCAACAGCCTACACTTTTAAGTTTACAGAGGTCTGCTTGCTGCCACTGTGCCGCCTCAAATTGTTGTCCAGGCCTTGTGTCTTCACAGTACTTGATTTCAAACAAGTGCACATGCAATGGGTTTGCATTCAATTGCTAGGTTGTCTCACACAGTCAGCTGGGTTGGTCCTCTGTATCGGCTTCACAGTTTCTCTGATGCGGAATGCATGGTGGGAGCAGGAGGAAGAAATAGAAGAAGGATGAATCGGGTTTGGCATGGCAAGGGGTAAACAGCCTAATACTTTTTTTTGGCGAGCTTTCACATGTTGACTGATCTTGGGATCAATGCTTTCCTAAATCAATACTTGTACAGATTCTCAAAGTTTTAGTCAGAATTGGTTTCAATTTTTAATGCTGGATGAGAAAGTTTCACTGATCAGCCAGAGTCTCAGGCTGTTGGCCAACCCCCTTGTAACCCCTTGTAGTTGTTTTTCTTAGGGGTAATCAGGATAGCATAAGGACGGCCGGAGTTGAGTCCAGATCTTGTAGGAAATCTAAATGGGTAGAGAGACTCTCTCGGAGTAAAGGGGTTAAAGTAGTGTTTGAGGCATGAGTAGGATAGGATAGGATAGGGTTACATAGCTGTACCTGCCTATAAGGGCAGCTTAGCTGAAGCAAAAGGTGCCTGTAACCAAACCAAACCAAAATTGTGAGGCATGAGTAGGAATTTGAAGGCTGTGTCGCGCCAGCCGGTCATCACTTCCTGTGTCTGTGTTAACCAAAGAGTCTCACCAAAGGGTTTGGAACCAGGGGGGCTGCTCTTTTCTTTGTTTTAGGACAGATTGAAGGTTTTTGGAGGTGAAGGGGTGATGCATCAATCCTTAGCGTGGCCATGAGGGGGGAAACATGGGTTATCCGTAGCTGCTGGATGGATTTCTTGGGTTGCGAGGAAGGAAACGAAGAGAAACAAAAAGCCATTGCTACCTATTTACCTACGACACAGTATTTCTCATACATTACTATGCAGTGTTTCATGCTTACGCTTTTCCGGTCACAACTTTCGAGTGGAAACCCAGCGGCATCATGGAAATAGGTGCCCATACGAGAATAGAATTTGTAACAAACGCGATTGGCACACTGTATAAGACGAAGAGCACTTTATCCTGGATTGCCCATCTCAGGATTTAACAGAACTGCGCACTCAGTTCCAGCACCTTTTTAGCTCTACACCCCCAAGCAGTACATCACGCCTTTGAAACTTCATGAACCAGGCTGATGTCCTAGGACTAGCCGAGTTCGTGTCTGCATGCCTGAAATGCTGTGACTGAGCTTCTATTAATGCTTTTAGATTGGTCTAGTTTGGTTACAGGCACGTTTTGCATCAGCTAAGCTGCCCCGCAGGCAGGTACAGCTATATAACCCTTCCCTTCAAGAGGAGGGAAGTTCCCTTCCCCTGGGTTGCGAGTGCCAGGCTGTTCGTGTCATCACGAATCGTGGTTTTTGCTAAATCGTGGTTATTTGATTTTTGGTCATCCAGTTGGGGCTTCTGACTGCCGAAGGGCTACAATGTGCGATGGAGTATTATGTCGTTCAAAGGTGCCAGTGCCCTTGGAAGAAGCCCAGTCAGGAGTATTTCTAGAGATGCCTTCAGGGACCTCAATGCCCTGTTCTTGGAGCTTTTCTTTACAGCAAGCGTCCATGGCAACAAGGAATGAGCCATGTTCACCTTTGCTGAGGGCTTCATAGCAGAGACTGAGGGCAGTGTTGTCTCTTTATGAACATTCCTTGGCAGGTTGGGAGTGCGCATCCGAGGACATTGTGATGTTATCCATAAGCAGCGATTGTCGGAGCCAGATGTGTGATTAAACCCGAAGCAATCTGACGTATCATTCAACTTCTGAAATCAAGGGTTATGTTTGGCTGGCACAGATCAGAAAAGAAAAAGAGAAAAACTGCGTAGGCAGTGAATACGTCCCACACCAATTAAGGAAAAGGAGCCGCATTGGTTTTCAGACCGTATGACTCCCCACCGCGAGGTTCAGACTGAGAGGAGCATGGCAGGCAGAGAAAGAAGACAGGTCCGGCAACGTGACAGAGAGCAAGATGACAGCTGGAAACTGGAGCTCCAGGCCTTCAACAGCAAGGCTTCTGTATCCTGCTGTTACCTTCGGCCGGCACAATTCAGCAAGCCTAAACCCCCAACACCCAGATGAGTTGAGCAGCCAAGCTACCTGGCTGAAGGGAAGGGAAGGGTTACATAGCTACCTACCTGGCTGGAGGTCAAACCTCATTGTAACCTTGTATGAAGTATTGACCACATCGCCCTCATCTATCACCCTCAGGACACCTGAGGGGTCCTAACCAAACAATGTATGGGATGCACACCAATAGGCATCACATTGGTCTTGGCTTCTGTATTGAAGCCCTCAGCAAAGGCAGATGTGGCTCATCATTGGGGAAAAACCATACAGGCAGTGAGGATGCTCCCCTCATCAACCTAAGGAAAGGGAGGGTTAGCAAAGACCAACTCAACTTTCCAAGTGAATGGGCAGCCGATCCCAACCCAAGCAGCAGTGTAGCCCTTACGTTTCCGACCCATGCAGCAAGTTGATGCTACCAAGGGGAAGCACCAAACTCAGGAGAGAATGGTGGGCCAGACAGAGAAGTCCATGCTCATCCCTTATTTGTATGGATGCCTGCCAAAACGAGAGGCTCCTGGATCAGGGCATAGACGTCCCTGCAAACATCCCCCAGGCTCTCTCCCAAGCTTTTCTTTAACATTTCTGACTCCTCCGCCATCCTGATGCTGCCTATCCCAGGCCAACCTGCCCACTTCAGTCCTATTAAGATCCCTCCTTAAGACAGGAACATACACCTTGTTGGACCTAAATTCTGCCTTGAAAACAACCTCTTATCAGGGCACAGATCCCCATTGTTGAAGCCCTTTCCCACTCTGGAAGCTGCAAGTGCCCAGCATGCCAGCACTATAACCATGCTCAAAACACGAAGCCCAAGAAACCCAAACAGGAACAACAAGGTAACCTTGCACATCATCTTAATTGGTGCAGCCACCGCCATAAGGGCACGAACTCAGGACCCCTTATCCCTGGACGAGGCCAATACAAGACCACCTCCCTCGGTGGCTCAAGATACTTTTCTGTGACACAAGCGATTAAAGTAGCAAGGGAGTGGGCAGGGGGCTTTCCCAGGGAGGGAACATCAATGACTTTGATGTCATCAAGAAACAAGCTTTTTTCCTGTTTTGTGGTGGAGCTTGTTTGATTGAATGCCCATCAATGATCAACTGGTGAGTTCTCATGCAATAGTCAGATTGCCGCCTGATGTGGAGGTTGGTTAACCGACTTAAACTGTACTCCAATGGAAGTTGAAGCATGCACGAAGTCAAAACAGTTCCTGTTACCAATCAATTACAACTTGCAAAAACATGCTGAACGCCAGACTAGCAACCCGGAAAAATGCAGAGGATACACTGGTACTGAGCAAGTGTATCCTCTGCATTACAAACGGCGTCAGCATCTGCTGCAGTCTCTCACTAGTTCATCCAGCACAGCAGTTGACTCTAAACCCGCAGCTGTCAACTGCAGCCAGACTCTGCCACGGTCCTCTGGTGTCCATGTCTACCCACACTCCCCCCCCTCAAACACCCCTCAAACTCCTGATGCTTGTCTCAATGCACTCCTGTACATATTCCGTACTGCAGGGGAAAGGGGCAGCATGAACTCACTGCGTCGCAGCACATCTTTATCCTTAGGCATGTAGCCCTCTCCATGGCGCAAAACCAGCCCCTCCTCCACAGCATCAGCCACGGCCACCATTGTGGCTCCTTGGATGCCCCTGTCCTCTGGTTCACTTGCTACAGGAGGAGGAGGAGGCATGGAGGCCTCAGATGGTGAGCTAGAAGGGTCACTAGAGGCAGATGCCTGGACGCTCTTGCCGCCTGCCTTGCTGAGCACAGTTTCTGGCTCTGGCAGCAACAGGGGGGCGGCTCCAGCTTTGAGGCCTGGGTGGCCCGGTATGCGTGCAGGCATGAGCCCAAACTCAAGCCACGAAGGCAGCAGGGGAGACGGCCCAGACTGCGAGGGTGGTCATGAATTTCAGCCGGTGTAAATGGGACACGAGGAAGCCAATGGCCAGTGTCACACATGCCAGATGTGCTCAGTCAGGTCTGCCCAAGGAGCCATGCAGTAGGCAGGAAAACCGTGACCCATTACTTTGCGTGCATGGAAATGAGTGTGAGACCCGTGCCTGCCAGGATGAAGGGATGCACACCATGGATGGAAGGTGGTTGTGCCAGATGTGGAGTTCCTACGCAACAAAATTCATTCATCACCACAAAGAGAACGGAACTTTTCAAAGCAAAGTTGCATTGTGCTTTTAGAGTTACTGTAAAGTCAACTGAACTCGAGCGCACACTTTTTGCTCCCCTACATGCATCTTGTACCAGACGCATCAGCTGCGCTTCTACGCATGTTCTATGATTATAGAAGAAGAAGCAGCAGCAACGCACCTGCAAGTTGCCGCCCTGTGCCCCTTGAGGCACTGCCCATATGTCTGCAAACAGGGATGTACCGCTTGCAGGGACAATCGCCTGCAAGCATACACCAGCACAGGGTGGGTTGCTATTGGATTTCCTTGGAGCTAGACCAGAGCGACAGAACACAACACACCAGCAGCAACAAAGGACCTCCTCACAATGCAAGCAACAGCTTTGAGAGCAGACCTCAGTTGTGAGCGGCAAGCTGTAGTAGAACCTCACCTCGACAGAGTTTGACCGCTCTGCAAGTGTGATCAAATCCTGGGACCAGCCCACAACTGCCCACACATCTCCTGAGCAAGCATGAGGTGTGAAGTAAAATCAAGAGATACTTATGCCAGGGGACACAGATAGGCAATGACTTGCTCACAAGGCACCAAAAGGTGCACAGGCACCCAGGATGAGCCTAAGGAAGTTGAGGAACCCAGGTATTAGGGCCCGGACACCCACAATGTCAGATACATGAGTAAATGCACAACTGTTCAGGTCGGCATACAAGACCCCAAAATGGCTATGGGACAGGAGCCTGGAACGCACTTTGTTCCAGCATGCATTGCAACAACATTAAAGGAGGTATTTGACGATGCACTTCTGTTTGTCAGGCAGCATACCTGCTTGGAGAGCACGGACATGCTCATTGCTGCTGAACAGCTTCACTTGCCGTCGGATCAATGAAATCTGTCGGGCAAGCACCTCCTGAGTTATCCCTGCAGCTGCTAGCTGTGCAGCACTGCGTGCGCCAGGGAACAAAGTGTGACACAAAAATGAAAAGGTGGGAAGCCATTCCAATATGATATGTTTTAAAGCACCGTAAGGAGCCCTGTACTCCTTTCACAGGCCCCACATACACCAACAGTGGTACGTATGCAATGGATGACCCTTTATATTGATAATTTGTCCATAAGGCGTTGCAAGCAGCAAGGTCCCAGGAACAAGCAACCATGATGCAAAGGCTTGCTACATGCAGAGAAGGGAAAAGGCCGCTTCCTCTCGACAAAGCAACAGCAACGTAAGCCCATATCATAGCAATGCATGCTGTGGGGAAGGTCTGGCTAGGCTCTACTGAATAAGTATAATAGTAGTAGTAGTGAGCGAACGGGCTGGCAAGGCAAAAATGTAGGGTACCGGCATGTGGAATTGCCACACAGCATGGGCCTGCCAGACACAAAGGAATGGTCAGCTCAATTGAGCCTATTTCACGGATCACAGGTGCGCCATAAGCAGATGAGCCGTTCATTGTCTTCAAGGCAGTGCTGTGCGTGAAAATACATGGGCACTGGGTCAAGGGGTCTGTAACTAGGCACGCGCCCCTACCTCCCTACCTCGGATTGTACCCCATGCCCAAGGTCTTCAGCGCGAACCCCATCAGCTCCCGGCTAGAGTCTGTCAGTGCCACACGTCCCTGCAGCTGTGGCTGCAACAGGTCTGCCCAGTCCAAGATGATGTGCCCACCACGCCGCAGCAGGCGGTCCTTGCGGTATGCAATTAGCGTGGCTCCCCACCTGAGTGGGCGATGCAGAGCACATTGCAGGAAGCGCTGAGGAGCGGCGGCTGTGGCTGAGGGCATCTTACCCCAGTGGACTGTCGTGGTCAGGAATGCCTGCTTGAACTGTGCATGACAGATGGTGCAACTAAGGGTGCACTTGTGAGTTTGCACCGGCTAACTTTGTAGCAGGCTGCATCAGGAAATCTGGGGTGTTTAATGGAATGAGGATGCAAGTGGCCAGCAGGCAAGCAGATACAGTTCCTTTTAGTCAGGTGCCACATCCCTGTGTGATATCCTGCCGTTTGCCAGCCAGGCTACCTCTGCCAATTCTGAGCATACCACCTGAAAGCTGATAAAAAAAGCAATGTTTCAGCGCTGAGCTGGTCCCATTTGATGAACCCCGCTGCGCGCTAGGCCTGCATGTTTGTGCGCTCAGCCAGCCAAACACACCTCCTGTGTGCCCTAACCCTTCAGCTGCACCCCCAAGCCTGCAGGTGGACCCCAGGATGTGTCCTGAGTGCCCAGGTGGCCACCTGTTGCGAGCTGGCGGGGGGCTGTTTCGGGAGGTGCTCCAAAGTCAGCCGAGAGGAGTGCTGATGATAGGGAACGGCTTTCTATAAATACTTCATGAAATTTAGTCGCTTCAGCGGGGTGTTGAAGTTGAGTTTAAAATTCAAATGCTAAAGGGTTTTCAGCGGTGCGAGGAAACCTGTACCTGAAGCGCAGCATTTATTTAGGAAAGTAATTTAAACAAACTATTGGCTCTTGGTTTGGCTGGCAGCCCCTGTGTTGTGGCAACAACCAAGAAAATCAGGGCCGATAATTTGGAAACAACTTCAAAAACATGAAATTAATCCAGTCGGAATCACGTCCACAAGCAAAGTTTTTTGAGTTTATAGCTCCAGCGACTCTACGGAGCCTAGCAGCTCTTCCCTGGCGCCCAGCATGGCAGCCTGCAGCGTAAAAGTTGATGCTGACAACCCCAGGCGTCGGCCAGGACAAACAGCGGGCACAGAGGTGGCCTATCGGGGCCTGGCCGGACCTCCCTGCCTTTGTGCGCCTCTCCATGCGATGAAAATCCGACAAGCACCAGGAGCCCTCGCAACAACCCAAACCACTCGAAATATTACCAATAGGCTTCACATACACTCGCTGCTGCAGTTTGGGCTTGAGCGGGGTCCCTCTCAAAAATGGCATTTACCAGGGGGATTGAGAAGTGATTGGGCGCATGTCGCACTCCAAAATTGTTGAAATATTAATAGAAAAACATCTGCATACTCGAAACTGGAGTTGGTGTGATAAAACGAGAGAAATGCAAGCTTTTGGTGCACAGAGCCCTACCTGAGCCACACTCCGATGTTCCCAGCATGCCAAACCAGACCTTTGCTTGAAACCAACAACCCCTTATACTCAGAAGTGGGTTATAAAGTGTCCGGCAGTATATCACCCATTTATGGCATAGGTTGTGGCGCCTGACTTTCAGGGAATCCATTATGAAACACAGTCTGCAGCATCTGGGGCAGAGTGTAATGATACATGCAGGAGAGTTTCTTGGGTGCCCAAATGTTTGGCTGGTACAAAAGCTGAAGTCTTTACCTGTGTTAACATACGAGGGTGCAGAGAGGCTTGGGACCCATGAGCTGCATTCCATTGTTGCATTCTATCCATTCTGTACGCAGCAAAAGGGTTTGCCTGGCCCCAAACTGGCCCAAAACCTGGAAAAGCAAGCAACCAATTTTCCCACATCATGCTTTCAAACGAAAGCCTTTGCAGAGGCAGGCATTCACACACCCTAAAATTCCACCTTTTCAGCCTCATTGCACAGCTGCCTCAGGAAGCCCACTTGCACACATTCACAAGTCATATCTCCCACAAGAAAGCTTTTCTCTGATCACACGCGGCAGGCCCAACAAACAGCTCACTTTGCCCAGTGCCTCTGCCCTGATTCCTGGACCTCGAGAACCGCAAAGGCCATCCTACCTGTAGGGTGCGCCGTACACCTCACCCGCAGGATCCACTTGCCCACTGGTGTTCCTTTTCACAAGCCGCTGCCATCTTGGGGACAGATGCCTCCACCACCTGCATACAGGGCATGGAGCCAGTGCAGCCTCCATCCATGCATACCCTCCACGCGCTCTAGCACAACCCTTTTGGATCGACATGTCCTCAGCAAGCTTTGGCGCAGGGGCTTCTGCTCGAAGGCCTAGCAGGCACTAAAGGGAGTGCCTCGGCACATCTCACAGGGTTTTCCTTGCTGCTTCTTGCCGAGTAAGCTATGATCTAGTCAAGGCATTGCATCCTTGACCTGACACAAATCACTTACAAACACAAGCAGCAACATTCTTGTGCATGCTTCACACACACACAACACACACACACACGTGTTCACACAAAGAAACACGTGCACATGCATGCACACGAGCATGCACGCACCTATATGACTCTGCATTGGCAATGGGCTGCACCAGCCTATCCTTGATGGCTTGTGCCAGCCAGGCATCCCCCAAGGTCACCACGTCTGCCGCTCCTGCACTGTTCTTGGCAGTAGGGTCTGACAAGTCCTACGCAGCAGCAAGGGTGTGGCCAAGGCACATGTCAAGCACAGGGGGGCCCACCTACAGTCCTGCCTGCAGAACCAATCAGGACCTATCAGAATCAGTGTTGGCAGGCATCGTGCTTCCTCACTGACATGACCTCAGAGATACAAGCATAAGTCTACGCGGGGCAACAGCCAGCGTGCACCAAGGAGAGTCCCAGGACCAAGGCGTGGGCATATGTATCAAGAAAGCTCAAACCATGACAAGTTTTGTGCTCTGGTGAGGCAGAGCAACAAACAAATCTGAGCGTGAATGTGCGCACTGCAGCACCAAGAGCGTGCCTTTGGCACCTGGAGGTATGGCATGGCATCTGGAGGCATCTGGCAGATATGAGCCCCCACTCTCACTTTGTAAATTTCCTCCAGTTGCTGTCGCTGCCCGAGGGTGAATCCAGCGTACTTCCCTGCAACAAAGAGCAAGCGCAGCAGCGCATGCTTTCAGCGCTTTGTGTACTGGTACCAATACCACTCACCCTGCTGGTGAAATTCGAGGTCTGCTAGGCCTGTGCCTCAGTGTGATGCAGGCTTTCAAGAGCTCATACTTTTAGCATGCCTCGACCTTTAAGGGTAAATCCCTGTTTGTGGCACAACTCATGGCTTACGCCATGGTGCATAGCACGCCTTGCACCTCAAAACCATGACTCCCATTCAGGCTGCTGTACCTCGCCACTGCGTCTGTTGTGACTCACTTGTTCAACCTGCCTGCACACACTGAGGGCAGCATGCACTGACAAAGCTACAAGCAAAGATGGATGACCCTGATTCAAACGAATACAAATGCAGCCCACAGTCCTGGCATGACCGCTGGTAGGCAGGACCAACCTCTTTTCGCATTAGCATAGCAGTCATGCGTTTTGACAGACAGCCATGCGTTTTGACAGATTGCTCCTTCCTGTAAGCCTGTAGGCAGGTCCATGGACCCGCATGAGACCTGTGGCTCACCTAAAGAAGACTTGAAGTCCATGATCCATTGCTGAGGCACAGATCCGCGCAGGGCCACGATGGCTAGTGACATCCCATGCTCGTACACCGCCACCATCTGACCATTTGGAAGCTCAATCTGTGTGTGCAGTGTGTGTGTAGTGCAAGCAGCTTGCACAAGGCGTGCCAACTGGTGCCAACATGGCTGTCACAGCGCCATTTGCATGCAATCAACCAACTCGCGGCACCTTCTGCAGGCTCACTCAGTGCTGCGACACGCACGCTTGCAAAGCTGGCAAGAGCACACTGGCGCTGTGACCTGCCACCTGAGCTGACAAGCACGTCCACGTACCGTGCGTAATGCGTGCGCAGCTTCTGGGTGCACTGCCGCTTGCAGAGAACCTCCTGCCACTGCTACTGCACTCGCTAATGCGGTCAGCATGGAGCGCCTGCCCTGCCCTGCCTTACTGTAGACACTGCTTGCATAGCTGCTTTCTCTGCTGTGCGTTTCACCTCTGCATGGCTGCTGCATACCAGCAGCATTGCTTTGCTGCACCGTCTCCTGACATGTAGCATGCTGCCCACCTACGACTTGTAGATGTTGCAGACCCGTGCCTGTAGGCGGATTTCGCACTGCATCAGCTGTAGTCCTGGGCAGCTGGGTGCATGATAAGCCATTAGCATCCCTGAAGTCAGCTGTTTCTTTGCTAGGGGAGTGGATAGCAGCACATCGGTGTGCGCGCCTCACTCTTGATGCACGCAAGGGTACTGGGTTGGAAGGGACAGGTAAAGGAGGGGGTGCTTGGTGGTGGATGGAGAGGTTGGGATGAGGAAGGCACCACATCCCTATCAGCGAAACTATGATCTCCTAGCGTATGTCTCCTTTTGAAAATAGTAATTACGTCGTGGACAAACCCGTTTTTATTAAAAGAATTTTGTCTTATGACATCTAACCTCACAAGCAAGGAAACTCAGAGAGCAAGCTTTGCACCAGGAGCAGCTGCCTGAGTGGTTGCACGTTCAATCAGGTTTATCATGGCACCTACTGATTGCTAAGCCCTTCATGTCTTGAGGCAGGACGCTTCCTACACAATGCTGTCTGGGGTGCCAGTAGGCAAACCAGCCGCAGCGCCAGGCCCTGCTACATCACCTTTTGGGTTTGGATTTGGGCAGCAGCAACAGCAGCAGCAGCAGCAGCAGCAGCCATCTTCCCCCCCACTTTTGTTCGGACAGCCAGTGTTCGGACAGCCAGTGGGCTTTCCCCCCTCCAAATCTCCCCCCACCTCGCAGCAAACAGCTTTTGGAATATCTCAGGTATGGAAACATTTTGCATCCCATCTGGTGCCCTCCAAGCAACCCTTTCCTCTTCAGCTTGTGTGCATCATCGTTCCTTAATATTCTATCGTGCATACCCTCATGCATGTGATACCTGCAAGGAAAGCAAGGCTTTGGTACTGCAGCAGCGGCTCCAGCCTTTGGGGGTGGGGGTGCAGTCACACAGGTGACCACTTCCCCTTTCCTTGCACAAGAACCTGTTATGTAGTTTGGTCAGCGCTTTCAACCCTACTCCCTAGTTGCTTGTGCGCGCGATTGCGTGCGCGCGCGCACACACACACACACACACACGTACACACACACACACACGTACACATACACACACACACACGTACACACACACTGCTGCTTCTCCAACATGAAAGGCTTCAACCACAGTCAAACATCCTGGTTTTGATGCCGATCAAGCAGGGATTCCAACGCCCTGCTGATGGCACAAGCCCCCCTCTTGCTTTTGGAGCGGGGATGCATCAAGGAGGGGGAAGACAATCCAAGCAGCAGCAGCAGCAGCAGCAGCAGCAATCTCCACCTGCACCGCGATTTGGACAGGCAGTAGGCATTCCCCCTTCCACATCTCCCGCCTCCAGTTCTAAATGGGAGCGCGTCACATTTAGTCAACCACAGGTACAGAAATATACATTACACAACCCGCATGATACCCTCCATGCAACTTTTGTCTCTTCAGCTCAAATGCATCATTTTACTTCCCAGCACTCGAGTACACATGCATATGGTGCCTGCTGGAAAGTTGGGGCTGGGAAAACAAGGCAGTAGTGGCTCCAACCTTGGGGGGTAGAGGTGTGACCGTGCGCAAGGCAGGCTGTCATCTGACACCGTCAGTGGCAGCTCCTTTTTGTTTGCGCACGAGCCTCTGGTGATAAGCTGTTATCAATGGCTTCCTGTGTTTGCACACCCCTTGTTTGCGCACAAGCCATGTGGTGTGTTCTGGGCAGCGCTTCCTGCTTTACATGCTTCCCTGTTTTGTGGTCATATGCGCATCCACTGCTGCTTACTCATAAATGACTTCAACCACAGTCATACGTCCCGACTGCTATGCTGACCAAGCAGGGATCCCAAAGCCCTGCCGATGGCATAAGCCCTCCTCCTGCTATCAGAGCAGGAATACATCAGGAAGGGGGAGGGCAAATTACACAGCAGCAGCAGCGGGAGTCTATGGGCACGGAGCAACCATCAGAAGTGGATAAAACTGCTTGCCTTGATGCCCGCATGCACCGTTTTGGAAATGGTATGTGTGTGTGTGTGTGTGTGTGTGTGTGTGTGTGCGTGCGCGCGCGCGTGTGTGTGTTATTTGTGCATGCTAACCTGAGTGCCTGCGCATGCATGTTCATGCATGCGTGTGTGCTTGTGCGTTTGCTTGTATGTGTGTGCAAGCGTGCGTGCGTGTTTGCTTGTGTGTGTACGTGTGTGTGTGTGTGTGCATGTGTGTATTTATTGTGTGTGCTGGGCTGGGCTGGGCTGGGCTGGGTAGATCTGAGCTTGCCAACATATATCATTTGTTTGTGTATGGTCAGAGCTGGAAAGAACAGAGGTCGGGCTCAAGGCTAACTGTTTTGTGGTACGCGTCTGGTCAATTAGGTCAATTAGAACGGGAAGTTCCCCAAAAGGGATCAGGGAAGATGCTTAATTTCAAGCACGTGTTTCCACATGCAACTGCGTCCATGGGCAAGTGTCTGTGCATTGTACTTCAGTGCAATGTCCTCCTTCTGCAGGTGGGGGTGCTTCAAATGGCAAGAGTGATGGGGTCGCGCTGTCCAAGCAGCAGCAGAGGAAGCAGCAGCGGCAGGAGCAGCGGCAGCAGCATCCCCAGCAGCAGCAGCAGCAGCAGCAGCAGCAGCAGCAGCAGCAGCAGCAGCAGGAGCAAGGGAGCGGAAGCACAGGAGAGCCTGTAGGAGAGGAGAAAGCCGCCCGCCTCAAGGCCCGTGCATTACGCTTTGGAAAAGGTATGCGAATGCTTGATGCGCTCAGCATACGTCATGCTGGCGCATCTGAAGCCTATCCAAGGGCAACCAAGGACAAGGGCAACCAAGGACAAGGGCGCATGCTATGGTATGGAGTTCAAGGACTCTAGGGGCCTTGAACTGGCTTGTTTGCCACCATGCTATCCCTAGCAAGTGCTTCCTATCTACGACGCTTACCTTTGCTCGCGTCCACTTCTGATCACAGCTGCGCTGAAATGTCTTTCACAACACCCCGCTGCAGGTGCTGCTGGTGCTGCTGGTGGGAGTGCTGCGGGAAGCATGGGTGGTGATGGTGAGGGTGCGGCCATGGCCCCCTTCCGCTCCCCACTCGGAGGGGACACTGGGTCGGGAGGCAGAGCCATGGATGATGGTGGGTCTGCAGCAGCGTGTTCGTGTATTGCTTAGGGGATGAAGATGGTTTTGCAACAACAGGTGTGTTTGTCCTCCATGGTTGATGATGGCGCAGCAGCAGGTGCTTTTGCTGCTCCCCTGCATGCCCATGAGCTCGGAGCTCATGAACATCCTGCTGCCTGTGCCCTGCAGATGTCTGTGGGTGTATGCAGTGATGGTGTCAGTGGCTGGTTTCTCAGGCTGGCACAGCGTGTGTGTGTATGGGGACATGCTGGCATGGATACAAGGAATGCCAAGGGTTTGCCATTCCAGATGCCTCTATGCATTGTACGGCGCATGTACCGACTGTTGGGTACCGGATGTAACCCCGGAACAGGTTAGATCTACAGGATTGGCCAATCCTAGGAATGTTGCCTGGGTTGCACCCTGATGCAAATGCCAGGATGGAACCTACCAGGTTGGCTGTGAGTTTCTTCCACATGTGCTGGGCAGCCTGTCAAAGCTGATTTTTTCAGCCTTGACAGCTGCTGGCAGCTTCCTACGCTCACCTGGGCCTTCCTATGACCCAGACCTGCAAGGTACACCTGCCGGCTTCATATGCGCACCTGGGCCTTCATACAGCTCAGGCCTGCAGGGTGCACCTGCCGCCTGACGGTCACCCCTCCGCTTTCTGTGCGCACCTTCTTACAACTCAGACCTCATCACTAGTTGCAGGCCCGCACTATTTGCTGGCACTCCACCACGCACCCTGCTTGGCAAGGCCTGCTGAGGTCCCACTTGCTGTCCCTCTTTACCGCCTGCAGGCATTGGTGATGCAGACATCTTTGTGGTGGGCACGTGTGAGGACATGTGTCCTGCAAAAGAGCGGGAAGCGCGTGAAGGAAATGGCGAGCTGCACCCCTTTGAGCGAGTGCAGTACAACAACCCAAAGGTGCGACTTCCTGGGGTGTGGTGAGGAAGGTGGCATAGCTGTCAGTCTGAGCACAGCTCCCTGTGCACCTGTGGCTTGTGCACCTTTGGTGTGTGCAAGCGGTTGTGCACCTTTGTCTTGTGCAAATGTGAGTGCAGCTCCCTGTGCACCTGAGGCTTGTGCACCTGTGGCTTGTGCACCTTTGGCATGTGCAAATGTGAGTACAGCTCCCTGCACACCTGTGGCTTGTGCAAATGCATGGCAAACCGCCTCAAGGAGATGGGTCAGAGGAGTCTGAACCCTCGGGTCGTTTGCCAGGGTACGTGCTTCAAGCAGCAAGTGCTGTCGTGCAAAAAGCCTCCGGAACAATAGGATAGTCATCACAGCTGGTGCATCTATGCTCTTGTTCCTTCCAGTTGACATCGCCCGACCTGATTATCAAGCGCACCGTGCGCAACTACGAGCAAGAGAACCAGATTCCCACCAATTTCCGTACCTTTGGAGCATTGGACAAGACCATGCGACACTTGGTGAGATGGATCTCAACTGTTGTGGGGAATCTCGTGCTTAGAACTGAGGAGGAGGCCCAGTTGCTGAGCAGCAACCTTATGCATGACATCCATGTGTGCATTTATGGTGTGAAACAAACCAGGACGTGATGTGTTTGGTTTTGGGCTGCATGGCTGGCGCACCCTGCATGGTTACCCTGATTGGCACCGCTTTCTTGTGCTTTCCTGCTAGGAGACCGGCATTCATCCTCCTAATGGCACGCTTGTGTGACCTTTATAGTAGCTCAGATATATGTCCCCATGTGCATGCACCTTTGCTGTATGCTATTGGTTTTGTCGCCTTGTGAGTAAGCCTTCTACACTTATGACACCTGCTGGCCTTGTTTATATGGGAGATTCGGCAGCTGGGAGGCTTGTTGCATTATTGTGTTCTACACCCTGTTGCAGGATCAGTCATCCAGAATGGGTTTTTTACGCTGTACACGTTGCTATGTGGGACCACCAGGGCGTACCTTGAATGCTAAGCTATTGAAACACCTGGCGCCTGATCATACAGTCTAGGTGCTTAACAGTAAACCTGGGCACAACAACAGAGTGACATTGTTCTTGCATGCATGTTGGTTTTAATGCTTTCTTCAGCGCCGCATTATGGACTGGACCACAACGGATCATCCTAGAGCTGAGCCCATCGTCATCTATGAATTCTTGTGGGACAGATATCGAGAGGTGAGATGTTTGGATGTGAGTTTGCAGGCTAAGCGGCTGATAACAGCAGGGGCAGGCTTCCTTATAGCTGCAACATTTTGTGCTGCTTGCCCTCTTTGCCTCCATAACTTTGGTTTTTTTTGTCCATTATCATGCAATTCAAGGTTCCAATGACTTGTTATTGAAGTCCCAGCCTAAAACCATAGTATGATTATACCTAGCTTGGAGTGAATGAAAGTCCTCATTGCATGGTTTCTACCTCTGCCGTTTCTTGGTTTTTACATGTACTGGGCCCCTGCTTGCACAACTTCTTGAAGCACTCCTGCGAGTATCACATCAGCATGAATGCAAGGAGCCGTGCCTTTTTGGCGACTGACGTTTGTTTAAGGGGAACCATGCGATAGCATCACTCACACTTCTGGCACTTTTATACCTGGAGTCCTGCTCATACTATAAGTCGTTCTGAAGGAGATGCTCACCATTTCAAGCCAGCTCTTCCAAGTTGCTGCGTTTGCTGACGTCCACTTTGTTGCCTGCTCTCGACCCCGCCAGGTGCGGAAGGAGATCGTCACACAGCGCTTCAATACCAACCCTGTGAACCTGCCCCAGGTAAGGCAAGGATGGATGTCAACCCAATGCATATGTTCGGAGACCAGGCTTGTCAATTTCAGCCCTTGGATGCAACATGTTCGACAGATAAGCAGCAGGTGTGAGATGTTTGGACGACCAAAGCTTGGGACGCAGTAGCTAATGCATGGCACTGCAAGCGGACGTGCAGCCATGGATGCATCATGCTGTGAGGGTCAATACCCGTGAAGACGTGTACTGCATTGCACGCAGGTGATGGCTTGGAATGAAGAGGTGGCCAGGTACTTCATCGCCTGCTCACATGAGTTGATCAACACAAAGGGATTCAGTGCCATCTTGAACCAGGAGCAACTCAACAAGGTGTGCTGATTGCAGCAAGCTCTGAGCTGAAGTTGGTCGCTGTGGTAGAAGTGCGGTGAAACTGCGTGGAAAGTTAGAGCTAGCCTCAACAGGCCAGGCTACTTCAGATTTGCAGTGCTCATACACTCCTGGCCATCCATTTTACCTTTGGGCCTGCCTTCACAGAGGACACCATCCTCATAGACCTGCCACTCTCACAGTTCCACACTGGTGTGTGTTTGTTCCCCAGCTGGCGGCCCCTCCATGAATGGCACCTACAACCTTTGTGTTCGAGGTCTTGCTTGTTTGTTGCAAGCAGACAAGGGCATGCTTGCCTGCTCTGCCATGCTTGCAGGTCCTCATGGACTTGCTCGGTGATTACAGGACGTGTGTGGACCTGGGAGTGCCCACCCCGAACGCGGGAGAGTTCAAGTGAGCTGTGGCAGAGGTTGCTGTGGCTTGGCTGTCGTCTGTGGCCCTTGTGGCCATCGCACGCAAGTGAAATCCATGGGAAATGTGATTGTGCTCTCTGCAATTGCAAGCCAGGCGTTGCAACACGGCCACAGCTGCTTTGCTTCAAGGAAAAGGGAGGAGCCTGTGTTGGGTGTGCCAAGTGCGCCCGGGGTCACGACCTCAATTGCTGCCCTTGCCTCTGTCCCTGCGATGCGCGGCTGTGGGGTTTGTGCAGGGTTTGGGGGAAGGGTGTAAACGCCTGAGCCCTCTCCCCACAGCCTTATCCACCTCTATCTAAAGTGCTCTGAGGACACCGGCACCCAAGATCCACGGCGGCGCTTACATACATGTACACGCTGGAGTACACAGTGCACACAAGCTGGAGCAGTGCACGCGAGCGGATGCACTGCAACGTACCGGAGGGCATGCACGGGCTCCTACTGACCCCCCCACCCTTCTGCCTGCCTGCTGTCTAGGTGCTACATGGCCACCATGATGTATGCTGGCTTGGAGAACAAGTCTGGGAAGAAGATCCCCAACAAATTTGGCGCCTTTGAGGTGCTGCGCTCCTTCACTGCCCAGGAGCAGGTGGGTCTGTGAACGCCCTGGCGCTCATTGATTGGACACAGGCGAACATGATGGAATGATGGGTGACTGGATGCATGGGCGGATGGATGGAACGATGAGTGGATGGCTGAATGGATGTACCAGAGGATGAATGAATGAAGGTGTGTATTTTGTGGATGAACTTGTTTGAGCGCTCGCAAACGCTCATGTCTGCTCAGGTGTTCGCATGCACAGCTCAATGCCGTCACTGGGCTTTGGACTTATCGGGCTTTCTGTCTCGTGCACAAGTCTGCTCCTTGCCACTTATCAAAGGGGGCACATTTAGTGCCGTAAAGTGTAGCACTGCTCCTGCTTCGCTCCAGCCCTGCTCCAGTTCCAGTACACGCCTTGTTTCGACGCTACATATGTACTTTTTGGGTGCCCCAACCCCCTGCACAGCAGCAGCAAGTGCTCAGGAGGTGCATCCCCCCCTCTGAACCTCCACATCTGAGTGTGTGTGTGTGTGTGTGTGTGTGTGTGTGTGCGTGTGTGTGTGTGTATGTGTGTGTGTGCGTGTGTGCGTGTGTGTGTGTGTGCCACGCTTTGCATTCACAGGAGGACAGCTGGTTCCCCATCACCTTGGGCATTCTGGCGACCTTGGCCAACAAGGATGTGCATGCCTACATCCAGCTTGCTAAGGCAGCACCCTACCCTCTGGCATGTGTGCTGTTCATGCACTACGGGAGCATGAAGGAGCACGGCTTCAGGATCACGCCACACGCATACAGTGAGTGCTGCTGCTGCAGTGTAGGCACATCCTCCAATCCGCCAATTATGAGTGCTCCATGCTGGCTTGGTACCCAAACAAACACTGGCTTGGCACCCACACAAACTAGGCATCAACAGCGTGGGACGCTTGCCGTAACTCATCAGCACACCCGCCCACTTTGTTTTTATCAAAACATGGCGCAGGTGGCTCCAGGGCGAGCCACGAAACACGAATCCATGCAATTCCTGCAAGTGTGTTGAAGTTGCGTGGCCTGCTGCACTTGTACTCCTGTGCTCCTGACATCAGATGGGCACTGGGAAAAGTGGCATGGTTCATCCTTCCTGTTGCTGTGAGGGATCCCTCTCACGCACATACTTACTGTGGAGGGGATGCACCAGGACTCCACCTCGCCTTGCATCAGCTCAACCTGTAGTATGCATGTGCAGCTGCACAGCCGTGTGTACGCTTGTGCCCGCCCCTGTGCAGATAGCTCTGAGAACCCAGAGAATGCGTGTATGCCCTATCTGTTGCAGCACGTCTGCAGCTGTACAGCCGTGTTTTATGCTTGTGCCTGCTCCTGCGCAGATGCCTCTGCGGACCCAGAGAATGTGGTGCCCGTCCCAGCACTTGCCCCCATGTTTGACCTCACCACCAAGGGTATCAGTGCTAAATGCGTGAGCATGGGGGCAGAGTTGGGCCCTTACCCGGAGGACCCATCGGTGGAGGCCGTCAGGTAAGGAAGTCCCGAGCGCTCTTCCAGCTTCCTTCATGTGTGTACGCGTGCTGCGTTTCTTTGGTTGGGGGGTTGGAAGGCGGGCTATGAGCTTAGACGGGAAAAGGCTTGGTCTGAAGTGCTGACTGCTCCCTGCAACATAGAAATTCTAAGGCATGTGCATCTATGCGAACATGCTGTGATACATAATTTGTTCACGGGGCGGGGAGCTTCCAGATTTATCAGGCTGCTAGGAGGGGCAGCGCGTGCTGCTTTACATGTGAATTGCAGATTGCAAACAGAATGCTCTGTATACTAGACTTTCCAAGGCAGAGGAGGTGCCGTGCACCCACCCCCTGCTGGCATATGGCCTGGCCTGCAATTGCACTCAGCGACCATGTGGGTGGTGTACATGACAGCAAAGGCCAGCCTAAATAGCTGAAAGGTGGGCGCTAAGGATGCTCTTCCTCACCCGTGAGTCCAGTGAGCACAGCATGTTTGAGTTCTCGCTTGCTCTTGCCACTCAATTCTTGCCCTGCTGCTGCCGCCCATTTCTTGCCTTGCTCTTGCCATCCAGTTCTTGCCTTGCTGCTGACGCCTGTTTGTGAGCATGCAGCACCTGGGTGGGTGGGTGTTGTGTGTGTTGTCAAATGCATGTTACTGCTGCAAACTTAAGCTGCCTCTCTGCGTTGCGCATACGCAGGTTCCCAGACCCGAGCTCCCTCTCATATTCATCCTTGAAGAAGCAGGTGCAGCCCTGGATCAGCAATAAGGGCAGCGCCAAGACAGGTAACCCCAGTGCAGCCATTGTCAACCCGCCCACCCTCTCCCCAGCGCTGCTTGACCTTGTGGCCAGGATCCAGGTGCGGATCTAAGCATGCTGGTTTTGTTGCCTAGTGTCGTAGGGTCCAGCATACAGTTGCCCTGGTCTGTTGTGTTGTTTGCACCCATGGAGTGATGTGATCTTGTTATTAATTCGGTTTACTTGCACGTGGTGGGATCTAAGATCAAAGGTCGAGTTGTACATGCAGGTTCTGTACTCTGTAGGATCATGAGCATGCAATTTAAGAGTCCCAGCAAGCCATCCAGCCTGTGCCGCTGACCCTGACTCCTTTCTGCCTGCGTCGTGGCCGCGGTGCCTCTGCTGGCCCTCTGATTTGATTTGTGTGTGTTATGTTTTTTAATGCCCTGTGGTTTGATTTGATATCTTTTCAATGCCCTGTGGTTTGATTTGATGTTTTCAATGCCGACGTCAAGGTCCCTGCAAAAGGATGTCTGCCAAGAAGCTGTTCCTGATAAGCCGTTGTGGGTGTTTTTGCACCATGGTGCCTGTAGGCATGCATTGCACATGTGTGTGTGTGTGTCTGTGTGTGCGTGCGTGCGTGCGTGTGCGTGTGCGTGTGTGTGTGTGTGTGCGTGCATGCGTGCGTGCGTGTACGTGTGTGGCTGTGTGTGTGTGTGTGTGGCTGTGTGTGTGCGTGCATGCGAGCGTGCGTGCGTGTGCGTGCATGCGTGCGTGCGTGTACGTGTGTGGCTGTGTGTGTGTGTGGCTGTGTGGCTGTGTGTGTGTGTGCATGCGAGCGTGCGTGCGTGTGTGTGTGTGTGTGTGTGGCTGTGTGTGTGTGTGTGTGTGTGGCTGTGTGTGTGTGTGTGTGTGGCTGTGTGTGTGTGTGTAAATGCGTGCGCGCGCGCAAATCCACAACTTACCCACTTGCATAATCAATTTCATGAGATGGATGCTGTGCATGCTTGCATGTGCAGGGCAAGCCCCCTGGCACCCTGAATGTGCGTCCTCAGCCCCCCTCACAGCCCCACCAACCCCTTCCCAGCACCACGCCTTCACATGTCCGCCCAACCACCTCCATGTTTGGTTTTCCTCAGCCCCAGCAGCCAACACTCCAGCCTCATCAGCAACAGCAGCAACCCCCGCTTACACCCTTGCCATTTGGTGTAAGCCCGACCCCTCCTGCTGCTACTGCTACTACTGCTGCTGCTGCTGCTGCTGCATCAAAGCCCGCAGCTCTTGGGGCTCCCTTTGCTCCATTCCAGCAGTCTGCGGCCCCTAAAGGACCCCCTGCATTTGGAGCCCCCCCCTCCCCGCCTACATCATTCCCTGCACCACCACAAGCGCCCGCATCAGGACCTCTCACATTTGGTGGCCCAGTGAGTCCAGCCTTTGGGGACTT
Source organism: Dunaliella primolecta (assembly GCA_914767535.2). Taxonomy (NCBI): domain Eukaryota; kingdom Viridiplantae; phylum Chlorophyta; class Chlorophyceae; order Chlamydomonadales; family Dunaliellaceae; genus Dunaliella; species Dunaliella primolecta. The sequence goes on from OU611752.1 coordinate 7,792,118, forward strand.
TGGGCAACAAAGTGCGGGCATAGCGCCAGGGAACATCCCCCAGCCAAGAGGGGCTACTGGGCTGGGAAGTACTGCGCAACCTGCACAACCAGCCTCCCCTGCTGCCTCCCCTGCTGCAATTGCAGAGGCTGTTGCGCAGGCACAGGTGCGTGCACATGAGTGCGTGCGCGCACATGCACGTGTGTGTGTGTGTGTGTGTGTGTGCGCGCGCGCGCGCGCGTGTGTGCTTGCACACGCGTATGCTGCCTAGCAGAGGTGCGCTGCAGCAAGTATTTTCTCGCATGGCGCTCAATAATTATACATACTTCCAGCAGTTGCTTGCTTTAGAGAGTCAAACACCATGCTTGGCGCCTCCAGTGTGCCGCCATGATTCTGGCATCTAGAGAACTTCGAAGATCATGTTGGAGCCACTAATTTTTATTTGAATGCTTGACTGTGGCTCCCTGCTGCGGCTGCGGCTGCTGCTGCTGCTGTGAGATTTTGATTTATGTTATAAATGCATGCATGCATTCATGCAAACTTCATCCTTTTGCCCTTGTTTCAATACCTTTTGGCCTGCCAAATTTCCTCGCATGGCCTGCCAAATTTCCTCGCATGATGCCTTGTTACCTGTGAACACATTTGCCAGGCACACTCAAACAGGCTGCAGCAGAAGCTGCTATCCGCCAGGTGTCCCATGCGCATCTCCCATGCACATTTGCTATGCACATTTGCCATGCACATTTGCCATGCAATCTCACACAGGCTGCAGCGGAGGCTGCTATCCGCCATGCCAAGGAACAGGAGGCGCAAGCACGCCAAGCTCAGGAGGCGCTGCAGCAGCAGTTACAGGCGCAAGCCCAACAGCAGCAGCACCAGCATGCAGTGCACATGCAGGAGCAGTACATGAGGTCCGTGGGGTGGCGGGGCAAGGGTTGTGTGTGTATGTGTGTGTGTGTGTGCGTGCGTGCGCTCGCAGGTCATATTGACCCTCCCTACCTGGTATGATGGTTTGACCAAAAGGTGGCACCTCAAAAGGTGGAAGCAGTGCTCTGGCATCACCTTGCTGTATCTCATGACCCAGTCAGCAGGGGGATACTTTTGAAAACAAGCAGCGTGTCGGTACTTGCTTTGTAGCGGTCAAGAGTTGGAATTTCAGTGCGATTGGCTTGGTGTGCAGAAGGCGATGGCCCTGCTGTGGCTTGCCACAGCGCAAAAAAAAGTGGGCTGGTGCGGACATTGGTCTAGGTGCCATCCAAGTTCTCCCGAGGGTCAGCTGCGACCAGACTGCCCTCCTGACATCTTGGAGCCAGATTGGCGCTCATTCAGTCTTTTGTCTTCCTTTGCCGTGCATTGCTGCTTAGTGGAGCCAAGGCTTTGGCAAGCATGCCTGTGCTGACGTCTCTTTAGGGTAGAGTGTGAGCAGGGGCAGTGCGCACCCCACGCATGATTCACATTCCAAAAGCATGCCATGCATGCACAGACAACTGGAGGAGCTGCAGCGTAGCGCAGCACAGCAGACGATGGCACTGCAGCAGCAGGTGGCAGCACAGTCCACGCAGCTGGCTGCACTGGCGGAGCAGCGACAAAAGGCGGAGGCAGAGCTGCGCAAGCGGCGGGTGCATGATCAGGTCAGTCGCTGTGCACATGTGCGCATGTGTGTGTGCGTGTGTGTATCTGTTTTTTTTATGCGCAGCAGTTGTATTTTCCTTGAAGCACCTGCCCAGCATGTAATGCCTCAGAATCAGTACTATCCAGCCGCTCAAGACAGCAAGCGATTTTTGCCTCCTCACCCTTGCTCCTTCGCAAGCAGGGTGACAAGCTGCGCGCAGCACTGGAGCACAGCCTGCAGCAGAGGATCATCTCAAAATGGAGAGCCGTCACTTTGGCGCAGAAAGAGGCAGAAGCCCGTGCCCAGGTGAGTGAGTGGGCTTCAGGCATCGGTCAAAGGGAAGGCCTTACGACGAAATTTGCACAGAGGTAATGAACAGGGTTGTGCAACCATGGAGTCTTTAACGGTTTCAACCGTCTACAATCAACTGGTCGATTTGCCACTGTCCTTCCCTGGAACCGTGGTTATATGATTTTACCGAACCAAACCATTCATCAAACTGTGTAGACGGTTGAAACCTATATATATGAAGCATAGCATCATGCAAAATAAAGCCAAAAGGGCAAGGCAGGCCCTGGGGGCCTCCAGCCCAAGAGAGCCTGATGGCCCCTCCCCCTACAACAGGCCTTGGTGTAGGCAAGACCCAGAACAAGGTGAGGGGCAAGAAGAACTCCTGGGTATGGGACCAGTTTGCCAGGCAGATGAAGCCCGGCAGCGCAGCAGCCAGCAGTGATTCTACCTTGGAAGGAGGGCAGCAGGGCCAGCAGCAGTAGCAGCAGCAACTGGTGGAGTACTTGTGCGCTCTGCTGAGGAGTAGCAGCAGGAGCAGGAGCAGCAGCAGGGCGGGGAACAAATGGGACTAGTGCATGAGCAGCCGCAGCGGCAGCAGCAGCAGAACTTGAGCAGCAGGGATCCCTGCAGTCAGATGAAATTGAAGGGCAGCACATCCCGATGTCGTGAGTTTCCTTTTTGGCTGATTTTTAAATTTGAACATGTTGGTGGAGTGTGAAGACTCCAATTGGCCTGAATTCCAGGATTTGGGTGATTGAAACCTTCTGACCGTATCAACCACCGGACCAAGTTTTGCTGTTTAAACGGTCCAAAAATCAGGAAAACATGGTCCAAACCGTCTAAACGTCTGCACCATCTCAATCGTGCAGCGATTTGTTTACCGTAGTGGCACAACCCTGGTTACAAAGAAGGCTGAATTTGAAGCATTCTAGCTTGTCCCCCCTTTTGGACTTGCGTGTAGTCATGCACAAATGTGCAAATTAGCACTGAGTCACCCTATATTTAAGCTTGCACTAGTAAGCTCCACAAAATGTGGCTGCCTTGCGCGCCTCCAATCACACAGGCCTGCAGAATTCCATACATGCTGTGCTTTGAAAAGCATGCACCATGCCTATCCACGCATGCCTATGCACAAACATGGACAAGTGAGCTGATGCGCGTGCGAATATGACGCAGGGGTGCAGCACTCACCTGTTTGTTTACCCGCATGCAAACATATCTGCTTGCCTGTTTGTCTACTTACTTTTGAACCTGTTTGCTCACCTGTGTTGTTTACGCACATGCATATTTATATGTTTGCAGGAGCAGCTGGCACGGTGCCGCATAGACAAGGTGGCCCGGGGAATGGCCTCTCCTGCCTTCCGCCGAGCACCCCATACGCCTGTCGCTAGCCCTGACACAGGGCAAACTGCAGCAGGCAAGCGCAGGTGCGTCGTGGGGTCCTTAAGTCCTAGATGTGTTGGCTGCCGTTTGTTGACTGCATTTTGGAAGGTTGCCAGCGGCTGCAAATCGAGGCCGCTTGTTCATCGTACCCCTAGTGTGTTGCATGCTCATGATCAGTTTAGTTATAAGCTGCTTGTTCAATGAGGCAGCACCATTATTTCTCCATCCTGCCTTGCAAGGCCTCCGGCTCTTGCTTTTTCCCCTGGAATCGGCGTTCCTGTGTGCTGGTTTTGAACGCTGCGCATGGTGCTTCCTCTGTGCGGCTGCGCCTGTCTGCTCTCCACGAGCCAGCTTTGTGTGTGCAGCCTACACCTGGACAGACGTTCGCCTCCAAGTCTTGGTGTGGTCCCAGGCACAGAGAGGTGCCATCCAGGGGTAGCAACACACCCCTTTCCAGGTCCATCGGCAGCAGCGCTTGCCCCTGATGATGCTCTATGATCCACCCAATCTTATCACTGATGCATGTGCAGGCGTCAGGACGGCACACCGTACAGCCCCTCGACACTCAGTGCCGCCCCGCCTATTTCCTCCGGCCCCTCCACCCCAGCTCCTGTCCCCAGCCACCTCCCGCTCCCCTCGATCATCCTGCCTGAGTTGCGTGCTGCTCTCTTCCATGCAAGTACCTCTGCAGCCGCGACTGCTGCAGACTCTGCAAACGGTGCCAATCTTGTAGCTCCGCTGCCTGGTGCTAATGGCTCATCTGTGCGCACAGCAGCATGGAGAGGAGGGCTGAAGGCAGGGCCGGTGCCAAGGATCTCGCATGCTCATGGTGTGAGTGGCGCTGCCCCGCACCACTTCTCCCACCAACAACTGCAGCAGCAAGAGCAGGTGTGTTTGTGGAGGTGCTTGTAAGTTGGCACCGTGTGGTGTGACCAGGAGAGTGCGTGTAGCAACCGCGCTTAGTGCTTGAAGAGGGCTCTCAGGCACAGGTGCCGAGTGCATCCTCAACTGCTCCAATTGCTTGCAAAAAACGGTGAACGGCATGAGCTCAGGAGTCTCATCCAAAAAAATCACCTCGATTGTGCTCTGTTGACACCCAGGCTTGCTTGTGGGAGGGCACAACCCTGCAAACATGTGTGTGTGTGTCACCCTCGCACCTGATGTGCTTCAATTTTACCCCGGGCAGAATGGCTCAGCCCCCCTGTGTCCTCACGTTATTATTCCTCAGGTGCAACTGCTGGCGCGACAAACACCCATGTTTTGGAAATTGGTGGTGAGCACGGGAGTGTCAGATAACATCAGCTCCTCAGCCTCAAGCAGCGGGACCGCGCAGGGGGGCATACTTGGGTCTGAGCTTGCTCGCCCCAGCCCTCCAATCTCATCTCTGCAGGTGAGTGCTGGAAGGTCATGGTGAGGGGAAGGGCTTCCTGGGACAGGCCTGTGAAAGAAAAGAAAAGAAAAGAAAGGCCTCCGCCAGCCATAAGGCGGCGTGCATTTTGGAAAGGGTCCCAACTAGCAAGCTAGCAAGGGTCTCACCTGGGACAGGCCTGTGCTCACTTGCCTCAGAAGCGAGCTGAAACAGTGGTCCCTTTCTGGAGATCCGACGACATTTATCTTGAGCCTGGCCTTGGTATAGTCTCGGTCTTGGTCTTGGCACTGGCGTCATGAGCCTGTGCCAGGGGATCTGATCATTGAGATCCAATGACACATGGCGGTGGGGCCCATCAAGTATTCAGCGCTGGGGCCCAAAGGAGCGTTGCATGTTTCCACCACCTTCTCTTTTGAGGTGCAGCCCGTCAGTAATGGCAAGCTCATGCAAGGACAATGCTTGTGCTGTGACAATAGCACATGATGAGGGAACAGCCATAGCTGGCAATGTCAGACTCTTGGCACTGAAGCTCACGCGGGTTGCCCAATGGGTGTTCCTGTATACCAACAGCAAGTCAGAAGCAGTCATATAGAACCACCACTTGATGGTCCTAACCATGATGTTTCCTGTATCTTGCTACGTTGCAAATCATGATTGCAGGTTGCAGCTGCCAGTTGGTTGCAAGCAAAGCTGGCTTGTGGCCGCAGCGGTGCCCCCTTCCATCCCCCTTTTGGTAGGCATGCTGCTCAACTCTAATGCTAGATTTTGCTTCTACACCCCAGAATGACTTGGCAGAATCAGGTGGCAGAGGATATGGTGGCTACTTTGCAGCATTACCAAGCGCGGCATGTTGACGATGCTCAATGCAACAGAAGCCTCAATGGGCATTGAAATGCTTGGTGCTGCAACTCAACAATGCCTGTGTCAAGGCACGCATGAATGGCGCCATGCTTTGCGCACGCTTGATTGCAGGGAAGCTCCTCACCCTGCTCAATGTCCCTTTGGATCCAGACGGCGCCCTGCGCAATTCTCCCTTTGCAGTCCCCAGGTAAGCACTCGCCGTCAAAATCGGTGTGTAAATTGTGGTTTACAAGAAGAGCAGGGCTTGTGCTTGTCATGCAGGCCATGGCAAGCAGCATGGCAGCACGCAGGCCATGCCTCTCGCCTGCACCTTAGTGATAGGATAACTCAGTGCACCTGTACAGGTTGCTCCTTCCGTCGCAGTACACATTACCGTTTTTCCTCTCTGTCTTGATACTCCTCGAGAGTGTAGCACCCGCTCTTCCCTGACCTAGATGCTAGATGCTTACCTCTCTGCCTGCATCGCTGCTTCCTCCCTATCAAGCTGCTCTCAAGCAAATTCACAACCTCCAATCCCCGTCATCCCCTCCCCACTCTCAGCCATGCCACCCTGTGTGTTGAGGACCTCGACCCACGAGCCGTTGCAGCTGACCCTCCCCCCTTCCCTCGTTACTCCAGCAGCAGCATGGCCGCCACAGCAGGCATCATGCTACTTGTCAGTGGACCCAGCCCCCCCTCCCACTTCACCACCCCTTCTTTTTCTCCGTCCCCCACACAAGCTACCCAGCATCACCCAGACATCCACCGAGGGCATCAGCAACAGCATTCCAGCATACAAGCCGGCTCCCCTGCTCCTGACTCCTCCGCAAACAGCCTGCACCACACAGCAAATGGCGTGTACGCCAGCCAACCTGTGCATGGGGAGGGAGGCCTGCCTCACAGCAGGCAGGAGGTGGCATTGAGCATGGGGGTGCAGGTATGGTGCACTCTGATGGACTCCAATGGAGTTTGCCTGTCTCTGCCCAGGTCAACCTGAGGTGAAGGCTTGAGTTGCATCCTGGCACAGTGCGTCCTTGTGGCCCGTTTTAAACCTGTCCTGCCCTGCTCTTGCAGACTCAAACACCATTGCAGCAGCAGCAACAACATCTTCACACGCGCGCCTCCCCAGGCATTGTGCTTGTGTGTGTGTGTGTGTGTGTGTGTGTGTGTGTGTGAGAGAGTGTGAGAGAGTGTGTGTGTGAGTGTGTGTGTGAGTGTGTGTGTGTGTGTGTGTGTGTGTGTGTGAGAGAGTGTGTGTGTGAGTGTGTGTGTGAGTGTGTGTGTGTGTGTGTGTGTGAGAGAGTGTGTGTGTGAGTGTGTGTGTGTGTGTGTGTGTGTGTGTGTGAGAGAGTGTGTGTGTGAGTGTGTGTGTGTGTGTGTGTGTGTGTGTGAGAGAGTGTGTGTGTGAGTGTGTGTGTGTGTGTGTGTGTGAGAGAGTGTGTGTGTGAGTGTGTGTGTGTGTGTGTGTGAGAGAGTGTGTGTGTGAGTGTGTGTGTGTGTGTGTGAGAGAGTGTGTGTGTGTGTGAGAGAGTGTGTGTGTGAGTGTGTGTGTGTGTGTGTGAGTGTGTGTGTGTGTGTGCATGTGTGTAACACATTGGAAAAGGCATTGTCCGGGATGTAAGGGAGGGCATTTCCGCTTCATGTGGTTTCAATCAGGGTTTGATGAATTTCCTCCTTTTGCAGGCAGAGCTGGCAGGCTCCTGGGAGGATTTAAAACGGCTGCTGGCCGGGCTGGCGCCGGGTGTGCAGGTGAGGCCAAACCTGCACGTGTGTCAGCCGCTGTTTAGCTGCTCAAAGGAAGTACTGCATGAGTGGTTTCAACCCTTTGTCAGGCAGAGCACGTGCATGAGGATCAGTGGTTTGCACACAGCATGAGACGCAGTGGCACAGCACGTTAGAGGAACCCCCTTCCATGTTCCACCATACCTCCCCCACCCCTGTTACACAAACCAGGTGTCATGCCACACACAAGCTCCGCCCTCTGTTTGCAGGTGCCACTGACTGTGCTGGCGCTGACAGATGCAGCAGGCGTGCCCGCTGTACTTGGCCACTTGGAGGCCACAGCTGGGCGTTGGCCCTCAGAGCTCACAGCACGCATCGCTCGCTGCATAGTGCTGCCTCTGCTGCCCCAGCACCTGGTGAGTGGGGTGTGCGGGGTGGGTTATGGGGTGGGTTTCAGCACCTGGGGTGATGGTTGTGTGTGGTTTGGGGTGGGCGTCTTACAAACGAAAGCTGTGCCAAGTTCTCAGAGTGGGAGTCGAGCTTCGTAGGCAACCACAGGCAATTTGGGCGAAGGGAGTGGTGGATTATTGAAGGGGTGGCTGTTGGCATAGGTCTGCGCCAGGAGGTGCAAAACTGATTTCAACAAAGCTTGCTTGGAGGTGCATGCCCCTTGCTTACAACAAAAACTGCCGACTTGCTCGTGGTCCCCTTTAAAGCGCGCGCGCGCACACACACACACACACACACACACACACACACACACACACACACACACACACACACACACACACACACACACACACACACACACAAACGCGCGCACACACATATATACACACACACCTGCCTCCTTGCTGCAGGCTGAGGCGGGGCTCATCCAAGGCCTACGCCACCTTGCTGCCAACCCCCCTGGCCCCCTGTTGGCCGCCAGCTGCTGCAGTGGGGCCTGGGGCTCAGGGCCATACGCTTCCCAGAGGGACGGCCCACAGGCACTTGCAGAAGCAGGCGGTGGGGGGGTTGTGGGCAAGATGTGGGGTGCTCCGCAGCGGGCAGGCATTGAGACGCTTGTGCGGGACCTGCTGGAGGCATGCCTGCTGCAACAGGAGCAGGGGCAGGGTGTAGAGAGCTCGACACAGGTATGAGGTGAAGGGACAGGGGGTGTGCGGTGCAGGGTGGTCGGGACGTTACTCCTGTACATCAGGGATGTCGAGACTGCTCCCAAGGACTGTCCTTGCAGATAACCAACAGAGACACATTCTGCCCCTGTAGCTGCAACTGTCGCGTGCGGCTCGTTTCCCCCCTCCTATCGCCTGCCCAAGAGCTTCAAGCTTTTGCCCACAGGGATGCCTGAACCTGTGTCTGTGCAATGCCAGCCTCAGACAAAAAGAGGAGGAGACGTCTTGGTACCGTGATGAACTTTCATACCCTCACGCATATCTGTTGCAGTGGTGCCCCCCTCTAAGCACCACCCCACCTGGCCCTCGCTTCATTCCTCCTCTTTATCTCACGCTCCAGGACGCGGTGCATGCTTTCAACGACGGCCTGGCTGCCCTCGCCCACGGCGTGCACAGCACCGCCACGTGCCCGGCAGCCAGCTGGGGCCTGCCTGCCCCCGAGACCTCGCCCTCCTCCCAGACAGCAGCCCCTCTGTGCTGGCATCCCTCCTCTGTGACAGCAGCCGTGCAGGACCTGCTCTCTGCACAGGTACGTGCAGGACAGCCTCTGCGCTGCCGAACACACAAGGCACGATCTGAGGAAGGCTGTACTGAAAGTGGAACGCATGGTTTGAGTTGGCCTTTGTTCCATGTTTGACTTTGGCAACCGTCGAAGAGCAGGAATGAAAGCATTTGCCACTGCAGTGCAAGCGTTGCCACGCTGGTGAGTGAAGGAGAGCTGTGGTGCTCCACTTGATTGTGTTTTTTTTTGTCTGGGCACAGATGTTGCCCTCTGCGTCTTAAAGAGGAGCAGTTCACCTTCCCATGCTCTGTCCTGCATCAGCAATGGAAGCAGGCCCTGCTTGCCCATCCCCTTGCCGTGCATCTTGTTAATGCAGATACAGAAAGGCAAGACGGGCGCAAAGCCTGCTGTTGATGTTGTGACCTGTGATTCAGCCTGTTTCCTTCAAAGCAGGACCTTATGCAGGCCCTCCAGCATCAAAGCAAGTACACACTCCAGGGAAGTCTTGCTAGGTCCTTACTAGATCAAAGTACGACAACAATTACAATGACAACAAAATAAGAACAACATGACAACAATGACAATGACAACCCGAAAATCAACAACACCAACAACGACCAAAGAATCAATAACGACGACCCAAAAATCAACAACAGCACACCACACGCACATGATGTGTATGCCTGCAGGTGCCCCCCCATTCCTTGCCGCCCTCCCCCATGGGCCCTCCTTCTGCCGCATCCCTGCTGCATGCCCACTTTGCGCAGTGGGCCTCTCTTCGGACAGGCCCCTCCCACTGCCTGCTGCTGCCCCAATTCCTGGCCTCTGCCACCCCTCCTCCCTCCCTGCCCCACACTGTCCCCAGCACAACCTCGCAAGGGCGCTGGTCATCCTCGTTTCTGGCACGGTCTCCAGGCGGCTTTGTGCGTGCGGCCAGGTCAGAGTGTTTTGGGGGTTCAAGGGCTTGTTTTCAGGATTTTGGCCCTCGGCTTTTGAGGTCGACTCCCCTAGAATTCACGAGCGCAACAAGAAGTGAGGTGTAGAGGCTAGTGTCCTTTGAACAGTGAATGGTGCATGGAAGACAGATTTGTGTGCGTTTCAATGTTTTCTTAGATGAGTCGAGTATGGACCATTTATGCATGTGGGCGGAATGGCGCTGCTGCTGCTGCTGCTGCTGGTATGGGCACACAAGATAAAATAGATTGCCCTCCTGCTGCTCTCCTAAAAAGACATGCAACCACACAGAGCAACACTGAAATGCACTACCAAAATTCAATCATGCATGCTCATTCTCCTCTATCCCACCACCTTGCTGCAGTACTTTGGCCCCCACTGCTAGGCAACCCTCTGCACAGGCCAGCGGCAACCTCCATCCACCGCATTACAGCCAGCTGCAGCAGCAGGCAGAGTGGCCCAGCACCGTCTCACCTACCCTTGCACAGCAACGGCAGCAGAAGGAGTACGTCCCTCCTTTTTCTCATGCCTCACCACCACCGCATGCTCCCAGCGCACCTGTGGTCACCCTGGGCTCAACTTACCCCTCGTTGAGTGGCGGAGATGTTGTGCAAGACACCCAGCAGTTGTCCAGGAGAACACTAGGAAGTGATGTTGTGAAAAGTAGGGCCCAGCAGATTTTGCTGCAGCTGGGCCACTTGGTACCCGACCCTAAAAGTCCGATGTGACAGCTGGAAGCGCGCCTGTGTTTATGTTCAGGGCAGCTTCATACTTATGAGTGATGCGCTTGACCTGCAACGACCTGACTGCCACTAGTTTATTATTGTTTGCCTGGCAGCCTAGCATGGCTGTTTAAAACACATGGCAATAGCAAGGAGAAACAAATTAGGAATTCGATGAAAAGAAGCTGCTTTCATGTTTTCGTGATATTATATTGTTGCAATGGGAGGTGAGCTTCAGCCAGGCCGTTTTGATCACTTTGTGGCTGGTCTCTGCCTAAAGAAAACACAACCTAGTTCTGACACAACACAGAAATGCCGTTTGTCCTTTATGTCTGCTGGTGAAGGAAAGCAGAAATTTTTGTACTAGCTCGACACAGCGAATAATCTCAAAATGAACTGAAGCAATTATTGTTAGTATACAAGAAGGTTACAGGCCCCGGTGGAACTTCATTTTTACAATTTTCTGGACAGTCAAGGAGGAAAAAAGGGAGTATGCTACGGACACATTTACAGCTCCCCAAACTCATATTCCCAATCTTTAAAATGCCTAGACTTGGATACGCCAATCCCAAAAGTGGCTATTTATCTTATTGTCATTGATAGTTTAGTTTAGTTTGCGTGGGGTTTTGCCTTCAGCCAGGTGGTTTGACTGCTCAGCCTATCACTGATAGTACCAGAGTTTGTTACTACATGTAGATAAAAAAATCAGCAATTCCTTTAGAGAGGTTACAGGGAAAGGTGACAGGGAAAAGGAAGGCCTCCCATCAAAACGACTGACGGCTAGCCTGTTCATGCAAAAAAGAAGTTCATGTAAAAAAGGAGAAAGCTTGTTGTTGTTTTGATTCATGAAGGAAAACATATGAAATAACTGTTCGTGGTGAATGGCAGATAAGTCAGGAGCCACCTGAGAGGAAGGGTGAGATAGAAAGAGTGGAGGGCCAGAGAACAGGGAAGCATATTCATGCCGGAGAGAACATACCTGGGGGTGAGCACACTTAAAAAGAACATGTTTTTATCATCTCATGAAGCTTGGTCAACTTTCAAAGCATGGACACCGAGACGGAAACGGGCCATGCTACGTACGACGTGTTTAGGTAAATCCAGGTTAGTATTTGGGCAAAATGTAAGGGGAGTAAGTGAAGTGCGGGTTTTTTGTTGGAAGTGCACACCAGTGATGATGATAGGTGAATTTTTTGCTTTTGAGGTCTCAAGGATGGAAAACTGTCACAAGTATGTCAGGTGACGAGACCTGAGATCCACAACCAGCTGACTCAAGTCCACAGGGTCAGCTGATCGTATTTTCTGCTGGAAACTGCGTGCATGACGTAAGCCATTCATGGCGGACAAAAGGTGCGAAGTCAAGCAAGAGGGATTCCTGGCACTGAGAGAGACACCCGCATGGGAGACTTTTTGGAAGAGATGACTGTTGCAATGGATGAGAGAATTACAAAAGCGTGAGCAGGCTCTAATCCAGATGAATTGGATAGGCGCTATCCCACACTCACGCAGCATACTCCAAGAAGGAGTGGAGGTTCTGACCCCCAACATGGATCTCAAGAATCTCAGAAGCCATTTCTGAATGCTGTTGTCCATCTCAATCCCCTGTTGGAGACAAGGAGTGGCCCAAATCTGACTTGCATACATTCCTGCTGGGGTGACAAAAAGCCATAAGTAGGCATGCAGTAGCAAAACGATGAGTATTCTGGTGTTGATGAGCAAAAGTACGCACGCGGGCCATGCTTGCCAGGCAAGGTTTGAGGGCTTCCTCGGCAGCATTGTGCAGGTTGATGTGTTTGTTAACATCATCCCAAGCGATCGGAAGGTGTTAGAGTAGGGCAGAACTTCACCATCATAGAAAAGTGGTGGTAAACTTTCGGTCCTAGAATTGAAGCAGACAACCACTGATTTTTTTTGTATTCAATGAAGTCCACAATTGCAACAGGCATAAGCCTTGAGACGGTGTAGCATGGCCTGAAGGTTGTTTGGAGAGTTGGATGTCAGGCACAAGTCATCAGCATACAGGAGATGGGGACATGGAAAATGGGAGTTCCAGTGCATGCTCCATCAATACCCTCAGAAAGATCAATAATGTTGTTGAGATCAATTAAAAGGATCAGTGGAGAAAGGGGACAACCCTGTTTGAGACCGTAATTACGTATATAATACGTACGTACATACGTACGAACATACTTATAAGTAGGCCTGATATAAGCCTGTTTGTCTCCATCAACCAGAACTTATTCACCTTTGTGGTACAAATTGTTCAAGATACTGAGAAAATGAATAGGGAGCTGGCATTGTTGTAAATGGTGCCCCAATTTGTCACGGGGAATGGAGTTGTAAGCCTGTTGGAAGTCAGTAAATGCTGAGTACAGGCATGGAGAGACATGAGGTTTGCATGTTTGTGCAGCATGTTTGAGGTGTCTCAGTATAAAAAGTGGATGTAAAGTGCTGTGCCCCGGAAAGAACCCAAACTGAGAATCAGGTACCTTGTTGTTATGTAGGCACCAGTCCTGTAGCAATGTGCGCAAAAAGAAAGATTTGAGCTTGCCGTTCGGCCACGTGCATCAAGGAAAGAGCCTCCCAATGACTCCCACAGATAAGAGGGCATCTTTTACCTCCCCGGCCACAAGGAATTGATCCGGGTACCTCCTCCTTGCAAACGCCCTCCTCGCCTTTCGACCTGGGTTCCGTAACACGGATTGTCCTTTTACTACTTTCCCGTATCGAGTAGAAATCTTCGACTGCTACTCGCCAGGTTCCGTTCATATGTATGAAGGACTGATTATATCAGTCAGTAATCTGACTAAAAGGTATATCCCTCATCAGTTCCAGAGAAAATTGCATCCCGAAAACCGCTTGTGACAAGAATTGCTCCGCAAAGTGTGAGGCTTTCGTGCATTCAGACCCTCCCTTCGCTTACTCAAGAGTCTTTGTGCATTTCTTTGGAGCTGCAGGGTGTCGAACCCCGTACCTCGACTATGCTAAAGTCGCGCTCTACCGATGAGCTACAGCCCCGTGATCAATCTCTGTGCTCGGCACGCGACCATAAAGTTTATAAAATGTCTCACTTACAGCAAGCATGCAGTAATTGCGCCTTCTGGCCATCCACCGCCCCCCACCACCAACAGCAACAGCAGCGGCCGCAACAGCAACAGCAGCAGCAAAAGCAGCAGCAGCAGCAGCAGCAGCAGTCAAGGCAGGGGACTATCGACACTGTCCCCGCCCTCTCCCTCTTTGGCCCAGCCAAGCATTTCACAGTGCAGATCGTTTGCAACCATCTCCAAGCCCCCCTTACCTCCCTTCGCACTGCCCGCCTCCATCTCTGCGCCCACACAGCCCTAACCCTTTCCACCACCCCCCACTCCAACCTCCAGCGGACCGCAGCTGCCAATGCCCAAGAGGTGCGCCAGCGCCTCCCCATGGTCTGGCGACTCCCTTGGCGCAATTCCGAGAAGGAAGTGTGGTGGCACCTCCTCTTCCTCACCCAGCAGCAGCAGCAGCTGCAGCAGCAGCAGCAGCAGCAACAGCAACATCGGGAGCAACAGCAGCAGCAGTTGCCCCCGCAGCAGCAGCAGCAGCAGCAGCAGCGGCGGCAGCGCCCACACCCTCCCACTCAAAAGTGCGGCTGTGGGTGGAACACAGCTGACAGCCCTGACCCTGCCTCTGCTCTCCGCTCCCATTGCTTTTGGTCCTGTCACATAGCAGTGGCAGTCCGCAACCTCCTCCAAAGACACCTTCCCCAAGGCGTCCATCTCCAACCTTCACACCTCTGGCTCGCAGCCCCCCCCTCCCCTACCATTCATCCTGGCGCCTGGGCAGTGGTCGCCCTTGCCTCCCTCAATGCCATCACCCGTGCTCAGACCCGCCAAAAAAACCTGCGCCGCCTCGCTCACATCGAAGATTGGCAGCGCAGAGTGGACAACACCGACCGCCAGCAACGCCCTCTCTCAGCCTTCCCAGGTTGGGAGCACCTCCAAGCCATCCCGAGAGGAGAGCAGCAGCAGCAGCAGCAGCAACAGCAGCAGCAGCAGCATAATCAACATCATGAGCAGCAGCAGCCGGAGGAGCAACAGGATCATCATCACGAGCAGCAGCATCCGGAGCAGCAGCAGCAGCAGCAGCAGCAATTGCAGCAGCCCCAGGAGCAGCAGCATCAGCAGCATGAGGATCAACATCACGAGCAGCAGCAGCCGGAGTAGCAGCAAAATCTTCATTACGAGCAGCAGCAGCCGGAGCAGCAGCAAAATCTTCATTACGAGCAGCAGCAGCCGGAGCAGCAGCAGCAGCACCAGCAACATCAGCCCCAGGAGGAGCAGCAGCAGCAACATCAGCCCCAGGAGCAGCAGCAGCCGCAGCCTGGTCAAGTGAGCATCGCGGAGAGGGCCAGGAGGTTTGCCCTCCTCAACTTTCTTTGCTCCTTGCAGGATTTTGCCTCCACCAAGATCATGCCAAAGGGCTGGGACAAGATACAAGCCGACCACCCTTTTCTTGCTGTTCAGCAAGACGCTCATGAAGGCCCCATTGGTGGGGGCAATTGGAACGGTCATGGTGTTGATTCTGGTCAGGCCCTCAAGTTATCAGTGCACCTCTCCCTTGAAGAGTTGGACCTCTAGCGGAGTGTAGTTTAGTGGTATTGAGGTGGCCGGGCGGCTTCGTAGTAGTGTGGTCTTGTAGGGGGGGGGGGATAAGGTTCCGGTCTGTGGCTGGAGCGGGGCGCTTTGGGGGGTGGGGGGGTATTAGGTTAGCCGTGAGTAGCCGCCCGTCAGTAGGGATCTTCGGCCGAGTTAGCCTCTCCTTGCTTCCTTCTGCGTTTGCCTCTCTCAGTTCTGTAGCCGCCTTGCTTCTGTTTCCTTGCTAGTCAGCCTTCGTTCGCCTGCCTGGCTGCTCTTTGCTCGCTTTTCTTCAGCTCCCCTCTGACTCAACGCTGTGTGGGTCTCAACTCTGTGTGGGTTCCCTCTCTGTTTGTTTTCCTCTCTTGCTTCCAGTGGCCTCGCCTTTTTTCTGGGCTTGTGTCCTTCTTGGGCTGAACAGTTTTTCTTCCGCCGCTTGTTTTGGGTGGAGCCTGGGGTGTTGTTTCCTGCTTGAGTTAAAGTTTCCTTCCTGCAACTGCTCTCCCGCGTGCCTTTGGCAGCTTGGCCTTGCCTTGTCCTTTCTCCGTGGGTTCTCAGTAGGGCTGGTCCTTTTCTTGAGCTGTGTTTCAGCGTCTCTTGTTCTCGCTCTTTCTTGCGGCTCTTCTTTGCTGTCAGGTCCCTGCTGGGGGCCGTTCATGTAAAAGCAAAAAAAAAAAATTGCCTCTGGCTTGCAGGCCCCCCCTCCCCTACCATTCATCCTGGCGCCTGGGCAGTGGTTGCCCTTGCCTCCCTCAATGCTATCACCCGTGCTCAGACCCGCCAAAAACACCTGCGCCAGCGTGCTCACATCGATTGGCAGCGCAGAGTGGACAACACCGACCGCCAGCAACGCCCCCTCTCAGCCTTACCTGGGTGGGAGCACCTGCAAGCCATCCCGAGAGGCCACGGCCCCCAGCAGCAGCAGCAGGAGCAACATCACCAACAGCAACAGCCACATCAAGAGTTGCAGCAGCAGCAGCCGCAACATGCGGCCCAGCCCTTGCAACAAGCTCAGCATCCCCCTCAAACAGTTCCTCACCATGAGCAACAGCAGCAGCAGCAGCAGCAGCAGCCTCAAGAGCATCAACCCCAGGAGCAGCAGCAGCTGCAGCCTGAGCAAGTGAGCAGCGCTGAGAGGACCAGGAGGCATGCCCTCCTCAACCTTCTTTGCTTTTTGCAGGACTTTGCCTCCTCCAAGATCCTGCCGAAGGACTGGGACAAGATCCAAGCTGACCACCCTTTCCTTGCTGTAGAGATCTTGATACACAAGAAGGCCCCATCGGTGGGGGCAATTGGGCCGTTCCTGGTGATGAATTTGGTCAGGCCCTCAAGTTGACAGTCTGCCTCACCCTTGAAGAGGTGGACCTTTAGCGGAGTGTAGTTTGTGCTGCTGGAGTGGCCGGGCGGCTTTTGAGTGGTGTTTGTCTTGTTGAGGGGTGGGGTTAGGGTCTAGTCTGTGGCTGGAGTGGGGCGCTTTGGGGGGTGAGGGGGTATACGTATTAGGTTAGCCATGAGTAGCCGCCCGTAAGTAGGGATTTTCGGCCGTGTTAGCCTCTCCTTGTTTTCCTTCTGCGCTTGCCTTCTTTCTGTTCTGCGGCCGCCCTGCTCTTGTTCCCTTGCTAGACAGCTTCCGTTTGCCTGCCTGGCTGTCCTCTAGAGCAGATCTGCTCGTTGTTCTTCCGCTCCCCGTTGACGCCGTCTCCTTGGGGGTCTCTGTTTTCTCTTTGCAGCCTCCGAGTAGTCCTCTCCTGCTCCCATGGGCCTTGACTTTGTCCTGGGCTTGTGTCCTCCTTGGTCTGAACAGTTTCCTTCTGATGCTTGCCTGAGTGGAGCCTGGTTTGTTGTTTCCTGCTTGAGTTCAGTTTCCTTCCTGCAACTGCTCTCCCGCGTGCTTTTGGCAGCTTGGCCTTGCCTTGTCCTTTTTCGCGGGTTCTCAGTAGGGCTGGTCCTTTTCTTGAGTTGTTTTTTCAGCGGCCCTCGTTCTCGCTCATTCTTGCGGCTTTTCTCTTGCTGTCAGGTCCCTGCTGAGGGCCGCTCATGTAAAAGCAAAAGCAAAAAAAAGCCAGCGTTGGTAATGGAGCCTTTCTTGTACAAGGGTGTAATTTTGGCTGTCTTGAGGGATGACGGCTCGTTGCATGGGAGTATGAAAAGGTTTTGAAACGCAAGAGAGACCTCTTCGCACCAGTTTGCGTGGATGCTTACTAATTAAGGAAAGATGGAAGAATGGTGTCAAATCCAGGGGAAGAGGTAGGATTGATATGATAAATCTGTTTAGCCACAATATCATGCAGTTGATGTGCACCTGGGAGGTGAAAAGGCTGGGAATGAATGGAAGGAGATTGATGGCGGTTGCATTTAATTGGTATTGCAAGGTCTTTCCCACTAAGTCCTGACCACAGCAAATTTGCTTTAAAGTAGGTTTGTTAACAGGCCGTTGGAAAGCCGTATTCACATGGTCTTGCCAGGCAGTGCTAGAGAGGAGTGACATGGTTGACCACATATTTCTTGAGAAAATCATGAACAAAGGGATCCTTCTTATACAGTTTGTCCAAAAAAATAGCAGCATGTGCCTGTGTGTATCTGCGTTTGGCCCGTTGGACGTGCGCCCTATATTGTCTGTGAAGTTTTTGGCAAGCACTCCTAGCTACCCCTGTTCAAGCAGCAGAAAAGACTACTATACCTTAACTTTTCTTCTGGTGACACTCAGCATCGAAGCATATGGGTTTTCTGGTTGAAAAATTGTGTGTTTAAATGAGCCCATACGGGCTCAGAATTTGCAAAAACAATGATTGGCACATTGTTCAAGACGAAGAGCACATTATCCTGGATTGCCCCTCCCAGGATCTAACAGACCTGCACACTCAGTTACAGCACCTATTTAGTTCAGCAGCCCAAAGTAGTGCATCACGTCTTAGAGATTTTATGAACCAGGCCGATGTCCAGAATCAGCACAGTTTGTGTCAGCGTGCCTGAAATGCTGTGACTGACTCATATGTTCTGTCCTTGTCCTCCAGCTCAAACTGTTTGGTTACAGGCACTGTTTCCACTTCAGCTAAGCTGCCCAAGTAGGCAGATACAGCTATGTAACCCTTTCCTTCCCTTTGAATCAGTTTTGACGACGAGGCCATGGGGGCTACCAAGCTAGCGTGTAAATGCCACGCCCATTTTGTGCAAAACGCCCACACTTCTTTACACTACGCCACAGCTGGGCATGATGCCCTCAAACTTGCCACCACTAGATGCGCCAACGAAGACAATTGTATTTCTGACAGGATCTGTAGCCAAGTGCTTCCATGAACCCTTCATATCTCCACTAGCCTTCTCTGTTCTTAAGCTTGGTGTCTGACTCCACAAGAGGCCCATGCTTCCATTGAAATAATGAGGACGTACCACACACTTTGGCATTCCATTGGGCTCTATACCAGGCTGGTGGGATAAAAGGAAGAGAAACAAAAAGCCATTGCTACCTCTTCACATTATGCCCTCTCCCAGGCTGTCATCAATTAGACAGCGCACTCCACATGCTTTCAGGCTGCCAAAATCATATAATCTCCAGCATGAAAACTGAACGCCACAATGTTGCTGGAAGAATGATCATCAAAGCTCTTAGCAAAAGCCCTTGGGGGGCAGGCTTGGTGAACATGGACATAGGGAGTGATGATAGGCTGGCGCAACACAACCTCCGAATTCCTGCACATGCATCAAACAGAATTATACCCTCTTATCTTTTTCCTAGAAAATTTCCTAAGAGATCTAGACTCACATGCAGTCGTCCTGATGCTATACTGATTACTCCCTACAAAACCAAACAGACTCCTTCTCCTTCTTCCACCCGCTCACACCATGCATTACGCAGCAGACACTACCCAACACAGAGGACCACAAGAGCCAACCGCGCGAGACAGCCCCACCAACTTCATGTAAACCAGCGGCACGTGCACTTGATCAAAATTAAATACTGTGAAGACACGAGGCCTGGAAAACAGTTAGAGGCGGCACAGCAGCAGCATACAGACCTCAGGAAACTTGTTAGTGCTAAAGTTGTGACTCTCCGCACTATCCTTCTGGGTGTTGGTGGGATCTGCTACACTGATCATACCTTGAACCAGTTTAAACAACTTGGACTGGAGCATCAACGGGCCCATAAACTTGCTCAAAAACTCCATGCCCATTCGGTTCAGTATGCCCATAAGCTTGTTACCATTAGACGTGCTATGGAAAATAGTAATGTTTCTCACAGCCAGGTCTGGATCCGGGTGCTTCCAGTAACCCTCCAGATCCACATTAGCTTTTCCTTCCTTGCAGCTTTGTGGTGGAGGAGGCTCACGGCTCTTCTGAGCCAATGTGTCTCCTTTTCCTTAATTGACGTAGGGAGAGTTTCCTCTGCCTACGTAGTTTTTCTTTTCATTCTTTCTTTCTACATATGACAAGATTCATCATAGACAAGGGTTATGAGGCTAAGAATGGAAAAAGGCCTCAGTCAAGACGTTTGACTATCAGCCTGTTCATACTATTTAGTAAATACATCATGAAGGCAAAAAGGAAGTTTAAACTTCAAATTTGTTGTCATCCTGGTTTAGAAAAATATTAATATCCTGGGAATTCACATGGTGAATGGTGCCTACTAGGCTAGTAGACAGACTTAATGAGCCAGGCTGATGTCCTAGGGTTAGCCAAGTTCGTGTCTGCATGCCTGAAATGCTGTGACTGAGCTTCTTGTATTGCTTTTAGATTGGACTGGATTGGTTACAGGCACGTTTTGCTTCAGCTAAGCTTCCCCCGCAGGCAGGTACAGCTATGTAACCCTTCCCTTCAAGGGAAGGGAAAATACCTTTCCTTGGGTTGCGAGTGCCAGGCTGTTCGTGTCACGATGAATCGTGGTTTTTGCTAAATTGCAGCCTGGATCTGGCAAAGTTGCGAAGGACATGAGAGGAAAGATTCAAGTACATGTATTTAGGCAGAGTGTAAGGAGGGTGAATGGCATGAACAGCTCTAACAGGAAATGCGAACCATTGATGGTATGTCAGCCGCTTACTGTTGCTTACTCTGGGATCAGGAGTTGTGAATTGATTCCAGTAGTTAAGGTGTCTAGTTTTTAGGTCCACCACAAATTGACTGAGGTTCACAGGCTAAGGGAAGGAAGAGAAGCAAAAAGCCATTGCTACCTCTCTACCTACAACACAGTATTCCTCATAAATTACTACGCAGTGTTTCATGCTTACGCCTCTCCGGTCACAACCTTTGAGTGGAAACCCAGCGGCATCATGGAAATAAGTGCCCATACGAGCATAGAATTTGTAACAAATGCGATTGGCACACTGTACAAGACGAAGAGCACTTTATCCTGGATTGCCCACCTCAAGATCTAACAGACCTGCGCACTCAGTTCCAGCACCTTTTTAGCTCTGCACCCCCAAGCAGTGCATCACGCCTTTGAGACTTCATGAACCAGGCTGATGTCCTAGGATTAGCCAAGTTCGTGTCTGCATGCCTGAAATGCTGTGACTGAGCTTCTATTAATGCTTTTAGATTGGTCTAGTTTGGTTACAGGCACGTTTTGCTTCAGCTATGCTGCCCTTGTCTGTTCGCTGTCATGATGGAAAAGGCTGAGGTTCCTGCATGCTGGAAAGTGGCTAAAATCACTCCCCTTCATAAGAAGGGCTCTGTGCTGGATCCAGGGAATTATTGCATGCTCGCTGTTAGCGGCACCCTGTATAGGCTGTATGCTAACGTTCTCAGGGAGGTGGTCACTGGGTGGTGCCAAAAAAAAAACAAGATTCCAGACACTCTGTTTGGTTTCTACCCTGGCCGTAACACTTTGCAGCCCATATTTATTTTGCGGCACTTGCAACATGCTGCTCAGGTCAAGCGCCCAAATGCATCCCCTAGGCTGCATGCAGCATTTACTGAATTCAAGCAGGCATACGATACACTTCCTAGGGAAGCTCTTTGGACTGACCTTCAGCGCATTTGTACACCTACTTGCCTGCTGGCTATCACCAAAAGCATGTATGCTAATGATGAGTATATCTTGGTGGATGGCTGCAAGCAAGCACATGTGCGCCCCCATAATGGAGTTAAGCAAGGCTGCCCGCTTTCCCCCTTGTTGTTTTCCTTGTATATCAATGACGTGGACTGCTTGGCAGAAAATGTGCAAGGGGCCATTACAGGCACTAGGGACGTTTGAGTCACTCACATGCTGTATGCAGACGATCTGTGCCTATCCAGTAATCAGTCTGATCAGCTCCAACTGATGCTGGATAGGCTGCATGTGTATGCTCAGCGGAAAGGGTTGGTGATAAATGTTGCCAAGTCTGAGATCGTGCACTTTTATTTAAGGGGCGATCACGTGCCAGTTTTCACGTTAGGTGGAGCTCATTTGGTGTGTGTAGATATTCAGGCGTGCTGTTCACCAAGCAGCACAACCTTCAGGCCACTGCTGAACATACGTGTGCCCCTTTCCTGGCTGGTTGTAGACAGAATTCAATGCAATTCGCATCTGAGCACCATCTGACGGGCAGGCCGCATACCATGCTCTGGCTGACTAAAGCGTATGCTCTCCCTGCTAGCATGTATGCATGTCAGATTTGGGGCACTAGGTCTATGAAAGGAGCTGGAATGGATTTTCCTCTGCAAACTGTGCACCTGTGCTTACTGAAGTGTATCCTTGGGGTAAAGCGCACCACTCCTAATCAGTCTGTACTGCATAAATGTGGACATGAACCTTTACTGGTTTTTTGGTTTCGCGCAGCAGTTAGGCTTTGCAATGCTTTACTGCGCAGAAACAGCACTTCTCTCAGTAAGGTGCTGCAAGCAGATGTTGAGATGAGCAGTCTTTCCCGTAAATGCTGAACCTCAGAATTTCTGGCTGCATGTACAGGCTTGGACAGGTGCAACGTGTTCACTCATTGTGTTCAGTTTGGGCAGCCTATAGCCATGAGGGAGTTCGTTGTTGATTTGAAAAAAAGGCTGAGAGGTGTGTGGAATGCTGATGCCTTGGCAGAACACAGTGAGCACACAAACAAATTGGCTAATTATCATCATTGGATGGCAGTTCCTTTGAAACTTTCATCTGTTCATGGCGCACCCTTTTCTGTCCCTAGATATTTGCATCTTGATTTAGGCAAGCACAAGCTGAGAAACATAGTGCGCTTTCGTTTACATGCTCACACCCTGAAAGTTGAGACGTCATTTTGGGAGGAGCACATACCTGATTGTGATAGATATGACCGAGGAGGACTCCAAGGTGAAAAGCAAACCGTGTTCCTTTGCTCCTGTGAGCCTATATATTCTCTTTTGAGGGACTTTTGCACAATTATTCTTTGACTTCCCCTATACACACAGACTATTTCTGGACAAGTCATGCCACGCACATTGCAACAGGAGGTGTTGGGAAACCAGGCTTTGGGGTGGCTGTGCTTGCAGCAGTTCAGTGTGCTGATTTCTTGCACGTGCATCTGGACTCACAGCGCTTGCAATGCATTTGGTTGCACTGCGATAAACGGCTGTTTGGGTTTCAGGAGGTTGTCATACTAGGGGCGTTGTACACCAACCCAGTTAGTCAGCGTTTTCCTGTGCGAGCAGTGACTGCTTCTTTCTTTTCTCTCCTTGATGGGGTTGCGCGTGTCACTCAGGTCTCCCCTCATGTGCTGCTGTGTGGCAATCTTAACGCCAAGATTGGCAGGATGAGAGAGGTCACGGACGTTCATGGTGGTCTGTTGATGGCGCACCCTGCCCTGCACCACGCCCGTAGATGTAAGTTTCCTGGTGTGAATGCCGCTGGCAGACTGTTGGTAGAGCTTGCGAGCATCCGCGAATTGGTGCTGGGCATGGGCAGGGTGCGTGGGGATGATGGGCAGCGTGCTTGTTTGGGGCATGATGCTGGTGTTGAAGGGAGCAGACCTGACCATATTCTGATGTCTGACATGGTTTTTGGGATTGCTGACTGTGTGCACATTACTGGGCGCCATAAGTGACCACTGCCCCATAAGCATGACGTCTTGAGTGCCTGATTCTAGTCTAGAGGTTACAGACTGGGGAATGCAAGCTGAGCATGTGTGTAAGCCTGGGGGTTGTGCTAGCAGGTTGTCCATGAAGTGGCGGCCTGAGCTTGCTGAGGTTTATGCGGAAGCGCTTGTGGGGAACAGTGAGATGCAAACTCACTTTGAGCAAGCCATTGCAAATGAGGACCCTATGTCTGCCTGTGAGACAGCCTGTTTTTGCTTGCGTTTAATGATTGTACAAGCTGCTGGGGATGCGGGCACGACTGGGATGGTCAGTGTGTGTGGGCATTTGCGTGCCAGCCGGAGGGGCGCTCACAGCCCTCCCTGGTTTGATGCAGCCTGTAGAGAGAAGCGTCATGTGTTTATGGAGGCTCTTAGAACTGGTCAGCCTCTACATGCGCGTGAGTTTGTGCGGAGGCAATGCAAGATCCAAGTTCAGTGGTCGAAGCGTGCATACACGCGGAGGCAAAGGGATGTGTTCCTAGGGAGGCTTCACAGTAAAGACCCTGATGTGCATGCAATGCTGAGGCGGTCTAAGCATACTCAGACCATACCTGTGGCACAGTCTGTGTGGGATAAATACTTAAAAGCACACTTTCAGCCTTGTGAGGCAGCTCAATTGGTTCGTGGGGGTGTGGCTCTTTCTGCACGGGATCTGGCTGTCCCTTTGGGTCGTGGGCGTGACATTGAGGCTCGCTTGAGACAGAGTATTCAAAATAATTGGATGCCTGAGCCGGATGCAGTTGCTGTGCCTTCAGAGGAGGAGATGCAAGGGCTGGTAGCCAAGCAGATTGGGAAGATGAATGGGGGTGATTCCCCTGGTTTTGACTGTGTGGCTGCTCCTTTTATCAAATATGCTGCTGTGGTGCGCCCGCGAGTCAATGGCCGGGGCACTGAGCGGTACATGTGCTGGTGCCCTACATTGCCTGGCTTTTCAAGCTTTTCTATGACAAGGCTCGCATTCCTGAAAGTTGGAAGAAGGCCAAGCTGACCCCATTGTACAAAAAGGGGCCCCTCATTGAACCTAATAGCTACCGCATGCTGGCTGTCAGTGGCACAATGTACTGCTTGTGTACTAGTGTGATTTGTTCTCTTGTCACTGACTGGTGCGTGGCCTCAAACAGGGTTCCAGACACACAATTTGGTTTTTACTCTGGAAGGAGCACCCTCCAGCCCATCTACATTTTAAAGCACCTACAGCATGCTGCACGCACAATCAAGCCTGGGCGATCTAGCCGGCTGCACACTGCATTCATTGACTTCAAGCAAGCATATGACACCATCCCTAGGCAGGCACTCTGGCAGCATCTGCAGCGCACACGCATGCCCACTTCTTTCTTGTCCATCATTAAAAACATGTGCGATGCTGAGTATATTTTGAAGGATGGAGAGAAGAATGCTCGGGTGAACCCTAACACAGGTGTGAAACAGGGCTGCCCTTTGTCCCCTCTGCTTTTCTCTCTGCATATTAATGACATTGATGAAATTGCGGAGGGGGTGCAAGGTGCTGTCACGGGTACAGCTGAATTCTATGTGACGCACATGTTGTATGCTGATGACCTGACTCTGATGGCCAACGATCCTGTTGCGTTGCAGACCATGTTGAACCGCTTGCATGCGTATGCTCAGAGGAAGCACTTAGTCATCAACACAGCTAAATCTGAGGTGCTGCACTTCAATTCCTCTGGGTCAGACCTGCCTGTTTTTCATATTGGGGGGGTGCCACTGGCACACAAGGAGTCTTTTAGATACCTTGGCATGATGTTTCACAAGTACATGAGCATGGCCAAGTCCTCTGAGCATGCAACTGGCCCCTTCATGGCGTCTGCCTTTCGGGTTTGTCAATTTGTCGTGAAAAAGTTTCTGGAAAGTAGGCCGTACGTGTCTCTGTGGCTTGGGAAGACGCATATGGTTCCAGATGGAATGTATGCAGGCCAAGTGTGGGGCACTGAATACATTAAAGCGGGCAAGGAATTTGCAAGTGATCTGCAAGTGCGGCACATGAGTTATCTTAAGAGCACGCTGGGTGTTAAGCGTACCACTACAAACTGGGCTGTCCTGAGGGAGTGTGGTCATGAGCCGCTTCAGTTTTACTGGTTTAGGTCTGTTATCAAAATGTATAATAGCATGCTGAGGTCTAGACCTCAGCATAGATCTAACAATGAGACGTTGAGAAGAGTGCTGAAAGCAGATTTGAATATTCATTCGAGTGAGCCAGCCTGCTGGACTGCTCAAGTTTTAGATGCTTTCCAAGGCCTACGACCCTGTGATTCCTTTGCACGAGCTGTACGGCAGGGCACTCCTATCCATATTCAAGAGTTTACTGATGTCCTCAGACACACAGGTTGCGGGCAGTGTGGAGAAATGTTGAGGGAGTGAACTCGCGGGACACATATAGTAAGCTGGCAACTTACCAGTCTCTTTTTGCAGTGCCTTTTGACCACAATGTGCGTGCCCCTGCCCGTTTACCAAGGCACATGCATTTGGATTTGTCTCAACATGTCATGAGGAATGCTCCCCCACCACCTCCCTCTGCTGCTGCTGCTGCTGCTGCTCCTCCACCACTTCCACCTGCTGCTGCTGCTGCTCCCCGACCACCTCCACCTGCTGCTGCTGCTGCAGCTCCCCCACCACCTCCACCAGCTGCTGTGGCTGCAGCTCCCCCACCACCTCCACCTGCTGCGGCTGCTGTCGCTGGTGCTGCTGCTGCCCCTGCTCCTTCTGCAGCCAGGGGTATATCGTATAGGGTAGCAGCTGCAGCTGCTCCTACAGCTGCCACGCGCGCTGCACCAAGCGCCCCATCTGCTGGCCCCTCATCCACAGCCACCAGGAGGGGGATGACGCGTGCGCGGGATGCTGTCCCCTCTGGCTTTACCCCGGAGCCCAAAGCTTTGAGGTCTCAGGGTGCTGGACGGCACCGCAGCACCAATGCTGGACCGCCCCCTCCTGCGCCTAACTACGGGAGTCATGATGATTAGTATGACTATGGGGATGAGAGGGCTGGGGGGGTGTGGGTTGAGGCGGGAGGGAAGGGTGGTAGGGCAGGAAAGAAGAAGAATGGCAAGGGACACTAGGAAGATGGTCGGCCTGAGAAAGAGCTGAAGTTGCTTGTCTTAAATATAGATGGGAAAAGCAACCCAAGTTCTGACACTAATGCTGAATTGAAGATTAGAGATGTTTGCCACATGGTACAAAGGCATGATATTGCTGTGCTCGTAGAAACGAGAACGAAGAAGTTGGACAGAATGATGCGTTACTTGCCTGGCTATGCTGTACATATCATAAATTTTTCAGGTGAGCATGAGGGTTAAAAAGGCCATGGCATAGCTGTTTTAACTGCCCCTAGCTGTGCGGATCATGTGCGCTTTCTCCGCCTCAGTGAGCACTTACAGAGCATTTGGCTATTGTGTGACAAATGCATGTTTGGGCTTGATGAAGATGTTGTGCTGGGAGCCTCATATATCAATCCCCAGAGTAGTGATTTTACAAATCAAGACGTAGAAAACCACTTCACTCACCTGTTTGAGGACATGCTCGATGCACTCCAGATGTCCCCTAACCTTGTGCTCTGTTGTGACTTCAACGCTCATGTGGGAGTGCTGAGTGAAGTGATTGATGCACACTACAACTTTGTGGTTGAATGCCCTGAATTTTTGGATGCTAGGAGGTGTAAGTGTCGTAATGTGAACAAGGCAGGCAGGTTACTGGTGGACTTCGCGGCAGCATCAAGCATAGCTATCACTACAGGGTGTGTGGCAGGGGATTATGGACAGCCGTCTCACGTCGGTTATCATAAGGACAAAAGCAGCAGGCCTGACCATATCTTGCTGTCACCTGCTGTATATAAATCGATGAAAGTCTTTGACATGATAGACAATCTTGCATCTGATCACTGTGGCTTAAGCATGGTCTTTGAAGTAGGTGGCAGAACAGGAAGAATGGATGCAGAACTTGAATGGGACCATGTTTGTATGGCAGGGTTGTGTGATAACAAGCTGGTGTTGCGGTGGAATCAGGAGAAGGCTCTTGCATTTACAGAGCATATAGTCAACAATGTGGAATTCTTGAATCAGTTCCAAGAAGCAGGGTCCGCTGGTGATGTTGACAAATTGCTTTTTGTCTGCGTTCTCTAATTGTGCAAGCTGCAAGCGATAGAGCAGTTGGCATGAAATCCTTGGCCAAGTGTGCTTTTGTGCGTGCTAGGAAGCAGAAAGGGCCTTTGAGCCCTGTCTGGTTTAATGAAGAATGCCGAATGAAGCGGAAGATGTTTATCGAGGCAGTGAAGCGCGGTGAAGCAGAGCATGCATGCCGATTCCTTAGGAAGGAAAGCAGAAGGTGCAACTGTGCGACTAAGCGCAGTTATAAGAGGCAGCAGTGTGCTGTTTTCCTGGATAGATTGTTTAAGAAGGACCCCCAAGTCCATGCCATGTTACGGAAGAGGCAGACCTCACACATTACTCCAATCACAACAACAGCATGGAAACAGCACTTGCAAAGCCACTTTCGAGTACAACCAACAGTTGTGCCGCAAGAAGGAGGGCATGGTTGTTCTACAAGGACTGCTAGTTTTACTTGCTTGTCAGGAAGAGATATGGCTGTGCCTTCAGGTAGGAACCACGCGCCCCCAGAGGTGCTCTTGAGACAAGGTGCTGAATCTGGGTGGGTTCCTCAACCTGACTGCTTGGAGACTCCTAGTACAACAGTTTTGGAAGGAATGTTTGGGTCCCACATCAAGAAATTAAATGCGAGCGCTTCACCTGGATTAGACAGTATTCCTATACCCTTCCTTAAACATGCCTGTTTGCCCATTGAGCGTGGTCGGAGAGTGGATCATGTTAACGTGCTGGTGCCTCTGATAGCACGTATGTTCAGGGTTTTTCTGAATGAAGCTAGGATCCCTGCATGTTGGAAAGTGGCGAAACTGAGTCCCCTTCACAAGAAGGGAGCTTTATCAAATCCTGGGAACTACAGGATGATTGCTATCAGTGGGGTGATGTACTGCACTTATGCCAACGTGCTGAAAGAGTTGGTGACGGATTGGTGTATTCAGAAAAATAAGGTCCCAGACACCCAATTTGGTTTTTACCCTGGTAGGAGCACTCTACATCCACTCTTCATCCTGAGGCACTTAAGACATGCTGCAAAAAAGCTCAAGCCACGGCAATCACCTAGGCTGCATGCTGCCTTCATTGACTTCTCTCAAGCATACGACACTGTGCCTCGTTTGCAACTTTGGGAACATCTACAAATCATTGCCATGCCTGCACTATTTCTCCAGGCCATTAAGGAAATGTACCAGGATGATGAATATATTATGATGGATGGGGATAAAAGGGCACGTGTGCGTCCAACAAGTGGAGTTAAGCAAAGTTGTCCCCTGTCCCCTCTCTTGTTTTCTCTGTACATCAATGATATGGGCAGAGATATCAGTGAAGGTATCAGAGGTGCTGTGACAGGGGATGGAGTGATGGCGTTTCATACATGCTATATGCAGACGACTTGAGTTTAACTACCAATGATCCAGGTGAAATGCAAGTTATGCTGAATAGAATACGAGCTTATGCAATGAGAAAGGGGCTGACCGTCAATACATCAAAGTCAGAGGTCATGCATTTTAATAGTAGGTCGTGTTCTTCTCTGCCTACTTTCATGTATGGAGACGTGGCTCTTCCAGAGAAAGAGCAGTTTAGATACCTCGGTATGCTTGTGGACAAGTACATTAATCTGAAGGTGTCTGAGGAGCATGCAGTGCAGCCTTACATGGCTGCCCAGCAAAGGATTAAGGAGTTTGTACATGAACATGATCTAAGGAATAGGCCACATGCTCTGATTTGGCTCTCTAAGGTGTATGGCATTCCGGCTGGGATGTACACGTGCCAAGTGTGGGGTACAGAGTACTTACGAGAAGGCAGTGAGTTCAAAAGCCAATTACAAATAAGGCAATTATGCTCTTTAAGGCGTTTTCTAGGTGTGAAGAGTACTGCCACAAACTGGCCAGTATTGAGAGAGTGTGGCCAAGAGCCCTTACAGTTTTATTGGTTTAGGGCTACTGTTAAAGTTTTCAACAACATGCTTGTTTATAACAGTGAAACACTACGCCAAGTGCTTAAGGCAGATTTACACCTTGCTGATATGGATGAGTCCTGTTGGTCTGCACACGTGTCTAAGTCATTTAGTGGCATGCGCAATGAGGAGGTGTTTAAACAGAAATTGCTGAGTGCTTCCAAGATTCCCATGCAGGATTTTTTTAGGGGATTTGAGGTACAGACAGCAGAAGGTCTGGATGGAAGCGGACGCCCTGAGTCCCCGAGAGGTGAACAGGAAAGCAGTGACTTACCATCATTGGTGTGGAAAACCTTTGAATTAAACAGCACGCACACCCTTCTGTATCCCATCATATCTATTTAAGAATCTGGATAAAGGAGTCATGAGGAATGTGAGTAGGTTCAGGCTTCGTGCCCACTGCTCGAAGGTCGAGTCCTGTAAATGGTTGGGTGGTTCAAATATTTGTGATAAGTGTGGATGTGCTGAAGTCCAGGACGAGAAACATGTTCTTTTCTCCTGCAATATCGTTGAGTTGTGTGAGCTGCGCAGAAAATACAAGGACCTGTTCATTGATATTTTTAAACCATGACATACTTTTGCCCAGCTTCCAAACACTGATTTTAATCCTTTCTTGGCGAGCTTTAACTTTTTGGCTGATTTCGAGGTCAATGCTTTCCTAAATCAAGACTCATACAGGTTTTCAAAATTTTTGTCAGAATCATTTTCAATTTTTGATGCTGGATGAGAATGTTCACCAGCAGCCGATCAGCCAGATTCTCGGGCTGTAGGCCATCCCCTTGTAACCCTTGAATGTTCGCCGTATCAGACTTAGGGCACACACACTGAAGGTGGAGACAGCGGCTTGGGATACTCAGAACGCTCTTTTGTGTGATCGTTGTTCTTGTGATGAGATTCAAGATGAGGCTCATACCCTTTTGGTGTGCAGGGACGCAGATGTTTGTGCTTTGAGAAGAAAGTACGCTTAGCTGTTCAACTGCTTCTCTGGTGATTTTTCAATGGAGCAACCTTTTTTACAACAAGCTTTTCTCGTTTGTTTCTGAGCTTGTGGACATTATGTTGACTGGCGAGGGCCAGTCACAGGCCAATCAGCCGAACAGTCTGGCTGAAGGTCCCCCCATGTCAATCTAAATCGAAATCAAATCCCACTGTAGCCTTGTAACCTTTCTCCCATATACTCCTCTACACACAGGTGGAGATTGAAAGTTCCAGTCAGTGCCTTGGTTTCCAGGGTCTTATATTTCAAAACTCATACTCAATCACAGTGGTCATTTATGTGCTGGACAGGACTCCTGTCAAAATTCGGAAGAATCTGGACAATTTCAGCAGCCTGATAAGCCCTACATAGTACATAGTAGAGCAGCGCTAGCAAAATCTATAAGCAGCCTGCCAGCAGTATTGATACTGGCACACATACATCATCGGGCATATAGAAGGGCAGGGTACACGGTAAGGAGGCCACCATGAGCATCAGAGACTTCACTCAATCCACCAATCTGGCGTTGTAGTCCCCGCACAACAGGACATGCTGGCCCCCCAAAATGCTCAATTTGCATACTTGGACTGGAAAGAAAAAAGAAAAACAGAAAAACTACGTACTACGTGGTGCCTTGTAGGCCATGAAAACATTCCCCACATCAATTAAAGTAAGGGGGCCACACTGGTGCAAAGATCATATGACCACCCCACCACGAAACCTGGAAAGAAAAAGTAACAAATAATGTTTCTTGCGGTCTGGTGTTTGATGGAATAGCACAAGTGTGTCCATTATGACAAGTCCCACCAACACCCAAAAGAATAAGAAGGAGAAAAATTACGTAGGCAGAGACACCTCTTCCTGCATAAATTTTATTTCCTACACCAATAAAGAGAAAGGGAGCACATTGGATTTCTTTCTGTTACATGTCACTGTGCCCAAGGGCGGAGCGGTATCCCATAAGGGCATCTGCAAAAGAAGAAGCGGCGATATAAAAATGGAAGCAAGAGATGAGGTGCAAGTCGTTGGTGGAACACATTGGCTCAAAAGAAGTGTACCCAGAAGATGGTGTGTAACAGATTTCCAATTAGTATCCTTGCAGAGGTCTGTATGCGGACGCTGTGCCGCCTCCAACTGTTGCCCAGGCCTTGCCTTCACCATATTTGGTTTCAATTGAGTGCACGTGCCGTTATTTTGCACTCAGCTAATGAGGCTGTTTTTTGCGGGTAGACGACGCAGCTGCGTCGTCATGGGTTGCCGTGCCTGCTGCGAAATACATGATGTAAGCAGGAGGAAAGGAAGAAGAAGAAGAAGTGGGTGTGGCACGATAGTGAGTTTGCAGCATCAGGATGGCTTGATGTGATTCTAGATCTCTTGGGGACATTTTGTGGAAAGAGATAAGGGGGTATAGTCCTATAGGAATTTCAGGTTGTGCTGCGCCAGCCAAGCATCATTCCTATGTCCATGATTACCAAGCCTGGCCCCCTAGGGCTTTTGCCAAGAGCTTCTCTGGCCATTTTCCCAGCGATATTATGGAGTTCATTTTTCATGTTTGATATGGTGTGAATTTGGCAGCCCAAGAGCATGTGGAGAGCGCTACTTAATTGATGACAGCCTAGGAGTGGGCACAATGGAAAAGACAAGTGAGGGAAGTGTCGCAAGCGACGCTGAAAAATTGGCAAAGCCAGTCCTTCCTCACCCATAGGTGGCATTGATATGCATCGCCCAAAGCAACAACAGGACGTTCTCACAGCAGACCATGCCATGTTGACTCATGCATGCATGCATAGCTGAGTGCGCGCCATGCAAGCAGCTCCTACCATTTATTGCTTACTGCAGACTCTCCTTAGACAGTTAGCAGCATACTACACAGCAGGGGCTCCCTCATCCACACACCATGGCAGGGGGTGCGAGTCCTGCTCCACATCGCATCAGCAAACTTCCATGCCTTCACCTCTCTATTCACGCAGCAACTTGCACCATGATTGGAACAGAAATTCAGTATTTCATCGCAGTTATAATTATGCAAATCCGTTGGCTCAGCGGCAAATTGGAGGGGTTTGCAGGTTGACTGTGAAATTTCCAGGACGGGCGTCCTCCTGACCTCGGACCCAGCAGGGGCATCCACTTGAGTATGCTGATGAAGTTTGTGTTGACTAGAACTGTCCCGAGGGCCTGAGGTGGCCGGGCTGGGTCAATCAAACCATAGAGGAATTTTTGCTCCTTGCTTGCTGCACCCCAGGGCACCAAACTCCAAATATCCCGATGAAACTTTTTGCTTGGCCTGCACGTCAAGTGTCAGGACGGGGGGTGCGCTGTGCGGGTGGACCTCAAATTCAAGAATGCGCTGGAGGAAAGTTGGCCATGTTTCTTTGGTCTCTTTTGGCTCCCAGTTTGGCTCTTAAGTGATGGCAACACATTTTTTGCTGCAAGAGCTGGACTCTCTTCAAAGTATTGCCTCTCAGTCCTAATGTCCAAATAAAGTCTGACTTGACCGCTCAGCTTGTTGGGCGCAGTCAGCTAAAAAATGCCAGTAGATCAAATCTCAGAACAAAAAAAGGTTCTTTTTTTACCTCTGGAGGAAATAAGCATGCACAACTTAAGATACACCCCCCCACGCACTATCCTCGTAAAAATGGACATATTTCTTACAAGACAACGGTGATCAAACATGCTTTTCTAAGCAAAGTTTTAACATGCCATGAAGCACAGCATGACTCAGGCATGTAGTTCAGTAAACAGGAACAGTGCATCGAAAAAGAATAGTCAGGACATGGTGCTAGAACAAGTCAAGGGCAGCTTTTTACAATGCCCACCACTTGCCTCTTCTAATGTTGGCCCCAGTTGTCATGCTCGAGCATAACGTCTTGTCCATTCTGCAGCCGTCTTGTCATGCTCCTCTCGTGCTTCAAGGTATTGTTGAGCTATGCTGCCCACTAGAGGTTCATCTGTGTAGCAAAAGTGGAATGGCAGGTATGAAAGTGTGGCCCCTTCCATTCATCTCTTAGCAAGACAGAAGGTGTGCAAGGTGGAGCCCAAGATTAGATTCAATCAAGAATCGTTCTTCAGTACAGGGGTTAAAGATCATGCATTAAATACACTTGCTCTGTGAGCATGCCTGATGAACCAAGAATCGAAGCTGCCAATAAATACCCCTCACAGTATAAAGCCTATCAAGAAGCTTAACCTTGACTCTCAAGGAGCTCCCAAGCTTGAAGCTTGCTAGGGATCGGCATTTACGTGTTTAGCGCTACAGAAGACGCTATATGGGGGTCTCCTTTAGCGCTATATACCAACCTTAAGGAAGCGGCATTGGTAAATAGCGCTTTCATAATACAGCGCTGTGTAGCGCTGTAGCGCTATATAGCACTGGATATTGTAACATGTAGCGCCACATCCCCACGAGAAGACAAATGGCGATTTCTAACAACAAAGAGGTGGTGGTCAGGAGCTGGGCACTGCTTCCTGGTGCTTACTGACCTCCATCTTTCCTTGTCTGTGGTAGGAGGATCTACCTCAATTTGAGGTGTCTTCTTTTCCTGGAGTGACACACAGCCTACTCACTAATTCCAAAGCCTTCTCAGTTTTTTCCTGTCTGGGTACCCCACTTAAAAACCCCATTAAAGTAGCAGTGGAGCCAGCATGATTCTGGAGGAGTGGTACCACCAGCGGAAGACACCAGCGGAAGACAGATATGCATCAGCTTTCTTGTTTGGTGGAAAGAAAAGAAAACAAAAGTTATGTAAGCAGGGAGAACCCTCCCTGCATTGCGAAGGATAAGGTGACGTTAGCTTAAAGAGCCGTGAGCCCCCTACACCACGATAGTCAAAAACAGAGAAGGCTTTGGCGGGGATCTGGAGGGTTACTAGAAGTACCTGCCTCCAACCTAACCTGAGGAACCTGAGGATTGTTCTTGTTTTCAAAGGTCAAGATCACAAATCTGTTCGCAACAGCATGAAAATCCTTAATAGCATACATGGTCAATCCTTGACGGTAACTGTTGAATGTATCCTTGAAACCCTGATTTGTCAGTATGGGAGTGATCTGCAAGCTAAGCCTCCACTCCCCTTGATGGTTACCTGACAATCACTGTGGCCTAATAAGACAGCGTTAAAATCAACAAGGAATGCTTTGCTCTTTCCAAGAAACAAGGCAGAATTGTACCAGAGGTGGACAACTCCGCCCCAAAATGGGTGTGTGCTTCTACATGATCCCAGCCTAGCTTCACCAAATCCTGCGACTGTCAAGCTCGGTTGCAAAATATAGTAGCACTAGAGCTTCTACATGTTGACATTCCAAGGTTACAGCGGACATGTCTATTCAGCTGCTGCGTGCACCCTATTTTCCACTATTAAACCCCCTTTCTGAGGTAACCTACTGCACCGAATTGTTTTTTTTTGTGGTGATAGGAGTCCTTCAACCAAATACATACCATCGCAATATACTTGGAGTGAAAAGGACCAGTGGTTGGTCAGACACCAAATTTGGGCTATTTTTCTTAGAAGAACATTAGCAGAAGTGGTGCCAAAAAGGTCATTTATGACCTTTGCAGGATGTAAGCATGCTGTATAAAGATCACAAAAGCTTGATTTGAGGATCAGAATGGTCCCGAAGTGGTGCAGTGGGTCCTTTTGGGGTGATCTGAGGCCAGGAGAGTGATCTGGAGTCACTTGACTTGCACCATTTGTTTGTGGATGTGTATATATATATATTTTTAAAACAATAATGGTCAGCATTATCTTATTTGAGGAGGAAACACGGGAAGGAGCATGTCCAGCTATGCAAGGGTTTTGTCCACTCCTGGATTCTGTTAGGGTGGTGTACGGGGGGAGAATTGTTGTTGCCAATTGATGTTCTGTTTAGTGCACCACCATTCAAAAATTGACATGTATTTACCACCTGGTCAAAAAGTCCTGTGAGAACTGTCGGAGACTGCCGTGGACGGATGATGTCGGCATGTGCAGTAGTATTTGCATTTGAATTGCTCTTCAAAACACAGCTTTATTTTGTGCTTTCTATAATGAAAGTAGCATAAATTCCTAGCCAAGAGATCTCGGCTTCCTGAAGTGCAAACTAATACTTATTGGTTGTCGGGACGATCGGGCATTTGAACAGAAATTTGGCAAGTAACGGAAGGGATTTCGAAGGCACTGATTATGCACATTCGCTGGCCCTTTTTGGTTGCACAGGGCATCCCAGGATGCACTTTATAAAGTGATTAATTGCAATGCATAGGTGCATACTTGGAGCGCGGCCAAATGCACCTAATTGCCGATGGGGCAAACTGCATGAATGCCAGGCATGACAGTGCCACATGCCGCCCTTGCCTGCAGCTCACCTGGATTACAAGCAGTCAGCAGCGAAGATATCGAAAGCAGGACCTTTGAAACAGTCAGCGCTGGGCTCCATTGATCTCTAAGGACGTCTAGGCAGATCTGCCCACTACTGTTTATGTTGCAGTGGTAAATGCGCGTGCAGAAAGACACCTGCAACAGCAAACAGGTTGCTTCAAAGTGGGCATTGAGGAAGCCATTGAACACATCTACGAAGCAGGCATGCTCGAGTCTCCCAATTTCTGAGTTCTGAATAAAATGTTTTCGTGATATAGTCAGGATGTAACTAGCTCATCTCTGCACATGGAACAGTGTCAGCGCCAATCCAAGCAACAGATTCGTGACACATATACAGAGGATAGCAGCTGGCCCAAAATGCAAGGAAAGAGTTTTTTGCACTCACCCATTGAACTGTGCCAACAATTTCTGCTACAAGGACAACAGTATTGAATGATGAAAGAAGGATGACCCCAGATCCCCTTTTCATATCCATATCAACTTAGGGAGGGCCCCCAGCCCCGAAGGTTCGATAGGTGGAGGGTCAGCAGGGTTCGGCCCGATATTTACGTGCTTTCCATCAGAGTTTTCCCCCCCTCCTGCTCGCGTGCTTGTTTTCATAAAAGGGTAAGTGCTTAGAATGTACACAGCCACAAAGCCTGTTAATGAACCTTTCCTACAAAGATAGTTGCTTGGAAAGGACTTGCCTACCAAAGTGCTTAGAATGTACACAGCCACAAAGCCTGTTAATGAACCTTTCCTACAAAGATGGTTGCTAGGAAAGGACTTGCCTACCAAAGATCACTTAGTTGGGTGCACCAGATAGTTTGGAATGAACACTGGAAGAGACACCTCCTTGCATATAATAAGTTTTTTGCCATGGCATACAAGGCAAAGGTCCCTAAGTAAACATCTTTCTAGGTCTTGTGCTTCGAATTGCTCACAAAACAGACTTCTGCTAACACCGTTGATCCACGACCAGTTTAAATGTTAATTAATTCTGGAGCCAAAACCAACATTTTTATCAATTATTACCAGGCGGCTGAATCCCATTAAGTTGGAAATCAATAATCCTGGGGCTGACAAGGGGAGGCATTGCAAGCAACGCAAAAAACTGCCAAAACCCGCATGTGCAAGTGTGTGCGCATGTGTGCATGCTTGTTTGAGCGTGCATGCATGCATGCTCATATGGGTGCAAGTGTGAGTGTATGTGTGTGTGTGTGTGCGCGCATATGTATGCCAGCATCCTGCACCCCTGCACCAAGAAGCAGATATGTATGCCAGCAGGAGGCCAACAGCATTACAGTAGCACTCCAGCTGCAGCAAGTCCAGGCCGGGCTACGTCCTTTTGCTACACATTTGGCCCTCCGTTGACCAGCACACCTCATCGTCACCAAATGGTCCAGCTATTTAGGGGGCAGGGTTGGGTAGTTCGGGGGTTTAGCAAATTAAGTTCGCGCACAGTTCGATGAAGTTTGATGAAGTTCGTGGTTCGACGGACTGTTCAAATGAGCGTTTGCCTGTAGGCGAGAAGGCCTGAGAGGGGGGGCAACTGCCCCCAACCACCCCTCTCCCCATTCCCCTGTTTCCCCCATTTCCCCCGGGCAACATAAACATTTCTTACATTACATTTACATTTCTTACTCTTTTATGAAGCCAACAGTACAGATATGGCTTGAAAATGGGTAAAAGAGGGTGGGGGGGTGCAGGGGGGGTCTAGGGGGGTCTAGCACCCCTTTTTGGCACAGGGCATAAAGTTCTTCGAGCTGGCAATTAAAAGTCCCCTTTTTTGGCAAGTTCTCAAAAGTTCTCGAACAGTTCGAAAAAGTCCGAGTTCTCGAACAATTCAAAGTTCTCTAACTACCCAACCCTGTTAAGGAGCATTCCCAATTTAACTATAATGTGCATTCGTCGTACCCGCGAGCACCACAAACTTTTTTCCTGGCCCTCCCCGCACGCACGCTCTACCCCAACGGGGTGGGAAGGAGCTGCTTGGGTGCCCTGGACGACGCTCAGGAGCTTGGTCAAACCCTTGTTTGGGCCACTCGGTGCACCTTGTTCTGAAGTGAATATGCAAATTTCTTGAGCTGTTTTTATCATTGACAATGCTAGCTCCACAGAACCCCTGAGGGTAACCCGCAAGTTTTTGGATTTGTTGGCAGAACTCAACGCTGCGTGTACAGGAGTGCACCAAACTTTGGCTGGCTTCCTAACAAAAAAACTCATCAGAGCATTCCAAATCTCAGAGCCTGAGGTGGTGTAAATGGGCCACAGTGGCCTGGTGTGAGCTGAAGTGTGAAATTTCCAAACCGGAGGGCTTGCCCCCTGAGGCAACGCCCTTTGGGCATCGTCGCCCCTGAATGGGGGCTTCTTGAAAAAGGGATTGCATCAAAAGTGGCCTCCCAGGCCCCTAGCTCAAGCTCTAAATCCTTAGCTAGGTGGCTGAAGCCAGTAATCCCCATCCAGCAGCTCTTAGCAGGCCAGGCTTGCCAAGGCCAAGGCATCCAGAAAGGGGCAGCCAGTGAAGCAAAACAACCCAGTAGGGCGTCCTCCAGGTGACAGCTTGGCTGATGTTGCCTACAGGAGCTTTTATGTATGTTTAGCACAGCGACAGATTGTGGATTGCTTGGGATGGCTTGCTGATGGTGAGGCATGCTCCTCTCAAGCAACAATGCGTGCAAGACTCTCCGGTCCCCTGCCCCTCAGCATCAGCACAGTCAGCAGCAGAGGCAGTAGCAGCAGCAGCAAGGATTTGAATCGGCTGTTCAAATTGAGAAATTAATGCCAACAAGAAGCCAATCATAGTGGATTGAATTGAGAAATTAAATTGCGGAACCCCGTTCGAACTGGAATCAAAATTATGATCAATTACTTAAATGGGGACCATTCAAACTGGACGTGGACCTACGGTACTAAAAAATTGGTTTTAACGAAAGTTACACTTATTCCTTTTCATGGCAAACGCTTCTGGGCAGTCTAGGCCTTACCTTGGGAGGTTTAAATGGGTAGTCATGAGGAAACACTATGTCTAAAAAGAAAATGCCACCCGCGTAAGGGCTACCTGAAAACACCGCAAGTGAAATCCATATTGAGCAAGAAGCTCGTACCTGTGAAAGGGACCATGCTTTTCAGAATGCATTATGCTGTTATAAGGGACTAGGTCAGAAGTTCAAGGCACTCATGTCATGCAAGCAAGCCGCAACATAATTTTCTTGCTGGTATGCATGCAAGCACCCTGCCAGAGTCACTGCCTGGAGTCAAACCTCTGCAAGGGGGTAGAAACGAGCACAGCATACAGTGGTTCAGTACTAGAGTGTGCTCACCGCTGTTACTGATTGCGAGGCAGCAGGTCGGTAATAATGAAATGTCCCATGACAATTGTGCAATTAAGACATGAAATGGAAAAACTACGAGTTGAGCAGCTATGCCGCAGTTGTTTTTTACACTTAATAAGAAGCAGTGGATGCACCTCACTGTAAAATTTCAAACTTGTGGAACATAAGGGAGTGACCTGCAGTGCACACCTTTTGGTCTAATGCCACAACCGGTGTGAACATCTGATTGTGGCACAGGACCGGAAGATGTGTACTGGAAGGCACTTTTATTTATGTATAAGGCCAACCACTGGAGCGTCATTTTAACGCTCATTTGTTACAAGGTGCCAAAAAAGTAGTAGTTGTAACACTTCATTGCACAGGATAATGATAGACGCTCATTACACGCAGGAATAACGCAGGAATATAGGCAAGTTTGCACGTGCATCAAGGCAAGTCCGCAAGTACACAGTAGTATCCAGTTATATTGAGAGGCTTGCACTCGCAGGAACTCAAGAATCTTGCCTGCTGGGCCTAGAATGGTGGCCACCCATTCATACACATTGTCTCCCTTGGGGCCAGCGCTGCAATTGCTGAGGGGGTCCAGGCTGATGTCCACCAACTCCTGGTTGACATTTGTGGTTGTGTTACAGATGAGGTATGGGAAGGGGGAGAGAAAAGCGAGGACAAGTGAGCAACTGCACCTTTTGTATACGCTTCGCACTCGAGCTCAGCTGCGCTCCTTTATTCATGGCATTATAGACATGCATACACAAATATTTGTAGTACTATTACAGGTCACATCTTGATTATGCATAACTTGCACAAATATTACAGCTCGGATTGGCATATGGTGGTGGCAGAATAATTTGCTATTGAATATTTATTCTAATTGTGAAAGGAAACAATGAAGGGAACACAGCTCACCTCCAGTCCGCTGGCTCGCAGCAATCCTTGCTTGAGCTCCAGCAGGAGCTTACCTTGCAGGCCTGCTCACCTGGCCATTCAGAGGTTGCCAGTGCGCGCCAATGCTGGTGGGGAGGCAAAGCCCACAGCAGATACAAGTGAGTGGTGGCCATGCTCAATGCTTTGTTTGTCCATCCTGAGGTCATAGACATGCATCAGGATGGCTTGTGGTGGTGTTCTAACACCCAGGCTGTACCATACAATCGAACTCACAACCTACCACAATGGGAAACCCTTCTCACTCAAAACAGCATTGATTCTGCATACTGGGGAACGGGAAGAGCGTGTCCACAGCGCTATTGCATTTGTTGCAGGCATTTAAAGGTGTTCATAATTTTTGGATCTCTCTCTCTGTTTCCAATTACCAGGCTGTCAGGCTTCCCTGACACTTGCGTCTTTCAGTGCTGAGATGCCACCCAAATTTCCACATTGCTTTGACAGGTCCTGCCCTCAAGGGTGTCTGGTACGCTGCTGAGTTATTTGGCAAGATTGTTGGCAAGCAACAAGTTGAAGCCAACCCTTCCCCCCAAAAAAAGGTGCGACTGGTGCTGTGTGCTCAGCAAACGAGCAATATCTGGCAGAGGGCGCAAGAAAGTCATTATGAATGCTTCATTTCCTTGGACATTATCATACCTTGCTAGATATTGTACTTTGCCTCAAGATGCTGCCTTTTTGAAGCTGAGCAGCAGCTTGTGTCCTGGAGGACTCCAGTGAGAAAGCAGGAGTTGCACTGTGAAAGACTTCCCCTCTTCCTTCCACTAACAAGAAGTTCTATCGACATTTTCTTCACAGATGACACGCGATGAAATGATTGACAGCATCAGGGCGGTAGGTCCTTGTGTGTGGTGGGGATGGGAAGTTCAGATTTTTTTTGTGTATTTTAATTTTCCCATGCTGTCCATCACTGTTCATCAGAGAGTAAGGGAAGGCAATCTGACACGTGTAGCTCAGGCGAGCCATAGGCGCCTCTTGTGTAGAGGTGGGGGCTTGCTAGGACAGAGAGGCTTTTAAATGATGTGCTAGTAAATTTCTGGAAATTGGAAACAGTTAAAATTCCTCAAGAAGGCACACACCAGGAGGAGGGATTGACTTGAATAAAGTTCTTGCTTCCTTGTTTTGAATGTTCAGTTGGTTGGGTCCTCTGACCAACAAGTACTTGCCCATCGCCCTTAATACCTCAGGCTGTGGGAGCCTATCACTGAAATATCCATTGAAAATAGTGAGCGCGTTGTGTTTGTAATTAGAATGCTTCTTGCACTGTTAAATGCTTCAGCTACTCAATGCGCTTTATTGGTTCAAGTGGAAGTGCTGGGGGCAGCAATTTGGCTGTTATCCACTTCTCCCTTAAGAAAGGGAGGTTTCCGGGGGTAGAGTCTGACCGGCTGATCTTTTTTGGTTTAGGGCGTAGCCCATTCTTGTTAAATGCGGTATGCACTGAAAGCATAAAGCTTTGAACTAGGCCACCTTATGTCAAATGGATGGTATAGTCAAAACAGGAAGAGTTTGCGTTGCTTTGAACGCCATGTGTCAATCCATTTCAAAGCTACATCTTCGGAATCCTGAGATCAAGAGCTGTTAATCAGCATAGTTATGGATCCCATTGGAGGGGGTCGGAAGGGGGGAATATTGGCTTTTTGGGACCCCCTTCCAAAATTTTCCTGATCCGTTTCTACAGGATCCTGAATGTATCAGTGGACCCCTGAGCTTGAGCCTTGTCGATCGGCACCCTTTTCAGAGCTGCTCATGGGTTGGGCCGTGGGGATTCTTGTGGCAAATGCGCAGCAAACCATTCCAAACTTCCAGGATGGTGGCAATGTGCAATGTATTTTTGAATGGTGATGCTCGGAGAGCAGTTTGTGGACTGCAGCCAGTTGTGGTTGTCTGGCTGAGCAGGTGTGCATGGGCATACGCTGCTCAGTTTTTGCCTGATGACTATGCTGCAATTCAATTTTCCATTGCGTTGAGTATACGGGTGTATGGAGAAAATTAATAAGTGAGGGATTGGTACCAGGCCTTTTTTCACGTATTGCCAATATAATTGCATTATAAACTGGGATTTTGAAGGCAGGAGTTCGTATAAAAATGGGCAACGTGCCCTGAAGGAACTTTGACCCCATTTTTCCGCTGAAAGGACGTGAATTCGAGCAAAGATTAAACATGAAGAAATGCGACGGACAGAACAAGGAGACATCACAGTGTTGGTGAACGCAAGTTGGCCTCAAAGCAAGGTGTGAGCAACAAGCTCCAAGCTGGCTGCAGGATAATGATAGGCATTTATGGCTCGAGGATCATGGCATGCATGTTGATGGTGTGTACAAGGCAGGGCGGAAGAGGTGTGAGATAGTGTTCAACTGCCACATTCGCACCATCAGCAGTGCATGTTCATGCATGAGATGCTGGACTTCAGCGCCATAGCAAAGCCCCTACTCCTGCTCCTGCTCCTGAACCAAACATTATGAGTGACAGAAGCATTAACGATAGGGACAGCAACATTAGCAACAATGGGTGCAGCAGCGCAGATAAGCAGGAGTCAGTAAGGAAGAAGCAAGTTTCAGAGCCTGCAACAGTTACAAGCAGAGCTGCTGAGTTTTGGGCACTGCTAGAGAGCAAGGGGGGTTGCTTTAGATGCCCTGAGAGGATGGAGCTGGCTGAGCTCATTCTTGTCATGGTGCCTGGTTCAGTATAGGATGAGCACATGTTTTCTACTAGCAGAGCGCTCTGAAGTGTCTAAAAAGCCCTCAGCGCAGTTCCTTGAAGGAGAAACACGCCGACGTGTGTGCTCAAGGGCTCAAGAGCATGGAGTATGATTTGGTGCCCTTGCCCTACCCTGATGCGTTTGGCAGGTGGCTAGATGCAAAGAAGCGTGAATGATACGGGCTATAAGGGGATGTTGGGAAAGTGCAATTTGCTTGGTGGACCAGCTAGTTGGGGGCTTGATATGGTTTGGGTGCTTGGACCTTCAGAACTTAAAACACTTGGGAGTGCATGGATGTTGAAACTTTCTTGCTTGATGAACTGGTCCGCATGCAAAGCGTATATAATATCGTCAAACATTGAGTTGTACTTGCAATTAAGTACTTCAGCGCGAAGGCATAGCACAGTGCAGCAGTGAAAGGGAAAACAGTGGTTACCTGATCTTGTTGCTCTTATCTCATGGCGGGCTTGGTGTGGGGTCAAATTGTTAGAATAGCACACTTCTCAAGAAAGGGGATTTCCCTCACAGCATTGTAATCTTGGTTTTGACAAAACGAAAAAAAGGCCTGATTGGTACCCTCATTGTCCGGGTAGGGGCATTGGAAGGGGTTTCTTGAGGGGGGGGCAGAGGGGTCTAGCGCAAACTTCACACTTGCCTTTCTGGACCAAAATTTTCTTCCTCCCTGTTCACGAAGCACTTTTTGCTCTCATTCCAGAGTTGCCCTTGCATAGTCGGTCACCCTACTAAGTCGAGATTACTCCTGCCACGCAAGCGTTCTGTTCACACTTGCTCGCTTTTATTCAAGGTTCATTCAAATCAGTCAGTTCGTTAGTTTTGCTGGCTGGCCTTCTCAGTAGCAGCGTGCATATGGGGGCTTGAAAGTGCTTGAGACAATGTCACAGCCAAATTGCATTCATGTTTGTTGCCAGAAGTTTTTGGTTGCTAGGAGTTTGGACCACTTGCTCTCAAGAATTCCCTTGCCCTCCCCCTGTTGTGTGTTTGCTCCCTGAATGCTCCCTGAAGCACGTTCACTATAGCCCAAGGCGTTTGAGGCAAGAACGTGCAATGTTGCAGGTGCAGGTAAAAGAAGGAGAGGAGCAGGGGGTGTAAGGCCAACATTGCAGCCTGCATTTACAACTCATTTGAATGCAGCTGCTGGCAAAAACGTGTCATACTCCAGGTGCAAACCTTGCAAAGCCAAGCATTTTGGGGCGGAACAGGCTCCGCCCCAGGTTCCAGAGGATCACACCTGTGTAGTAGAGGTTCCTTACAAAATGAGTACCAGTACTGCTAGTGCCCTAAGCAAGATTCTCCATGGATACTTTGAGCAGAGAGCTTTTTGGGTTTGCATGTACTGCATGGAAGGACGTGTGCAGCTCAATACAGTTCCGGTTTCTTCGGCTGACCAAAGAGCCATACCTTGGTACCTAGGAATATCTTATTGCAAATTCCTGGAGCTTGACTCACTTCTCTGGTTTGTGAACCTGCTGAGCCTAACTTCTCAAAGCACAGAAAGGCGC
This sequence comes from Dunaliella primolecta, assembly GCA_914767535.2. Taxonomy (NCBI): domain Eukaryota; kingdom Viridiplantae; phylum Chlorophyta; class Chlorophyceae; order Chlamydomonadales; family Dunaliellaceae; genus Dunaliella; species Dunaliella primolecta. The sequence continues at coordinate 7,836,147 of OU611752.1, forward strand.
TGGCTTCACTAAGGACTCAGCAGGACTCCATCTAAAAGAACAAGAGCTTGACTGGGAACGGGAAGAGCTCATGATGAGTACGAGACTGATTCAACTCTTAGCCTTTGTCGGCTTTCATCCTGTACATGATGGAGGGTATGGACCACCCTCTCCACTTTATTCTCAAAAACACAAATGCTGTACCATAAGCATGCGCTTGTACTACCAATTGCAGGATTACGCCAAGAACTACTTTGTGAGTGGGGCTGGAGAAATGGCTGCCTATGCGGAGGATTGTGTGTTTGCTGACCCATTCGTAGCGTTTCCAGGTATGTCGTTTGTCAGGTTGTTCTTGCTGAGCATGCTGTACATATGTGGCTCATCCTTTTAGCGATCCTCTTCCTTCCTGCTCTCGCAGGCACAAAGAGGTTCAAGCAGAACGTGAGCAACCTTGGTGGGCAAATGTGCGTGACTTGCCGGGACAATCAACAAATGCTTTTGGTCGGGTGTGGAGGAGGTGTCTTTCTTATGGCAAGCAGTGTAGTGGGTATCAATGAGCAAAGTTGGATGTCTGTTGACAGGTGGTAGCAGATGCTTGCAATGGCACATGTAACATGTGACATGTTCATGCCAGCTGATATGCTGTGTGTGCCCCCAAGTCAGGCGACACTTTTCATGGTCATGGTCCAGGATAGCAAAGGCTCACCAGATCCTCGCCTGTGATGCTTTTGGAGACCATCTTTTGCATGCTCTTGTACTTTCCATGCCGCCTCAGGGTGTCATGTGAGACACACGTCACGAGAGGATGGAAGACTCACTTTAGCTTGAGCCTTTCTATTTGATGCGCATAAACGTGCCGCTTCAAGGTCTTCAAAAGGGAAACTGTCACGCACCCTCCTTTGCCACCCTCCTTTGCAGGCAGGACATCAAGCTGAAAGTTTATGATTTCCAGTTTGAGGGAGATAACAAAGTGCACACAAAGTGGCGTTTTAGCTGCATACTCAACCTGCCATGGAAGCCCCTTCTAGCTGCTGCAGGTAATATTTGTGTCTTGTTTTGGTACTCTGATTCACATGTTGGTGCGTTTTGGATGTGACATTCATTATCAAAGCAACAATTGGGCACCGCCTGTTGCCATCATCATTTCAGCGCGTATTGTGAGCAAGAGCACGTGCTGCACCAGGTCCAAGCATTTGCTTCTCTCATTGGGCAAAAGTGCCACAGCAGTCTCAGCTTCAACTTGTAATGTTGTGTACCCCTCTCCCATTCTTCCTGCAGATGCCTAGCTCTATGAATAGTAGGTTAAATGGCTCAAGAAATTATTTGTATTGGCAAATCATCACTTCTATCAGCTCATGTCAGCTGTTTTCAGCCCTCATGTCTCCTCCCATCAGCCATGTTTCCATCTTTCATGTGCATGAGGGATGAAGGATCACAATAAGCCGCCTCTTCACACACACACACACACATGTCTTAATGCTGAATACAAATCCCACAATTCTGCCTTGTAGTATACCTAAGGGAACCCAAGACCATAATGCAGGATTGGTGTCTTTTTCGCTTTTGCAGGAGGGACCACACATGTCCTAGATCTGGAGCGAGGCCAAATAGTTGAGCACATTGAGCAATGGTGCGCGGAGTGAAGGTGTCTCTTACACTTGCGATGCTTCCTCAGCAATACTGCCCTGGTGGAGCAGTGTGCAAATCTCGAAATCATAGAAAACACTTGCAATGCTTCCTCAGCAATACTGCCCTGGTGGAGCAGTGTGCAAACCTCAAAACCTTAGAAATGCTGCAGGTGTACATTTAAGTTTGGGCTGCTTTGCCATCAAAGCATGTCAAGGCATCTATGCAGCGCTAGGAGGCAAGCTTGCAGTCTGAGGAAAGCTGATCTGGCTGTACCCTCCCGTTTCAGGACAAAAGGTGCAGGTTTGGGGAGGGGGCGGATCCTGATGGAAGGCATGTGTAGATATTGGGCTGGTTTTGCTTGACCTCCCCCTCCCCAACTGCTCTTCCAGTGCCCCTACCAAAAACGGACAAAACGGGCATTGGCCTACACCTGTTTCAATTTTGCACCCATCTGCATTCAGGTTGAGATCAAAAGTGAGATGCAGCAAGGAAATGGGGCAACAACTCCAGCTTCAAGCTTCTTTAATTGGAATAGTGCCAGCTGTAAAGGCCCTGACTCACTCATGGAGCATGATATATCCAATGCATGCAGGGACATTGAGCCGTCTAAGGTGGTCAGCCAGTTATTCAAGCCTTCAGCAGCGGTGAGCTGGCTCAGCCCATGAGGTTGAACAAATGTGGTTGCTTTTTGCGCTTGCAATCAAATGTCAACAGCAATTTCTTTCCCATCCCTGAAGCAGTATTAGCTGTCAAGGTGCATCATGTATGAATTTTGAAGTGGTAGACATACTCTTACGCCTTCATGCAGATGCCTTCATCCAATCTGGAGACTTTCCTGCTTTCAAGTTCAGACAACGATCCTAAGGGGATGTGGTGAGTCAGTTGCGGCTTCCAATCTGTCAAATTGCAGAATGCAATGACCTGTGCTGAAGAATCAGCTGTCTGCTGTCACACTCGCACACGTATACGCGCGCGTGCACACACACACAAACATGCACACACACACACACACACACACACACACACACACACGCACACACGCACGCATGCGCATGCGCGCGCGTGCACTCACAGGCAAGCCAGCACGCGCAGCCCCTTTCTAAAGCAACATGCGTGTGCGCGTGCACACACAAGATGTACCTTTGCCCCACTCCTATAGCACTGTTGTTTCTTCTTTTTTCTTTTCTTTATTTTTCTTCTGCAAGCTCCTATTCATGCAGCCCACACAAACAGGCAAGGAGAGAAATGAGGCTTGTTTTGATGGCGACGGATGTTGTAGTTTAGTCCTTTTCTGACCATGAACTTGTGCCATGAAGAGGAAAATTGTCATTGCTTTCCATTGCTAAATACTTATGTGTCCCTTTTTTGCTAGAAGTTGTAATCCTCTGATGTATGGGTGACATGGTTGCATGGAGTAAGCAGCCGATACCCACACCAAAGGTCGCGCTCTTCCCTCCATTAGTCTCAATCAAGGAGTGCATTGTTCCACACATTTTGGCTCTCTTGCTGATCCTCATCATATTTTGACACTGGCGCTCCAAACAAATCACAGGCCTTGGGCAGCGCCATTCTTACTAATCGAGTCTGAGCATTGCCTTCCTTGCTGGCACTAACTTATCCAAGGCAATTTTCTACAAACGCTGCTGCTTTATCAGCAGATTGAGCTCACGACATCCCAAGAGTACTCAAAATTGAAGGGCCCTTTTTTATGCCTCGGTGGCTCCTTGCAGCCGAGCAAGATGGCCCAGAGGAGGTTGTTGCTCAGGAGCTGCTCTGATGATAAGGAAAGGAAGGCTTCTTGTGCGCTTCTCTGTAATTCACATGCTGCACGTACAATGATGGTGCTGTCTGCTTGCAGGGCTGCTGCAAGCCCATTCGTCATCCGCCTCAGCTTGGGCCTCATTGCTGCATCAACCTTGGGATCCAAACTATTAACAGGCATGTGGGCTTGATGCATTTAGCTTGTGCTCTGCTTTCTGGGGCACCTTCCACCAACATTTTGCTGTGTGCTGCCTGTATCAGTCTTCATTTCAACCAATGACCTATGGCGTTATATGGGCGTTTGTCTTAGGCTGAAGGTTCAAAAGTGTTGGACATTGATGAGGTGATACGGCTAATTTGTGTGCAAAGAAATTCCATCAGCTTGACTTCCTGTGATTGAGACCATTCCCCCATCTTCATTGAGGGCTTGCATCAGTCCCTTCCTTCTTGCTTTCTCTCAACACTGTTAAAATTTTTTTAAGGCAATGTACCACCCAGACAGGGCTACTCCATGAATGGCATCTCTGGAATTCAGTGGATGAAGTGCTCCGTCTTGCATGGTGCCAAGGTTGATGTGCTTGCCACGTATTGAGCGCTTGCTTCCAATGACTGACTCACTTGCAGGAGAGGTCAATGTTGAGCTGCTCCTGGTATCCTTGTTTTCCCTGGTCGTGAGCTTGTCCACGGAAGTGCTCAAGTTTGCAAGGGGAATGCAAGGAGGCGAGACCGGCACAGGCGGGCGGTTCTGAGGTGCCAAGGGAATTTCACATTTGATTCTTAGCTTGGGTCAGATCCAGTGTGGGAACTGTTGTTTCTTTCTTGGTCTCAACGCTGATTGTTGGGTTTTTCCTTGATGCATGCTGGCTCGCTGGTTAGTACCCAGCATAGTTGTTGAATATAACCGTCAGCTGAGTCATAAAATGTTGTATCTTTCCTGGTCCTCTTCGCAGACAGATGCATCAATGTTGCCTGCCTTGCCAATACGAGGGCTGCAACGACTTCATAGGCAGAGAAAAAGGAAGAAGCAAATGATTATGCATGCCATTTTGCCGCATGCATTAAGGGAAAGCTGCATAACGAACCCACCATCACATGTCTGACTTAAAAACTGCAACTCCTTCACCATAAGGCGGTGCAGGAGTCCCACTGCACAACGCAGGTTTGGGATTCCCCAATATTTTAAGGCAGGGAAATTACCCCTACCTCAATTGAGAAAAGAGAGTTTAGGCATAAAAGAGTCCTCTCCATCACCAAGCTTAAGGAAAGGAGAGGGTTACATAGCTGTATGTGCTGCGGGGGCAGCTTAATGGTTACAATGGTTACAATGGCCCCGGGGGTTGACCTTCAGCCAGGTAGTTTAGCTGCTCAGCCTGCTCAACTGTTCCAATGGCACAAAAATATCCACGAGTTCGGAAATAAAACGAAAAGTGTCATTAGTTTGCTTCTGCAAGAAATGAACGACATCCTCAGAGCTAGCTTGAGAATAGAAGAAAGCGCCTGATTCGTCTAGAAAAATTCTGTGAGAGGTGAATTCAGAAAGTAATTGTGCATGAGTTCTTTGAAGAGAACACACAGGAGAGCAAGAACAAAGGAACACAGCATGCTTTTCATCTAGGACCCCTCTTGGTCACACCGATTACATGCAGATGTGTGCTCCTGCCGAAGTGAAGTCTCAACTCTCAGGGTGTGAGCATGTACACGAAAGCGCGCTATGTTTCTCAGCATGTGTTTGCCTAAATCAAGATGCAAAAACCTAGGAACAGAGAAGGGCGCGCCATGAACAGATAAGGGTTCCAAAGGAAGTGCCATCCAATGATGATAATTAACCAATTTGTTTGTGTGCTCACTGTGTTGTGCCAAAGCATCAGCATTCCACACACCTCGCAGCCTTCTTCTCAAATCGACAAACGAACTCCCTCATGACTGTAGACTGCCCAAACTGAACACAATGAGTAAACACGTTGCACCTGTCCAAGCCTGTACACGCAGCCAGAAATTTTGAGGTCCAGCATTTACGGGAAAGACTGCTCATTTCAACATCTGCTTGCAGTACCTTACTGAGTGTAGTGCTGTTGCTGCGCAGTAAAGCATGGTAAAGGTAGATCAGGTAGTAGAACAACCTGATAATTAATAGAAAAATGCAGCATCAACCATTCTCGTACTCCTTTACTGGGTCTGCTTGTTTGAAAAGAAGCCACACCAACGGCCAGCAGACCACACTCTTCTCTATCCACACTTTGAACCCCTCCTCTGTGGCCTCCCATGTAATCAGCCCCTTGGCTACTTTTTGCCTGCGGCACACTAGCTTACCAGGCCAGGCCTCTAGCAAGACCTCCGGCCATGCCATCAGGCTCAGAGGCCTCACCATGCACTCCGCCACTGCTAACCGGAAGCTCATGGACAAACCAGTAAAACTCTGGGGTAAGGACCTGCACCCTCTTCCACCCACCACCACCTAAACAAATCTCCTGCCACCCCCAAACACTTGGGGGTATAGCCAGCATGCCACTGGGCCTGTGCTTGCATACGCCACGAGGCAAATGCCACCGGCCATACACCACCATTGCACCACAAGCCATGCACACGCCCACGTGGACAACCTCTGCTCTCCTACTCCCCTGAGCAAGCTCTTGCCCGCTGCATCCACATCGCTCTGCCAAAACAGCTGTACCCACATCACCCTGCCAAAGCAAATGAAGCTTTTACACCAACTGCCTCCTCCCAGGCCCGCCAAGCAGCAGCATCCCCAGGTGAAAAGCACTAGGCCGCGTGCAACAAGACGCTCAGGCGAACCTTAGTCCAGGAGGGACTATCACAAGGTGAGGACGCCTCAGAACAAAGTGTCCCAACATGCAAAAAGTAGCATGAACCACTCAACCAGTGCGAACGGACACATTACAATGACTAAAATTGGCATGCCCCCTCTGCAACATGCTGCCATATATTTTGAAAGACAAGCAGGCTCAAACTGCCAGCTCCATGCCCTGAACAATCTATTGGGCTTCAAATTAGTCAGCCCAAGAACCCTGCATGCCTTCATAGCACAATAAATGGCAACTGCCTCGGATCCTGGTACTAGGGACTGCTAGAAGTGATCTGCTTACAATGAAGTAACCGCTCAAGGCTCCTCTTCGGGCTTTAGTGGTGACATCATTCAAGCCTGGTTAGAAGAAGACCAGAACCTCACCCCAACCCTTATTGCAAAAGTTCCTGAGACAATGGACAATAAACTCCACACTATAAACAGGGAGGCTGCAAAGCACTCCACCAACTCCTTCATCTGTCGCAACAACAATCATGCCTTTGCCATCAAGAAAATCAACAACGCTTGGTACCTGCTTGACTCAGAACTTACATCCCCAATCGTCATCACAGACTCACACAATTCTCAAATGCGCGGAGGTATGTCCCGCACCTTTGAGCTTTTTGTCCTTAAACGTGCAACACCCCGACACGGCCGTCACTGCCCCCAACCATACATGGAAATGCAACACAAAGCCTTTTGCCTTATCCATGCCTTCAACATGGCTATTGGCTCACATATTGTATCAGGCGCCTCTATCCTCTCACACATAACGCAGCTAGAACATACCCTCATCCTGCGCAACCTGGAGCACATATCCCTACGCCACCTCTACACCCCTGGCCTTGGAAATTTCAACATTACAATCTTCAACCACTACTTGCATTACCTTCCCTGGAATGCAGAATATAAGTACTATCTCCACTACTCACGCATTGAACTCCAACAGGGCCAGATCAACCGGCACCTTGTTGAAAACCTGTCCAATGCTGCTGCCTACAAATCTGCTGTAGTCTCAATCTCCAACAACCTTAGCTGCCAGCTCCATGCAAAAACCCTAAAAAAATTGAGAACCCCTTCCCTAATGCCCGGAGTACTTGGTGTCTCCTGGACTCAGAGAACTCACACCCTATCTGCCTTACAACAGAGGAAAGCTGGCACCAGCTCAGCGGTAGCATCTTCACCATTCAATCTGGCTCCTTTTGGGACCACCTAGCCACTACATCTGATCTCCATTTTGCAGACCCCAACATACCCTTCTCACCTAGGACCACTGCCAACACAGATGGAATTATCATCCACATTGAGAAACCTCCCGTTCATTCTCGCCAAGTCACAAACTCCCATCCTTCTGCCCAAATTGCTGTGCTCATAATGAACAAGCCGGTCCTTCTACAACGCCTCAACAAATAGAAACCACGCAAGCATGCACACAAGCAAATAATCCCTCTAAGCCCCCACAAGAGTGGCACGACCACCTCAAGATAATCACAATGAATGTCCGGGGTCTCTTCAAAAGTAAGGAAGATGTACATGATCTTATCGCCTACCATGATCCAGACATACTCTCCCTCACAGAAACCAAAAGTACAGGAGGTACCAAAACACCACGATGGCTTGAAACCCTCCTTCAAGGGTATGCCTGGTGGCATAGCTCCAAGTACTCCTCAGGCACTATCCTCTGTATCAAAAAGAGCATTGCTATAACCACCCAAGCCACACAAATCCCCTTTCATGACTGTGCAGAAGGCAGACTGATCGCTGTCGAACTCCACACCCCTGGCAAACCAATCCTCTTAATATCTTCCTACTGGCCATCAGGCACAGATAACAATGCTCTCCAAACAAGGAAAAGCATGGTGGACCTCCTCAAAAACCTCCTCACCTCCCAGACCTGCACCCCCATCCTGCTTGGGGACATGAACGCCACGCTCGTTCCCCAAGACAGGAGCAGCCATAATAGTTATGCACAAGACAAACTATATCGCACGTTCATCTCTAACACCAACCTTTGCCCCCTTGACTGGCACGTACCCCATAGACCCTGGACATACAGGTCAACGATAGCAAACCTTGAGCAAGGTGCAAATTATACCCTGAGCCGCATTGATGACATTCTGCTGCCATCACATCCAATCCAAGCCCGTAATGCAGACTACCAATCCCAAATCTTCTGCTGTATTGCTGACAAAGGCTATAAACACAGTGACCACATCCCATTAGTTGCTAACATCCCCACACAAATCCTAGGCACTAGAATTAGAAGGTTCCTAGGTCCGATCCAAACTCACCAACCCAAGCGCGTACTTGTCTTCCCCATTAAACCATCGGACGTGGAAAAGCTGCACTGTGCCCTCAGAGATCCTTCCTATGCACCCTGCATCACTCACGCCAACATGGTCAAAACCCTGAACACCATGCACACAACTGCCCTCTCACACCTCTCCTCCATTGAGAGCACATGCGCCAAGCAACAAACCAGGCTCACACACCTCTGCGGGCTCCCGGCTAAGCAGGTGGTGTAAGACTTGGCGGAACAAATTGTCGCCCTAGTTAAGGAATGCCATGTGGTGGCTCTGCAAGTGTGCACTACCAAAGCAAACAATGGGAATTCCAAACACTACAAAACAAGAAAGATCAACAATCTCCGCAAATCCCTCGGGAACAAACTCAAATCTGTACAGCATTTGCAGTACAATCTGCCTCAGTCCCACCTCCTCTACACCTTCGAAGATGTTGCCTCCCAAAATACACTTAATCGAAACCTCCACAAGGCTCTCCTATTTGTGCAAAACTTCGCAAACAAAGAGGACCCATCCTTGGCCTCCACTGCCCCTATGCCAATTGCGACAGTGCTCCAGGCACAGCACAAAAAGCTCAAGGACCAAATCAACAAAATAGACAACGACTACGAGGTTCAGTGCAACAAAAGAGCCAGGAGGCACCAACAACAAAAAATCGCTAAACGCCCAGCACTGGCCAACAAAGATATTCTTAGTGGTAAGACTGCTAGCCCCCCACAGGCTCAAGCCCTTACAGCCCCAGCACAGGGGAAGTGGAAACTGAACCACGCAAAGTAGCAGACATCGTAGAGAAATTATTTACCGAGAACATGGCCGCCCCCAGCATAAAAACAGGGGCCTATCTGCCATCTGATCCACGTGCCAAACGCAACTACCCCTGGATGGATCGGCAGTGCGAGGACCCCTTCATCCTTGAAACCCCCAGGACAGAAAATACTACCCACAGAAAGAGGGAATGGCTGCACGACTCCATCTTGGACACCTGCTCCTTTCAGGAATGCCTTCATTCACTTACTAATAACAAGCCCCCAGGACCTGATGGTATAGCTAATGAATTGCTCAAACACTTGCCCCAAGAATATAAAGAATCCATCCACAAACTCTTTGTTATCATGTGGGCAACAGGGGTCACCCCCAAAGCCTGGAAAAAGAGTGATACCGTACTCATCTACAAAGAGAAAGGCTCCCAAACAGACATAGCATCCTACCGGCCAATCGGCTTAGCAAACACCATCTACAAACTCTGGACACGCTTGGTTACGACAGCCCTGTATGAATACGCAGAAACCCACTCCCTGCTGAGCAACATGCAAGCAGGATTCCGTAAGCATATAGACACTATATATCAACTCCAAAACTTGATCATGGCCCTTGAAGATTCCAAAATTTTCAAAAGGGACATCTACGCCTTAATTGTGGATTTCACATCCGCTTTCAATACAACTGATCACGATAAGCTGCTTTGGATCATGTATGACCTTGGCTTCCCCACAGATGCCGTTGATAATGTTAGGAATCTTTATCAGGAGGCGCACACGCGAGTTCGCCTCCCCTCAGGCAACTTCACAAATGACATACCTATAGAAAGGGGCACAATCCAAGGGGACACTCTCTCCCCCTTTCTGTTCCTCATCTATTTGGAACCACTACTGCGCTGGCTCCATGCTGGCGGCCGCGGTTATGACTACGGGTGCCTCAGCAAGAGCCCATAAACCCCTGAGTACAAAGCCCAAGATAAAACAAACAGTGGGGCATTTGCAGATGACCTCATTGGCATAACAGGCACCTACGCAAATCTTAGAATCCAAAACATTAACCCAATATGCGGACTGGGCCCGCCTAATCATCTCTGGTAACGAAACAAAGGTTACATGCAGCCTGCCCAGCCAAGAAAGCAGGCAAGCCCGAGGAAATACGTCCATGGCGGACTTTGCAGAGCATCTCCTCAAAAACAAGATCCTGGTCCAAGGCAAACCAGCTCAATTTCTTGGCCCTGAAGACCCCTTCACCTACCTAGGGGTAGATATTACCATGACCTTAAACTGGAAACCTCAACTTACCAAGATGACAGATAAGCTTTCTAATAAATTAGAGAAGCTCTCAGGCTCTTTTGCTACTCCTAGACAAACAATGGAAATGATCCGGACAGCTATTATACCAAGCATTGCCTATGCGTTCCCGGTCACGCCCTGCTCTGAACATGACCTTGCAACCTGGGATAAGATGACATTAAACCTAGTCAAACAAAACTATAAACTGCCACTGAGCACAGGCACAGCCATTCTGAGGGAGGACAAAGCCAACTTGGACTTGGCTGCCCATCTATTGCCGTAGAGTATTACACCAGATGCGCGGCAGCACTTACCACTAGCCTCAACAATGAAGGGAAACATGTTCGGATTACCAAGGCACTCTTGGAATCTCAATTACAACAACTAAAAGATCACGTATTTACCAGCATAGACCCAACTCATCAGAACCCCCACTTCCTTACCAAGCAGTTGAACCATATGCTCAGAGTTAGGCAATACCTCTGCATCCACAACAGTAACCTTGAAGTTACTTTTTAAAAAGCACCCTACCTCTCACCCAGCATCCAGCCTGTCTTAAATGCACTCTCAACACCGGTGCAACCCTCCCTAAAAACCTTAGCCTGCCACTGCCTATACCCCCTTATGGAAATAGGCGTGACAAATCTCTTCCCACTACTCAATGACAGTCTCACCCACTTCATCGATGGAAACAAACTCACCGCACTGCTTGGCCACAAAGTCAAGACCAGACATATCGTTGCCCTCAACAAGCTATCTCATATCCTCAACTCCCGTAACTTAACAACAAATCTCATCAACACTCTCATCCAGAGCCAAGACAGCTCACCCAACAAGCCCTCAGAGTCACGCTACATCAATGATATAATATATGAGGAGATCTCTAAGCCTGAGCATACCCCCTCAGGGTGGGACTGGTCATGCTCTGAGAACGCACCGCTAAATATGGATGTGGACAGCCCTGAGAACCCACGCAACCCGCACAATGATACCCAAAACTTACCCCAAGAAATGGCAGTCCCCAACCATGAGAACCATCCTCCTAGCACGCAGTCAAACACGCAGGAACAACCTGATCACGCAGGACGCACCCGCAAGAGGAAGAATCCTTATGCAAACGGGCCACAGTCAAACTCTCACGGAACACCCCCCAACCAGGGCCTCTCAAAAAACTCCACCCAATCCATACCAAGCCAGAACAAGAGGAACAGGCATAGGCAAAATCCAACACAAATCCTAAACTACCATTCAGCACCCATACTAACTCCGCCTCTCTTACCACCCACCACATCGAACACCGATACTGCCACTTGGCTATGGAATTACAAGCAAAATAAAGCCAATGAGATGGGCACAGTGCGTGCAAGTAATACAATCTTCCGCTATGATCACGTGATCCAAAGCATTCAAGATTGGCAGCGCCTGCAAAAGCACAAGCGATCTCCAAACTGTATCCAACAAAACCAGTACAAAGTCCAATGGCACCCTGTCACAATTGAGAAATGGGCCCTACCCATCTTCCTCAATGAAGGGCTGAAAGTGGACAACATAACCCACATACCCAGGAGGCTGGCAGAGGACCCATGCTGCCAACTTTGCTGGAGCCCAAGCAAAGAACACACGTACGGTACCAATGCTACGATGACATGCCCACTTGTGATACATGCCACCATACTTACCACTGGGAATGCCTCATAAAATTCAAAGTATGCCCCCAACAAGACTGGATGCTGAGCGAATCCCACGAGCACTGGGACTGCCCTGCATGTACTTAACTGTCTCAAACTGAAAAACAGGCAAGAAACAGCTTCTCTGAAGAACAAAAAATGATCCGTGTCACATGGCGTCCCAGATGGGAAACGGCTGAAATGCTGAACAAGCACCCTGACCTCTGGACCCATGTAGAAGCCTTTGAGAAGGAGAGACAAAAACAACCAGCAGATCCCCAAGCCAACAATATTAACGTCGATAACCTCGCCGACCAAGGCTTTGACGGCAATCTCCAGAACTATCTCCAAACCTCATGGCTATCAACTTATGGCCGTGCAATCTGCAAAAATGCTAAATTTGACTTCCTGCCCACCAACCATCAAACAGACATCCTGCCAACATGGCAATGTGAGATTATTGTCAGGCCCGTTGACCTCATGAAAGAAATCAAAAAGTCTGACCCAAGCAAGGAGACCAACATACCCGTGGAAATGCCTTCTTTCTCCATCTATGAAGCTGCCTGTATATACAACACTGTCGGCAAATGTGTGGACATGCTCACTACAGAAAGACTCTCGACCCTCCTTGACCCTCACAAGCATATGAAGCAGCCAAACAAGCAGGCCTACACAACACACTCCAACCACCAGTTCAGGACATGGCGACTGAAATCATGGGCCTACTCCAGCGACTTAGAGCCAAGGCCAAGCACCTACTTGCCAAGAGCAAAAAGGTTTACAACTCTAATATGCTGATCACACCTTCCCACATACGTTCAGCCCTACAAAAGTGCTGCATGGTTTCCACGGAAAGGTACTCCAACCCTCTTGACTTTGACCTCTCCTACAAGAACTACTTTAACGCCAACCCTTGCGACCAGGTCTTCGGAGCCTGCACTGATGCCCTCTCAGTGCGCTACTCTGGGTACTCCTTCTGTCATCCCCCCCATGACGATGAAATCATGCTTCAACTCCTGCGCCACGCGCTCCATTCCTCCATTCAAACCGATTCACCGGTTGCCACCTTCATACTATTACCCCACTGGAGGGGCTCCAGCGGCAACACCTACATGAACTGGATTGACAACTAGACAGGATACGTCAGAGTGCTTGCCCAATTCCATGCAAGATGCATTAAGTTTGAACTCCCCCAATACTGGTTCAACGCCATACCCAACCCCACTCATCCTACCTACCCCACACAGCTCATTGTTGTCTGGAACCAACAAGCAAGGGAGGCCCTACAAAATGCCAACAAGCACTGGTTTGAACACCTTCAGCACAGCATCTCTGAAGCCCAATGGCTGCCTCTTCCTCGTCATGCCCCCCCTAGGATTCTGAGCTCCAACCAACGCCTGACATCAAACAAATGGAGAAAAAAATTCCTGTCCCTTCCCCTTGAGGTACCCCTAGAATGTTCACACAAGCGTGCACAGGCCGTAGCAGATCACCACCTCACACAAAATATCACCTTCACACCCAAAATTCAGTGTTGGAGAGACATCATCTACACTGATGGTAGTGTCATGAAAACCAAGAATGATTCCCCCCCCACACTAGTTGGCACAGGCGTCTACAAACCAAACAAAGAGGGCGACCACCCCTCACCACAAATACAACTGTACATCAAACCTAATGGCAGTGGCCCAAATAATACAATCAACAGCCTGTTGATCTGAGAGCAGAACTGGCTGGCATCCTTGTTGCATTCCAACAGGGCCACACAAACATAGCCACTGACAGTGCGTCCTGTTTGTCCCAAATCTACAGGCAGGTTCTGCACTCATCACATCAGCTGAATTTCTATAAAGTCAAAGCCCACTCAGGCGTCATTGGCAATGAGGGAGCTGATGCTTGCGCACAAACTGCGGCTATTATGGATAACACAGATGTCTCATTGTCTGATGCCAAGGACTCTTTCCACAACTCCTGTTGGCTATCCGTCAAACCTCCCCGAGGGCACTCCCATAATCCCACACCCCTTTACCTCACTAACTTAAAAGACAAGCTCAAAGCCCATATGCATAACAAACACAAGCTTGGCTTTGCCGATGTATCCAGTTGCTATTACACAGGCTGGCAGCAACTCATGCAACCACCATCTCATAACAGCAATACCAACACAGGCTTACCTAAGCTATCCCCTAAACTTGCTAACCAAAAAATTAGCAATTCCTTTTGGAGCAACCCTAAGGTTACCCTTAAGCAGCAAATAAATCTTCTCAAGTACCGCACTGGCACAATTTACACCCAGAAGCACACTGTCAGGTTTAATCACACCTCTGGCTCTGCCAACTACCGATTATGCGGCAATATGGATAGCATCAATCACATTGTCCTCGGATGTTCACACCCAACATGCCAAGGGATGTTCATAAACAGACACAACACTGCCCTCAGTCTCTGTTGCAAAGCCCTGAGCAAAGTTGCACATGGCTCATTCCTTGTTGCCATGGACGCTTGCTGTAGAGAAAGGCTCCAAGAACAGGGCATTGAAGTCCCTGAAAACATCTCCAGGGATATTCCTGACTGGGCTTTTCCCAATGGTTCTGGCCCCTTTGCCCGACACCAATGCCGTCCTGATGCTGTCTTTGTGCGCCCTATCCCAGGGAGAGCAACCCATCTTAACCCTAGGATGATACCTGCCCACGACAGAGATATTCACCTTGTGGAACTTAAATTCTGCCCTGACACTAACCCCTTACCCAGCCTACGAACAGCTGCTGACCAGCATGCTGGTACCATTTCCAGACTTCGCACCCGGAGTCTCAGAAATCCAAACAGAAATAATAAGGTGACCTTGCACACCATTTTACTTGGTGTCGCAGGTACTATCTATAGTGACTACACCATCACTCCTCTGGTTGAGCTGGGTCTTACCAGAAATAACGCAGAAAAAGCCTAATTAGCCTCTCAATTAAGTTGCCATGCACTTCAATCATTAAAAAAAATGATAAACACCAGGCACTCATTATACTTGCAGGGTTCTTTGGGCAGGGGCGGCAGTGGGGGTGAGACAGGTCAGAGCAGGAGGAGGAGAGTCCACGCCCGCAGGCGCATGGCTGACAGCAACCCACCAGAGCCGCATTAGTTGCTCTCCTTTGGTTCATAGCTTGGTTTAGGCTGGGCCTGTGAACCTCCTCGGTGAGGCCCTAGCTAGCTTGCTAGTTAGGGGACCTTTCCTTAATGCACGCAGCTGGACCTGGCTTGCGTAGACTTTTCTTTTCTTTTCCTTGTAAAGGCTAACTGCTTTGCAAAACCAATAAAACTGTAAAGGTTTATGTCCACATTTATGCAGTACAGACCGATTAGGAGTGGTGCACTTTACCCCAAGGATACACTTCAGTAAGCACAGGTGCACAGTTTGCAAAGGACAGTTTTTTTTAGCTCCTTCTCTCATAAATCTACTGCCCCAAATCTGACATGCATACATGCTAGCAGGGAGAGCATACGCTTTAGTCAGCCAGAGCATGGTATGCGGCCTGTCCGTCAGATGGTGCTCAGATGCAGTTTGCCTGATCTGCCTACAACCAGCCAGGAAAGGGGCACACGTATGTTCAGCAGTGGCCTGAAAGTTGTGCTGCTTGGTGAACAGCACGCCTAAATATCTGAAGGAATTTGCACACACCAAGTGAGCTCCACCTAACGTGAAAACTGGCACGTGATCGCCTCTTAAATAAAAGTGCATGATCTCAGACTTGGCAACATTTATCACCAACCCTTTCCGCTGAGCATACACATGCAGCCTATCCAGAATCAGTTGGAGCTGATCAGACTGATTACTGGATAGGCATAAATCATCTGCATACAGCATGTGAGTGACTCGAACGTCCCTAGTGCCTGTAATAGCCCCTTGCACATTCTCTGCCAAGCATTTCACATCATTAATGTACAGGGAAAGAACAAGGGAGAAAGCGGGCAGCCTTGCTTAACCCCAAAATGAGGGCGCACAAGTGCTTGCTTGCAGCCATCCACCAAGATATACTTATCATTAGCATACATGATTTTGGTGATAGCCAGCAGGCAAGTAGGTGTACGAATGCGCTGAAGGTAAGTCCAAAGTGCTTCCCTAGGAATTGTATCATATGCTTGAAAAGGATACGGGAGTAAAATGGTTCTCAAACGGAATCTTGAGCGTGCTAAAGATTATGCTAAATTTCTTGCCAACAACAAAGAAATCCAAGAGCAATTGATGAGCAATTGATGTAGGTGATCATGAGAAGGCATGCTTCTGCCAACGCTCTATGATTGTACACACTGCGACAGAACGACTGAATGTCTAAAAGCAACAGTGTCTGTGCACCTTTACGAGCTGGGCGCTTTGGTTCTCTTTACCCTCCTTGGTTTGATGCTGTGTGTAAACAGAAAAGGAAGGTTTTTAGGGAGGCTGTACAAAGCGGCCAGGTTGAGCATGCTTTTAGTTTGCTCACAAACAGTTCCGTGCTACTGCTCCCAGTAGGCGAGCAAAAAGCGTGCTCACACTAAACAACAGAATTCTCCTTCGTCCTTCGAAGGATGAATCTTGGGCAAGCTTTATAATACAAAACCTTAGTTGTGTGCCATGTTTAGGCAATCCAAGTGTGCGCAAATCGCGCCTTTAGCTGAACCAGCCTGGGTTGCATATTTAAGTGCTGTTTTTTTACGCATCAGCAACACAGCATCCTCATTGTGGGCGCCAAGGTCTTTCAGCTTGGGTGGGGGCTTGTTTGCACCAGACGCGCTCTTGAGAAGACTTCTTTCAACTCTTAGGCACGGGCTACTGCTAGTAATCCATCTAATCCCCATTGATTCTTCTTTTGCTTCTCTTGGTGAAGGGGATACACGGTGCCCTGGCCCTAGGTGTTCTCTTTTCCTTTATTGATGTGGGGGGTGTTTTCACTGTCTGCGTTTTCCTTTTCTTTCTCTTTCAAGCTTAAGCTAGAATGATTCCGGTGCCACTAGGATGTAGCCACCCGCCTCCTGAAGTTTTGTTGCGGCAAGGTGCCCATGCTAATTGGATCCCTGAACCTGATTCAGTGTCTGCACCGAGTTTGGATACTATGCGCAGCCTTGTTGCAGAACAGATCAAGAAAATGAATGGGAGTGTATCGTCTGGCTTTGATGAAGTTGCTGCACCTTTTATCAAAGGCGCTGTTGTTTTGCAGCCCAAACTCAATGAGCGAGGCACAGTGAGTGTCAATGTTCTGGAGCCTTTTCTAGCTAAGCTTTTCGATTTCCTTCATGAAAAGGCAGTGAACCACTCCCCACGTCAATTAAGGAAAGGGGGCCACAATGGTGCAAAGACCGTATGACCACCACGAAGTTGAGACTGAGAGAACTTGAAGTATGGCAGGCAGAGAAAGAAGACAGGTCCAGCAGCGAGAAAGAGAGCAGGATGATAGCTAAAAGACTGGAGTTTTAGACCTTCTACATCAAGCAGAGTCAGCACCGTCAGCCTTCCAACCAAGGAAAGCCATGCCCAGCAGCTGTCTGCCGAGCACAACTGAAGTCTGCATCCTAGGAGGCTAGCTAGACTAGCTGCTAGCAGCTGCTGAACACAAGCAGCTGACCACAAGCCTGTGGAACAGCCCTCAGAGCACTAGTGCCGACACATTAAGTGCACGCCTTGCCCGGCCCCCAGACCACAGGCACCACCCTCCACTCCACCAGATACTTAACATTTATTTCTACCCTGGCTGTAATACACTCCAGCCTATGCTTACTTACGCTTTGCCATCTACAGCATGCTCCAAGTACTGCGCGACCAAAAAACTCAAGTGGAGTGAATGCAGCTTTCATAGATTTCAAACAAGCATACGACACCATCCCTAGGAAGGCACTCTGACAGCACCTCTGCCGTATCAGTACGCCTACATCTTTGCTTCCAGTGATTCAAGCTTTGCTGATGACGAGTATGTAATGAAGAAAAGTGAAATTATGGCACGTGCACACCCTACGCGAGGTTTTAAGCGAGTGTCTCCTCTTTCTCCTCTCCTTTTTCACTTTACATTAACGATGTTGACTCAATTGCTGAGGATGTGAGGGGGGCAGAAACTGGCACAGAAGATGTTCGTGTAACCCATTTGTTTTATGCTGATGATCTCACAGTGTTTTTCAATGGGTTAGGTGCACTACAAAACATGTTGTGCAGGCTGAATCTGTATGCCAGGAAGAAACATCTCATGATCACCTCTTCCTCTTGGTCCGTGTGGTGGGGCCCTGCCTTTCAGGTGACCTTTCCTTAATGCACGCGGTCAGCCTTGTAAGGCGTAGTCTTTCTTTTTCTTTCTTTCTTTTCTTTCTTTCTTTTCTTTTCTTTTCTTTCTTTTCTTTCTTTCTTTCTTTCTTTCTTTCTTTCTTTCTTTCTTTCTTTCTTTTTCTCATGATCAACACTGCTAATTCAGAGGTCGTGCACTTCAACAAGGGTGTGATCTTCCTGTTTTTGTAATTGGCAGTGACACGCTTGCTCATGAGGACTCATTTGAATATCTTGGCATTATGTTTTACAGGACCTTATGATACAAGGGGGTTGGCCTACAGCCCGAGACTCTGGCTGATCGGAAGTTGGTGAGACATTGTCATCCAGCATCGAAAATTGAAACCAATTCTGACAAATGTTTTGGAAATCTGTACAAGTCTTGATTTAGGAAAGCATTGACCTCAACATCAGTCAAAATGTGGAAGCTCGCCAAGAAAGGAATAAAGTTGGCGTTTGGAAGCTGGGCAAAAGTATGTAATGGTTTAAAAAGACGAATGAACAGGTCCTTGTATTTTCTGCGCAGCTCACACAACTCAAAGCAATTGCAATAGAAAAGAACATTTACTCGTCCTGGACTTCAACGCATCCACACTCATCACAAATATTTGAACCACCCAACCATTTACAGGACTCGACCTTCAAGCAGTGGGCACGAAGCCTATACCCACCCACATTCCTCATGACTCCTTTATCCAGATCCTTAAATAGATATGATGGGATACATAAGGGTGTGCGTGCTGTTTGATTGAAAGGTTTTCAGCACCAATGGTGGTAAGTCACTGCTTTCCTGTTCACCTCTCGGGGACTCAGGGCGTCCGCTTCCCTCCAAACCTTCTGCTGTCTGTACCTCAAATCCCCTAAAAAATCATGCATGGGAATCTTGGAAGCACTCAGCAACTTCTGTTTAAACACCTCCTCATTGCGCATGCCACTAAAAGCTGCAGACACATGTGCAGACCAACAAGACTTTTTTTATTAGCAAGGTGTCAATCCGCTTTCAGCACTGTACGTAATGTCCCACTGTTTGAATCAAGCACTGCATGGCACACTGTTGAACAACTAACAGGACCTTGAACATGGCTGAATCAGTGGAGAATGCATCTTGTAATATGCTCACATTTGCTTGTGGAATTTGTCGTTTTGTACGTGAGCACACACTGGCAGATAGGCCGCATGCTTCCTTGTGGCTTGCAAAGATGTCTGTTGTTCCAGCTGGTATATACGCGAGTTAGGTGTGGGGTACAGGTTTCATGCAGGCAGGCAAAGAATTCGCTAGCCTAGTGCTGAGTGCTCTGTAAACTTGACATTGAAATTTCTTGAAAGGATCCTTGGGAAAACTACTACCATCAATTGGGCTGTTTTGAGAGAATGTGGGCACGAACCACTGCAGTATTAGTTCAGAGCTGCAGTCAAGCTGTATAACAACATGCTCTGTACGAAGAGCATCACTTTACGCCTTGTTGTGCAAGCTAGTTTGAAGTTACAATCCAATGATGACCAGTGCTGGACAGCGCACTTCATTCAAGCCTTCTAAAGTTTGCGTAGTTCTGATATTTTCGAGCAAGCTGTGAGGTCAGGAGGTGCCATTTCCATGAATGATTTTAGTGCAGACTTGAGGTACAGATTGCAAGGAGTTTGGAGAGAAGCTGAGTCAATGGATCCAAGGGGAAACAACAACAAATTAGCTACTTACCAAGCTTGGTTTGCTACTCCTTTTGCTTGCAACGCTCGCCAAACCTATGCACCCCTGCCTTGGTATCTTTTTTTGGATTTGCCTAAGCAAGTTATGCGTAATGTGAGCAGGTTCCGGCTTCGTGCTCAAATTTTGAAAGTTGAATCGATATCGGCTGCTCGGCAGGATGATGGTACCTCTGTGTGTGACAGGTGTCCTTGCAACCAAACTCAAGATGAAGCACATGTCCTTTTTAACTGTACTGATGAACACGTTTGTTCTCTGCGCCGCAAGTATCACATGCCTTTTGAACCTTACTTCCAGGATTTCTGTGAGACACAACCTTTTTTGCTGCATCAAGTGAATTATCAAGTTGTTTCTCTATTCTTTCATAAGCAAAACACTGTTTTTCGTGTGTCTAACTTAGACTTGAAGCTTATGGATTAAATTCTGGCTGGCTGTGACCAGCTACAAGCCGATCAGCCAAACGACCTGGCTGCAATCCCCCCCCTGTAACCCATGTAACCATTTTGGGCCATGTCTGTCAGTGGTTACAGGCCTCAGTATTTCCGCTCAGCTGCCCTTGTAGGAACAGAAAGGGCTCGTGGCCATCTGGATGGTTGCTGGAAGCACGCAGCTCCAGAACCTGGCTGTGAGGAGCATCCTTGTTTTCAATTGCGCACCTAGTAGCTGTACCTGCCTACAAGGGCAGCTTAGCTGAAGCAAAAGGGTGCCTGTAATCTAGACCAACCTACAAGCAGTCAATAAAGTTGTGAACTCATGGGAAAAAACTGAATGTTTTTTCACCTAGTAGTGACAAATTTGTGGTCATACTTTACAGGATGTGCATGGAGTTTACGAGGAAATTTGCCAGCTTGTTGGTGGGTGAGGCCTCACTTTTTGAATTTAATTGACTTATGGTGTGTTCATTAAGGTAAGGATACATCGCTATTTCCGCCTGCTTTGTAAAGGAAGGTAGTTACGGCTCTTTTGATCCAACCTGTCCCCATTTCCTTAATTGATGTAAGAAGAGCTCCCTCTGACTGCGATTTTCTTTTTAAAACTTCTTGAAATTTTATGTTTCTTGCAACACCATGGGAAAGTTTTCTTTAAAATCATCTTTACCTTTTCTTTTCTTGCAACACCATGGAAAACAGAATGACTTGCTTAATTCCAATCCAAGTGAAGAACAGTTGAAAACTGTTATCGTCTCAAATAGTGGGCAAGCAAGCAATCACCTCCATGATGATTGCGTACAATATGCAGCTTGCATAATTACAAGACTTGCTTAGTTAAAATAAGCCTGCCAAGGCTTTAGAAAAATACATGCCATTATTATGGTGCTTTCTCCCAGCTGCCAGAGACGTCATGGATCTCCAGCCAATCACCATGGACGAGGAGCAGTGTAACCCAGAAGCAGAGAGCTTGTTTATTTGGTGACTTTTCCCAGCAGATCAGCATGATAAAGCAACTACACTTACTTCCTTTGAATCCACAGGCTTCATAGGGGTCATTGCTGTCATGTACATGAGCACACAACCAGGCTGGCAAGCACAGGCAGTATTAAGGCCATACCACCGGGATAAGCAGCGTCTAAAGGATACAAAAGAAAAAAGCCCAGCTTACCTTCCTCCATTTTAACAAAATTGCTGCAGAATCACAATTGCTTATTTAATGCACACACAATGAAGGCTCATAGGATAGGCTCTGCACCATTCCAGTTCACATGCACACCCGGCCACAGGGTCTCGATCACACACTCCAAGGGAGGAATGTTTTGTCCTTCGCAACGGCCCTGATCACCAAAACTGTCACCCACGCGCGCTGTCCAGCCCCCCTCAGGGTCTTCAAGCACCTACATGCACGAAAATAAGAGAAGAGGAGTCGGCAGCAAAGACCAAATGCTGCGCACACGCTATGAGCTGGATGGGCCTGAATACGCAGGCTCCCATGCCTATTCAGCCATAGCGTCTTTTCTCTTTGACACCCAGCTGCCAATATGACCTGAAAAGAGCATCAAATTTCCTTTACTGGGAGTTCATGTGATCCATGTAACAAACAAGAATTATTGCACACGGAATGGAGCATAGACCTAGTTGCTTGACAGATACAGGTTTTAAGCAACTTCCCTTGAAATTCTTCCAAATGGTATCCAAAAACAATTGTTTCTTATCTCTTCACACCGTTGATCCTAATGTGCAGCATGCTTGCATGACTAAATGAATGGAAACATGCCATTTGGAAAATAAGAAACAAGCCCATGACGGAGCTACAGTTTTTGCCGAGGTGAAATGATGTGCCAGTAGAATGATCTGGGGTCGAACACCTTTCAGCATTCTATGATAAACATGGTTATTGTCCAATAAAACTGATCGGCATTGTAGAAGACGAGAAAGAAACAAGAGAAAGATCATGTTTCAAACAAGAAATGGAGTTTTCCACTCGTACAATTTTGCATTTCAATGCATCGATGCAAGCACAGCGTGTAACAACAATCTTATGAACCAAATTCGTAAGCAGGGAAGGGACTAAACCTATCTCACAGGAAGGAAGTGTATCAGATACACTTTGAAACAGGGGATCCAACCAGATTCTACAGACCAAGTAAAAGCACCTTCTTTTAACTTGACATACCATGTCGATTGACATGAAACCATGACTTTGTGACTTTCCACATCGACATGAAAGCAACTTCTGTGGAGTGTCCGGGAGCTTCTGTGTGGGAGGGACCCTGGCCTCGCACCCCCCCGGTGCCCCTTCGATGGCCCTAGAGTACTTCGAAGTCCAACAATGTTCAAAACTTCCAGAATTTAACCAAATGAGTGATGAGAAGAATCCAAACAGGAAGGCAAGGGTACCCAAGGGTAAGAGTCGAGCATCGACTCAGCCACCGTCATGTTACGGAGCCCTGGTCAAGCGCGAGAAGGGCGACAGCAAGAAGGTCCCCAAATCGAATCCTTGTGGCCGGGGTGGAGAAAAAGATGCCCTCTATCGGTGGGAGTCAATGGGAGGCTCTTTCCTTTATGCACGCGGCGGAACGGCAAGCGTAGATCTTTCTTTCTTTTTTTTTATTTCTTTCTTTGGTAAGAGTGATGGGGCCTACAAGCTGAAACTGGGTACTTTGGGTCCAACCAACAAGTTCAAGGCTAAATGGCTCAAAGAGCCCCTTGCTGGCAGACAGCCCCACCGTGAGCACTGGCTGGTTGATAAAGGGGTGAAGATGGGTAGCACATGGAGGATGCAGCACAAATGGTGACATGACCTTCCAGTGCCAGGCACAGACAGTCAACGCCCATCAGAAGAGAGGCACAGCATGGATGCGCAAGCAGAAGGATAAGGCAGACTGGCAGGCACGCTTTGGCAAAGCAGCAGAGTACATAGCCCTTCAGCGTAGGCCAGACAGCTGACCCTCAGCTGCACACTCTGTTCGCATCAGTGTTCAAGCATATGCGCCTGGGGTGACCTATCAATGACGCGCCATTGGGGAATGGCTCAGTACTAAAAAACGAGGAGTGAAGAAGTAGCTACAAAGCGTTATTTAGGGGGTACAGCAGTGGACTCACAGGGGAATTGTTGGGACCTTCTTTGATTTAAACTGTGGCCCTGAGGCGGTACATTTTTCAAGAAAGTTTTATTTCTCATATGCTAGCATACGAGTTTGGCCCATATGAGAAAAAGACATGAAATGCAGAATTCTGAGATGGCCCTTTTAGGGACAGACATGAAACCAAGGTTTTCCAAAAACCTTAAAAAGAAGCACTGACAAGTGGAGGCATTGCAAGCAACGCAGAAAATTGGCAAAGCCTGCGTGTGCGTGTGTGCATGCATGTAAGCATGCTTGTTTGAGCGCGCGTGCGTGCGTGCGTGCGTGCGTGCGTGTGTGTGTGTGTGTGTGTGTGTGTGTGTATGTGTGCGCGCGTGCGCGCGCGCATGCCAGCATGCTGCACAATGTTGCATCACTCCATTCCAGCAGGCACTCCACTCCAGCCGCAGCAATTCCAGGCCAGGCTACCTCTTTTCCAGCAGCTTTGGCTCTCCGTTGATCAGCACTTGCACATCTCATTGTCACCAACTGGTTCAGATATTTAGGGAGCACCAACAAATTAAAAAGTGCACTCGTCCTATTATACTGTACTTAAATGTAATCATTCCGCAACCCTCGAAATTATTTTTGTCATTCCCGCCTTAATCCCGCACCCCTCCAAATATTTATGTTTTGTTTCCTGCGTATTCCTGCAGGGGCATTCACCTCGCTCATACCCTTTAAAACTTTCAAAAATAATCATTTTTCACATTTAATTTTAGATGTAGCACAGCAAGTAACAGCGAGCACCATGAACTTTTTCGCTGGCCTTCCCTGGATGCGTGCTCTTGCTGGTGTAGCGGCAACATGGCAGCAACACCAACTGTGGGGAGAAGAGCTGCTGAGGTGCCCTGGACAGTGCTCTGGAGCTTGGTCAAACCCTCATTTGGGCCAACCAGCGCACCCCGCTCTCAAATGATTGTACATGATGACTAGGGTAATTCAACTATCAACAAATTTAGCTGCATGGAGCTGCTAGTTGGCTGCCGAACTTTTAAAGAACTTTTTGGGCATTGCTCTGCGATGCCTGCACAGGAGCCTTCCAAACTCTGGCAGGCTGTCTAAAATTTTTTACATTGGGTATCCAATTTTCAAAGCCTGGGGTGCTGTGAGTGGGCCACAATGGCCTGGTGTGAGCATGAGTGTGAAACTGGCAAACATTAGGGCTTGCCCTCGGAGGCAACTCCCTTCAGGCGTCGCCTCTGAATGTCGGCTTTGCCAAAAAGCAAATGTGCGCTTTTTGCAAGGAACTTGAGCCAGATTATTGGTGGACCCCACACACTGTGACAGCATCTAGGACAAGCTACTGATGTGATACTTTTTGGCGAAAAAATGGAAATGGGATGGTTCCTCCCCTGGTAATGTTGGCAAATCAAGCACAAGACAGCCTGCAAATGCAGGCATCTAAAAGATTAAAAACATCCAGAATGTGTCTCGACCAGCAGTAGGGCCGCTGCAAGCAAGAAGGTTTTGTTTGGTGCATAGCATAGTGTACCTGATTTAAATGGCCATCCGATACCTTTGCATGTACAGTGCAGCTCAGCTATGCGCACAGTAGTATCCCTTTGGCAGCGGAGGCATTTAGAATTCCACATCAGTCTGACTATTGATGCAACACTGTCTGACTATTGATGCAATCCTACCACTGAACTCCTGAGCTCCGTGCACTCTGCTCATGGTTTGCAGCTGTATCCTGGGTACACGACCTGCTACTCTTAGAATGTAATATGCTGAAACATGTAAAATAGCAACCTGCTGTTTTTAAACATATAAATATGCCGAAGTGTTGCAGCAAAGCAAATAAAGAGCAACATCAGTTTCATGTACACTCACAGTCAGTGTGATAGGCTGGTCCTGGTTGGCAAGCTCGTCATAGTACACCAAATCAAAGGGCAGCATCTTGTGCAGTGGCCGGGAGTCCTGCAGCAGTGAGCCGCGGGTTATGGTATAAGCATTTATGCTGTTGATAACCCTCCTGCTTTTCGAAATCCTAGGCGCCTTGAAGCCATTCCAGAGTACAAGCAGGTCAGAAAGCCTACGCATCCTTTGGTGCACATGCAGCAGAGGCTTTCTTCCAAGGCAGGTCCTGCCCAGGTTTTTGAGACCTAGTTTTCATGGTGGAACTCACAATGGAGATGACACAAGAGCCTACCGCTCCATAATACTTGCCTGAGCAAAGAGTACGGTGAAATGTGACTCAGCGCACACCACCCAGATAGGCAGCTCTGGATTCTTGAGCCTGCTGCCTACTTCCATGTACTTGTACCACTGCATGATGAGCATGCAAGTGGAGCCGACAGTGTGATCACAGAAAACTGAGTGGAGATTGACTTGTT
Organism: Dunaliella primolecta; assembly: GCA_914767535.2. NCBI lineage: Eukaryota > Viridiplantae > Chlorophyta > Chlorophyceae > Chlamydomonadales > Dunaliellaceae > Dunaliella > Dunaliella primolecta. The sequence continues at coordinate 7,862,211 of OU611752.1, forward strand.
AGAGCGCTTCATGAAGCGTGTGATCCTCTTTCATTCAGATGGCTTCACCACAGGCAAGCTTAAAGGTGGCCAGATGCATGCACACCAGACATGACGGATCATGGCATATTGGCATGCAGCACCAACTGACACATTATTGCTAACATGCACAAGTGCGCACACACACACACGCCTGCATGTCCAGGCGCACCTCGAACAAGCTGAGGAAGCCGATCCGGCTGCGGCGTTGGATGCCCCGCAGCTTCTGGCCTTCTAGGTCGCGTGTGCCATCAAACACATTCGAGGCAGCTTGGCCTACGACGCAGGACATGTGCCATCTGGCATCGTTCATCAATGATATAACATTTCGTGGTCATGTGTCACCTGGCATCGTTCATCACTAATATTTCAATTCGTGGTCATGTTCCATCTGGCACCTTTCATCAATAATATTACAATTTGTGTTCATAAGTGTCACCAGGCATTGTTCATCAATTATATCAGAGGGAGCTATCTGAGGCCCAAAATCAGGTGTTTTTTGCATGCTCCTTTGCATAGGCTTCCCCCAACTGGTTACATTGAAACTTGGCTTCCTCTGGTAGCCTTTCTCTAGCACTAAAGTTTATTTTCAACCAGTTGGGGGAAACATGCCTAATTAGCTGCGGCGTGAACCCTACTTTTTGACGGCCGGCTGCCCACATCTGACCAGCCAGACCACCAAATGGGGTGATGTTTAGTGATTTGGAGTCCTTGTAAGAAATGAATATCATTGCGAAATAAATAAAGAGGAAAGACCCTGTGGTTGGTGTTTTATGGCGATTACAGCCATTTCCCCACAAAAACACCAAATTAGGGTTTACATGCCCTATGTGAGCTTTAGCCCAGTCTATCTAAGCACACAGGGCGATTTACACAAATCTGAGCATATGTCCTGGTAGCTTATGATTCCAGCTACACTTAAAAGCTAAACATGTCCCGATCAGATTAAATGGCTGTGAGTGAGCACACTTTCAATGCAGAAAAGGAGCATATTTGGGAATTTGCTCAGATAGCCCCATCTGCAATTATAAATCATTTTGTGGACAAAAGTGCCATCTGGCACTGTTCATCAATAACATTTTGCGGTTCAAAAAGCCATCTGGCATCGTTCATAAATAATATAACACTTTGTGGTCATATGTCACTTGGCATTGTTGGTGAAGCCCCAGTCATGGAGTGTGAGCCCCTAGGCTTGCTTGTTTCTTGGAAGAGTCCACACCTGCTGCCCAGGACCACTCAAGGCCACCCCAGCCCGGGAATTTTGGCTACCTTCCCAAACGAAAGTGCTTGGCAGCCCTACGGTATCAGGAGGTGGTAGGAGGCAGTGACTGGTGCTGTAGAAACGTTTGCTACGGATTTGCAGGCAGTTCTTGGCTTGAGCTGGCCAGCCTACCACCCGCAATGAAACTTGGCAAGCTTGCCAAGAAAAATGTGTTACCAAGGCTGTTCAAGTTTTGGTGACCTGGAGAGCAGCGGGCAAAGTTTGGGGGCAAAGGTTCCGCAAAGTTTTGATTTTGGCTTCCCCAGCGCGGCCACCTCAGGTCCCCGGAATAGCTCCATTCAACACAAGCTTCATCAGCACACTTTTGTGGATGTCCTTGCTGGGTCCGGGGTCTGAGGGTGGCCTGTTCCAGGAGCTTGGCAGTCCACGTGCCGACCATTCCAGCTTAACGCTGGGCAAATAGATTTGCAGTCCACGTGCCGACCATTCCAGCTTAACGCTGGGCAAATAGATTTGCACAGTTCCAGTTGCGAAGGAATATATAACAACAGAAACATTTTTTTGATGGTGCGAGTTGCTCCGTGATTTGAAAGGTGATAACACAGAAGTTTGCTGATGCAATTTGGAGCAGTACCTACACCCCTGCCCCGGTGTATAGATAAGGAGCCTCTGCTGCATGGTCTGCTGCTGCTTGTTTAAGGGGAGCATGTAGCCAATGCATGGCAGCTTGCATAGCATGCACCGAGTTATCCACACATGCATGAACAAGGCATGGTCCGCTGCAGAATTCTGTTGTTTCCCCAGGCACTGCATCTCAACGTCTCCTCCATGTCAGGAAGAACTGGCTTTGCCAATTGATTCAACATCACTTGCGATGCTTCCCACACTTGTTCATTGTTACACTTACATTACTTTAACAGAGGTGGGCAACTCTTCTGTATTGCTGGATATGCTCTTTACCAGTTTGCTGTCTCAAATCTAACCATGCCAACCATTAGTAGTCCTTAAAGTATCATGTTCCCCAAAAATTGATAAAATTCAGGACATTAGATCACTCTTCTGGCCTCAGATCACCCAAAAAGGGCCCACACCTCCAACCTAGGACTATTTGTTACTCCCAAATTTTGTTTTTATGACCTCCATATACATTGATAACATCCTGCATTTTCAAAAAAGGTACAGAGGAGGCCAAAAATTGACCTTTTTGGCACCCCTTGTGCTGAATTGTTTTTAAGGCGAATGGCTGAATTTCTGTCTCTGACCAACCACAGTTTCTTTAAACTCCAATCCTTAGCAATGACATTAAATTGATACAAGGACTCCAAATCACCAAAAATTACCCAATTTGGTGCAGTGCACCCACTGCAGGTGGTCAGGTATGGAGATTAAGTGATAAAAAAGTAGGGTTCACACCGTGGCTAAAAGGGGTAAGTCCTGATAACTGGGAATGTCAAGCTATATCAACAGACAGCTACATCTTAAAACCAAGTTTCAGTGTCCCAGGTTATGGGTCACCTATGCTGGGAGTATGTTAGAAACACCTATTTTTGGGGGAAGGGATTTGTCCAGCTCTGCTACTTGACCAGAGATTGTAGGGTGATGCTTGCGTGGTTGGCATGCCCTCGGTAACAATTACACTAACACACTGCGGCCTCATGGCAATTGAGCAGCCTTCGTATCAGCGAAATCGATGTAAGCACTTTTATGCAAAGATATGCACAACCTATGGCTCAACAGCTGTGCTCACAAACAGGGGCAGCAGCTGCTGTGCATATTCACACACACACACACACAGCCTGCGTACCCACGCCAACACACTCATCTGCTTGCACATCCTCACATGTATCCTTGGTATTTTTTGGGGTTGCTACGTCCTCAGAGGTCACGCACACACACACACACACATACACACACACATACACACACACACACACCAAAAGCTGAGTTGCTTTACATTGCCTGGCGCGCAAGCAAACACACTCAACTACTACACATGAATACTCACCTACAAGGATGAGGTTCACCAGCTCTTGTGTGCAGTAGCCATGCATGGCGCTGAGGGCGTTGTTGGCCTCATCCATGTCCTCTTTCACCGCGTCCACCCCCCTGGTCAGTGCTAACGAAACAAGCAGCAGCACAATGCCCCAGCCAGCTGCGCTCATGAAGTATGGCAAGCAGCTGTGCAGTTGCTCCTGCGCACGAAGGGAACAATGCAGTGGGACGTATGCAGCAGGCAGTGCGCAGGCAACAAGATGTGCTCCACCTTGAAGAGTGTCGTTTGGCTTCTCTTCCGTGCTGGGGACCCTTGTGTGCGCCCGTGCTGTGCCTTGTTAGGAAAGGCAGCAAGGGTAGCCTGGTCTGTGAGCTCTCTCCTGCTTCACACCTGGCATTCAATCTACTGCCTGCTGTCCAGGTGCGCAACTCAGGCTACAATGCATTAGACCATGCATACTTATGCCACACCCAATCTGTTACCAATGCACTGTGTGCCAGCGACCACACAATGAGCCACCAAGCAAGCCCAGGCACCGCGGACAGACCTGTAGAGCAAGCAATCATGCTGCTCAGGTGCAAACTTCAGGCAGCAGTGCATGCTACTGAGCACACTTGCACTGCTGCCTCATATATTGCCACATACTATGCCAGCAATAACACAAGAAGCCACCAAGCATTTGCAGGGATCCGCAGGGACACACACCTGCGGAGCAAGCATTCATGCTGCGTATATAAACACCTCAGGCAGCAGTGCACGCGCCCCCGCACATTCATGCTGCTGCCCACCCTATCACAAATGTACAGCACGCCAGCAAGCACACCACGAGCCGCCAAGCATTGCACTAGCCGTGCCCGCACCTGTAGAGCAGGCTTTGAAGTCGCTTGCACCGTCACCAGACTGCGCATGAGCTGAGGGTAGCTCAGCACCTGGGGGTCCATGCCGCGCTCTGGTGCAGGCACAGCCAACGTGGCTGTGGACTTCGTGCATGCTTGCCACAGCACGTCTGCAAGCGCGTCTTCGAGGGCAGCGCTCTGCTCTGCTGGGCTGGGCGACAGGTTGAAAGTGCCAGCCTGTGGTAGCGGCAGAACAGATCGAGCAAAGAACGTGGCGGTGTCGGTGTGTGTGTGTGTGTGTGTGTGTGTGTGTGTGTGTGTGTGTGTGTGTGTGTCCTCTCCAAGTGTTTTCAGAAACGCACCAGGCTGGAAGGCACTAAGAGAAAATCCAAGACTTGCGTGCTGTGTGTTGAGTACCAGACAGAGGCGCTAAATGCGAATGCTTGCTGTGGCGATGCAGCGAATCAGGATAAGGAAGAAAACATTGGGAGAAACTCTAGCCTCTCATGTGCACTAGGTAAGCACAGCACAAAAGCATTGTTTTTATGACCCATTTGCTGCCAGCAATACCATCGTGCAAGGATCATATGAACGCATTCACGTGTGCGTGCGCACACACACGCACAAAACACACAAACCTTGAAGAGCTTGGTTAGGATGTGCGCTTGCACTGCTGCCAGCACTCCGCAGGGTCCACCATTGGACTGCAGGCAAGGGAAATAGACAGGGTTGTGATAGAAAGGCCTGATGTTGATCTGTCTTGCTAATTCACAGACCAATTGACCGTTGCAGTAGGTGGGCCTCCAGAACAGCTCGGAAATTGGTTGCAGGGCTTGAGCGTGACCCTCAATAAAAAGGACACAAGGCATGGCCAGCGTCGACCTTGGAAAAATGTGTGTGTGTGTGTGTGTGTGTGTGTGTGTGTGTGTGTGAGGGGGGGGGGGGGTAACAGAGGCCACTGGTGGGCAGGCAGCTCACCTGGACCAGCCCAAATTGCAGGCCAGGCTTGTGGCAGAAGAAGAAGCCCTGCTTCCAGGAGTCAGGGGGAAAACCGTTGGGGCTGCCCCAAAGCAAAGCCCCCAAAGCACGAGCAGCATCCGGAGATAGGGGCTGACCGGCAGCCTGCACATTGAAAAGAGGAAAGCCGGACCAGATCAGGCATGCAGGCATGCAGGATGCAAAAGAAAGAGGCATCTTATGGCCAGGTTCGCTTCAGGCACTCCTTGCGCGCTTGTAGGGTTGTCAAAGTTTGCTGCGCTCCAACAGTTGTTGTGTGTCAACCTTTTGTGCAGGGGCAGTGCTGCAAACAACCTAATTCTAGGTTGCATATTATTATCCTGTTGTCTGCAATATGTAATTGGAGCCAGCCGCAGCTGCGCTGCATTGCCCTGCTCGTTGCTTGATGCCTGATGCCTGTTGCTCGTTGCTCATTGCTCACCGTGAGTTTGGCAACACTTGGCGCCGTTGCCCTCCTGCCCGGCATGCCCACGGCCTCCGGCAAAGCCCCGTCATCCTCCACTTGCACCTCCTCCTCTACCAGCAGATCTGCTGCAGCACCAGATGCAGGGCCCCTCTTGCTGGCGGCAGGTGCCCAAGTTGCAGGCTGTGAGGTGAGCTGTGGTGACGGATGCTGCTGGGGACGAGATGCAACTTGGGAGGGGCGAGAGGGTGGGGGGGCTTGAGGAAAGAAGCAGGTGGCCGCCGACCCGTTTTGGTGTGTTCCTGCTGTTGCTGCTGCTGCCATTTTTGGCCGCCTTGTGGAGGGCATCATGATGGAGCTGCTGCTATCTTCTTCGGGCTCATCCTCACTGTGGGTAAATTGCCAATGTTGCTGCAATAAAATATGCATTTTTTTAAATTTCTTCTTCTTCTTCTTCTTCTTCTTGTTCTTCTGATCACGCCACAGTGGTGGTAACACTGAGCCAGGTGGAGGGGGAACACATATATGCTGCTGTGGGATTTTGGTGCTGCACAGATAGCCAGCATCTCACCAGAACTAAACACTCCTGTGCCTAGCTGCCAGCATCCATGTGCAGAGGGGAGAACAGCCCCTCTGCCAAGGCTTGCAAAAAGTCCTCAAACCTGGTCGACCCCTGGCCCTGCCTATACTTAATTCACCTCCTATGTATCAGCCTACAGCACCCTTTAACTGAAAGTTTCAGCCTGACAGCTACACAAAACAAATTAAATGAAGGCACAGAAGAACACTTAAATGCATGACAGCCACACAAGACGAAGGCCCAAGAGAGTCCCTACTCATACCTCTTTGGGGAGGGCCCCAAAGCAATGCAAGTCAGCTCATTTCATGTGCACCTCCTGCTGTCATCACCTTTAACGAAGAGTGATGGACATTGGGCAATCGCTACAACACACCCGGACTCAGACATGCTAATTTCCCAGCATTAGTAGGTTTGTGAAATGATTGTGATGCAAGCCAGGCCAAGTTCTTGCTTGTGGCGGGCAGAAAACGGTTGGAGATGTTACCTGTGACTTTGTTATTGATCGCACTGAATGCATAAGTTGCATGCGCTTTGAACCACACATCAACATTGCATGCTCATAGAAGGCCTGCAAGACGATAGGAAGCTTTCAAAGGGTCAAGATGACCACACTGTGGTCAAGATGTGGGAGCACAAGATAGCAATGTAGGCACACAAAGGATATAAGGGGATGCTGTTGGCATGCTGATCTATGCTTAGAGCGCACTGCTGGGCAGGTTTTACCATTAAATCAATAGCACCAACCTTAGGTTCATTGCAGCCATCCCCTTGGATGCAGTTGTTAGCCCTCTGTTTGCTGAGCTGTCCCTGCTTGATGATTCTGGCCAGGGGCTGCTAGTGTGCTGCCCACGACTGTCTACACGGCCAGAGAAGCCTGGTTGCAGGTTTGAGCCTGTCCTAGCTGCCCGGGCTGCAAGAAGTAATAGCACACTTGTCATCATTTGGGCTCATGGAGTCACGTCTAGATAGCATGCTTGTTTAAGTGAACAAGCACACCTGTGTGTGTGTGTGTGTGTGTGTGCGCGCCTGTGTGTGAGCGTGTGAGCGCACAAGGCCAAACAATTTTCGGCAGGACCCATGAGGAGCAGCATACTCAGAAACACTGTTGCCTTTGCAAATGCCCCTCTCATAAATGTGCAAGACACGGCCATTATTCCTACAGGCAAGGCTTGATGGCCACAGTGACACAGGGCTTAATTATGTCTGCCTGCTCCAAACTGCCCTGGCAATGGTCACTCCCTGATGGGGGAAAAAGGAATGGATGATGCCTCTGTCCATGAGGCCTCGCTAGTAGTGCCTAAAGGTTCCTTGTACCTGCAGCAGTAATACGTTTTGACAGAAGGCCTTCTGCTTCTGTATCTTATAACTGTACCTGCAGCAGCCATGGCTCTTGCAGAGCCGGAGGATCCAGGGCGTGAGGTTGGAAGAACGGTTTCTGGCACCGAACATACGTCCTCATCATCAGAGCTGCTTTCCACAACCGGTTCCTTGCGAGGGGGGGGCTTTGGCTTTGCCTGCATTGTTGAGACAGGTGCAGGGAGTGAGCATTGACCTTGATCTGGCATTGGGGTTGGTGGGGCTGTAGGGTTATTCAAAGGATTGCATTCACATTGTTTGAGAACCTAGAACAACAGCAGGAATGATTAAACTTTCAGTAAGCGCTGCAAGCATTAAATGCATACAACATGCGTGCGTGCACACACACAAACACACACATGCACACACGCGCGCACACACATACACGTACACGTAAACACACACGCACACACATGCACACACGCATGCACACGCACACATAGAGGCACGCACGCATACAGGCACACACACATACACACACGAACGTACGCGCGCACTCACATACACACACGCACTCACATACACACACGCGAACAAATGCACACACGCATGCACACACGCACGCATACAGGCACGCACGCATACAGGCGCGCGCACACACACACACACACACACACACACACACACACACACACACACAAACACACACATACGCGCACGCACGCACAAACGCACGCACGCACGCACATACACATGCACGCATGCGCGAGCGCGCAAGCACGCACGCATGCACTCACACCTATTAACAAGCCCTCATATGAAAGGCACCTACTCGTGGTTCCTCAAAGGACATGAAGTTGTTGCTGCGCCTCTCCATTAAGGACGCAAGTTTATGCCTTCTTGAAGGGTTCCAATGAGTAAAGGGTTTAGTGCGGTACTAATGCGGGACTACCGAATGCACTTGTATCAATGGAGCACTTGTATCAATGGAGCACACAATGTTGTCTCAATAGATTTCACACAAGCACCAGTAAATTTTCAACACATTTCTAACTAAAGGGGGCAATTGTTGAAAATTTTCAACTCCGGCACGTGTCAAACCAATTTGTTCGCAAAAAAACAATTATTTGTTTTGTTGAGAATCGAGGAATTATTGGGTGAAGGGGTCGGCATCAGCGTCCGCTACTTTATTCCTGTAAGGTATGTGAGGGTCGCTTCTGGTCGCAGATGGATGGAGAATCTTGGAAAAAAGAATAAACTTCTTTGCGTGGGGCTCCGATTGGGGTGGGTCAGAAAAAGAAAGAGAAAACTATGGGCGCGTTTACAACGGTGGATTAGGATTAAGGATATTTATCCCTTTCGCAAATTTCAATTAATCCGGGTTGAATTCTTTAATCCAGTTCGCGTTCACAACACCCACGGTCACCCTGAAATTTGACCGCACTTCTAGCCGGAGATGCTCTGCTGTGCCACATTCTGGAGTCCAGTCACTAGTGCTGAAGTGCTCTGTGGGATCCTGCTGCCGCCCTTGGGTGTCAACTTGGGGGAGCGCAGATGGGCAGAGTGTGAGCAGGATGCGCATCCAGGCTAAGATACACCATGCAGGCCTTTCTAGAGGGCACAGGAAGTCCTTTGGAGAAGCCCCTTGGTTTTTGCAGCCTTTAATCCACCTTTATTTTTCTTAATCCTGGGGGGGGGGCAGGATTAAGAAAAATGGTTTTCTTAATCCACTTTCAGGCATTAATCCAGGTAATTAATCCATGTTTATAAATGCACAACCTGATTAATTGAATCTAATTTAATTAATCTTAACCCTTAATCCGCCATTGTAAACGCGCCCTATTTAGGCAGCTGCAGTGAAAAGGAGCCACTTTGCTCAGAAGAACCGTGAGCCCCCTCCTCCACCACAAAGCTGTAAAATAAAAAGCGTTAATGGGGGTCTGAAGGGTTATTGGAAGCGTCCAGCTCCAGAACATGTAAGACGAAGAGGCTGTAAGAGGTATTATTGTTCTCAATAGCATCATTAGCTATTAGCATGCCTAGTGGTAACAAGCTTGTTGGCATACATAACAGAAGGGGCATTAAGTTTGCGAGCAAGTTTATTGGCGCGTTGGTGGTCAAGTCCCCATGTGTTTGAACTGGTTAAGGGTGTGCTCGAGCTCAGTGTAGCAGGTCCCACCAACACCCAAAAGGATGGTGTGGAGAGTCTCGATTTTTGCATTAATGAGTTTGCAGAGGCCTGCATGCTGCCGCTGTGCTGCCTCCAACTTTTGTCCAGGCCTCGTGTCTTCACGGCAGGTGCATCTTTCTTCATTCCGGAAATCATCAACTGCGCTAATACTACTATCACTTGCACAATAAATCCAAAAGACCATGGTCCCACTTATACAATTAACAGAACAGAGATAGCTGCAGTTTTGGTCGCCCTTCAGCAAGGGCGCACTTCAACTGCAACTGACAGCTCCTCAGCAATAAATCAGATCAGAAACCAGCTCCTCAAACCCATGAGCATGTCCACTCACCTACATGCACAAATCCTCATCGACATTATAACTCATATTAACCTGTCAGAAGCTCCTGTACACTTTTACAAGGTTTTCAAATCACACAGTGGCATCTTTGGCAATGAAGGTGCTGACGCGTTTGCTCTTCAAGCAGCAATGTTGCTTCACGAAGCTGACACCTCACTCAACCAGGCAGGAGATCCTTTTTTCCATCTTCGCTCAGGCTGGCTTGTTAAACCAATTCAAAAACCTTGCTCCCACACAGAACTTTGGGCCCTTCCAAACCTCCAAAACAAATTAAAACAAATCATGCATGACAAGCACAAGCTGGGGACGGCAAGCGGTAACACGTACAGCTACACAAATTGGCAAGGCTTGTGGCGGCTGACCAACCACCAACCCACTGTCAATGATGTCACCCTAAAAGAAAAAGAAAAACTAGGCAGTGAAACGCTCCCTACATCAATTAAGGAAAGGGGCCACATTGGTGCACAGACCCACCAACCACGAAGATGGCATATGAAAGCTGTCACCCTTAAAGAGCAAATAGAAATTATGACATATCGGACAGACACCTTCTACAATGGCAAGCATGCCACACACAACAGTGGCCACTCTGGGCCTGCTCTGCCCTCTTTGTGGTGCACCTGATAGCACCTCTCATACTATGTACTAGGTACTCAGATGCACCCACCCACACATCAACTGAATGGACATAATTCGTCATCATCAAGCACTGAGCATTTGTGGTGAAGCACTCAGCAAAAGAGACTTTGGACCTTACATTTTAACTATGGATGCACGACATACAGAAAGGCTGCGCTCCCTGGATATGGAAATTCCTGATGATGTCCAAAGAAACACTCCACATTTGGTTTTCCCATCTGGACGGCCACCAAATACACAACTCAGTCACCCTGATGGCATTACAGCCCTACTCCTTGAAGGCAGAGGCTCCACCCAAAGGACCTCAACCCCAGAGACAGAGACATTCACCTCATTGAGCTGAAATCCTGCTCAGACACCAACCTGGACAAACACTCCTGACTGCACAAAATCAACACAATAACACTGTCAAGAACTTACGCACAAAAACCTTTTGAGGTTCACACCGCAATAACAGAGTCACTCTACACACTATCCTCATTGGAGTTGCTGGAGCTATCTACAACCCTTACACTATTGATCCCCTCTGTAACCTTGGGCTTAACCAAAGAAACGGCCAACAAGATTGAAACCAAACTTCACCTTCATGTTGCCAAAACCTTAACAAAAAATGACAACACCAAACATGCCATCTATTTCAGTAACTCAAGCAATGGGGGATCAGGGGAGGGGGTTGTGGAACGGGCTGCTTGCAGGAGAGCCAGGTGCGCACTTGGACGGTTGGCTGACAACCCGCCGGACTTGCATGAGCTTGGTTGCTTCTGGCTATGCTTTTAGTTGGTGGGACTCACTGTCAGTTTCAGCGCTGACTGTTGGGTCTTTCCTCAATGCACGCTGGTTGCTGTGCTGTCCAGCGTAGACTTTTACTTTTTACTCTAGAGATGCACCACAACTTCCTCAACCATCTTCATGATGATGACATTGATCAGGCATACGACGATCTCAAATCTTGGATCATGCAGACAGAGTGGCACCCACATGCTGGGTGCTTCCAATAACCCTCCAGATCCCCAGTAGGATATTCGTTTTGTAGCTTCGTAGTGGAGGGGACTCATGGCTCTTCTGAGCCAATGTGTCTCCTTTTCCTCAATTGATGTAGGAAGAGTTTCCTCTGCCTACGCAGTTTTTCTTTTCTTTCCCACATGTTGGTGGAACGAGCTTTCTTCCCCCCATCGCCTTCTTTCTTTTGCCCCTGCATCCCTGCCTTCCTTTTACTTCTTTGCGCCTGCCTCTCTTTGCCTTTGGAAGCTTTTTGCTCCTCCCCACTTGCCCTTCCTAGTGGGCCTTGCTTGTGTCTTTTTGCCTGCCTCTCTTTCCTGCTTCTTGTGGTCCTGAGTTGTTTTTGCAAAGGCCCCTATGGGACATCGCTATGTCCTGGGTCGGTGTAACAGAAGAAAATGCTGGCATGACTAAACCTCTTGAAAGTTCTATGTTATGTAAAGGTTACAAGGTCACAATGGGATGAATGGGATGTAGAACAACAGAAGGTTTCTGAACGTTACCAGCCTGGTACACCTCTGAGAGGTGTACAACTTCCCCCAAAATGACCAGCCAAGATTTGAACCCATATGCCTAACCAGCCCTGGCGCAGACCCAGGCGGGAATCCATTTCTCCATACCTTTTGGTTAGCCAAGGAGGAAAAACGTTCCTCCTTTTCTTAAATAAAGCATATTGCCGGCATGTCCCCTGCTCCTGCACTCAGTCCTAAAATCACCTACCTTGCCAATCTTTAAAATACTCTGAAGTGCTTTGTTTTGCCAATCCCAAAACATGCTAGGGTGGTCATGCCATGATGGGTGTTACAAACGCGGACTGATAACGTGAGTGAACCAGATGAAACCTGGTGAATCAAAGATTGCAGTTGCAGAGTGGATTGGTTCTGTAACCTTCATTCACTGTCATACCATTAATAATCATGTTTCCCTATTTATAATCAGGAGAACTTGATTATCATTAAGGGGAAAATCAATCAAGTTCCCAACTTCTTAGCCCAACCAAGGACACTCCTGGAAGGCAAGGCTTCCCAGAAATTTGACTTTCCCTTTTTTAATAAAAGAAAAGGCCAGGCCGATATCCATGCACTCATCGCAGTATACTTTTTCTCCTCTGCAGGGCCTGGCACTTCTCTCACTTGAATCCTTGGTGTGCTGCGCTTAAATTATCTACCACACATGGCTCTTTCACAACTTATCCAAATATTCCATACTCCTTGTACAAAGAAAAGAAAAGAAAAATTACGTAGGCAGAGAAGACTCTCCCTACATCAATTAAGTAAAAGGAGACACATTGGCCCCGAAGAGCCGTGAGTCCCCTCCACCACAAAGCTATAAGACATAAGTGTCAATGGGGGTCTGGAGGGTTATTGGAAGCACCCGGCTCCATAACCTGGCTGTGAGGAGTTACATTGTTTTTGATAGCACTTATAAGTTTGCAGAGGTCTGCGTGCTGCCGCTGAGCCGCCTCCAATTGATGTCCAGGCCTCGTGTCTTTGCAGTACTTGTTTTCAATTAAGTGCACGTGTCGCTGGTTTACATCAAGTTGATGGGGCTGCCTTACGCGGTTAGCACCACTGATCCTCTGTGTCGGGTGTCTGCTGCGTAACGTTTAGTGTGAAGAGGAGGAAGAAGGAGAAGTTGAAGTGGGTTTGGCTTGATAAGGAGTAATCAGAATAGCATCTGGACGACGACTAGATGTGAGTCTAGATATCTGTGGAAAATTACGAGGAAAGAGGTAAGGGGGTATGATTCTGTTAGATGCATGTGCAGGGATTTAGAGGTTGTGCTGCGCCAACCTGTACTCCTCATGAGTATGAGGCTTATACAATAATTCCTTTCTTAAATGCCTGTTTTGCAACCTTCTTAAATGCTTTCTTATGTACACACGAACTAGTTCCTTCAGAGTTGACTGTTTTGATTGCAGGCACGTTTTGCTTCAGCTAACCTGCCCCCGCAGGCACACACACGCACACTTTTGCCCAGCTTCCAAACACTGATTCTATTCCTTTCTTGGCGAGCTTTCACTTTTTGGCTGATTTCGAGGTCAATGCTTTTCTAAATCAAGACTCGCACAGATTTTCAGAATTTTTGTCTGAACTGGTTTCAAATTTTGATGCTGGATGAGAATGTTTCACCAGCAGCCGATCAGCCAGATTCTCGGGCTGTAGGCCAACCCCCCTTGTAACCCTTGTAACCGTTAGCATGCCCCCGCAGGCAGGTACAGCTATGAAACCCTTTCCTTTCCTTTCCTATAGCAAGTAGCACTTCCGAATCTAGATCAGAAACTTGCTTCCATCTTTAGTTGAAATTTGTTCACACGTTTGGTTTGTTCACAGGCACCTTCTTGCTTCAGCTAAGCTACCCGTTTAGGTAGGTATAGCTATGTAACCCTATCCTATCCTATCCTCCAGAGTTGCTTTATTTCAAACTCCTTTTATAGCCTCGCACTGGCAATTGTGCATTTTGACTGATGGCTTCTGTCTCGTAAATCCTGTGTTGTTTAAATCTGTAAGTCCGTGAAGTCCATGCCATTTCGCCTTCGTGTCCGTACCTTGAAAAACGAGCAGGCCACATGGGATGATGCTATTTCCCCTGCCTGTGATCTGTGTGATGCCCAAGATGATTTGCAGGATGAGCAACACGATCTTTTCAACTGCACTCATTCCCATGCTTGTTCCCTTCGGCTTAAATATGCTTCCTTGTTTTCTGGTCCTCTCCGCTCTTTATCTCACTCTTCCACTAGTGACTAGGCTTTGATGCGATCCCGATTCCTTTTCTTAAGCATGCGTGCTTGCCAGTGCAGTGTGGGAATAAAACCAAACAAGTAAATGTGCTGGTACCTCTGTTGGCTCGTCTTTTTAAAGTGTTGCTGACTGAAAGTAAAGTGCCTGCGTGCTGGAAGGTTGCCAAGTTGAGCCCCATTCACAAAAAAGGGGAAGTGCTGAAACCTGGGAATTATAGGATGATTGCGGTTAGCGGTGTAATGTATAGGATTTATGCTAATGTGCTGAAAAATCTGGTGACAGATTGGTGTATGAAAAAGGGAAAGATTCCGGACACGCAGTTTGGCTTCTTTCCAGGAAGGAGCACTCTGCATCCTCTGTTCATTCTGAGGCACCTCAAGCATGCTGCGAAAAAATTGAAGCCACGGAATTCTTCCAGATTGCACGTTGCTTTCATTGACTTTTCTCAAGCTTATGACACCGTGCCCAGACAGCAGCTTTGGTCTCACTTGCAGCGCAATGCAATGCCGACTCCTCTGCTCAGTGTGATCAGAGATATGTATGATAATGATGAGTACATTCTAATGGATGGTGAGAAAAGGGCGCGCGTGCAGCCATCGAACGGTGTTAAGCAAGGTTGTCCTTTGTCCCCCCTTCTTTTCTCTCTGTACATCAATGATATGGGCAGAGAGATAAGTGAGGGCATTGAGGGTGCTGTAACTGGTGATAGAGTGAATGGTGTGTCCCACATGATGTACGCTGATGACCTTGGATTAACTACGAATGACCCTGGTGAAATGCAAAAGATGCTGGACAGACTCCGTGTGTATGCTCAGAGAAAAGGGTTGACTGTAAACACAGCTAAGTCTGAGGTGGTGCACTTCAACAGTACGTCTGTCTCTCCTCTGCAGAATCCTTTTACGTATGATGGAGTGGTCCTTCCAGAGAAGGACAGGTTCAAATATTTGGGAGTGCTGTTGGATAAAAAGATGGATTTTAAGGTAGCTGAGGAGCATGCGGTGCGGCCTTATATGGCTGCACAGAGAAGGATTTCGGAGTTTGCCAAGGGTCATGACCTGAAAAACAGGCCTCATGCTATGCTCTGGTTGTCCAAGGTGTATGGCATTCCTGCTGGGATGTATGCGTGCCAGGTGTGGGGAACTCATTACTTGAGAGAAGGCAGTGAGTTTGAGAGTCAATTGCAGAAAAGACATCTGTGTTCCTTGAGGCGCATTCTTGGAGTAAAGAACAGTACTACAAATTGGCCGGTGTTGAGAGAGTGTGGCCAGGAGCCTCTGCAGTTCTTCTGGTTCCGTGCCTCCATCAAGTTTTTTAATAGCATGCTTGACTCCAATAGTGAAGTCTTGCGTCGTGTGCTGAGGGCTGATTTAAGTCTGGCTTCTTTTGATTCCTCTTGCTGGGCTGCTGAAGTCTCTAATGCTTTTGGTGGGATGCGGAATGGTGATTCGTTCAAACAGAACATGCTGAGAGCTGAGAAAATCCCCATGCAAGAGTTCATTGGTGATTTGCGATACAGACAGCAGAAAGTGTGGAGAGGGGCCGATGTTTTTTGTCCTCGTGCAGTTAACAAGAAGGTAGTGACGTACCATAAGTGGTGTGGGAATTCTGAGAGTGGTCCCAGAGGTGCTCCTTTTTGTATCCCCTCGTATCTGTTCAAGGATTTGGACAAGCATGTTTTGAGAAACATTAGCAGATTTAGATTGCGTGCTCATCACTTGAGAGTGGAGTCTGGTAAATGGCTTGGGGGTTCAAGTATCTGTGATAAGTGTGAGTGTGGGGAAGTCCAGGATGAAAAACATGTGCTTTTCTTTTGCAAATGTACTGAGGTGCGTGAGCTACGCACGAGATACAAGGACCTTTTTGAGGAGATGTTTAAGACTTTGCGTGTGTTTGCTCCGCCTTCAAACGCTGACTTTATTCCATTCTTGGCTTGCCATCATACTATCACTGATTCTGAAATCAATGCTTTCCTAAACCAAGACTCATACAGACTTCTTAGATTTGTGTCAGACTTGGTCTCAATTTTTGATACTGGTTGAGCTTGTTTCACCAGCTGCCATCAGCCAGAGTCTCGGGCTGTAGGCCACCATTGTAAACCCTTGTAAACCCTTCCACTAGTGTGGCTCCCTTCGTACCTGGCAATCACCATGTACAGTCTTATCACATCTCTTCTTTCTGAAATCAAAACAACGACAAGCTTTTTTCTTTTCTACATGAATTATTGCTTTTTATGAGCAGGCTAGCAGTAAACCGTTCTGACTGGAGGCCTTCTTTTTCCTGTAACCTGAAAAGTCCATGCCAGCCAAAAAAGGCCGCGCGCATTCGGCCCTAGCTATCTTGCTAGTTAGAAAATCTTACCTTTATGCAAGCAAATAAATTCGTGCAACTTTTTTTTAGGGACAGTGTTGTGTCAAATCATGCAAATTCAAGAAGTCTTGGCATGTTGGGTATGTACGCCCTTGGCAAGGACTATGTGGTTGGTTACAGGCACTTTCTTTGCTTCTGCTTAGCTGCTCTTGTTCCTTACCTCACCTTGTTTATGAAAAGGCAAGCAGTCAGTCACGGCTCAAAGCCCCTTTATATCTGTATATCTGAGTCAGGACAAACTTATATCTGTATTTTGCACTGAAATTCTTTTCCCCCATTGAAAAGACGAGAAAAGGCTTTGTTGACAAAAAGGCTGTGTGCATTATGGAAAGAACTCTTCAGGGTCTTGACACTAATGATACATCACCGAGGATTACACAGGTCCCAAGACCACTGGTCTGCCTGGCAGGTGGCTAATATCGCAAAAAAGGGCTGGCTTGTCAAACACTTCGCAAAGCTATTTGCTTTTGAAGAGAGAGAGAGAGAGAGAGAGAGAGAGAGAGAGAGAGAGAGTAAAATGCAAGACAACCAGGGTGCTATGAACCCTCAAGCAATGCCTCCCCCCACTCTTAGCCCCCCTCCTCTCCCTCCCTCTCTCTTTTGAACAATTGAAAACAAGAATTAAATATGTACAACACATTGAACTAAACTCGTTTATAGATGCAGAATTTCTCAGCAACACATTCACTCACTCAAATTGGTTCAAAGCACTACACGCACGCATTTCATTACCACCAATAAACCTTCAACAAAGATCAACAAGCAGCCATCAATAGCATACTCATTGGCATGCACCTTGGATAGTACATGACCACTCAGTAGTTATAGCAGGAGAGTCTGACTATCAGATAAATGATTAAGCTGGTGTACATAAGCAACGGTTAAATATACAACTCCTCTTTTAGCAACTGACCCTCAATGCACATCAAAAACAGAAAAAGCTTCGCAGTTTTACGCGCACACGCACAAGCCAAGGGGAGGTCATTGGCACCTGGATACTTGATGTCGCTCTGAGGAAACGCATTGGGCAACCATGTTGTCTGGTCAAGAAGCGCCAGCACTGATGCTCCCTGGTTTGATGAAGCTGAGGGTTTTTGTGGCACTGGTTACATACCTGCACATGGCGTGATCAATTATTCGCCATGGAAGTTGATCAGTACGCTGTTACTAAGAAAAGCTTTTGTTGGGTTACAAAAACAGGTTCAGCGACACTGTGTTCTCTCAAAGTACAGGTGTATGCATTTTGTCATCAGTGCTGCGCATACGCGACGTTGTATAGCTTTGGCACCATTGCTGACGGTGCATCCATTACGCCAGCATCACAACATTGCACCGTCGTTTACGGGTTGCTTTTATTGACGGTGGAGAACATCAGTATTGCCGTCAAAGATGATGTGAAGAGCTCACCATTAGGAACTCTCAGTGCCCAAGCTCGGGAAGCATGAAGGGGCCACGAGGGCCTCATGGACACAAGTGAGAGCGAGCTGCTTTTAAGTTAACTAACAAGATATCTAACGCAGCATAGCATATCCGTGGGGAACCTGGCCAAGAGGGCTAAACCAGGCCCAAGTGAAGGAAGCAACAAGCTGCCTATAAGCATGTAATAGGCTGGAATTCCAAACCAAAAGACGACTTTGAATTTTTTGATACGCAGCGGTCCAATTGCCTGACGTCACAAATTA
Source organism: Dunaliella primolecta (assembly GCA_914767535.2). Taxonomy (NCBI): domain Eukaryota; kingdom Viridiplantae; phylum Chlorophyta; class Chlorophyceae; order Chlamydomonadales; family Dunaliellaceae; genus Dunaliella; species Dunaliella primolecta. The sequence goes on from OU611752.1 coordinate 7,880,535, forward strand.
CTGTACTACCAGGTGGTCGTCCTACACCCAAAGATGGCGGTCGCACACAAATTCTTTTGGCATTTTTTTCTTTGATGGTGATTTTTTTTTGTCTGGGGCATAAGATTTTGCGGACACACACACAAACAATTGTTTGCGCCCATCAGAACTTAACAGTACATGCAGGAAAGCAATCCGGAGTTCTCACTTGGTGCCTGCCTCATAGCGTTGATTGCAAAAATTCGTTCATGTGGGATAGCTGCCCAAAACTGCACTCACTTGGTGCCTGGCTCAAAGCCTTGCTTGCAAAACAGCTCCCCGATGTCCGTCTTGATGTAAGAGGTGTAATTGGGCTCCTGGAAGTTGCCTACACACAGGGTCAAAAAGCGGTGGTGCTGGAAACCTTGTCAGCTGTCCCTCCAGGCCTTGAGCTTTTGGGCATTGCATCTGGCAAGAGCAAAGTGATGAGCCTAGCTCTCTAGCATATGCCTTGCACATCTGAAAAGAAGAAGAAGTTGCGCCTTATTAAGGAAATCATGGCCTATTGAGAAAAACATTAAATTTGCTGGACACACACACTTTTGCATCTTTGACAACAGAGCTCCAATCTGCTGTGGCTGAGCTGTGGATGAATGAGGGTAGCTGCTGCACCTGCCCCACACTGTCGTCTCGTCATTCAAATATGCATGGTACACCCTGGTTCTGTTGCAAGTGAGCATCTGGTCAGGTCCTGCCTGCGCTCTGATCCATTCAGACATCCCCACTCACTGAAGTTTGCCATGCTATGATTCCATTCTGGTCGGTCTCCCAACTGCACACTGTCGCAGAAAACTGCCAGACCGTTCGGCTTCAGCACCCGGTACATCTCCTTTGCAGCCAGATCACGCACATCCTCTGGGAGCTCGTGGAACATATACACACTTACAACCTGCACCATGACAGATCATGCAAATGGAAGTATTCAAATAAGGTTTGCGTTTTGTACTCTACGTTGGAAAAGTCCTGCATGCATTCCGTACAGACAAATGAATGCCACTCATTAGCACTGCGTCAATACTTTTTTATACACTGGTATGCCAGATTTGATCCACAGAACTGCAATGGAACGAAGGCCGTGGTGGAGTGGAAGCGCGGCCATACAGCATCAATGCTGCAAATCAACACTCCGCAAGCCAAAAAAAGATGATACTGTCAAGACGCTTAGAGAAATGAAGAAAGAGAGGCCATGTCCACAAGGTAATAGCTCCCAATATAGCATGCAGAGCTCATGGCGAACACAACAGCAACAAACACACTGCTCATGTCATCAATTCAAAGGCAACATCATTGTCAAATAAAAAAATAAAGCAAACACGGGCAGTGGCAACTTACGATGTCTACACTGGCATCAGGCATGTCCAGCTTCTCGGCAGGTGTTTGCACGTATTCCATCACGCCTGTGTCGTCCACGCCCCCCAGCCACCTAGTGGCAGGCACAAAAGGAAAAATACTCGAGGTCAAAACACAAGCTTCAAAGTATGGGCTCACTTGCTGCTCAGCATCAGGTTCCACAACTCCATGGTGAGCAGAACTCCTTTAGGTCACACTGCAGCAGAAGTTTTGCTTGTCAGCTAGCAGGCTACTGGTCATATTTGTTTTTACCAATTTACGATCCCTACTAGCACTACTCAGGAAGAATGATGAAAGCTAGTGGCAGCTCACTCCACTATTGCTCACTTGTTTTGCTGCCGTGCCTTCTTCCAGTCCCGCATGTTTCTGCGAGCCTGCTGGAGGTAGAAAGGAGACAGATCGCTGCATATTGTGGGCAGCTCGGGGTAGTTGTCCTGCGCTCACACACCAGCACACACACCAGCAGGTCTGGCTTAAATGAGGTAGACAAACAGAAATGTACACACATGAGCAGGTGTGTCTGCAGCACACGAACATAACACTGGTACAGCAAAAGAACAGAATGAGCGCTGGTGAACACACCAGAGTTTCCTTTGACCTGACATACCATGTCGTTCGACATGAATCCAGGGAATTTCGACTTTTTCATCGACATGAAACCAACTTTTGTGGGGTGTCTGGGGGTCTCTGTATGGGAGGGACCCTGGCCTCAAACCCTCCCCCCTTATGCCCCTGAGGGGTCTCGATGGCCATAAGAGGACTTCAAAATGCAAAAATTTTCAAAACTTCCAGGCTTCAATCAAATGAGTAATGATGATAATCCGAACAAAAAGGCAAGGGTACATAAGGGTAAGAGTGATGGGGCCTACAAGCTGAAACTGGGTGCTGTGGGTCCAACCAATAAGTTCCAGGCTAAATGGGTTAAAGAGACCCCTGCTGATGGACAGCCACACCGTGAGCACTGGCTGGTTGACGAAGGGGCATGTGAAGATGGGCAGCTCATGGCAGGATGCAGTCTGTGTGACGTGACTTTCCAGTGCCGGCAGACAGTGAAGAGCCATGAGAACAGCAGCAACCGTCAGAAGAGAAGCACTGCAAGGATGCTCAAGCAGAAGGATAAGGCAGATTGGCAGGCACGCTTTGGCAAAGCAGCAGAGTGCAAAGCCCTTTAGCGTGCTGGCCAGACAGCTGACCCTCAGCTGCACACTCAGTTTGCATCAGTGTTCATGCACATGCGCCTGGGGTGACCTATCAATGACGCGCCATTGGGGAATGGCTCAGTGTTAGGAAGCAGGGTGAAGTAACCGCAAAATATTGGCAGGGGCAAGAAACAATTGACGTCAGTGTGTAAAATTCTACTCTGAGTTTGGAACACGCGAGTGGTTTGAATTCCGGCCATGGAGAGACAATATGGCACATTTGATAAAATAGATAAACACACTAGTCTTTAAACATGCTCTCATACGCCGGCGGGCTGGGCTTGTGTAGAGGAAAGACATGAAACTTAATTTTTTAAGATTACCATTTTGGGGTGAGACATGAAATCAAGGTTTTCCAAAATCCTTAAAAAAAACACTGGAACACGCACACACACACACACACACACACACACACACGGGGCACTCCATGCACTTCCTGCAATCTAAACTGACCAAGTCAACAGACTGTAAAGGCTTTAAGGAGGCAAGACAAAGGAGGGTTGAGTGATTGAGTGGAGGAGCGAGGACAGAGTGCTTTGCATCAGTTACAATAATTTCTGAACTTCGGGAGCGCCAAAGTAAAGTGCAGAGGCCCTGGCAATCCTGTCTGTTTTTTCAGTTTGATGAAAACATGTCATCAGGGAATCCATGCTCAAAATTAATGACAAGTTCTGCGAAAGTTTTTACATGGAAGGGTCATTACGAAGCGAGAAGTAGCTCATGCGCGGGCTGGGCGATCTATGGCACAGGCGCTGTGCATCTGTGCAATTTCCACCCTAAGCAGCTGTTCCCTTGCAAGCCAAGCAAAAGCATCTGTTGCAGGCCTCAGTTCCTTGTCTCAGCACTGTTCACCTTGATGAAAGTGTGGAACCTGCCCGTGCCTGCCCCCACTTCCAACAACTTCATCTCGCTCACAGGCAGGCCACTCCTAGCAATGAACTCAGAAATGGGAACCAGTGCAGACCGCTGCCTGCAAACACAGGAGAGGCAGGCGTTGCCAACACCATTAATTTCCTGCAACCTTGCACTATATAAAGCACATCTGTTGCAATTTTATTGTGAGTGACAAGTTCGTTGCATCTTTTTTCTAGGTATTGCAGACTGCAGTCCAGCAGTGTACAAGCACAGATGCTGAATTCATACATGCAATCTTGCTCTCAATCTACTCCATGTTTTTGAACTTCCCTCATTCCATACTGAACATGATTCCATGAAATGTCAGGGGGGGTCATCTGAGGCCTGGAAACAGGTATTTTTTGCATGCTCCCTGCATAGGTGTTCCCCGACTAGCAGTTTTCAAGCTTTGGTTCCTTTGGTAGGTAAAACAGGCTTTCTGTAGCACCAAGGTTTGTGAACTGTCAGTTGAGGGACACCTGCCAAATAAGCCTCAGCGTGAACCCTATTTTTGACCACCAGATCTCCATTTCAGACTGCCCACTGCACCAAAATGGGTGATTTTGGTGCTTTAGAGTCCTTGTATGAAAAGAAAAGAAAGCATTGCAAAATAAATGGCGCGGAAAGATCCAGTGGTTGGTCAGATACAAGTCTTGTATCGGTCATTTACCTCCTGAAAAACCCAGCCCAAGGTGTGCCAACAGGCCAATTTTTGCATTCCTTCTTCCTTTTTTAAATATGCAGGGTGTTAACACAGTATATGCAGGTTACAAAAGCAAATTTTTGGGATTGGAAAAAGGTCCCAGGTGGAGCTGTGGGCCCTTATGGGGTCATCTGAGGCTAGGAGAGTGATCTGGGGAATTCCAATTCAAATCAATTTTGGTGAATGTGATATTTTAAGGCAAAAAATGGGTGGTATGGTTAGATTCGAGAAAGAAACACGAGCAAGAGCATGTCCTGCAATATAGTTGCAGATATAGTTGACCCCCTCTGATGAAACGTGAGCAGAGAAAAAGCAGACAACTAACAGGATATCCAGTATTTGCAAGCGGGAGACGCCATTAGGGCTCAACAAGTTGAACTTGGTGTATCAAAACAAATGCCAAGCTTGCTTACTGTATGCTGTAACATTCAAGCCTGAATAGATAACTTATAAAGCAAACCAAAAAACGGTCTCCGTACAACTCCCCACAAAAGCTTCAAAGGTTTGAAACAGAGGGCGTCAAAGGTTTATAAAGACAAGGCAGTGATGGTCTTTGCTAATCTATGGCCTCTGTGTGTGTGCATGCATGCGTGCGCGCGCGCGCGTGTGTGTGTGTGTGTGTGTGTGCGCGCGTGCGTGTGCGTGTGTGTGTGTGTGTGTGTGTGTGCACGCGCGTTTACTTACATTGCATCCTGGCGGCCGACGAAGAGCACTTCAGTGGAATGGTCGTAAATTCCCGCACTCCTGTGTTAAATGGGCCACAGTAAAAGGGTGAGCTATTTTAAGGCTTTCATTTGGCTTCAACAGGAATAAGGCATCTATTGCCAGCTACTCGAAAGCATGCTGCTGAGCACGGGTCACAAATCCTGCGTCCGGAGCTGCAGGCAGGCGCCTTATGTGCCTCATAGATCAGCACACATCAACTTTTTGTTAGCAAATCTGCAGCTACACATACGCCACCACAACGGACAGCAATCCAAGTCAATGCATCTCGCAGCATGTGTACAGCAGAGAGTGCAATGCATAGAAGCCCATTAGCAGATCCAAGAGAAACCCAAGCCTTGGCATTTTGGAAAGCAGGAGGCACAACGTGGGCAAGCCTGCTTGCTGCACAGCTTGGTTTGCCTGCTCAGGCAAGCAGTGGACGCATCTGGCAAGCTGCACACCTGGATGAGAGCCACCCATCCGTCTGGTAGTGGTACCCTTTTGAGTAATACTCGGGGTACATGCCCCCTCGCAGCCAGATTGGGTCTGGCGCATTGCGCACACGCCGCCTGAGAGTGGCCACGCTTTCATCCAAAAAGGCACCCGTCCTGTGTGTGCAGCAGAAGACCACAAGGGAGCACTCAGAGGAGCATGCACAGCAAAGGCTAGCTTTCATGAGCACCACATCCTGTGTGGGCTGCAGAGGACCAGATGGGAGTACACTCAGAGCAGAATGTATGAGAGAATCTTTTTTGTTTTGAATCCACAAGCACAGTATGAGTACTGCATAAGCATTAGTTGCAATTCAGGCAAGGTGGAGGGGAGACAAAGGGAATGAGACAGGAAGCCGAGCGCTAAAGAGGGGCTCTCTTATTTGTGACAATCAATGGAACGAAATAAAGATGCAGCTTCTTTACCTGTGCTAGGGCTGAGCTGGGTTCAAATTCAGCATAGCAAAAAGCTTGGTGAACAGGGCTACAGGGAAATGTGTGATGGCTTTCTTGTGAAGCAAGATAACCACTCAGTCTTGTCGTCTATGTGGCAGGAAGTAGAGGGGTGCAAACCTGACTGCTAGCAGGAAAAAGAAGGGGAAGGGAATGGAGCCCGTATAAACTGTGTGCCCTACCTGTTGAGGATGTAAAGTGGGTTGTACTGTTTGTTAGGTGTGACCATGTCCCAAGGCATCTGGAAGGCTCCCTGTCCAATCCAAGCATAGTCCTGCAAGATTTCAGGTGCACATTTGCAAGCACATAAAAACAGATTCCCTGCAGATGACGCCCTGCCGATGCGTTTGCAAAACCCAGGCTTATTTAACCCCAAAGCTCTCATACAATACTCTTGCTTGGTGCACCAGGATTCCATGCCTCCAACCAATAACAGGGAAGAGGCCAACATGGAAACATTCTCTTTCCATCTGCGCAAGGATCGAGCACACACGCACACAGTTTGTGGCCAGCTTCAGGCAGGGCAGCTGTGTTGGCCACCCAGCTTCCATTCGTCCGTTCTGCCTCCTCCACTCTATTGGACCACAAAATGCTGCCTGTCCAAACAACTGCTTGAGATCTTCTGGCAGGTAGGCTGTTCAAGATTGCTTCATCCCACCCCACCTTTTCCCAGGTGCCCACAGCTTCATTCAGTGCCTGCAGCTCTGTTCAAACTCCTTTGCCCAACCCCACCTTCTCCCAGGCCCCCACATTCAGTGCCAAAGCTTCACCCGGTATCCATTGCCCGGATTAAACTACTTTGCCCCACACCACCTGCTCCCAGGTGCCCACGGCTTCGTTCAGCCTGTTGGCCAGCTCTCCCACGCCACTGGACATGATCCTGCTCAGTGGAGTGCTGTCTGCTGCAGGCCCCCCTGCACCACCGCTGCTGCTTCCAGGCCCTACAGTCTCATAAGCGTGGTGTGCTGCCAGACCAGCTGCAGCCTGATTGTCAGTGCGGAGCAACCAATGAACAGGAGGTGAGTGAGCAGGAGTGAACAGGTGTTAGCAAGCACGACACAAACCTACTGTTGGACAAACCCAAGGTGCAACAAGCACACAAACTAACAAGCACAAGCACAGAGCACACAGGTCCAGGTCCAAGCACACAAGCTCAAGGACAAGCATGTCCAGCTTGTCAGAAGTGGTGCCAAAAGTTTGGGACCTAAGCCACATATTAGGCAAGGTAAGCAGCAGATGAAGGTCACATGGCAGCAGTCAAAGCTAATCTTTAGTTGAGCAAAACCATGCTTATAGCATTATGTGAGCACGTGATATTCTAATTCCAAGTTAGGCCTCAAATTTAGTACATTCAAATTGTTTTTCCTTCACAATTTTGCATCCTGCACGTTGCAGAAGCTGATATTAAAAGCAGGAGGCAGCGTATTGCGAGGCCAAGCCAGGCAAGCAAGTGTTTTTTACTGAGCATCAAGCAGATTGGGGAAGCCCATACAACTGTCATTAAGCGGTATGGCTGTTGCTCACCTGTGTTGCAAAAAAGCCAAAGCGCGAGACATGGAGGATCCAGTATGCTGCTGCCTGCAAATTAGTTCCAACAAAAACAGCCATAAGTTAGGGCAACCTATTGAGCTGAGAATAGCCTGACAAAAAGTATGCTAGTGATACATCTGCACAATGAGGATAGCATCATTGAGTGCCTGGAGGCCATTGAGAGAGGTCTGCAGTTGTTGGCATGTAAACATGAAAATCCACCTGAGGATCTACGCCTCCAGTGCTGTTGTTGCTAATGTCGCTGCCAGCTGCATTCAGCAGGCGAGACAGGGCTTGCTGCAGAGCGGACAGGCCAGGGGAAGAGCTGCTGCTGGCGCTTGCCATCAACCCTGAGCTCCACTTGTTTGAAAAGTTCTGCCACCTGCATGGATCAGAGACACTTCTCTCTCTCAGAGGATACCGAGAGCTGATGCCGGTGCCTCCGCCACTCAGGGCCAGGACGACACAGGGCTCTGGATTGTAGAATCAGTCCTGCTTCCCAAACGAGCATCCAGCAAAGCATTTGGGCAGCAGCAGAGCATGAACATGGGGGTCCTAACCCTACTACAATCTATCAAAAGGAGTAGCCACATTCCTGAATGTGGCTGCCACTGGCCATGTTCCATAAGCCCCAAAGCTCACCTGGCCACACTGGGGTCAAGTGTAAACCTCTTTGCATCAAGATCAGCAGGGAAAATGTCTCCTGGGCTTTCTCCATTGCTACTCGTGCTCTCTTGGGCATCTGGCTCAGGGGAATCAGGAGGGGGAGGGGGAGGGGTATCAGCACTGTAGGAGGCCGATGGGGGCTGAGAGGCAGGGGCTGGTGCTGCTGAGGACGCCATCCAGCGTTGGCTCTCTGATTGCCCTGACCCATCACTTCTCTCCTCCTTTGACCTCCGGGTCTGTTTGCCCTTTCGGCCACCTCCAGCTGCATCTGGACCTGATGTTCATTCCAGGGAAATGAAGGAAGCACTCCCTCGACACAGGCATCCATTGCTTCTTGGACCAAGAATCTTGGTACACATGTACATGCTTCGCTCCCAAACACTTAGTGTTCCTCCTCCTCAGTTGCTCTTACGACTCCTCAGTTGCCCTCACGCGAGGCATTGCGCAATCTAAAGCGTTGTGCACACTCTTTTGAGCAATAAAGGATGCAGCCGATTGCTGGGATGCTCTGAAATGACCTCTGCTTTGGATTGTAGGCAGTCCTTCACACCTTGCCCTGTTCAGCAATAATGGTTGGCATACAACCATTCATTTGCCACACATGTGTGGCACTCAAGCAAGCATCGCAACTGACCCTCAAGTCAAATTGCACGTACATAAACTGACCTGCAGAGACTCTTGATACAAGGCCCTTGCTGCTGGGGGAGGCCCTTGGTCCCACCAGGCCAACCTGTTGCGGCAAGCCAGAACGAAGCAATTGCCTTGCGCACAACATCGTTGATAATTAATTGAACAAATGCGTTGTAAAGCTTCAATCAGGCAATGTAAGAATGCACATTTCCCCGAAGTCCCTTTTCTTTTGTGGCTGTGCATGCTTGGCCACACAATCCTCTTTAATGAAACTTAATTAAAAATTATTGTGAATGCAGGGAGTTTATGAACGTAGGCAATGCGTGTGCTTTTCGTCTGCGGGCCACAAGCCCCATAGTTACGTCTGCACAGGGGCATTAGCCATGTTTGTCAAAGCTAGGCTAAATTCCACTGCCCCCACTTAGGCTGACCAACTCCTGTTTCCTGGTTTCACACCTGGTGTGACATAGTTCCAAAAGCTGATGGGTTTGTTCACAAAAATCAGGCTTGCATGGGGGCACGGCGTGTTCATCATCTCCTTAGCAGCCTTCATTCTCAGCCTGGGCACATTGGCAGTAAAGCTTCTTACAGGTTCCCGCGGAGAGCCGGGAACCATGTCCCCGTTTCAAGTAAGCACGGTTGCCGTACTTGCGCACAACATTTGCGTTTGTTTTGGTGGGATAGAGCAATTGCTTTCAAAAGCAAAGCATATTTGAGGCACAGCAGCTATTCTCAAGGAGTGTCAGGTTCACACCACTCTCCTCCAGAAACTAAGCTGGCTAGCCACATCTTTGCAGGTGGCTTGCTTCCCATCCATCATCTGCTGGTGTATATGTTCCGTTGCCAATGGCAGTGAATGGAAGAACCTGTGGGAGGGTTCCAGCACTGTTATGTTCTACACTGTCCTTCGAGCCGTCCTGGGGGCAGGCGCACTTGTGCTGTACTATCTTTCTATTGAGTACCTGCCTTTGAAAGATGCAGGTCAGTCATATTTTTAGGTCCTTTTTTTTTTTTTTGCTCTTGTTTCCCTGTGCTAGGGATCCCCTCCATTTGCATTGAGAGCGACGGCTGCACTGCCGGTGCACACTCGGCTGCGTTCTGAAATTGCAAAAACCCTGTTCTTCTGCACCCTTTTCTGCTGCAGTTACCCTTTTCTTTTGCTCCCCGGCTCTAGCAGCCTTGGCGGAATGGGTGATCAACAGGGAGAGCTTGAGCACCAGCGTGATCGTAGGGTGTGTAATGGTCAAGCTGGAGTGCTTGAGGCTTACAACTTGTGCATGATGGTGTTCCATAGTTTCTTTCACAGTACTGACTTCTTTTGCTGCCAAAAGTGGACATACAGAAATTGTGTGCACGGCGGTGTGTGTGTGTGTGTGTGTCTGTGTGTGTGTTTGTGTGTGTGTGTGTGTGTGTGTGTGTGTGTGTGTGTGTGTGTGTGTGTGTGCGCGCGCGTGTGTGTGTTTGTGTGAAGCCGGCTCAAATATTTTCAGTGCTTTCTCTGCTTGGCAAAACTTTTCATGGTCCTTATGTTACGGATAGCATTTTGCCAATATCAACCGGCTTTGTTACTTCTCTTTGTGTGAACCATAAAACCCCTCACATACATGTTTCGCAGAAATGGACTCCTCAAGCGCAACCTGGCTCCATGATTAGATTCTTATGCTCGTACTTGGAGCATTGGCAATACTTTTTTGCAATTGCTTCAAACTCCTTCTCTCAAAAGCATGCAAGACCAGCTGCAACTATTGCCAATTCGTGCCCAATTCATGCAAAGGCACGCAAACGCATCAGTGGGTGCGTGAGCGCGCGCGCACACACACACACACACACACACACACACACAATGTGCGCATGCACATGAATTTAGGGGGACCTTCACCATATTGGGAGTGTTCTTCGTCACACAGCCTGGTTGCATCCACAAATTGGGGGCCACTGAGATGGGAGGCAGCTCAGCGCCAGGGCGCTCAGGGGGAATGCTACTGGCCATCCTAGCAGCAACATGCAATGCAGGCAAGTACCTGCAAGTGCCGGTATGTGCGCACTGGAAATGGAACATGCTGTGCTTGCTGCCTTGATACCCGGTGTAGTAAAAGCTTCAGTGGGTTTGTGAATGAATAATAGAACAAACCTCTTTCATCCAAACTAGCAAGAAAAGAGCCCACTTTAGTGGTGCTGCTATTGTCAAGGAGCACAAGGACCACTGCACTGTACTCTGATGTTCCCAAAGCAGGAGCCAAACTTGGCATTGCTGCCTCACACCCTAATGTGGTAGGTGATAAAGCAGCGATACACTTCTTTGGTTGTTGCCTCAGTGTGAGAATTGTCACATGAGGTTACCGAGGTAAGGCATTTGCACAAATGTCTCTGGTTCGCCTTTCAAGTTGGCAGCATACCGTAAACCATGGCTTGCATATTTATTGACGCATGGTGTGGGTCCTTGGCAGAAAATTGTAGACCAATGTCACACAGGCTGTAGTTGAGGTGCCGCCGCCCCTGCTCATTATGGTCATGATTTACACTAAAATTGGGTAGGTTCTCAACCTTCAGCTGCTCATACGGTCATGTTTTGATGTTATGATGTATTGCACAAATGCAGGGGCCTTTGTGGCCATCCGCATGCTCCAGGGGGCACAGACAACTTTGACGCTCACTTGGTGGTACCATTTGGTGGTGGCAAGCGTGACCCTAGTGCCATTGCTGCTGGGGTACCCCTCGCAAGTTGTGCTGCTCCCCTCTGCCCCGCAATGTGCTCTATTAATAGGAGTCACCATCACACAGCTAACTGGCCAGTTTCTGCTCAACAGGGGCTTCAAGCTCATGACAGCGACCAGGGGCTCTGCCATCAATGTCTTGCAGGTATGTGACTGTGGTGAGCTCATGAGTGGCGCTTGCTTTGTCAGCGTCAGCAGGCCAGCCTTTCTTGCTTTTTGGTGCTTGGACGTGTGTCGGCGGCCGCCACCTGCTAGCCTCACAACTGCCATTCCTGCTTCATTATGCTGCAGGTGCTATGGTCTTACTTATGGGAGGTTCTGATCCTGAAAGAGAGCTTGAATGCAGTGAGCGCTATGGGGTAAGTGGTGGTATTCAAGTCGTGCAAACACAGCACACGTTTCTCTCCTCTTGTACACTGTCTTCACCTTTCCCGGCCAATGTGTCTTGTCCAGAGTGGTGCATGTAATGCATTGGCGCGTTGCGAGCAACCTATGCCCAGCACGAGTGCTTGTCCATGCTCTCATTTGTGCATGAGCTTTGCTTAGTGTGGGACCTCATGCATGTCATCTCCAAAAGTGCCACCAGCAAACACCATTGTTTAGCACGAGTGCTTGTTCATGCTCTCATTTGTGCGTGAGCTTTGCTTAGTGTGGGACCTCATGCATGTCATTTCCAAAAGTGCCACCAGCAAACACCATTGTTTAGGACAGAGACATGCAGAGTATTCCATGTGCACGGCCTTACAGGCATGAATGTTGGGCACGCGCAGACCTCCTTGCATGAGGTGATCGCCTTGAAGCAACCAATGCATAGAGGTTCAGCAGATGGAGTAAAGTCTAATCTCAACAGGTTGCGTCTCCAGTTGCCACTCGTGTTCTAAAGCCCTTGCCCTCCCATCCTCTAAACGTGCTCATTCCCAGGGGTGTATGTGTAATGGCGGGTGTGCTGATTGTGTCAAGCAATGCGCCCCCACATGTGAGCACTACAGAATGCCTAGAAGCCGCCTTCAGCAGGTAAGCGCGCTCACAAGGATGTGCAGATGCTGGCTTTAGCAGTCCTGCATTGTTCTTTGGCTTGTGCTAGTTGCCTGGACAGCACATAGCACTGTTTCTCATAGCTTTTTTGCCAGGCGCTTGAGCAACCTCCTGACTGGTTCACCTCGTTATTGAGCAGAAGCTAGAGCCCCAAAGCACCCAGGGTAGTATCTGATCGCCTGTCCTTTTGTTTTGCTACTTGCAGAGCCAGCAGCGTTGAGAACCCCAAGTACTCCACACTTCCAACGTACGACACTCAGGTGAGCAGGAGGTGGGGATAAGAGAGTTCCAGAAGACTTCCACAAATTCCCACACATGGGCATCAATATGTATTGCTCTGACTTGCCTAGAGAGTCAGTGCATGATCACAGTAATCACAAAGAAGTAGAATGCATTTGGTTTTACTGAGCGTTATGGGGGAGGCTTTGCAATTAGTATGTAGAATGAGAGAGAGAGAGAGAGAGAGAGAGAGAGAGAGAGAGAGAGAGAGAGAGAGCTCATGCAATAGAAACTTGATTTTGAAGGACTTGGGTGTATATGCCATACGATTGAAAAATTGGTCGCGCCTATGCTTCAAATCAATCGTTTACATAATAATGGAGGATTGTCAGCACTGGCATTTGATTGCTGTTTGGTCCTCTCCTTGTATTCTTGTCTGCAAGTGTCTTGAGAAACATAATTACTCCCTGAGAAGACTGTTCCTCAGTGGAGGCCTTGGAAGTTGCCGAGCAAAGGAAATGAGGCAGGATGTTTTTTAGCCCTGGTCCCTCCTATCCATTCCCTCGGCCCTGGACAGCTGGTAGGCTGTCCAAAGATGCTGTAGGAAAAGGCTTTTTCAGCCCACAGTCACTGCCTCCTGGCAAAAATCCCTTGTGCTCTGCTGGATTCAAGCAGGAAACGGCCCCATTGCTCGACAACGGCACCGGTGCACATCGGCAGCAGCCATCACCATCTCAAGCCTTGCTGCCTAATCAGTTCATTCCCTCAGGGCCTCCCACTCCCCATGGCCAGGCTGGCCTGATGCCTGACGGAAGTGTGCAATGATCAGGTACATCAGACAAAGGAGAGACTTCAGAAAGAAAACCTAGCCTTTGAGCGTGAATCTCCATAGCTTCTGCGTGAACATCCCCTGTCCTCTATTTATCCCCAGCTCCTGCACGTTAGTAAAAGAGGGTAGCCATGTAAGTGCTATGGCTGCAGTTTTGCTGTGTCCACATGGCATGATCCTTGGAAACTTTGCCAAAAGTGATGCCGAGTTGGAATCTGTGCTGGAACAAATCCCAGCCACTGGCATCACTCCAATTTTGATTCTGCCGTATCATTTCAATGCTCTCACTCAGGACACATGGTTTGCTAGGTAGTCGGACTCAGTACTTATGAACTGCTCTGCTTCACTCTCCTCGCTCTGGTCTTTTGCAGCATAACTGTACTTTTTTATATTAATTTATATTTGAGTATCGCCAAAACAAACATTTGTTTCTTCATCCGAGCTTGTGACATTCCATATGAATTCTTCCATGAGTTCTTTGTTGTACATAGGATTGTTTATGAAAACTTTAACATTGCAAATGTAACAGCATTTTGTAATTTGTGCCAGTCAACTTTGGATCGTCCCCACGGCTGGCCTACCCCTTTCCTAGGCAAAAAGTGGCCATTTCCTGCTGTCTAGCATATTTCAGCAACCGCTGCACCATCCCAGGACCTGAAAAGTGCGTTGGATAGCTGATTTTTTTTCTCTACAAGGAGGTGTGCAAATGGTGGGGTCAGTTGCAGTGTGTCGCCGGCAGGAGGTTTCAAACTGACACCTGGCTGTCAGCCCCCCATTTTTTGCCCAGGAAGCCAATCTGCGCCCTCACTGTCCCTAAAAATCAAGCACATCAGCCAGCCTTTCCGAGGCAAAATTGGGGACGGGAGCTTGTGTGGTCGCGAGTGTGGCACAGAAAAAGTGCTGCGATACCCAGATAAAAAAGACACCATTTTTTACACGGGCCACCGTTGGGCCTTATTTAAATTTCAATAGGCGCGTCATGCTTGCCAGCCCGCGGGGATGTGCTCAGGTCACCAGGGGACGCAGCGGTTGCAAAACGATGCCACTTCCTGCATCGGCTTGTAGGAAGTGGCATCCGTCCTGATGGGTCACCCCACCAGCATGCTCCCCCAGTACCCCCCCGCAAAATCTGACGCCACAGCATGATTAGAAGACCTAGGAGCAGCTGAAGTCTAGGAGCACTGGTCATTTGGTGCGAGTTTGAAAATCCGCCTTTTTCTGCCAAAATAGGTGCAAAACAGCCTCTGAGCCATGCAGAGCATCTCAACGTGCATAAGTTTATGGTTTGCCCATTACTTGGGACCGAAAAACATGTTTTAGTTGCTCAGAGCACGCACAGAGGTGCAGGAGATGGACTCAGGGCCTGAAAATGCAGTTGGCCAAAGTTAGGGGGGTCCAGCCATGGGGACGACCTTTGCTGAAACTGTGTTGCGTGAAGGTCAGGTTACATGGCTAAATCCGCTTACAAGGACTGCTGAGCGGAAACACTGAGGCCCTGTATCCAGACCTGGCCAAAAAAATGCAACTCACAAAATGTATAGTCGAAGGAAAGATAACAAACCATATTGCGCTCTGGTGTTTGATGGAATAGCATGAGGTAGGTTATGCTCAAAGACATCACAATTGTTTGTTCAGATAAGGGTCAGGGTTACAAGGATTACAAGGGTTTTGGCCTACAGCCTGAGACTCAGGCTCATCGGCTGCTGGTGAAACACTCTCAACCAGCAAAAAAAAAAAAGAAACCAACTCTGACAAAAAAAAACTTTTGAGAATCTGTACAAGTTTTACATTAAATTACATTACATTAGGGAATCTAACCTTCAACCAGATACTTTGGCTGCTCAGTTTTATGAAAAAAACCATAACTTCGTTGATAAAACAATATGTCTCATTATCTTGGTTTTGGGAAAAACAAGACATCCTCGGAACGATCTTGAGATAATTAGAAAGGGCCTGTGTCATCTAACACTACTCTGTATGCAAACCATGCCACAAAAAGATGTGCAAATTTTCTTCTAAGACAATACAAAAGGTTGCAAGAGCAGCAGAAGATAACATATTTTTCATCTTGTAACTCAACTGAGCCACACAAATCACAGAGAGGCGAATGCCCTTGCCAAAGAGAAGTTTCAACTCTCAACTTGTGAGCATGCAATCTGAAGCACGCAATATTCCGCTGCATGTGCCTTCCTAAATCGAGGTGAAGGTACCTAGGAATTTGCAGGGGCTTGCCAAAAGCAGGAATATGCCTGAATGGAAGTGCCACCCAGTTTTGATACTTGGCTAATTTGTTGGGAAGTTCATCATGCTCAGTCTGATCATCAGTTGGCCACAAAGAAAAGAAAAGTCTACGCGGGCCACAGGCCGCGTGCATTAAGGAAAGGTCCCTTAACTAGCAAGCTAGCAAGGGCCTCACCAGAGGTCCCTCAAAACTACACTAGCTACAGCTAGCCTAGGAGAGGGAAGGTGACTGAAATAATGAGGATCGGGCGGGTTGTCGGCCATGCCCCGAGACGCCCTGACTCTCCTTCTCCTTGTATCCACCTCCGCGCGCCCAACGACACCCCCCCCCCCCCCCCGAAGCCCCCAGTGAGCAAAGAGCATGTCTGGTGTTAATGATAGTGGTTAGTCCCTAATTGGCCACACACCCCTATGCCTCTTCCTCAAATCAACCACAAAGTCCTTAATGTTAATTCAAATAGGTTGGCTGGCTTGAGTAATCGCATTGTGCAAGATTGTTCCTTCTATCCAGCCCTTCAAAAGCAAATAAAAAGTTCTGAAGCCCAACATTTTGGAGAAGCACTACTCATGCCAACATCTGCTGCAAGCACCTTGCGGAGAGTTATGTTATTGCAGGTGAGCGAAGCATGATACAATCTGACAGCCGAGCGAAACCAATAAAACTGCAATGGCTAAAACCCACATTCATGCAGCACACACCAATTGGATGTAGTGTGCTTTACTAAAGTAAAAATAAAAGTCTACGCTGGACAGCAATCAGCGTGCATTAAGGAAATACCCAACAATCAGCGCTGAAACTGGCAGTGAGTCCCATCAACTAAAAGCATATCTAAAAGCAAACAAGCTAATGTGGGTCCGGCGGGTTGTCAGCCATCCGTCCAGGTGTGCGCCTGGCTCTCCTGCAAGCAGCCCGTTCCACAACCCCCTCCCCCGATCCCCCATTGCTGGAGTTACTGAAATGGATGGCATGTTTGGTGTTGTCAACAGTTGTTAAGGTTTTGGCAGCATGAAGGTGAAGTTTGGTTTCAATCTTGTGGGCCTTCTCTTTGGTCAAGCCAAGGTTGCAAAGGGGATCAATAGTGTAGGGGTTGTAGATAGTTCCGGCAACTCCAATTAGGATAGTGTGTAAAGTGACTCTGTTACTCCAAGGATACGCTTCAACAAGCACAGATGCACAGTTTGCAAAAGACAGTCCATCTCAGCTCCTGGTTTCATGAGCCTAGTGCCCCCAATTTGGCTAGCATACATACATGCTGGAAGAGCAAAAGCTCTAGTCAACCATAGCATAGTATGAGGCCAATTTGTAAGCTTGTAGTCACATGCAAGTTGTCTCACACAACGACATCCAGCGAAGAATGGTGCACACATATGTTCAGAGGAAGAAAAAGAATCCATGTGCTTTGTAAAGAGCATACCTAGATACTTGAAAGACTCAGCACGCACGAGTTGTGCTCCACCTAGCAAAAAAATGGGCACGTTATTGCCCTTAGAGTGCACAACTTTGACACGTTCATAATTAATCCCTTCCTCTCAGGCTGTGCATACCCATGCATCCTATCCAGCATGATTTGAAGCTCAGCAGGGTGATTGGCAGTAAGTCACAGGTCATCTGCATACAGCATATGAGAAACTTGAACGTCACTTGCACCTGTAACTGCACCTTGCACGTTATCAGCCAAGCAGTCAACATCATTAATGTAGAGGGAAAACAGTAAAGGAGACAATGGGCAGCCTTGTTTTACCCCTAGTCTAGGATGCACCTGGGCTCGCTTACAGCCACCTATCAATACATACTCGGAAAAACTAGAAAAACTACATAGGCAGAGGAAACTCTCCCTACATCAATTAAGGAAAAGGGTACACATTGGCTCAGAAGAGCCTTGAATCCCCTCCAACACAAGGCTACAGAAAAGAAGGTGTTAATGGGGATCTGGAGGGATACTGGAAGCATCCGGCTCCAGAACCTGCCTATGAGAACTACATTTGTTTTCAATAGCACGCCTAGTGGTAAAAAGCTTGTTGGCATACATAACAGATTGGGCATGAAGTTTGCGAGCAAGTTAAATGGCACGCTGATGGTCAAGTCCAGTTGTTTAAACTGGTAAAGGGTATGCTCAGTGTAACAGGTCCCACCAATACCCAGAAGGATGGTATGTAACATGACAGCTTTTCCACGTGTATTCTTGCATAGATCTGCATGCTGCCGCTGTGCCGCCTCCAACTGTTGTCCAGGCCTCGTGTCTTCACAGTATTCTATTTCAATCACATGTTGCTGGGTCACACTCAGTTGATAGGGTTGTCTAACGCAGGCAGTTTTGTTGGACCTGTGTGGGGTACAGATTTAAAGAAAGGACCGGCAGCCACACTGTTGGGCTGATAGGCCTGGTGCTGGTACATTTCAGCACACGGAGGCAAAAACTGTGAGCATTAAACTGAAAAACTAGGGGTAAAGGAGGGGATGACTTGAAAAAGGAGAAACTGTTTGTGCGATATTGAAAATTGAAGTGCAGGAATCAAAGAAGAGTCCAAAGGTCAGTGAAAAACATGTTTTGCTCTAGAGCAGATCTGGTTTATGCTCTGAAAGGTCCAAAGAATCACCATCAGAATGCATAGCACCTTCAGGAGGCGTGTCTTTAAAACACGCTAATTTACACTGGCTTACACAAAGAAGCCATCAAAACGCATGACTGCTAGGCTTAAGTAAGAAAGAAAGCATCAAAAAGGTATTTCAGAAAGTAGTAGTTCAGGCGTAATTGATACACATTACATTAAGGGAATTGATAAGTTGCAGTTGTAGCAATAAAGAGGGGCATGCAATTGTTGTAGCACATACACATTGGATGTTTTGTGAAACAATGCAGCAAATGAAAAACAAGACTGAACCTGCCAGGACCAACCGACCGCATACAAAGAGGAGGTGGGCAACACTTCAGAGTTTTGGCAAAGTACAAGAAGAAGCACATTGACTGCCATGCCATGTGAACAAGCATCAGGGAGGCCGAAAAATTATGAGGCAGATAAATACAAGAATGAGGAGGAGCACACGCACAATGAGAGGGTCAAACTTTGACATCGGGTCGTCCCCACGGCTGGACCACCCTAAGTGTGGCCAACTGCACTCCCAGGCCCTACATACATCCCCCTCTGTGGATGCTCTGAGCAACCCCGTCATGATTTTAAGTCTCAAGTTATGAGCAAAGCAGAAAATTAGGCATGTGGAGGTGCTCTGTGTGGCTCAGACTCTGAGAGGATGTTTGGCACCCAATTTGGCAGAAAAAGGTGGGATTTCAAACCTGCACCAAATGACCAGCACTCCTGGACTTATGCTGATCTTAGGTTATCTAGTCATGCTTTGTTGTCAGAATTCGATGGGGGCCACTGGGGGAGCATGCTGGTGGGGGACCCATCAGGACAGGTGCCACCGCACACACAGGTGCCACCACAGGTGCCACCACAGTGTGCACCAAAACCTCCTGCCGGCCACAAACTGCACCTGACCCCACCATTTGCACACCTCCTTGTAGAGAAAAAACAGCTATCCAACGCATTTTTCAGGTCCTGGGATGGTGCAGTGGTTGCTGAGATATGCTAGACAGCAGCAAATGGCCACTTTTTGCCTGGCAAGGGGTAGGCCAGCCGTGGGGATGACCATTGGCAATATACCAAGCATGGAATTTGAAACATAGAGCTTACCATGCACATCATGGCACCTTCACATTGCTCTGTTAAAACCTGAAAGGCAGTTGTCTATCAAAACTTGCCGCCATATTTACATTCAAAAAACCCGGGGGGATCAATCATATGCGCGTGCAGATGAGCCAAGGGGCCAAGTTTAGAGACGCAACATGCACTGCTCTGGCCTATGCTCTAAGGATGTTCCGAGGGCGCCGTTCTCTAAGGGCTTGAATGCACACATGATTTCTACCAATGAGCCACTATCACTGTCATGCAGTTTCCAGACAAGGCTTGCTTGATGTACCAAAGTTTGCAGCAGCATGCATGCTCACATGATTCCTAACAATGAGCCACTATCACTGTCATGCAGTTTCCAGACAAGGCTTGCTCGATGTACTAAAGTTTCCAGCAGCGTGCATGCACACATGATTTCTACCAATGAGCCACTATCAGAGTCACGCATGAGAAAGAAAATAAAAGAAAAATTACGCAGGCAGTGGAGACACTCCCCACATCAGTTAAAGAGGAGAGGACACCTAGAGCCAAGGCACCATGTATACCCTCCACCAAAAGAAAGAAAACCAATGGGGATCAGGAGAGTGACTAGCAGTAGCCTGTGCCTGATCTTGGTAATGAGAGTTGAAAGAAGTCTTGTCAAGAGTGTGTATGGTGCTAAAAAGTTTATAAGCGTACTGGACAGAATGAGCATGAAGCTTCAGAGCAAGCTTGATGGCTGTATGAGTATCAAGACCAAGCTCTTTCATAGGCTCCAAAGTGTGAGGAGTGTAGGTGAGCCCGCCCACACCTAACAGGATCGTATGGAGGGTGACTTGAGCTGAGGCCTTTGAAAGATTGCGACAGAGGTTGCAGTGATGATGCTTCGAGGCCTCGAGCTGATTCTTGGGCCAGGTATCTTCACAGTATTCGAACTCCACAAGATGGACGTACCTCTGTTCTGGGAGGAGCTGACTAGGGTGACGGACCATGGAAGTAGGTGGAGTGGCTGTGGCTGGCGCTGAGTGCTCTCTTTACAAGGATGGTGTTGGCGCTTGAATGTGAGGCGTTTGCGACCTGGGTTTGCTATCGCTGGAGCTACTCCAGCCAGGCTACTTCTTTTGAATTGAACATCCAAAACCGCCATATCCACTTCACAGAAATACCGTGAAGACACGAGGCCTGGTGCGCAGCTAGAAGCCTCACAGCAGCAGCACATTCAACTGTGCAAACAACTACAAGGTGCTGAGACCACTCTCCACACAATCCTCCTGGGTATGGGTGGGATCAAATATACAGCCTACGTCCTGGATCAGTTTAGAAACTAGGAATTGACCCGCAAAAGTCTACCAAAATTGCATGAAAGCTCCATGCCCACCCTGTGCAATATGCACACAAACTTACCTCAACCAGACATGCCATTGAAAAAAAAAGCACTCATTCAATACTGTAATTATTGATTATGTTGCCCTGAGGCCGCGTGCTGCCAGAAGCCTACAAGGGTTACAAGGGTTACAAGGGAAAAAAGGCCTCAGTCAAGACGTTTGTCTCCTAGCCTGTGCATAAATACACATGAGGTCATGAAGAAAAAAAGGAAGTTTGTTGTTATCCTGGTTTAGAAAAATGTTGATATCCTGGGAATTCACATGGTGAATGGTGCCTAGACAGGGCATCCTATGGGAGACGTGGAGGTGTAGGAAAGAGAAGTTGTGCTCAAAAAGTGAGGCATACTTTTGACGGAGAGAGCAGACCTGGAGATTGGAGCATCTGAACAACAACACATGTTTTTCATCTTGTATGTCATCAAAATCACAGATATATCACAGACCAGAAAAGTACTATTGGACCAAGTCGCCCGTTCAATTCGGAGAGCGTGTACCCACAGCCTGAATCTGGCAGTGTTGCAAAGGACATGATGGGGAAGATCCAAGTACATGTATTTAGGCATTGTATAAGGGGGATGGATGGCATGTGCATTTCTGACAGGGAAAGCGCACCATTGATGGTAAGTCAGCCGCTTACTGTTGCTTACTCTTGGATCAGGGGCTGTGAATTGGTTCCAGTAGCCCAGGTGTCTAGATCTCAGGTCCACCACAAATTGACTGAGATTCACAGGGTCACAAGCCATAATTTGACGTTTCATCAGATCCGAGTGAGCCAAACCATCCAGCGCAGATAAGAGGTGGGACGTCCAACAAGAATCAGTCATGGAGCTAAGGCTGATGTCAGCATGGAGGACCTTTTTGAGAAGGAGACTGTTGCACTTAGTAAGCGAGTTGTAGAAGCGCATAGTGGCACGAAACCGATTGAACTGAAAAGGTTCAATGCCACATTCTTGTAAAATGCTCCAAGATGGTGTTGTGGATTTCACTCCATGAAGATTTCGCAAAACGTTCAGGATCCAATTATGCAACAGGTTGTCCATTTCTGCGCCCTGCCGTAAGTAAGGAGTGGCCTATATCTGGCTAGCATACATTCCTGTTGGGATAGCATACGTTTTCAAGAGCCAGATGAGCGCATGCAGCCGATTTGTAAGGTTGTGGTGAGCAAAGGTTTTGACACGATAAGTCCCCGCCATGCATGGTTTCAGAGCAGCCTCAGCAGCAGTGGAAAGGTTGAGACGTTTGTCACAGACCATACCCAGATATTTAAAAGAATCAGTGTAGGGCAGGTTTTCACCATCATACAACAGTTGGGAAAGAGTGTCAGCTATGGAATTGAAGCAGACGACCTCAGACTTTTTTGTGTTGACTGTCAGGCATTTTTTGGTTGCATAACCCTGCAAGATGTTTAACATGGCTTGCATGTGGGTGTGGTTGTTTGCAGTAACAACGAGGTCATCTGCATAAAGCAAATGAGAAACATGAAAATTTGGAAAGCCTGTCACCGCGCCTGTTTCCCCATTTGTGATGCAGCCAATGTCATTAACATAGATTGAGAATAGGAGTGGTGACAGTGGACAGCCTTGTTTAACTCCGTGCATTGGCTGGACACTTGCCCGTTTATCTTTGTCAATAAGGATGTATTTGTCGTCTCGGTAGGGGTCTTTAGTGATGGAGATAAGCTGGCTGGGCATCTGGCATTTGTGTAAGTGTTCCCACAATCTGTCTCTGGGTATTGAGTCATATGCATGTTTGAAATCAATAAAGGTGGCATATAAACGTGGGGAGCCTTGAGGTTGAAGTATCTGAGCTGCATGCTTCAGGCGCCTCAAAATAAAAAGTGGCTGTAAGGTGTTGCGGCCTGGAAAAAAAGCCAATTTCACTGTCAGGAATAATGTTGTATTTTGCACACCAAAGAAAAGAAAAGAAAAGTCTACGCCAGCCAAGAGGCCGCGTGTATTAAGGAAAGGTTCCCTGACTAGCAAGCTAGAAAGGGTCTCACCAAAGGGCCCTCAAGCCTATACTAGACTAAGCTAGCCTAGGAAAAAGCCAGAAACAAGAGCTAATGAGGATCTGGAGGGTTGGCTGCCATGCTCCTGGACGCCTGGACTCTTCTTCTCCTGCTCTCCTCTGCCGCGCGACCAGCAAACTAAACCCTCCCCCAGAAGTCCCCTGCACACCAGTCTTGAACCATGGAGCGGACATTTGTGTACAGGCGGTATAGTGTGTTACTGACTGCAAGCATCTGGTAGTTTGAAGGATGTGTCACAGCGCCCTTTTTGAATATTGGAGCAAGTTTTGCAGCTTTCCAGGATGAGGGGATGCGAGCAGTTTTGAGCATAAGCGTGAAGAGCTGTGAAATGGATGGAGCCAGCACATTGTGATGTTCAAGACCTCTGCCATGACATCTAGGGACAAGTTTGCATGCATGTTTTATGAAAGGAGGTAGGACTGTGTCAAAGCCAGGCGAAGAGGAACTGCTCATGTTGGAAATGTGTTTAGAGACAAGAGGGAGGTTAGCTCAGCTTCCCCAGGCAGATTGAAAGGGTGCGGGCCTTTTCCCCCTAATGCTTCATCATGCAAGCCATGAGTGTCATTGTTGGAAGGAGAAGGATGGTTAAACAGGTTGTTGATATGTTCCTGCCAGGCCTGCTCAGAAATAGGAGTGGTATGGGAGCTCACAGGCTTTTTCAAAAGTTCGTGTACAGCCGGATCTTTTTGGAATAGCTTGCGCATGAAATTCTCAGCTTGAGTGTGGGTATATCGTCGCTTAGCATGCTGCGGAAAAGCTCTGTACTCTCTGTGTAGTTGCTCACAAGCGTGCCTGGCTTGCCCAGTCTTCAATGCAATTGAAAAGGCCTTCTTCTGGCTGCACACACATCATTGAACCACTCAGGCCGTTTGTGATTTCTGTTGCGCACCATTTGCTGAGAGCGAGGTCTAAGGGCAATCATACCAACATCAGGGTGTCTGGCAGCATTAAAAATTCAAGACTTCAGGCAGGTACATGCTCTTTCAGCATCCTGATCTGTGACAGCGGATTCAAAAGCCTCCCTGCTAATCTCATCCCCTTCAACGTGTGCAGCATAAGCTTGTGCTTTATCAGCCCTCCATCAAAATAGGTACCTCTCAGGAAAGTCCTGTAACGTCTCACTGTCAATGGGGTGGAATCGTTTGTCAATGTGTGTCGTATGTGTGTCCGGTGTGCTAAAGGTGATTGTATGAAAGCAGTGGTCTAGACAGATAGGCTCGGTGAGTGTCACTTGCTCTATGAACGAGTACAGGCATTTGGAAACTATAAGGTGGTCTGGTCTGCTTCTGCGTGTTTTGTTGTAGCCTGTAAAGGAAGGTTGTACCAAATCTCCAAGCGCTCTCCCAGTGGTAATGATGCAGTTCAGGTTAGATGCCACATCGACAAGGCATTTTCCAGCCCTATTAACGTGTCGGCATTGTGTTGATCTGTTTCCAGTAAGTTGTGGGTAAGTCGCAAGCATATCATAGTGTGCGTCCGTATTTTCATTTAAGCACCCTATCATAGTATGTGGGCATCTAAGTCCCCACAAATGACGACATGTGGTGTCACTGTTTTGGCTAACAAAATCTCCTCACCCAGCGTGTAAAAATGATTGTCAATTTCCTGAGCAGGCCTACTGCTGCTTTGAGGGTTTAGGTAGGTGGCACACATCAGGACATCTTCCTCCAAGGCAAAGAGTCCTTTATCACATTTGATCCAGAGGCCTTGTATGTTCTGAATAGTTTTTTGTAGTGAAAACAATTCAGCCACTTGCTTTGAAGCAAGAACAGCGACTCCATACCCTTTTAATCCTTGATGACCAGTAGGAGTGTGTGTCTGTCCAACGAGTGTGTGTTCAGGAAGGTATTGGAGGAGCCTCTGAGTCTCGTTGGTTCTAGTCTCTGTCAAAATTATTATGTGGTGTTCTGAAATCTGCAGCACAAGTTCCTCATGCTTCATATCCTCTTCAGTCGCTGGAATACCATCACAGTTTACTGATAGCAAATCAAGCCTTGACCGGCCACCCCTTCAGCTCTGATTCACACGACTGAGGCCTGGGTTCCCATTGTTGTTTTTGTTGGTGGTGGTGGTGCGCAGCATTTTGCATGTTCCTCCCGGTCGTTCTTCCTCCCTCTCCCTGACGCCGGTATTCCTTCTATCCATATTGATATCGAGGCGCTCAGTAAGTGGGATGATTGCCTTGATCTTTTCATATATGTATGTGTGTTGCTGGTTCAGAAGGTTGGTAGGGTCAAACTTGAATCTGCCCATGCCCTGATTCAGTTTTTTTATCATAAGGGATGTGCTCCCACACAGGGTAAGAGTATGTGAGGGAGTTTCCTGAGCGTGAGAAAGCTTCCTTGCGGTCAGAAACAGAGAGGAAGAGGTTGCTGCCATTCATACCCTCATGCACCTTCAGTTTTTTTAGCTCATGGTGTTCAGAGGTTGTGGTCAGCAGTAAGAAAAAAAGAAAAGAAAAGAAAAGTCTACGCCAGCCAGGAGGCCGCGTGCATTAAGGAAAGGTTCCCTGACTAGCAAGCTAGAAAGGGTCTCACCAAGCTCCTTCCTTAATATGACGCTTGAGGTGTGAGCCACTTGCGTAGCTTTTCCTTTTCTCACCAAGGTGCTCAGCAGTGAGGTTCGAATGGCTTTTACATACTTCTGTCTGGCCAAGGTGACAGTAGTCTTCTCTCACGTGAGGTACAAGCCACGTGGTAGGAGGTTGCGTCTGCTGTTCACAAAGTTGGTCACAGCCAAGGTCCCAGCCCGTCCAGTCATACCCATGTCAATACGGAATGCTCCAGCCACCACCAGAAGCCTACTAGACCCACAATGGCTTCCCTCTTACCCTCTGGTTTTCTTTTAATTTCATGCTTCTGGTCTGGTTTGGTTGCAGGCATCTCTGTATGCTTCAGCTAAGCTGCCCTTGCAGGCAGTTGCAGCTATGTAACCTTTTCCTTTGCAATGTATCTCCTTTTCTTTCATTGATGTAGGGAGACTGGGCGTGCTGAAGAGGTTTTTTGAGCTGCTGTTGTATGCTTTGTTGGAGTGGCTGGACCTGCTCCAGCATTTGTGGTACTTTGATGCTGTTGGTGCATGTGCTGCTGGCACTGTTGCTGCTGCTGTTTATGTTGGTAGGCAGGGAATGCTGCTGCTGCTGTCTTTTGCGTACCGTGCACTGCCGGTCCCATCCCTTTAAATGAAGGATGGCAAACAATGCAAGTAATGAAAGCACAGCCTCGTTCAAGCGTTTAAGGCATAACTGACAAACCTCCAGATCCCATTTATATCAGACCGCTGGCTCCCTGCCTACATGTAAGCATTTATAATATACATCAGAATGTAGGCGTGAGAGTGTTTTGGTGATGCCCTGGCCTACTAGCTAGTAGCTGAGCCAGCCTGGGAACCTTGTTGTCAAAGCAAGCAGCCAGAATTCGAGTTGATAGCATTCCGTTTTTTCTACAACCTAACGTGAATCAAAGCAGCAGCCGATCAGCCAGATTCTCGGGCTGTAGGCCAACCCCTTGTAACCCTTGAATCAAAGCTGCCCTTGTAGGCGGATGTAGCGATGTAATCTTACCTAACGTGCTTCTAGCTAGTATTGCTTTTAGCATTGGACTGGTTTGGTCGCAGGCACGTTTTGCTTCAGCTAAGCTGCCCCCGCAGGCAGGTACAGCCATGCAACCCTTCCCTTACCTAACATGAATCAGGGTAAGAGGTCAATTGGCCTCAAGCGCCATGAGTTTCCTCCATTAGGGGATTTATCCGAACAAGCTAGTTAGGATGTGGTGGGTTGCTATTGCTCACAGGTCATAGGGGTTACAAGCTCGCTTCCTATATCTCTGTTTTTTAGCAACGCAAAAACAGTTGTAGACTTCAGACTTTTCTTTTAGTTTCAAACTCAGGTCTGGTTTGGTTGCAGGCATCTCTTTATGCTTCAGCTAAGCTGCCCTCGTAGGCAGGTACAGCTATGTAACCCTTTCCTTTCCTTTCCTTTCCTTACAAGGGTTACAAGCTCACAGGTCATAGCAAAGGGTTACAAGGATACAGAAGCAAGGAGGGGGACACATGTTGCAGAAGCAATAGGCCTCCAGTCAGATCGACTTCTGCTAGCCTGTTTATGATAAGAAGACAAGAGAGACACCACTTGTGTAGTGTGGCTGGATGCCAAGTAATATTCATAAAAAGACTGCCCTCAGTCTCTGCTGTGAAGCCGGCAGCGAAGGTAAAATGGCTCATTCCTCGTTGCCATGGATGCTTGCCGTAGAGAAAAGCTCCAAGAACAGGGCATAGGAGTCCCTGAAGGCATCTCTAGAGGTATTCCAGACTGAGTTTTTCCCAAGGTATTGGCCCCTCTGCCCGACACCCAAGCCGTCCTGATGCTGCCTCTAGCGCCAACCTAAGGGAGAGCAACCCATCTCCACCCTAAGATGATACCCGTTCATGATAGAGATATCCACCCGTGGAACTCAAATACTGCCCAGATACTGACCCCTTACTCATCCTACAAACAGCTGCTGCTCAACATGCTGGTACCATTCCCAGACTCCCTGCCCTCTCTTTAGAAGTTGAGCATGATTTGCTGGACTCCCTGCTCTTTGAGCATGCCCGTAACAGCTTGGCACATGTCTTTCTGCCCGCAAAGCAAGACGCCCACTGATGCTGGATCCTCAAGCTTCTTGGGATCATTTGCAAATGCATCCTGCACAGAAAGGCAATCGAGCAGGAAATCTCAGGTGACCGGCTCTCAAAAGGCTGAACAAAGATGAGGGAGTCCAGCAGCAGCAGCAGCAGCAGCAGCAGCTTAAGAAAAGAAAAAAGCTACGCGACAAGCCAATGGCCGCCAGCCTTCATTAGGAAAGGACCAAGTCCCCACCGGTATCTCAAAGTCCGACCCTAAGAGTCGAATCCGGGACCACTAATCCAGATTTCCTGTCTGCCGTCAACAAATGAATTAGTAGGCATCACAAAAGGGCAAAGGAGACAGGCATGCATACCTGGACATAATGCTTGCTGTCTCCACTGTAGACCAAGTTGACCTTGATACCCAAGGCGTTCCAAGCAGGAATGAGCTCCTGGTAGGCAGTGGCATCTGTGTGAAACGCATAGAGTGGGAACGAGCTCTTGGTACGCAGTGGCCTATGTTCAAGTGATTAAATGATACTAACACATTAAAGCAGGAATGAGCTCCTGGTAGGCAGTGGTCTGTTTAAAACCATGAAGAAGTGCATTGTCACTAGAGTTACTCTTGGTCAGGCGCCACAACCTATGCCATAACTGGGTGATATACTGCCGGACACTGTAAAACCCACTTCTGAGTATGAGGGATTGCTAGTTTCAAGCAAAGGTCTGGTTTGGCATGCTGGCCACACCGGGGTGTGGCTCAGGTAGGGCTCTGTGCACCAAAAAGTAGCATTTCTCTCGTTTGGACACACCAACTCCAGTTTTGAGTATGCAGATGTTTTTCTATTAATATTCTAACAATTTTAAAGTGCGACATGCGCCCAATACCTGCACTTCTCAGTCCCCCTGGTAAATGCCATTTTTGAGAGGGACCCCGCTCAAGCCCAAACTGCAGCAGCAAGTATATGTGAAGCCTATTGGTAATATTTCGAGTGGTTTGGGTTGTTGCAGAGGGCTCCTGGTGCTTGTCGAATTTTCATCGCACGGAGAGGCGCACAAAGGCAGGGAGGTCCGGCCAGGCCCCGATAGGCCACCTCCGTGCCCGCTGTTTGTCCTGGCCGACGCCTGGGGTTGTCAGCATCAACTTTGATGCTGCAGGCTGCCATGCTGGGCGCCAGGGAAGAGCTGCTGGGCTCCGCAAAGTTGCTGGAGCTTATAACTTTGAAAGTTTTGCTTGTGGACGTGATTCCGACTGGATATATTTCATGTTTTTGAAGTTCTTTCCAAATTATCGGCCCTAATGTTCTTGGTTGTTGCCAAAGCAGCTCAATCAAGCCTCGTTTGGGCAACACAGGGGCTGCCAGCCAAATCAAGAGCCGATAGTTTGTTTGAATTACTTTCCTAAATAAATGCTGTGCTTCAGGTACAGGTTTCCTCGCACCGCTGAAATCCCTTTAGCATTTGAATTTCGGACCCCACCCCAACACCCAGATGAAATGCCTAAATTTCATTAAATATTTATAGAAAGCCGTTCCCCATCGTCAGCACTCCTCTCGGCTGACTTTGGAGCACCCCCCAAAACAGCCCCCTGCCAGCTCGCAGCAGGTGGCCACCACAGCACTCAGGGACCATCCTGGGGTCCACCTGCAGGCTTGGGGATGCAGCTGGAGGGTTAGAGCACACAGGGGGTGAGTTTAAACAAATTTGGCTGGCTGAGCGCGCAAACATGCAGGCCTAGCGCGCAGCAGGGTTCACCAAACAGGACCAGCTCAGCGCTGAAAAATTGCTTTTTTAACTAGCTTTCAGGTGGTATGTTCAGAATTGGCAGAGGCGGGCTGGCTGGCAAAAGGCAGGATATCACACAGGGTTGTGGCGCCTGACTCTTGGAAATGCAGTTTAATGGAAGGCTTCACAGCTAATTGTATGTATAAAGGAAATATCTGACAAGGGCAGGTGTTAGCACAGCCTGTTGTACAAACTCTTCTGACTTGGCAACGCTAAGCTACAATTAAGCCTCTTTAAGACAGGCTAGAAGCTGAAAGCAAGCAGCCCTGCAAAACAGCCAACAAAAAACACACCCCTGGCAGAATCAGCCTGTTCCTGGGTAGGAAGATACTCGCCGTCATTTGCTCAGGGGGGGGGGGGGCAGCCAGGGCTCCCCCAGGCTTCCCCCATGGGATCATGAATTTTGCAGGCCAGCAAGCCTGGGAAATTTGCACCAACCTTTGCAGCAGGCTGAAGCACATTTTCAGGTGTTTTCTTCTGACACCCTGTGCTTCTTGTATCATTTTGCTCCAGTCTATACTGAAATGGAAACATGGTCTAATACCGCAGCATCTGCCTCCTAAACAACAGGTATATGTTCTCATGACCTTTCAGGGGAGAAACCAGCTCTGGCGCCTCTATGCTACATCCAGTTGCTTTCAAATGTTGTGCAGCAATGAAGACGAAAATTACGCCAAGTTGTGACCTCATTTTTATCAGGCCAAATCGTCCTGAGGGAAACAAGTTTGAACTTAGATTTGCCCTCCTACCATACTTTTTGGTAACCCATTGATCAGCTCAGCCAAGCTATGTTTGAAAATGAGGAGTTAATGCCCCGCTGCAAACTGAGTATGCTGAGTGGTTGAGGGTGCCTAAACTGGTGGTTCTGCATCAAAAAAGTGAGGGTGGGGCTCTAGGATTGAGCCATGGGCATTTTAGGTAATTTTTGACCATTACCAGGAAAATGGGTGCCAAAACGCCTGCTCTGGCCCAAATTCTGCCCATATTTTGGCTCTCAGGTAGGTTTTAGGTCAAGCCTGATCCTTCGGAGTGAAAAAAGGGGGGGGGGAGGCAAATTTTGGTCCAGAGCACTTAGAGCATGGTCACCTGTGCGCACCTGCTAGGCAAAGTGGTGTGAACAGGGAAACCAGGCAAGCACTGTGTTTGGCCACAACCTGAGTATGAGGACTTGTTCAGCATGCTTTCTAGGTATGCCTGCCGAGTTTGGGGGCCCAGGTGTGCAGGGAGTGACTCCTGGCAAGCAGTGACAGCTGGGCGTTTGACCAAAAGATGAGGCTCTGGTCAGCCCGCCTGAGCGCGTGCTCACTTGATAGACCCATGTTTTTGCACCTGAAGATGAAACTGGAACACTCAGACTTATGTGTGAGGGCCTCCAGGGCCGGATCTTTGAAATTTGAGGGAGTTAGCACATGCTGAGTTTTCAAAATTTGTTTTTATATTTTATTTGTCCCAGCAAAAGTGTTGCGACCCCAGATGGTGCAGTGGTTGGTCTGGAGTTTTTACTCGCCATTTTCCCTGCCAAAATCGAGGTCCGGGGAGCGACTTTCTGGACCCCCGCCCCAGCCCCCCGGACCCCCCAGAATGTGCTCCTGATAAAGTGCCCAGCCATCGCTGCTGGTCAGGTAAGCCGGGGGGAGGCTTCCTGGAGACCCAATTTTGGCAGGGGTTTTGCTTGATTTCTGGCCCCACACCCTGGGTACCCCCCGGCACAAACTGAGTATGCAGAGTTGCTAAGATAGGTCTAGACAAAGGTCCTGCATACTCAGAATCATCTGGTTGCAGTGGGGCATTAACTCAAACCTACTTGGCTGACCTGACCATTGACATAAATCATCCATCAGGTAGTGCCACACATGACCCATTTTGGCGGCCCAGTGCCACACATCCCGAGCGCTGAGTTTTGGCCACCAGCTGCAGGGGGATGAGAAACCCTCGATCTGCGGGGCCACCTCGGTGTAGGGGGTCCCGGCTACTTGGGCCTTAAGCCTAATTTGAACCCACGTGGGGCGGAACTCATCAGCACAACATCGCAGGTTCCCTCACCTTCAGACTTGGTCCCATAGTACAGGCGCACATCCTTGCGCTTGCTCACTTCCAACACACCGCTCTCAATTACAGCCTGGAAAAGGCAGACACAGGCATGGGCTCTTGACCTCAAAAGCAGGAAGGGAACACAGTTGACGTCAGGAAAACCCAACTTCTTTATAAGTACCACATATGACTCATATGATATGAGCAGCAGGGAAGCCAGCACACCAGTCGCGGGGGCAGGGTGCGCGTGGTACAAAGGCAGCATGGTTCCGCAAACCAGGCTCATATGGTCTTGGACAGCATGGTCAAGCTCAAATGGTCGCAATGGGTTGATGTTTCCAATCAGGCATGCAGCACCTAAGCAGTTCACATCTTAACAGGGAACTCCAAGTTGCAAACACCAGCAATGCAGGGGAAAGGTGCACCTTGATAGGACTGATGCCGCTCCCTGTGGCAAACATAAGCACCGTGGGGAATGATGCTGCTGGAATCTGGTCCACTGGGAAGCCTTTGCCCTGAAGAAAAGGAGCAGTGAGTGAGGAGCATCCATTATTCATGGTGAACTGCACTTTCAAATTTGACGGCCCAGGGCTTCCAGGGACAAGGGCTGGCGAGGTCCCAGCCCTCGTTAATCTCCCTAACAGGGAAAGACACATCATGCTGTCACTCTCACCATGACTGGGGACACCTTGAGCTCCGACCCCTCCTTTAGATCACAGATTGCGTCAGCAGCTGTTCCTGGCTGTCGCTTCACAAGGAGCTCGAGCACGCCCTGGTTGTTCACATCCGGGGGCGAGGCGATGGCGAAAAAGCCAGGTTTGCCTTCTGGGTCGACCTTGGCCTGCAAGTGCGACGGTACGATAGAATTGTGACATAAAAAGAGGAAATGCAATGCAATCACCAAGCAAGTTTTCCACTCTTCTAGGAAGGCAGGTCCACATAGCTCCATCCAACTGACCAAGCGCAAGTATTTCCATGGTACCCCCACTGGCTTTCTAATATTTGAGATAAATGATCCGCATGTGTCCTTGTGGACGCCAATTGCAATTTTAAAGACTGTAGATGACATAGGTAGCACTCCAGCTGGTTGGTGCACATGGAAGTACTCATGGCAGCGTTTCCTTTCAGCATCCATTCTATGTCTCTTTTCTGATGGTTGCTGCTGTCCTCATGGCTCTTCGCTGTGCCGGCACTGGAAGGTCACATCGCACAAGGTGGATTCTGCCATAAGCTGGCCGTCTTCACCTGCCCCTTTATCGACAAGCCAGTGCTCATGGTGGGGCTGCCCATCAGCAGCTCTTTGAACCTTATGGTCTGGGACTTGTTGGTAGGGCCCACAGCACCCTGTTTCAGCTTGTAGGCTTCATCTCTGATCCTTGCTTTTACGTCCGAGTTCTCATCATTACTCCTTTGTTTTGACAATGCGAAATATGAAAAATTTGGATTTCGATGGTGCTGTAAGGGCCCTGACGGGGTGGGACGGCAAGAGGGTCCCACACAGAAGCCCCCGGACACCCGAGATAAGTTGGTTTCATGTCGGTTGGGAAAGTCGGATTTCCCTGAGTTCGTGTCGAACGACATGGTATGTCGGAATAAAGGAAACACTGACTCATGGTGACTATGTAAAGCCAACGCACAGACTGCCAATTGCCAACACAAGGAGAGCTGGTCCATTAAGAACCAGGTGGGGCAAAGACAAGGAGAATGACAGAAGTAGGGCCTCCAAAGCTCATGAGCTGTAAAGGATTGCCGTACAAAATATGTAGGGTTGGCCAAATCCGTAGGTGTATAGTATACGTAGAAAACATGGGTACGGAAATACGGGTATAATACAGACCTCGCCCCCTTGTAGTGTGTGAAAAGTGTAGAGAATACAGGTACGGAATACGGCATAAATACAGTATTTATACGTATTTGGGATCGTAACAGACGGAACTGGCCAACCCCAATAACTTGGATTACTCTGCACCCCTGAAGAAATATTTTTTACGCATCCCACCTGAATCCCGCATCCCCCTCAATATTTGTTTTTGGGTGTCCCGCAGGTTCCCTGTGGGGCAATCAGCCCGCAATTGCCCTGATACTGCTCATGCAAGTGGAGACCTGCAGGATACACAATCCCGCACGCTCTCTTTAAAGGAAAGCTGCTCTTGGTAAGCCCATGAATTCCAGCCACACACAGTCGCACACACTGCTTCAACTATTATTAAGACGTGCTCAGTAGACATAATCCTTCACACCTCTAGGAATGCGCTGCTTTTCAATTTAAAAATAATGGAATCCTCCTACATAAAAAGAACTGCTTTTAAGCCTCCTAAATATGTGTACGCCACTGTTTATGTGCTCATCTGATGCTGACCAAACAATTTAAACTGCTGCTTGACCTGAAACCTCCTGCTGCTACTTCTCCTCGTGAGGAGGCTCCTCACTGAGGCTCAGCAACCTTCACATTTTTGGATTTGAGCTGTCGATGCCCCCCCTGGGGATCAAGAACCTTTTGCTCGCAACCATGAAAATCTTATAAACAATTAATTATCAATGTCACGCACTTTCCTGAAGGTTCAGATATGGTTATTTTTCTAGTGTCCGCAGTCATCCTGCACCCCTTACAAAAATTTTGCGGGATATACAGCAAGTAAAATTCGAATTCCTCTCAACAAGTGTCAAGCAACCCAGATCAGGCAACAATGCATCCACCATGTTTGGATCTCTGACGAATGCTTGACAAACATTCTTTCTTGGGCACAAGGGGCCAGTGGGAGTTGCGTCCTAATGCCAGCTCAGGCCTGTTAACCATGCCATAGACACCCCCAGCTTTCAACCTTGCTCCTTATAAATAGGTTGGGCAGGCCTAGCAGGGCAAATATGTGTCACATGACTATCATCCGCAGGAAACTGCTCACAGGGGGCCAAGGCCTTTTGTCTCCTCCTCAGTCAAGATGTGCCCATGACATGCTCTGCCTGCACATCGGTGTCCATATGTGAACTGGTTATCCATACCTGGATGAACATGCCAGGTTTGGTGTAGCCAGTAGCCAGCGAGCCCACATCCACAAACACTTGATGCGC
Source organism: Dunaliella primolecta (assembly GCA_914767535.2). Classification (NCBI taxonomy): domain Eukaryota; kingdom Viridiplantae; phylum Chlorophyta; class Chlorophyceae; order Chlamydomonadales; family Dunaliellaceae; genus Dunaliella; species Dunaliella primolecta. The sequence goes on from OU611752.1 coordinate 7,914,785, forward strand.
CTGAGGGGTCACCTCCCGATTGCGCAGCACCTGTGTATTTGAATAATCAAACTTTGCATCTGCGAGTCCTTGAGATTGTGCTTGCGTATATTGAATGATCACATTCATGTGATTGTATTGTCACGCCTGTCATGTTGCTCACTTAACATTCACAGCTATGGTGGAGGGAGCCCAAAGAGCAACAAATTTCATGTTGGCTCCTCAGCTCAGCCTAGTAGAAGCATTCATGAACGGCGTTTCCGTGCATCAGTGGAAGTGATCAAGCGCGGTGTGTGATGCTGAGCTTGACGACAGGAAATAAAAGAGCATGGAGCATCCTATGCCATGTACCTTGGCAGAGGTGAACTCCACTGGCGCTCCCCAGTTGGCCCTGGTCACCACCTGCTTGCGGCTGGCAGGCCCTCGAACTGAAGGGGAGCACACCGATTTATGGAACTCCCTGCAGGATTGGAGTTGCGGGAAAGAAACAGCTGAAGCAGCGCCCATTGTGTGCACGCGCGCGCATGTGTCGTGTGTGTGTGTGCGTGTGTGTTTGCATGTGTGTGTGTGTGTGTGTGCGTGTGTGTTTGCATGTGTGTGCGCGTGTGTGTGTGCGTGTACTTGTAGATGTGCGTGTGTATCAGCAGAACAAAAAGTCACTGAATGCTTGTTCACCACTTGTACGCATATGCCCTGGAGGTCGACATCAATCACCTTGTACACCAGCATGCTTGACACTGCTTGCGGAGCTTGTTCTCACCCCAGAAAAGATGCAGGCTGGGATCAGGGCAAGCCTGCGTATGATTGCTGTGCTGGCAGAGCGGCTGCTCACCTGCTGGTCAGGCTGCAGCTCAGGGAGGAGGAGGGGGAGAGGGCGTGTAGTGCCCGTGCGGGGGTTGCACGAGCAGTTCTCCTGCCAGCCACCATTTGCTGGCATGGGCTGCTGCACTGTGTCTTGAGGCTGTTCACACCCAAGGAAGTCCTGAGCTGCATGCTGGCAGAGTGCAGGAGCCTGAAAAGGAAAAAATAGGGATTGATGCTTCCAGCATTCAGACATCCGTGAGCGTTCTACAATTTCCTTTGAGAATATGTGTGCATGCATGTATGTGTGCGTGAGCACCTGCACTTTCGCATGAAATGGGTAAATTGAGGCTTGATTCGTAAATCAGGCTTGATTCATGATGGAAATTAGGTACTTTGCTCTGTGCGAGCATGCATGCATCCATGCACGTCCATGTACATCCATGCACGCAGTGTGTGTGTGTGAGAGAGAGAGAGAAAGAGAGAGAGAGAGAGAGAGAGAGAGAGAGAGAGAGAGAGAGAGAGAGAGAGAGAGAGAGCTAATGGGGTGAACTTGCACCGTGTACAAAGAGCCTAACATCCAGAGTAGTTCACACCTTTTGCCAAGTGATGCGATTACGATTATCTTTTATTATATTGCACTGATGCACCTTTTAGGAGCACATATGTCGAGACTCAAATCGAGACGTGCTCCTCTTTGTAAATTTAAGATGGTGACACCGTAAAGGATTCTCAGGAATTTATGCGAACAACAGTACACTTAGCATCTGGTGAGGTGAAGCGTGCATCAGTAGCTCCCATGCAGAAAGAATGACAAGCTCGTCCTCACAGCGTGATGAGCCTTTGCATGGCCAAAAGGTGAACTTGCATCAGGTTTTTGGATGGCAGAAGGGCGCAGCGCAGCCAGCAAGGAACAGGTGGGTGCACAAGTCAATATTCACCATAAGCGCAAGTACATGAAGCTGAGGCGTGATGATTTGCAATTCACTTCCCCTGCAATTCCCAGGGAGGAAGCGTATGCGAGGTGTTCACAGGAGGTGGTGGCTCTTGCTAAATGTCTGGACAGCACAGGGCTTTTCTGGTTCATGTCTTGCAGCCAACCCTTTTTAGCCCTGCAGGTGAGCAGGCTTGTGGCAAGAAGAGTGCAGAAGCTTGTGGCTCGGGTGCATACTTCAGGCTGCATTTGTTGCGTGTGTTGACCTTCAATGGGCAAGTCATGTTTTCATTGTCTGCATGGGCCTACATTTCGTGTCCTATTAATAAACATATGACCTTAAATGAACTGATACTAACAATTAAGACATGTTCAAGTGGAAAACAAGATGACCCGTGTTTCCTCCGTTGCTCACCATCCTTTGACATGCCTTGTCTTGAGATCATCTCTCCTACAAACCTCAGAACCAACCTCATGACATGCGGTTCTCATTTCAGTGTTTTAGAATGGCATTGCTTGGCTTTGAGATACAGAACCGTCAACTTCACCCTGCAGAAATGTTGCTCGATTGAGCAAGGAAAGAAGACGGGCTTCGATGGCATCATCTCTGACCTCAGGAGTGCCACGAATGTGCAGCTGGAGCAGTTGCAAAAATGGTTTGACAAAAAAGCTTCCTGAACCATGGAAATTAGATCCCCTGAAACCCACTTTACGCCTAAGTTCAGTTGCTGCTTGCGTCCCCCAGAGCACACACTTTTTGAACTCGTAGCGCAATTTTCCATGCACTCTTGACTCCACCGAGCTCTTTTGCAATTATTCATGCGACATGCAACAAGTTGTAGGACAAAAGCAAAAAAACGCTTAAAATGCGATTTCTGAACCCTCATGACGTCCCTGGCTTCTATCTAAGCATGTTCTCAAGGTGCTCTCGTGAGTACCTTTTTCCTCCGTGATTTGGTTATCCGTGCATGGGACCAGGTTACTGCTGGAACCTCGTAGGTACCAGCTCGGTAAGTGTAGACTTGATGGTGGGGACTTTGGTCCTTTCCTGAATGCATGCAGCCTTGTGGCAAGCGTAAGCTTTTCAAATTTTTCTTACCTTGGTTGTGTACGCTTTCTCCTGCTGACATGTTTCTTTTGACAAAGCTGTCCTTGGCTAGGTAGCCTCGTTGTGTCAGGCTACTGGTCAGCCCAACATATGTTCTGGCATGTTTTGGGGGCCCCACCAAGTCTGCTGGGCAATGCCAGCCTGGTGGATTCATAGTGCCATGCCCCATTATTTCTTGTCTCTACCTTATTTTTCTGGGAGAGTAGACACCATCACTCTTCTTTTGTCACAGAAAATGCCGCTGAAAGGTACCCTACTTGCATGGTTAGCTTCTGATACCTGCATGCATGGGTTTTGGGATTTGTTGTCAATCAATTACCAAACTTTTTACTCACTGCCAGTGTGATTACGATGGTCACAAAATACTTCCTGCATTCAGGATGGATTTTGTCTTTAAGTTGGGTTGCCAAGCGAAGGATAGGATAGGATAGGATAGGGTTCAAAAGCTGTACCTGCCAACAAGGGCAGCTTAGCTGAAGCAAAAAGGTCCCCGTAACTAAACCAAATCAATTGTGTACAAATGTCAACTGACTGTGGAAAGACAGCCTTGTGCCGAGTTCAGAAGTGTCAACTGCTGTAAAGAATCCCATGCACTGTCTACATGAAACAAGCATGCAAAGTCATGCACACAATGGTTACAATGGGAGGTGACCTTCAGCCAGGTCGCTTGGCTGATTAGCTTGTGGCTGGTGTCTGCCAGCCAAAAACAAATCCATAAGCTCAGACATGTTAAAGAAAAGCTTAGTGTTTCGCAGATGAAGGAATTGAGAAACAATTTCAGAACTCATGATATGCCATCCCATGCACACAAACTCCATCAGGTTGCAGTGTCAGGTACCAGAAAAATACACTGTGCTACCACATGATGCACAGAAAAAAAGAGAACAGCATAACTCTGAAAAAGGTTCAGGAGACCAAGTCAGATATGTTCATGATATGCTTCGTACTTGCAATGCTTCAAGAAGGGTGAATGTCGATGCAGCCTGGTACGTGTACATTTTATGAAATATCAGGAACATTGCATTGCCTGACCAAGAATCTACAGGGGCAGCTCATTTGCAGCTAACAAGGAAAACATATAAGCTGCACCAAACCAAGCACGCCTGAAAACATGCCGCTTTCTGTCTGTCATTCATGAAAAAGGAGCAGGCAACGGAAGGTAACAAGTTTACAGGTTGCAATGGAAATACTCCCTACATCAATGAAGGAAAAGAAGACAGATTGGCTCAAAGAGCTCGTTGGATTTGTTACGATGAGAGTCTGGTTTGACAAGAGTGTGCTGCAAGAAAAAAGGGGAAAAAAGGAAAACTACATAGGCAGTGAAAACTCGCCCCACATCAAAGTAAGTTGAATTAGTGGAACACTGGGTATAAACCCTCACGATTGCACGATTGGTGGATGGGATTCAAGGCTCTTTTGAGCCAATGAGTCCCCTTTTCCTTAGTCGTAGGTCCCATGGTGGAGGCCAACTTGCTGGTGTAGACTTCTGTGCCACCTCTTCCTCTTGGTCTGTGTGGTGGGGCCCTGCCTTTCAGGTGACCTTTCCTAAATGCACGCGGCCAGACTTGGCAAGCGTAGTCTTTCTTTCTTTCTTTCCCTTTTCCTTAATTAATGTAGGGAGAGTTTCCTCTGCCTACGTAATTTTCCTTTTCTTGTAATAACAGACAAAAACTTGTAGTAACACCATCCTTTTGTTATCTAAGCATAAGCTCAGTCAAGCCCGCTTATAAAGAAGCCTATGTCTAGGGTTGGTCATTTCTGTACAAATAAGCTGTATATATCAGCTTTTTGGCAGGGAAATGCAATACTTATGGCCCTGTCTCCTTTCTCTGCCTGCCGCGCTTCTCTCAGTCTGAACTTTGAGGTGGGGTGGTCATCCTGTAATTGAACCAATGTGGCCCCCTTTCCTTAGTTGATGTAGGGAGTGTTCACTGCCTGCGTGGGTTTTCTTTTCTATGGCCCTCTCCCAGGCTGTCATCAAATAGACAGCGCACTCCACATGCTCTCAAGCTGCCAAAATCTCCAGCATGAATACCGATTGCCACAATGTTGTTGGAAGAATGCTCACTCAAGCTCTTGGTGAAAGCCCTTGGGGAGCTCGAAAGCTTCATGCTCATTCTGTCATGTATGCCAACACTGAGCACACCCTTAACCAGTTTAAACAACTGGGACATGACCACCAACGCGCCAATAAACTTGCTTGCAAACTTCATGCCCATTCTGTCATGTATGCCAACAGGCTTGTTACCACTAAACATGCTATTAAAAACAAGAATACTTCTTGCAGCCAGGTTATGGAGCCGGGTGCTTCCAAAAACCCTCCAGATCCCCATTAGGATATTATTTTTGTAGTCTTCGTGGTGGAGGGGACTCACGGCTCTTTTGAGCCAATGTGTCTCCTTTTCCTCAATTGATATAGGGAGAGTTTCCTCTGCCTACGTAGTTTTTCTTTTTTTTTCTGTCCAGTATGCTTACAAACTTGCTAGCACCAGACGAGCTCTCGAGAAGACTTCTTCCAACTCCCATCAGCATGACCAGACACGGGCTGCTGCTAGTAAACCTCCTGATCCTCACTGACTTCTTTCTTTTGTTACTATTGGTGAAGAGGTTACACGGTGCCTCGGCCCTAGGTATCCTCTTTTCCTTAATTGATGTGGGGAGTGTTTTTACTGCCTTAATAGTTCTTCTTTTCTTTTCTTGGGGAGCTAGCTTGGTAAACACAGACATAGGGAGTGATGATAGGTTACATCGCCATATCCGCCTACAAGGGCAGCTGAGCGGAAACACTGAGGCCTGTAATCAGACCTGGCCAAAGAACGCTCAACTCACAAAAATTGGACTGGAAAGAAAAACAAAATCATGTTTGTTGCGGTCTGGTGTTTGTAATAGCATGAGGTAAATTATGCTTATTATCATTATGTTGTTAGCGAAGGCTCTTGCGGGTCAAAACTTATACACATGGATGTAGGCAGCGCAGACCGTCTTGCTTAGCACGACCTGCACATCACTGAGCAAGTATTTAACCATTTTATACCTCCCTACCTCTTTGACCCCAGCATTCCTGATCAAGCTAGACGCACCTCCAGCCGCCCTGATGCTATCTTGGTCACTCCTTGCCCTACTAACCCAAATAGACCACCTACCCCCTCGTCACATCGAGTACTCCGCAGTATGAGACGTATTGAAGAAGTAAGAAGCAGCACAACTCCAGCCAACTTGAAAAAAGGAAAGGAAAGTCTACGCTGGACAGCAACCAGCGTGCATTTAGGAAAGACCCAACAGTCAGCGCTGAAACTGACAGTGAGTCCCACCAACTAAAGGCATAGCTAGAAGCAACCAAGCTAATGTGGGTCCGGCGGGTTGTCAGCCATCCATCCAGGTGTGCGCCTGGCTCTCCTGCAAGCAGCCCATTCCACAGCCCCCTCCCCCAATCCCCCATTGCTTGAGTTACTGAAATAGATGGCATGTTTGGTGTTGTCAATATTTGTTAAGGTTTTGGCAGCATGAAGGTGAAGTTTGGTTTCAATCTTGTGGGCCTTTTCTTTGGTTAAGCCAAGGTTACAGAGGGGATCAATAGTGTAGGGGTTGTAGATAGCTCCAGCAACTCCAATGAGGATAGTGTGTAGAGTGACTCTGTTATTGCGGTGTGAACCTCAGAAGGTTTTTGTGCGTAAGTTCTCGACAGTGTTATTGTGTTGATTTTGTGCAATCAGGAGTGTTTGTTCAGGTTGGTGTCTGAGCAGGATTTCAGCTCAATGAGGTGAATGTCTCTGTCTCTGGGGTTGAGGTCCTTTGGGTGGAGCCTCTGCCTTCAAGGGGTAGGACTATAATGCCATCAGGGCGACTGAGTTGTGTATAAACTTTGGTGGCCGTCCAGATGGGAAAACCAAATGTGGATTATTTCTTTTAACATCATCAGGAGTTTCCATGTCCTGGGAGCGCAACTTTTCTGTATTGCATGCATCCATGGTAAAAATGTAAGGTCCAAAGCCTCTTTTGCTGAGTGCTTCACCACAAATGCTCGGTGCTTGATGATGACGAATTATGTTCATCCAGTTGATGTGTGGGTGGGTGCTTCTGAGTAGGGTATGGGAGGTGCATCAGGTGCACCACAAAGAGGGCTATAAACTTTCTAGCACCAACGTGCTCTTGAGAAGACTCCTCTCAACTCTCGTCAACAAGATCAGGCACGGGCTACTGCTAGTAACCCTCCTGATTCCCATTGACTTATTTCTTTTGTTTCTCTTGGTGAAGGGGATACACGGTGCCTCGGCCCTAGGTAGCCTCTTTTCCTTAATTGATGTGGGGAGTATTTTCACTGCCTGCGTAGTTTTTTCTTTCTTTTCTTTTTCTTCTTCTTCAAGAAAGCTGGCTTTTAACCAGCAAGCATCTGCAATGCTGCCTGCATCGACATTGAATGTGCATGTTGCCAGATGTGCAACTATCCCGGAGGCCTGGAGCCTATTAAATTCGAAACCCCCCTACCTTGACATGTACATTTGTGATGCCTGCCAACGCACTTACCATTGAAATACCTGACGAAGCTTGGTTGCTATACTGACGAGCAAAGACAAGAGGTCCAAGTAGCTGAAACTTGGGCTTGCCCTGCTTGTGCTAGCCTCAACAATGAAGATAAACTCAACAGAGAAATGATTTATAAAGAAGAGCTACTTTTTTGTTACACGTAGTCCATCATGGGGAAATGGCGATTTCCCTAGGACTTTTAGCAAGAAAAGACAAAACACATGTTAGCTGGCAGGAAAAGGGCAGAAATGCTGGAAGCCCTAATGAGGGAAATGCAGGAAGGACACACTCGAGTGGGTAGAGCTTAGTGGCAGTTTTGGCTATGCCCTCAGGGCGCTAAAGGAACAAACTTTCTATATTTTTTCTAACTGGGAGAGCAACAGGAATCGAACCTGCCCATAGACTCCAGTTGTGGTGACAACTACCACAGTTGAAAAGCGCCTGTCAAAGACTCAGATCATCAATCATGTGATCATGCAAGCATGCAAGCTTGTATACCAAACACTCTGTGTAACAACACACATTAGCAAAAGAAAGGAAAAGCTGGATATCATCGTGGGAGCCAGAACAAGCAATCTGGCCAACCTTCCACCAGAGCATGCGATAATTTGAAGCCCAGCAAAGCAAACCCAATCTCCTCCTACCCACAGCGGGCCTAGCCCTCTCCAAACTAGAGAGTTAAGGATTCAAAAAACCGGACATAAGCAACACCAGGAAACAGAAATTAGACACAGAACATTGCAACAAAATTATCTTTGATATACATTCCACAAATTCACAAACAGATATTAAACCCACCTTCTCATGCGAATTTTGGATCCAGGAAATTGACCTTGTCAAACACAACCCCAAGCCACCCCCTAAACAGACTCCAACAGATACTGCAACCCATACTCCCCCTTCAACTATCCCACCTACCCTTATCCTCCCAGAAATTTACAGGTCAAGGGTGGCGTGTATCTACAATACGGACGGCAATGCGTTGGGATTATCACTCCTGATAGCTCTGATATCTTCCACAAAGCATTCCACAAAGCCAAAACACTTGGCTTACACAGTAGTATCTGCCCCCCTCCAGCAAGCTTTGCATGTAAACTATTGGGACTCCTAGCCCACAAGACTAAATTGGACAACAAATATCAGAACAAAAGGATAAAATACTCATTTTCACGGACGCTTCCAACCTACATTTACAATGCCTTTCAAAACTGGACACACGCCACCCAAGAGAAAATGGCCACTCCCTTGGACTACAACACTCATTACCTACATTACTGGAGCTCTGACCCCCGTGACATTATTTTTGGTGCCCAACACAATTCACTCTCATCCAGTTTTACGGGGATTTCCATCTGCCACCCCATCTATGACGATCAGGCCATGGCATCAACCCTGCGACATGCTATCTACTCTGCCATCCTCAATACAGAGGCTACGACCACCTTCATGTTTCTACCAGCAACTTGCTTGAAGCAGTAAGCTGATGACAACCAATACCCTCTCAAAACTTCTCACTGCTTACCAAAACCTTTGCCACAAGCTTGGGACTATTCCAAAAGATGAACTTACCAATGACAATCCCCAATCCTGGCCTAGCCAGGAAATAACTCTCCCTCAGCATACCTGGGACCTTCGAATTATTACAGTCTGGAATGCAGCTGCAAGAGTCCACTTAAATAACCAAACCCTACCTGGCTCCAAGGTTTAGCCAGGGATATTCCTAAAGCCAAGTGGTTAGGAATATGAGCAACGACCCCTTCCGAACGCAAGGCACGCTGTTATGCCTCGGATAGGGAATGTGAAAAGCTTCCCTGAAAAGCAGATCGCCAAGGTCCCCCATAAATCAGCTGACATAGCTGCCCCTATTCCTTGTCATTCCAATCCAAATCTCCAGCTCAAAGTTCCAAGTTGGAAGTCCTGGGCCTACACAGACGGCAGCTGCCAGGCTCAGGACGGCAAGGCAGTTATAGGTGCAGGCGTGTATCATCCTATAAGTGACCTATAAGTGAAAAAAATTAGTTGAGCCTAATGGCGCTGGTATTACCAGCACCATAGGAAGAGATGGACTGGCTGCAATTGCTGCTGCACTCCTATAAGTGACTCCTCGTGTATCATCCTATAAGTGACCTATAAGTGAAAAAATTTAGTTGAGCCTAATGGCGCTGGTATTACCAGCACCATAGGAAGAGATGGACTGGCTGCAATTGCTGCTGCACTCGCTCACAAATACACACGTAATGCCATGGACAGCCTCAGCTCATGAGCAGAAGTGATCACTTCACCAACTCAAAAAGCAAATTCTGTATCCAGAGAAGCACAGGCATCATGTACAAGGAGATGTCTAAAGACAATTTCAAACCTTGCCCGCACCTCTTAAGGTCACATATTTTTCTATGAGGTCAAACCTTATGCTGGAATAGCTGGGAATGAATGGGCAGATACTATTGCTAAGTATAAGGCTTGTTGTCACCACGCGGCAGCGGCGTGCAGCAGAAAGCAGCAGCGGCAGCAGTGTGGGGTGGGGTGTGAGCTAGCAGACTCTCGGAGGTTTGTTGCACAACTGAGCCCTCAAGCGAGGAGCGTGCTTCTTTTGTGTTCAACTGTGCACATTATGTGCTTGCTAAAATTGCAGGGAAGATATTAAGGATTGATGCAGGTCATAACCAGGGCTCAAGTAACCTGTTACTTGCCTACTAGGAGTAGTACTGTTTTACAGTAAAATGCCAGAGGGGGGCGACCGAGGCCTGAAATGCGGGTCCTTTTGAATGTTCCCAGAGCAAGTTGCCCCCGACTGGCAAGCTTCAAATTTAGTTCCAAAATATAGTTTCCTTTCCAACGCACCTGAGTTGAAAGTTTGCCAGTCGGGGGCAACCTGCCTAATCAGCCGCGGCGTGAACCCTACTTTTTGACACCCAGCTAGGCACATCTGACCCGCCAGACCACAAAATTGGGTGATTTATAGTGTTTTGGAGTCCTTATACCAAAAGAATATCATTGCAAAAATAATGGAATAAAAATACCCAGTGGATGAGGTACATAATTTCAGCCATTTCCCTTGAAGGAAATCCAGCACAAGAGGTGCCAAAAAGATCAATTGTTGACTTCCTTCTTTCCTATTTTTGAATATGCAGGATGTTAGTAATGTATATGTTGGTGACAAATACAATAGTTTCGGAGTGAAAAGTGTCCTGAGGTGGAGCTGTGGGCCATTGTTTGGTGATCTGAGGCCAGGAGAATGACCTGGGAACCTCTGATTTTCCTGATTTTCCCCCCTGATTTTCAATATTCGGTGATTATGATAATTTATGGATTTATAATGGTTAACATAATTAAATGTGAGGAAGAAAATTGGAAAAGAACATATCCAGTCACTGGACCACGGTGGTATAGGCCAGTTGATCCCCTCTGGTAAAACGCCTACTGTTTCTAGTCTTTTGGGTTTGTGGTGTTACATGTCAGCCAGACCACAAATAGGATAACCACCCATGATTGCATGTAAACAGGAATTTTTCAAAACCTACCGGGCAAGGCTCAGTGTACCCACATCATGATGATCCTCATAGCTCACATTTTCCATAGAATAGGAGTGTCAGACAGTTGAAATTCCAAAGCTCCAAGGTTTCGCCAGCTCGAAATTGTATGCTTTCCATGGCTTAATGCATGCATTTTTACATGCCTGTGTGCATTCATCTTGGCAGGGTTTGTGCATCGTTTTTATAAGTTGAAGCTTCTGATTTCCTTGACGTAACACTTCCTTGAAATTGACCGATGTCCATTCATAAGCATATGCATTTTCCCTTGTTTCTTTGCCCTTCCAAAGATTGAACTTTTTGTAACACACACGCGCATGCACACACACGCGCATGCACACACACACATGCTGAATCCAAGGAATATTGATTCTTGGAGATCCCAGTTCAGCGCTTAAGCGCCAGTACCTCTTGGCGCTTGTTTCAGCCTGTCTCATCCAAAGACAAGGCAGGATAGTCCGGACATTTGTTTTAAATGCAAGCTCTGGCAGACATTTTTCCATTTGCTCATCACACTATTCAGCTGAAGCTGGAGCCCTAAGGACAGATCACTCTTTGCAACAAGTGTGGGCAGGAGTTGTGGAGGGATTGATTAAAGCTGTAAAAGTGGTGAAGTTAGTTTGGTCCAGATACTTTTTTGTCTAGGTTGACCTGCTCGCGTGTTGAGCACACACTTGAGGTTTTTTACTTGTTATGTTCTGCAGCATTTATGAAACCTGCTTCTCCACCTCCCACATTTGCTTCATGTATAACAGCAAAATGGCAAGAACAGGTGGAAGATGCATTGTGCTATTATTTACTTGCTGATGACGCTCATATGAAGACTCTACATGTTCACAAGTAAATCCAGCAAGGCGTGCACTTAATGTGTCGGTACCAGTGCTCTAAGGGCTGTTCCACAGGCTTCTGCGTGTTCAGCAGTTGCTAGCAGCGTGGTCAGCAGTTGCTAGCAGCTAGTTAAGCAAGTCTGCCAGGATGCAGTCTTTAGTTGTGCTCAGCAGACAGCTGCTGGGCATGGCTTTCCTTGGTTGGAAGGCTGACAGTGCTGACTCTCCTTGTTTTAGAAGGTCTGGAGCCCCAGTCTTTCGGTTATCATCCTGCTTTCTTTTCTCGTTGCTGGACCTATCATCTTTCTCTGCCTGCCGTACTTCTCTCAGTCTGAACTTTGTGGTGGGGTGGTCATACGGTCTGCGCACCAATGTAGCCCCCTTTCTTTAATTGATGTGTACATACATAGGGAGTGTTTCACTGCCTACCTAGTTCTTCTTTTTATATTTTTTTCTTTCAGCCCATGATTAACAAAGGAAGAAAGAAAGATCTACGCTTGCCGTTTGGCAGCATGCATTGAGGAAAGAGCCTCCAACGACTCCCATCGATAGAGGGCACTATCACCTCACATCGCTTGATGCACACTTGCTTATTTTGACAAGATAATGTGGTAGTTTCAACCAGCGATTAGTTCCAGCGCTAGAGCACTATTATGGCAGTCCATGCTGAGCATTGCACATCACTTTCCTCCCGCCATGTTCAGGTCCCAATGAATTGCAAGACAGCTGAGATTGCAAGGGGACGTTTGTGTTGAGCATTTTTGAGTGTGCAACACTCCTCTCGGGGAAAACTGCAAAACTGGAATGATACGTTGGCAATGATGGCATTTCCTACGACAACAAGGGGAAAGGAGACAGGCTTGAAGAACTTTGCGTTTCCTTCAGAAAGAAAATGAATAACTACGTAGGCAGAGGAAACTCTCCCTACACCAATTAAGGAAAAGAAGACACATTGACTCAGAAGAGCCGTGAGTCCCCTCCACCACGAAGCTACAAAAAGAAGACCCTAATGGGGATCTGGAGGGTAATTGGAAGCAAAACTAAAAAATTGAAACAAAAAAGACATGACGGGATCTGGATAGTTCTTAGCAGCATTGCGCTGAGGCAACTGTTTTTGCTTTCATGAGAACGTCTTGAAAAATGTTTGGTGGTAGTGATGATGTGCGGAACAGTTGAGTAGGAGGACAAGATCTGGACAGAGGGAGCACAAAGCCTGCGTGCAGGACCTAGTTGGGTTGTTTGATTGGAGGACTTGCAGGAAGCCATCAATCACCTCACCAACCTGGAGGACGTTTGTGCAAAATCATCAAACAGGCTCAATCACACTTAAGGAAACCAGCTAGAGTTACAGTAGAGGATGCAATTGCAAAGGAGTTTAACGAAATCCTCCGATGAAGCCACGACGCCTCACTTCCATTTGCAGTGGCAGAACAAAACAAACAACAAAAAATATCTTAGCTGAGGCTATTGAATATGCGTCACAGCCTGCAATTTGCAGGTACCTCTATTAAATACTAAAGCAGGCGCGTTATTTACAGCAGTAGTGGCACCTCTAGAGTACTCAGCACTTGGATAGAAGGTTACAGTAGGTTACAGAAGCAAAGAAGGCCTCCAATCAACATGATTAACTGCTGGCCTGCTCATAATAAGAAAGAAGTTCAGAAAGAAAAAGATACAGTTTGTTGTTGGTTTGATCATGGATGCAAAAACTTCAAAGGATTATGCATGGTACACGGTAGAAGACAGGTATGGAACCGTCTGGGAAGAGGCACTGGAGAGTGAAAGATAAGGACCAGAGAACAAGGAAGCACACTTTAATTGGAGAAAGCAGACCCGGGGGTTGTACATTCAAAAAGAGCATGCTGTTCCTGTACCTGAATAGGAAAGGAAAGGAGAGGGATACACGGCTGTACCTGCCTACGAGGGCAGCTTAGTTGGAGCAAAGAGGTGCATGTAGAGAGTATAAATGCCAACTAAAAAAGAAAATCCTGGTACCAAGTTCTGGAGTGTCAATTGCACCAAATAAGCTGCAAACATGTGAAAAATACAGGCTTATTGAAACGGGCATGTGAAGATTGTGCACGCGAACTATAAGTGCATCAGGATATTAGTGAAGGTCAGAACACCATAAAATGCGCGGTACTTCTGGCTGGATCCTGATCAATGTTTAGCAGAGTTGAAAACAGCATACCTCTGGAGCCGTGGGCTGCCAGAAACCCTTCTGCTGCTGATAGCCAGGAGACCAGCAGGCTGGGCTCCAAGGTCATCATGGAGCTAATGTCAATGATGAGGGGGCCTAGCCCATCCACAAAAAGGATTATTGATGGCGATGGAAAAAGGGCCCATTGGGCCAGAGATGTGCGTGGAAATGCAGGTGCAGATGCACGTGCTGTCCCCCTCGCAGCCTCTCTACTCTCCATCCCCTTGGTACCCAGGGCAACAAAACAACATGAGCAGTAGTTAGCAACATTCAGGGAGGGTGCAATTAATAGTATCCAGTCTTTTGCAGCATTTTTCATGCAATTTCTGGAAACAAAATTCCCATTTACTGGCAGTGATTGTGAAGCAATTCTTGTGACTTAGATGATCTTCCCTGGCCCTTTCTTGTAAGCTGCAAACTAGTAAGCGGGCAACATGTGTTGCCTGCTTACCACTGATGGTTGATTGCAAAGAAGTTCTTTTGTGCAAGAAATCACAGTTCAGGTTTCTAGTCCATTATTCAAAAACCAGCAGCTGCAAACAGAACCGCAAGGATATTTCCATCTCAATACTCAGTATTGGTCTGACCAATTTCTGAATTGGTAACCATCATCTGATTTCTGCCCTTACTACAATTTAGAAATCGAGAAAGTCTTTTCTGAAGGATTTTTCTGGACCGATTATTGAGAAAGTGATGTTGTCTGGTTTCCATTAGATTTCCAAACTTTAGGAATCCACACACATGAGTAATCCACACAGTAATCGTGGTAATCACATCTGGCAATGAAATATCATGTTTCATTCAATTCAAGTTGATACCACTCCGGCACAGCAGTTTTTTTGCTTGACCGAGAGACCTTTGGCACCACTCAAAATAACGATGCCAATTTCATTCAAAGAGGTACGAAGTAGGAAAACTTGATATCCCAGTTTGAAATCTTCCCTAAGTCAGGAATCCAGTTGTAATTTTGTTTAAGAATGACCCATGACGCATGATGAGCCTTGATGATGAGGCCCTACAGCTTACTATCCAGAACCTATCCTTATTGCATTGAAAAAAAAACACTCAGGTAGCGAAAATACTCCCTACAAACATCAAGGAAAAGGAGCAGAGGGGGCTACCTGAGCATATGACCAAATGTCCTTTTTTCTTGCATTTTAAGTGCGCCCACTTGTGAGGACCATATTTTGTGTTACACCAGATTGATATGGTATCAACCAGCGCTGTGCTTCAGAGAATTTGTTTGACTAGGCTTGTGCACACAACTGGAGCCTTTCAGCATGCTAAAATGCTCAGAACCACACTGGGCCCTTTTGCTTTGCTACTTGATGTTGAATTCCTTGAGACGCAATTTGAAACTAGTCGCTGAGACGCTGAGACGCTATCTTTGAACAAGTGAACGTTTGTACATATATCCTGCCTCCATGCTGTGTGATTGCTCGTTTGAAGACTTGTTTTCAAGTGTGTGGACACCAAATGTCAAGAATGTACATGTGGTTGGGATTGCTCTGGTGTAGATTTGGTTCCGAGATCTAACTATAAATTGCTTGTTTTATTTGCCCTAATTGCCCGACGTAAGGTTAGTGGCATGGTGGTGAGTTGCTGCCACTTGTGGTACATAGTTGTATCACCTTGACGCTCTCTGCCTCTGACATGCTCCGCCTCTTATAAGTAAAAAAGGGCTAAGGTCAATTGTCAGCCATCTGTAAGAGCAATCAAGCTGAGTTACAAGAACTACTGACGTGATGCCAGCTTGTGCCATTAAGAAACCTTCTGGTTTTCACAAAATTGGCCTCTACACCATTCACAGCCACTTTATCTGATTGGGACAATTCTAGGTATAAATGTAGCAGGCATTACAAGTTACCGGAGCATATGCTCAGATTTATGTAAGTCGCCCTGTGTGCTTAGATAGACTTGCGAAAACTCACATGGGGCACGTAAACCCTAATTCGGTGCTTCTGATGGGAAAATGGGTGAAATCGCCACATAACACCAACTACTGGGCCTTTTCACTCCATAATTTTTGCAATGATATCATATCAAACTAATGGTTAGTTTGTTACAAGGACCCTAAATCAATAAAAAGCACCCAATTCAGTGCAGTGGTTGGTCTGATATGGAGTTTTGGTGGTGAAAACTAGGTTTCACGCCGCAGCAAATTAGGCACGTGCACCTCCATTGGTAATTTTAAAATCTTGGTCTTACAGGAAGGAAACAGGCTACCAAAGGATTAATAAAACAAAGGAAGCCAAGTTTCAGCGTTAACAGTTGGGGTGCACCTATGCAAAGAGCATTAAAACAGGCAATTTGGGGCCTCAGCTGACCCCCTCTGGAAAAGGAGACACATTAGCTCAAAGAGCGGGGAGTCTCCCTCACCAGAGGGTCAGAGGGAAACTTATGTGTGTTGGTGGGTTCCTGGCAGCACACGGCTCCAGGGTGCCAGGGTTACGGCGAGTGTTATTGTTTTCAATGGCTCGTCTGGTTGGGATAAGTTTGTTTCCATGTATAAGCAATCCTTAATATACGCAGCCAAACTCGGTGCACATCGCCTTTTCTTTCCTTTTATTAATGAAGAGAAAAATAACCTCCTATGCAGTGAGAGCACTCCCTACATCAATCCGAGTTAAAGCAGGCAATGTTTCCTTAATTAACCATGTTTAAATCTACAAAACAAATCTCAGAACATCTCTATTAACGAACATCTCTATTAACCCTGTGCTGATGTCTAAGGATAAGCCAAGTTTGTATCTGCATGCCTGCAAAGCACATTCATTAATATTTGCAAAGCACATGGATTTTTTTACTTCCTCTGAACATATGTGTGCACCATTCCTCACTGGATGTCGCCGTGTGAGACAACTTGCATGTGACTACAAGCTTACAAAGCGGCCTCATACTATGCTATGGTTGACTAAAGCTTTTGCTCTTCCAGCATGTATGTATGCTAGCCAAATTGGGGGCACTAGGCTCATGAAACCAGGAGCTGAGATGGACTGTCCTTTGCAAACCGTGCATCTGTGCTTGTTGAAGCGTATCCTTGGAGTAAAGCGCACTACAACCAATTGGTCTGTGCTGCGTGAATGTGGGTTTGAGCCATTGCAATTTTATTGGTTTCGCTCAGCTGTCAGATCTTGCTCACCTGCAATAGCATAACTCTCCGCAAGGTGCTTGCAGCAGATATTGGCATGAGTAATGCTTCTCCAAAATGTTGGGCTTCATAATTTTTATCTGCCTTTGAAGGACTGGATAGACGGAACACAATGCGTTTACTTGGCAAAATAATGAGACAAATCGTTTTATTAACGAATTTATGGATGTTTTTTCATAACACTGAGCAGCCAAAGTAACTGGCTGAAGGTTAGGTTCCCCTAATGCTATCCTTGTAGGCAGGTACAGCTATGTAACCCTATCCTAAAAGAATAGGGTTTACAAGGGTTTACAAGGGAACATAACCTTCAGCCAGATAGTTTGGCTGCTCAGTGTGTTGAAAGAAATCCATCAATTCAGAGATAGAACGATAATTGCCATTGTCTTGATACTGGAAAAAACGAAACACGTCCTCAGATCTAGCATGGGAGAAATAGAAAGAACCTTCTTCATTTATCACTATTCTGTGTGCAGAGAAGTCATAGAAAAGATATGCATACTTCCTTCTAAGACAGCACAAAAAGGTGCAAGAGCAATGAAAAAGAACTTCTTTTTGAATTGAATAGGTTTGGAAAGAACTTGTGGTTGGTCAGAATTTAAGCCATTTCCCTAGAGAAAATTCAGAACAAGGGGTGCCGAGAATGTCAAATTTTTTCACCTCCTCTATCCATGTCTTTAAAAACTTAGAATGTCGGCACAGTATACAGGGGTCATAGATGACAAACCTGGGAGGTAAAAATCGTCCCACGTTGGAGCTGTGCACCCTATTGGGTGGTTAGAGGCTAGGAGCGTCACTTGCTGTGCAAACTGTGGTTCATCAAGCAAGCCCTGTCTGGACTCTGTACGTGTGCATGCACGCCGCTGTAAACTGTGGTACCTCAAGCAAGCCCTGTCTGGGCAAAGATCATTGTGGTTGTGCTCCATGGAACCAGACGTGTTTGTGGCAGGCTCTGCCTGAGCTGAAGGTGTACTTTCTGTGGCTTCTTCCCTCTCAAGTGGTGTGTATCAAGGAATTGCTGCTTCGTTTCCTCTGCTGTGTTAGCGGCGCGCACACATGGGACGGATTGCTGTCCGGGCAGTGGCCTAAGGTCGAACTCATTTGGTGTGGAAGGCTTGTAGATCGTGGTACTCAGACTCTTCCGAGCGAAGGCCAGAGACATCCCAGGTTGCCTATGCCCCCCTTTCTTTGTGCGCTCCTGAACGTCTTGATTGAGGCCTTTCTCCCTTGTAACCCTTTGTGCGCTCCTGTGATAAAACATTGGTTCTGCATCCTGTGGACATACCCCTTTTCTTCGGTTTCCTTGTTTACAGTTTCCGCTTCCGTGTGCTGGAATGTACCAGCACCAGGCCTATTAGTCCAACGTTGTGGCTAACGGTCCATTCTATAAATATGTAAATCACTTGCTGTGATATAAGATCCTCCATTTTCGCCATTTTCTTCACATGTGTAGTATTTTTTGAAAAGATATTGTTAGACATGGTTAGACTTTGGTTAGATCTGGTCAGTTAAGCTATCTGTAAAACTGAGGAGATACTGCCCCAGGTTTTGAGCAAACTGAGTATGCAGGGTAGTTGATGGTGACTTATCTGGTATTTCTGCATATAAAAAAGTGAGGATGGTGCCCTAGGAGTGAGTCAGGGGCACTTTCAGCGGCATTTTAGGCCATTTTAAGCCATTTTCAGAAAGCCAGGTGCCAAATTGCCTGCTCTGACCCAAATTTGTCCCTTTTTTTGCTTTTCTTTTGGGTCTAACATGATCCATCGGAGTGCAAAAATGGGGGGTCAAAATTGGTCCCAAAGCACTAATGAGCGTGGTCACTCATGAGCGCACCTGGCAGGCAAAAGTGGTGCCAACATGGAAACCAGGCAAGCACTGCGTTTGGCCGCAACCTGAGTGGTGACATCTGGATCTTCCACATTTGAAGGAGAGAGGGAGCACGATTTATGTGAACCACTTTTATTTTCATTTTTTATTTATCCCAGCATAAGTGCCGCGACCCCAGGTGGTGCAGTGGTTGCTCTGTGATATTAACAAGCCATTTTCCCTGCCAAACCTAAGGTCCGGGGAGCGATTGACTGGACCCCCGCCCCAGCTCCCCGAATCCCCCTGAATGTGCTCCTGGTGAAGTGGCCAGCAATCGCTCCTGGTCAGGCAAGCCGGGAGACAGCTTCCTGAGGAACCCATTTTGGCGGGTATTTTGCCTAATTCCTGGCCCCACACCCTGGGTACCCCCCCGCACAAACTGAGTTTGCACAGTTGCTCAGATGGGCCCAGATGAGGGTCTTGCATACTCAGAACTGGTTGATTGCAGTGGGGCATTAATTCAAGCCAATGTGGCTGACCTGACTTGAGACACACACAAAAACACAAGAAAGAGCATGTCCAGCAATGTTGGCCAACCCTCCGGAAAACAGAAAGCAGATAATAGTCACATGGGAAAGCATCAACATTGCTAAGCATGCCCCAGAAAGCAAGGAATTGTTCAAACTGAGAACAAAAACAAGTCAGCAGGAGCATGCTCAGGCTCTCTCGCCGTCCAGCATACTGGCTTTACTGTACATTGAACATCATCAGTAATTGCAGATCAGAGCTACAGATTAAAGTACTTCAACAGCATTGGTGGGGTGCAACTCCGGCTTGGGGTAGTACCTGGAGTGCAGGTCTAGCACATCATCGCCCCTGACCTTCTTCCACCCATCTGGTGTGACGTGATAGACACTAGCTGTTCCTCCAGATGCAGCATCACGGAAGGTGGCGTGATAAATGGCACGCTGCCCTAGCTCAATTGCGTCCTGTGAGCATGTGAGCATGTGTGTGTGCCTGTGTCTTTGCTCTAAGTTGTCGAGTGATGGTGAAACTGATGCCTCCTTCTTTGTGGCTCTTAGGTACAACAAAACTAACTCCTGTCTCTACAACTTGCTGTTTGCGCAGTGACTACATGCATGCAATAGAGCTTCTGCACGTGTCATCAGGCTCTTGCGTCTGTGCTTTGGCAGAAAGATGTGCTTGTAAGCTACAGGCCTGAATGCATTCCCACACTGGTCCCACACAAGCAAGTCTAAAAGCGCTATGTACAGTGTCATCATAAAAAATGAGCACTTTTTTGTGCTGCGAAGACGCTCAATCAAAATGCCCGCATTGTACACAGCGCTTATTCACTCGCTATGGGCAAGGCAAATGACATTGAAGAGGGAGAACGGATTAAAAATGTAAGGTTGTGTAGAAGGGAGCCTGCAATTTGCTGCTTGCACGTAATGTGACACCTTTGTACGATTGCTGACAATTTGTTAACGAGTCAGTACGCTCTTACCTCATCCGCATGAGGACAATCTCGTTGTCTATACACCTCCATGCCACCCTACCTCCAAGCTTCTCCACGACAGCAAATTCACTCATCACATAATGGCTCACCACATACAACACTGCCCCATCTGCAATTCCCTATCCTTTCTCCCTATTCAAAACAAACAACAATCCGATCCCACATGCATATCTCACATGCATGTTCCGTTAGCAAGGGCTATTCCTTGGATAGAAAGATCTGCAAGGGAGTCCGCAGATGCTTGCATTACACGTCCAGAAATAGGTATGTGGAGTGCAGGTGCAAGCGTGATGCTTTGCAAATTCCTTCATGCATGGGCATGCCCAGCACAATGCCTCATAGACGATTTCTTCTTCTTGACCAGTGAGGCTCAATCAGAGCGAGATGCACATGATTTTAAAACCAGGTAGCTCCTCAAGGTGGAAAAAGGGGAGGGCGCACCTCTACTGACAAATCCCATTTGTAACCTTGGTCTAGGATGCCGTAAGCATACAAAGACCCAGACCCCACAGAGAATCGTTGGCCTTGGGTGCGCTGCCCATCAGAGTCCACATAGTACAGACCTGGGCCTGCGAGTGGCACGCCGGGCACACGCTTTTCAAGGATGGACAAACAGTGCAAGAAAGCAAGAACCAGAAGAACAGCAGCATCAAGCTCGAACGCTTGCTCAGGTCACAAGCACCTCACAGTGCAATAATTCACAATCTGAAATTGCAGCTTATAAACAAGGCACCATAAAGAAACAAGACTTCCTAAATCAGGCCCATCAATTACATTGTTCACCGGGTATGTAAGTATATGCACTTTCTCTCCTGCACATGCATACACACACACACCACACACGCACACGCGCACACACGCACACACACACACACATCAAATTCTCTGTGCCCGCATCCCCACCTGTATGGTCATAGCCTGCCACCATGGTTCCCATCGACAAGCCCATGCCCCGGTAGGAGAACATGGTATTTGCCAAGAGCTTCGAAGCTGCACGGACAGTGATGCGCTTGCCATTTGCAAGCTCGTAGAGCCTGCATTGCTGGCCTAGGTTGCGCTCCCAGAACTGGCAGTCTGCAGCACCTCCAGCCATGGTGCCCAGCTACAAATGGTGGTGCGGGCAGATTTTGATTTGAGGGAGGTTTTGCATGGTGTGCGAAGCACATGCAGGACACGCACGGCAAGTCCTGTGTGCCAAAGAGACTCGCTGAACATAAGCACTCCTGTACATCTCTCCAGCTGCATCCCTGTCCTCTTTGCAGGACATACCAGGTAGGGGTTGATCTCGATGACCTTCTTCACCGTCTGAGAGGAGATGTAGGAGCCCATGGTGGCCCTTGAGTCCACTGCAATGATAACACCGTGCTCAAAGATGAAGCCCAGGGTGGTGGTGCCGTGAGCAGGCTTCACCATTTCCACCACTTGACGCTCAAAGGAGTCCAGCTCTCGGACAGCAGGCAGGGGGAAGCCCTGTGCACCGGGCGTGCTGGCATGGCACGCGATCTGTGCGTCCTCCCCTAGCTCATCACGATGGCTGTGGGTAAAGGCGGGCCTGTCTAACAAGGACGTGTCCAGCTTGAGCACCATCTTAAAAATTACCCAATAAAATATTTAAACTGCACTTGCTTATTATACACGCTGTGCGATTGTGACACTGAATTGTCTGGCTTGAATCATTGAGTATGGACACGCTAGTTGACAGGCAATGAACAGACCAGCTGCCATGTTCAAGCTGATCTGCCACTGTCTCCATCCCAGGCGTTAGCAAGGCCAGCTCTATGCGACGCAGCTTGACCGAGTCAAAGGGGCCTCTTGCGCAGTCTGCACCACCGGGCTCAATCCGTGCAGAGGCACCGGAGCACTTCAAGACAGTAGCATGTGAGTGTCGGTGCTGGTGGCGCTGCAGGCACAAGCATACCTGCAAACAGAGGAAGCATCATGTCACACACAAAAACACGCGCACACACACACACACACACACACACACACACACACACACACACACACACACACACACACACACACACACACACACAGACACAGACACACACACACACGCGCGGCGTACTTGTGTACCAAATTAAAATTCTGTTATGCAAGATTCATGAATGGATGCATTTTTGAGCACTAATGCGTACATTCAAGGCTGTCAAATCACTGAAACATTTCAGTGCAGGCGACCCAATTCTCTCAAAACATCACAGTGCCTACCTGCATGGCGACTGTGGTACTCTTTTACGAAAGCAATCTGCTAACTTCATATCAAGCTAAACACTTCAAGAATGCAAAGCATGTCTTGACCATGATGTCCAGGCTAGATGAATTTCTTTTCTGCTTTGAGCTTCGTACGCGTGCTGATCATCATTCTCAGCAACTGCCGCAGCACCACCACTCCACCACCACCATTACCACCAGTGCTGAGTTCCTTAGAGCCTAGCGACTTAAATGGTTTTCTCTTGACCCTAGCTAAGTCATTTCTCATTGGTTTGCTTCTTCAAAGACAACTGCATTGCATTATGCTGACGAATAGTGGCCCATACACCAGTACACGCACACCAGCACTTGCACAATTCTGAATGGTGTGCAACTTGGATGGTTGCACACGCAGCCCCACTCTCTCAGCCTTGCAGGCACTCTCTGTGGCATGGTCACCAGTAGCAGATGTGACCCTCCTGGCTGCAGATAGAAGAATATGTGCGTCGCTGTTCCTTCAACAAGCCCTGTACTACCAGCCTTTTTTCTCAATAGGCTGGGTCATATTCTGGATGGTTTGGCTTTTTACTCGGGTAAGCAAGTCCAGGGCAATCTGCTTGTGATCCAGTCAAATTGCACCTTGCTTAAAACAATTTCTAAACCATAAATTGAGATGCTGAAGAGGGATGTGCATGCAAAGAGTCTGCAAGCAAATGTCCCCCTTGTTATGCTCCTATAGAGTCCGCTATGGACAGCGTTGGTGATCCAACTTGGGACAAGCTACAATCATAGACCAGCCAAAGCAGCCACACTATGCATGGTTTTCAGGAACTCTTACCTGGTGAAATCTAGACATGAGATTTTTGTTGGAGGGACAGAGAGTATGCATGTGAAGGAAGATTTTCCTTTCCACAGAAAGCCCAGAAAGGAATCTTCCGTCCTGGTGGCCTTGGAGGGCTGTCATGGTTTTTAATCCCAACTTTTTTTGCACTGCAAAGAACCTGTGATCATGTAACAGTTAACAAACATGCAAAATCCTCCCGTATAAGATTTCAATTGTCTGTCGGCCAAATTGAGCCTTTCTACAAATTTGAACTCTATTGATTGCAAACATGAATTTGCAAGTTGTCGAATCTTGATTAGGCCCTCTGCAAAAAGGGGACCCCTTTACAATTCCTTGATACCCCCCTTTACTCGCTCCTGATGGACCTTTGTCCTGACCCATAAACTGTGCAATGAAGGGAAGGGGGAAAGGAGAGGGGTGGTTGGGGGCAACCATCTCTCCCTTCCCTTGCCTGCAGGCAAATGTGCGCGATTGAACAAGCCGTTGGACCTTGGACATTTTTTCACTGTGGGCTAACTCGTTTTATCAAATTGGTAAATTTCAACCTTGGTTAGTACATTAGAATCCTGGCTCTTCTGTCACCCCGGGGTGACAGCATATCCTCAGGGCCCTGAGGATATGCGGCATTATCATTAAATTGTGGCAGTGCCAACTGAGATCTCTATGTCACCTCAACTGGTCACCTTGCTTACTTTTACATCCATTCAATTTACCTGCTTTTGGACCAAGACTCAGGTACGAATGTGTCACGATGTCCGTCTACCTGCAGGCAGCTGAGCAGAAAAACTCAGGCATTGCTATTCCAAATTGTATCTTTGGTCAAAAGATACTTGGGAATGAAATTACAGCATAAGAGCACTGAACCTGGAGGCGCAACGCTTCAATTTGAAGCTAGTCTGACAGGAAAAGAGAGTCCATTACAGAATGCACCAGCAAGTCACAACCTCGTGCACAGCACCATGTAGAGCCCATGTAAAGATGTGTGACAGCTGTGGGGTCAAAGCTCTGGAGGATTATTTCAACATTTATGGCATTCTCGCAAGAAGTCTGCTCGAGCACAGCAGGTGCTTGTATGTCCTTAGGGGCAGGACACTATTTTGACAACAGGTTGGCATCTTTCCTGTGCCAAGAGCAGCCATATGATGTTGGCTGCATATATTTGATTCAGCATTCATCCTTTTTGAATTCAAAATGCAGAGGGGTGGGAGCTCTGGACACATACACTTTGTTTCATGCTCTTGTTGCTCTATGCAGTACTTTGATGCCCTGTATTACCGAGATGATGATGTCGTGCGGACGGTGCTCATCTCGCTTTGGGCTGGGGCAGAGCCTGTTCGTATTGTAGCTGGCTACATTGGCAACCTTCAAGAGCATGTACGTCTCAGTGTGTAAGCTCAGCCAAAATGATGCAACATTCCTTCTTAGTGCATGCTAATGGCAGGAAGCATGCGAATCTGCTGCACACTCCACGCACAAACACACAGCTTTTAATGTAGCCTGTTACACATGTTCACAAGTTTTTATTAATAGAGTCTGCAATTTCTAATGCATGTATAAAACATTGCACTGTTGACCTCTGCCTTCTCAAGGGCTTCAGAACTCTCATCCATTGGGGGTTTGTCTATCCATCCTTGCAAGGGTTCTGCCATGTCTGCACTCTTGTTTTGCTGAAGGAGAAAGTCACAATGTAATCCCACTCTTTTTCATTGCCTTGGAACTCTGAACCCATTCATGCAGCTGCCTTGGCTGATCGTGTACGTTATTCTGACCATGGTCCCCCATCATGTTACCACCTACTATGTCATGACAGCTAGCAAGGTGAGGGACAAGGTTACGCTGCGCGGTGACAGCATCAAGGCTGCAGGAATTGCAGAGTGATTTAATTCTAATTGACCTCATTGCTCGATCTATTGCTTACAAACAGCATAATCATGCTTCTCCAGCGGCCTGCACATGGATCAATGAAACGTGGAATTATCCTTGACTTTGCACAGGTGTTGCATACTTGACCTTGAGCAAATCAGTCCTCGTAAATCCAGGAATTTCCTTAGAAGCCAGAAACTCACCCATTTGATCAGTAGGCAGGATGTGCAAATACATGTACAAGAACACTTGGAAACAAGGCTGACTGTCTGTACTGGACGGAGGTTCTTGCTTCCATGCCAGCATTAATTTGTGCATAACGCAGCCCACAATTGTAAAGCAACAGGTGCACATTGCCCTCTTTTGCCTGAATATGGGCTCCGTCTGTATTTGCAGGATCGGACTCCAGTGACAAATGCAGTACAGGTGGTGCAGGCTGTACTGCTTGAAATTAACCTCCTTGCTGGCTTCCATGCAGTAAGTTCCTCCTGTGATGAGACGATAATAGCCATAAGCTTGCAGTTGATGTGCCTGCTGCTGTGTACGAGACGACTCTGGGGAGGAAAAGGCTTATTTTTCATGCGTGGGATTATGTCCATGCACTCAGTGCGGGTGCCAGCATACCAAACACAATTGCCCTAGTGCATCTTTCAGACTTTATTGAGTGCTACAAAGAAGCTGTTGCCCTTGAGCAAGCAGCTTAATGAAAGAATGTTATCCTTGCTGGGAATCAAACCATGCCATCTGAATCCTGACCTTTATCACTTGCTGCAAAGCACTCCCTGTTCCTTGCTGACAAGGTTTGGGGCATGTTTCACATCCAGCTTGCGGGCCTGACATGTCCTTGTAGGTGTGGAAATTGTTCACTCAACAGCGGCAACAATTCTACCTGTTTGAATCAGCGCTTGAAGAACGGAGGCGTGCACAAGCGAGTCCTAGCAGATGATATGGAAACCCAACAAACCAACCTTGTAAAAACGTTCATTCCTACCAGGGTGTGACCTTGGGAGAGCAGACGAGATGATTGCCCTGTACTTGCTAGCTCCGTTTGAAAATGGAAATGGTTGCGTTTGCAGGCATGGTTAAGGAAAGGGACCGGCCCTTGCGCTCTCTTTCCTTTATGCAAGCATTACAGATCAACAAGCGCAGCAGCAGTAAATTTGGTCAACAATTTGAAACTGTGTTCCTGCTCTTTCATAATTGTTTCCAATTGCTTTTTATGATCTCGCCTGGGTTACCAATTTTACACTCCCCATCAAATGCCTTTTGTCTCCTCCCTTATGAAATGCACCACCCTGCAATACCGCACAGGCATCCTCTACAACCAAAAGCTTGCAGTCCTCTTCAAAAGATCCACTAGTCTTGCATGCCCTCTCCAAGGCTGTCACCAATTGGGTAGCGCACTCCACATGCTCTCAGGCTGCCAAAATCCTACATTCTCTGACGTAAAACTTGAATGCCACAATATTGCTGACAGATCGATCGCAAAAGCCGTTAGCAGAGGCTCTCCAAGAGACACAGGCTAGGCCAAGATGGATACAGGAAGTGTTCATTAAAGTCCTGCGCATGCCTCAAAAGTAAAACAAGTAAAAGTCTACGCTGGACAGTCTCTCCTTATTCTGATGTTGTCCCTCTTTTTTCCTTTTCCTGTCTGGTCACTACATTCTGCAGGGCAAGTATTTTGAATTAACCATCACATTTCGCAATCATTTTTTTGAGTATAGGTGGGACTTGCTATGATCAGCACACTTCTGATTGATTCAGCCAGCTGGATCTGAATTCGAATTGGACTTGTGTGCAAGCTTCATGAGCATCCTTTACTGTGAGCTCATAATTCATCACCACTGGCAGTCAACGTTCTATAACAGCAGGTTTCAATACTGCAGGCTGCTAACCAGCCGCAACATCCCCACTAGTTTTCCGGATTCATTGCGCTGGAGAAATGGATTTTTTTGGCTCTTTCTCATCAGCTGCCCGTGGTGCAGGGAGCATGACACTGCCTGCACAGTATTTTCAAGAGAAGGAAGCTCTCCCTACATCATTAAGGAAAAGGAGATGCATTGGCTCAAAAGAACTGTGAACCCCCTTCACCACCTGTGGAATCAGGAACAAAAAGTGCTAGCGGGGATCTGTGGGATTGCTGAAAGCACCTAGATCCAGAAAAGAAAAGAAAAACGACGTAGGCAGTGAAACACTCCCCACGTCAATTAAGGAAAGG
Source organism: Dunaliella primolecta (assembly GCA_914767535.2). Classification (NCBI taxonomy): domain Eukaryota; kingdom Viridiplantae; phylum Chlorophyta; class Chlorophyceae; order Chlamydomonadales; family Dunaliellaceae; genus Dunaliella; species Dunaliella primolecta. Next base: position 7,942,279 of record OU611752.1, read on the forward strand.
GGGGTAACACTTGTGCACCGATCCAGAGCCTGGCTGTGAGGAGTGACCGTAGAGAGTGACCATTTTGATTGCTTGTCTAGTGATAACAAGTTTGTGGGCGTACTCTACAGAAGGTGCATGGAGTTTACTTGCAAGCTTGCTAGCTTGTTGGTGGTCAAGACCTCATTTTTCAATTGGTTTCTGGTGTGTTCATTATAGCAAGTCCCACCGACACCTAGAAGGAGGATGTATAATGTCACAGCTTTCCTATAATATCCTTACAAAAGTCTGCATGCTGCCGCTGTGCCGCTTCCAACTGTTGCCCAGGCCTTGTGTCTTCACAGTGTTTTATTTCAATCAAGTGCACGTGCCCCTGGTTTGCAATTAGCTGATGGGGCTGTCTGATGCGGGTATTTATGTGCTAGTCTGTCAGGTGCCGTGCCTGCTGCATAAGACATGATGTGAGGAGGAGGAGGAGGAGGAAGAAGGAGTTGGTTAGGCATGGTAGGGGGTAAACAGCATAGCATCAGGATGTAACTATCACAATTGATTTTTTTCAACCAGCCTGGTGCTGAGCGCTGTGTTTGCAAAGAAATTGTTTGCGTAGGCCTGTGCTGAGGCAGCTAAGACCAATTGTGCCACCTTTTTTGCAGCATATTACACTTCAAGTGCAAGTTGCAGATGCATGCAGACATGAACCTTGACTGTGCTGGGTTGGAGTTGATGAACAGACTCGAGGCAACATACCAGCCTGTTCCGTTTGGCTTAGTAGGCTCCGTAATTGAGCTCCAGAGACTATGTTTGGAGACTGTCCACAAACGGACATCAAGCCCACAGGAACCTGTGAGTACTGGGTTCAAGAAATAGATCTTGTCAAACACGTTTCCAACTTATCCTCCAATCATTTTCCAACAGGAAAAACACCTGAAACCCCCACACCATCTATCCCACCCACCCTCACTCTCCCTGAAATCTACAGATCAAGAGTGGCTTCAAGTTGTGTCTATAATACAGGTGGCAAATGCGTCGGAATGATAACCCCTCAACGCTTTGACGTCCTTTTCAGAGCATTCCACAGGTTCAAAGCAGAAGGTCTGCATGATGGCATCTGCCCACCACCAGCAAGCTTTGCATCCGAGATACTGGGGCTCCTAGCCCGCAAGACCAAATTGGAAGACAAATATCAAAGCAAAAAGATTAAAGATTCCTTCTCACGGACCCTCCCACCTCACATTAACTCCGCTTTCCAAAAATGGGCACATGTCACCCAAGAGAAAATGGCCTCTCCCTTAGACTATAACGCTCACTACCATCGCCGATTAGTAATGAGTCATTACTGGAGCTCTGATCCCCGCGGCATTTTATTTGGTGACCACTACAATTCTCTCTCCTCCAGATTTTCTGGACTGTCTACCTACCATCCCATCCATGATGAGAAGGCCATGAAACTAGGATTGCGGCATGCTATCTACTCTGCCATCCTAAACATCGTGTCTGTGACCGTGTCTGTGACAGAGGCTACAGCCACCTTCATGCTTCTGCCAGCAAGTGGCAGGCATATGATAACCAACCCCTACCCAGAACTCCTCAATGCTTACCCACACCTTTGCTATAAGCTTATAGCAAAGCTTGTGACCATTCCAAAAAGCAGACTTATCTACGACAAACCCCAATCCTGGGCCAACCAGGAAGGGGTTTACAAGGGGTTTACAATGGTGGCCTACAGCCCGAGACTCTGGCTGATCGGTCGCTGGTGAAACATGCTCAACCAGCATCAGAGTTGAGACCTAGTTTGAAACCAATTGAAATGCTCAACCAGGAAACTGTCCTCCCCCAGCATACCTGGGATTTACAAATTATTGCAGTCTGGAACACGGCTGCAAGAGTTCACTTGAATATTCAGAACCATACCTGGCTTCAGGATCTAGCCAGCTTTGAAAGCTATCCCAGAGGCCAAGTGGATTATCAAGAACGTTAGCAACCACCCCATCCAGAATACAAGACATAGAGTGATGCTCGGATTAAGGAAATGTGAAAACCTCCCCCTAGACATGAAGCATATTTCCAAGGACCCCAAAAGATCCTCCTCAGACATAACCGTCCAAGCTCCTTGTCAGTCCCATCCCGACCTCCAGCTTAAAGTTGCAGATTGGAGGTCTTGGGCATACACAGACGGCAGTTGCCAGGTTCAGAACGGCAAGACAGTTATAGGGGCAGGTGTGTACCATCCCATGAGTGACTCACAAAATCTAGTTGAACCTGATAGCGCTGGTATTACCAATACCATAGGAAGAGCTGAGCCGGCTGTCATTGCTGCTGCGCTCACTCATGATTACACACATATTGCTACAGATAGCCTCAGCTCACTTCACCAACTCAGAAAGCAAATCCTGTACCCAGAGAAGCATAGAAATCATGTATAAGGAGATGTTCTGAAGAAAATTTCAAACCTTGCCCGAGCCTCTCAAGATCACATCTTTTTCTACAAGGTCAAGTCTCATGCTGGAATAGCTGGGAATGAATGAGCAGATCAGGTTGCCAACTTATCTGGTATTTGAAATACCAGGCCTCCCTCAAACATGGTAACCTGACTGATACTGGAATCCCTAGCGCTTGCCCAGGAGGAAATCCGTTCCACAATCAGCCTGGCTGGCTTGGAAAGAGACAGATTCTAGGCCATCTCAATCCCGCCCTTCTTCTCCTCGTCTAAGGCTCCTCTCAGACCTTAAAAATGCTCTGAAATCCCATATGCATGCTAAGCACAAGCTGGGCTATGCTGACAGGAAGACAGGTTACTATACTTATTACCAGAGCTTGCTACCTCATGTAAACAAAAGCATCAGCAACGCCTTTTGGAACATGCCAGGTCTCTCAACTCGAATGAAACGCACTGTCTTCCAATACCGCACAGGCACCCTCTACAATCAGAAACATGCGGTCCGATATAAAAGATCCACTAGCCTGACATGCCCCCTGCCTGATTGCCATCACATGGATAGCGCTCTCCACATCCTATCTGGCTGCCAATGTCCTGTCATGCGTAACATGGTAACTGAGCGTCACAATATTGCTTGCAGGATGATTTTGAAACTGGTCAGTGAAGGCTCATATGGGGCCAATCTTGTGCAGTTGATTGCGGGCAACACAAGCCGCTTAGCCCAGCACGACCTGCAAGTCCCTGAGCAAACCTGCAGTCGTGCTGTACCTTCCTACCTCTTCATACCCATGATTCCTATTCAAACCAGATGCAACTCCAGCCGCCCTGATGCAATCTTGGTCACTCCCCACCCAACTAACCCAAACAGACCACCCACTCCACCCTCAAACCGGGTACTGCGCAGTATGGAAAGTAGCACAACTCCAGCCCGCCATATCCATCTGATAGAAACCAAATACTGTGAAGATACGAGGCCTGGTGCCCAGCTAGAAGCCTCACAGCAACAACACAGCGAATTGTGCAAACAACTCCAAGGTGCAGAGATTACTATCCACCCAATCCTCCTGGGTGTGGGGGGGGACTATCTACACTACCCATACCCTTGATCAATTCAAAAAATTAGGGATTGACTCACAGAGATCTGAAACACTTGCAAGAAAACTCCATGCCCATTCTGTACAATTTGCGCGCAAGCTTACCTCTACCAGACGTGCCATTGAAAATAAAAACACTCATCATAACACTGGTGCCCTGGAGCAGCGTGCTGCCAGAAACCCACCCGATCCACATTAATTCCCCTCTCACCTTCTCGTGAGGGAGACTCACGGCTCTTTTGAGCCAATGTGTCTCCTTTTCCTTAATTGATGTAGGGAGAATTTCCTCTGCCTAGTAGTTTTTCTTTTCTTTCGTTGTATTGCGCCAGCCGATCATCACTCCCTATGTCTGTGTTAACCAAGCCTTCTCCTAAGGGCTTTTGCAAGGAGCCTTTGTAACCATTCTTTCAGCAGGATAATGGCGCTCGGTATTCATGTTAGAGGTAATATGGCTTTGGCAGCCTGAGAGCATGTGGAGCATACTGTCTAATTAGATACAGCCTTGGAAAGAGCATAACATGTTCGTTAATCTTTTGAAGCGGACCGAATACTCCTGGTTATAGAGGGTGCCTGTGCGGTACTGTAGGATAGTGCACTTCATAGGTGAGGATATTCAGGGCATGCAACATGCCGCAAGTTTCTAAGGCATTGCTGATGTTCTTATCTAGGTATGGTAACAAGGGTTACAAGGGAAAAAGGCCTCAGTCAAGATGTTTGACTGCTAGCCTGTTCATAAACAAATAAATGCAAGCTTGTCCCTCTAGAAAGCCTTGAAAAGGAATTAAAACCGGCTAAGGGCTATCATCCCAACACATTTACCTTGTGTGTTGTAAATGCAGGCCATGTATGATTTGTATATTTCTGGGAGGATAAGGGGAGGTGGAGCACGAGGGTGGGGGCTGTGTGATTCAGTGTCTAGTGATGTTTGATTATAGTTTTGTTTTATTTAGTATTTGACAAGGTCAATGTCATGCAGCCAAAATTCACTGCAACCAGTGGGTTCAATGTCTACTTGTGAATTGGTGGGGTATATGTCAGAGGTAATTTAACCGTGTAGTTCTGTGTCAAGTTCCCGCTGCCAGGTGCTAGGAGAATATGGCTTTTCAAAACCTTGCCTTTCGAAATTAGAGAGGGCAGAGTCTGCTGTGGGTCAGGATAGGTCAGATTCGCTCTGCTTGGCTTCAAATTCAAGCAAACGCTGTTGGAATTTAGGCCAGGTTTCTTTAGTTTCCTCAGGCTCCCAGGAGGGCATCCAAGTGACCTTTATGTTCTCTTCTCTAGACTGGTATTCTCTGTCGATGTTTTGTGCATTGGTCAAACCTGCACAGGGACAATCCCATGCGTCAGCTGCATCTATCTCTTGTCATTGCCCATCAGTGTAGCAACCAAGTTCTTTCATGCATTTTTGGTACGTCCGTTGGCAGACATCACAGATATACATATCAAGGTATGGAGGTTCAGAGTTAATAGGTTCATAGCCACCATGGTAATTGCATATTTGGCAGCAAGCACACTCAATATCAGTGCGAGCAGCAGTTGAGGTAGTCGCAGGCTGAAGGCCAGCTTTCTTGAAGAAAGGCAGGGCCCACTTCTCAATAACTATTGGGGCAAAATGGGTCTGGTATTGCACCTGGTGGTGGATGAGAGTCCTCCTTCCGTCTTTTCTGACATCCATGCAGGTTCTCCAAACGTCTATATGGGTTATGTCAAAATCATGGTTATATATAGCATTGATGGCATGGCTAGCTGATTTTGCTTTTGCAAGCTTGTGGACTGAGGTTTTCTTATAATTCCAAACCTCAGAGGCTTGGCATAGCGAGCTAAGGGGGTTGATGACAGGAGGGGTGAACTCTTTCTCTGTGTAAAGTAACTTTTTATTCTTGTTTTTATGGTTGTTGATTTGTGTATCTAGGCTGTGTGGAGTGTTTGGGCGGGTAGGAGGGCTGTGAGTGTTGTCTGTCTGATTAGTATCAGTTATGCATGGGGAGTTGGGCTGTGTTGGGATGTAATTGACAATGTTCTGACTGGCATTAGATCCTGGATTATTCTGGCTAAGAGGTTGAGACATGGGTGTGGAGGTGTATTTCATTGTTGAGCGTATGCGCTTGCTGGGTGGCCCTTCTGCAGGTGCATGTGCATCCTGTTGAGTGGGATTAGAGTTAGCAGTATTTTGTGTTGAGGCATGAATTATTTGTGTAGGAGTGATGCTCAGTCTATAATTGGAGCAAGTTCTTTTATTGGGTGGCTCTTCTGTGGGTTGTGCTTCTTTGGCAGTCATTACTTCCTGAGTAATAGGACAAATTTCTTGTGTAGGAATGTTAGCTGTAGGGGCGGACAAGGTGGCTTGGTCACGTCTGAGGCGGCGTCCAGTATTTTCGTGTCTGTAGTGGGATGTGGAGCGAGGTTGTGGTAATGGCACTACTTGTGTGGGAGGGGTGCTGTTTGGTTGGGAGCCTGCAAGAGGGTAGGTATGAGTCGGGGTATCTGGTTCCACATTGAGGCCACTCACATGTGTGTTTTTAATAAGGCGCTAGTGTGCAAGAGTGTTTGCTTCAGTGTTTTTGTAGGCAATGATTTTTTGGATGGAGGATGTACTCAACTCTTCTTCCTGGGGGAGGTTAACCAGTGCTGCCAGTCTGTTGAGTGCTATTTTGCATTTAACGTTGACCTTGGAGTATTTGGCTTGTAGCTGAGCTACTGTGATGATGTGAGTCTTATACAGGGATGTGAGTTCATGGATTCCATTAATTCTAAGGCCCATCAGGGGTTGCATTATGCAGGTTAGGAGGAGAGGTTGTGGGGAGGTGGTTTATGCAGGGAGAGGGCTTTATGGACGAGGCTCAAATCCTCATTGAATACAACTTCCTCGTGTTTCATGAGGTGGAGCTTACTAGAGTGGATGCTCATCAACTGGCGGGCACGCATGCAAAAGTTGAGCTGGCGTCTTATGTGCAGATTGGTTCCTTCTCATTTGGCAAGGTTAGCTGTAGATAAGCTTTTAAGATCCGCTATTTGCTTAGTGAAGAGGTTGAGGCTTATGGTGCGGTGTCTAGTCGAGGGGTCCTCTGGGCTAGATGTGAGTGCATAAGTCAGGCGTCTATGGTATCCTACACAAATTGAGTTGCGCCCTAGTCCAAAGTTATCAGAATCTTCGCGAATCATTGCTGCTGCTGTGCTGTTCCACAGTTTGTATTTACGTTTTATAATCCTGTCTATCATAGTGTCCCAAATGATGAGGTCTGCTGGTGTGCAAGGAGTAATTGCAAAAGCATAGGCAGGGCTAGGGATGATGGCTGTGCGGACAATGTCAAGCGTTTGCAGTGGGGAAGCATAGGAGGAGTCAAGGTTATCAAGCTTATTTCTGAGGTTACAAGTCATGCGTTGAATTTTATGCTTCCAATTTAGGTCCATGGTGATTTGACATTCCAAGATAAAGGAAGGGTTCATGTGATGCAAGAAACTGGGCCTTTTGTCTTTGGATTTCTATTTTTCCTTTTAGGTGTTGACAGAGAGCTTGAGATGTCACCCCATTTTGATCTTTTGCAGGGTAATTGTGTAAAATGCCCGTTGCTTTTGTTTTGCTGTTAGATATAATGAGTGCAGCCCAGTCAGGATAGAGATTGAGATTCTTGGCTTGTACCTTGAGGTCCTGGATTGTGCTAGTGGGGCAGAGAAGGTCGTCAGCAAAGGCAGCGCTACTTAGTACGTTAGCAAGGTGAGTATCAGTGGTGTTTTGGCCTGAGATGCAGCCGTGTTTGTAACCGCGTTGTCATGCAAGATCAGCGTCATTCACGTCTTATTGTTTTGAATAGGCATATCACTAGTTCACTCGAAGCTGATGGATTAAGGTGCGAGTGTACTGAGCTCTGCCCTCTTCCCTGCTTCTCTCTTGCAATGCTAGTTCAGTGCTTCCTTCTGCTTGCTCTGTTCTGATGCCAGCAGTGCTCAAACACACACGATACGTACACTGGTTGCCAGCTGCCTTCCACCAGTAAGGTCCCTCCCCAAGGACTGTCTGTTTACGCTGTCATCTTCTCTCCCCCAGGCACTTTACAAAAGGGTTTTGAGCACGTCTCTTATGAAATCCAGAAACAGAGAGAGTTCTCTAAAACAAGGCACAATGCAGCCTTCCAGCAATAATAACCTCCAACCAAATAACTAACCCACTAGCAGATAACCATGATTCAGCAACAACCATGATTTGATGTGACAGCGTCCTCCTACATGTAGCCATCTTAAGAGGGGTTCCATATAGAGGAGAAAGCGGAAGGGCGACAGTGCATCTCCTTGAATTGTGCCTCGTTCAATGGGAATTTTTTCAGTGCTACGTCCTGAGGGCAATCTGATTTGGGTGGTGGCACTTTCATACAGATTTTTGACATTGTCAATAGCATCAATGGGGAAGCCCAAGTCATATGTTATCCAGAGCATCCTGTCCTGGTCAGTAGTGTTGAATGCGAAGGTGAAATCAACAATGAGGGCGCAAATATCTTTCCCAAAAGTTTTAGCGTCTTCAAGTCCCATGATGACATTCTGGAGTTGGTGGATGGTATCTTTTTGATTATGTATACCAGCTTCAAGTTGAGTAGAGCTCAAAAGAGAGTGTGCTTCTGCATATTCATAGAGTGTATTAGTGACCATACAGGTCCAAAGTTTGTAAAGCGTGTTGGCAAGCCCAATGGGTCTGTAAACTGAAAATTCTCTCTTCTCCTTTATTTTTGTCAATCAGGATAGTCTCACTAGTCTTCCAGGATACTGGGGTGAGGCGGGTGGCCCACATGATGATGAAGACTTTGTGGATGCTCTCCTGGATTTCAGGGGAGAGCATCCTGAGGATCTCATTTACTACACCATCAGGACCTGGTGATTCATTATTACTAAGAGTTTTGATTTATTGAAGGTTTTATCCATGATTTAGGAGTGGAGCCGTTCCCTTTAATTGCTACCTTTAAGTTCTCTTTTTGCAATTTGTGATTGTAGAATGAAAGGATCGGGCACAGATTCAGACCTGCCAGCCTGTTCCCATGGATAATTACGTGGCGCTTCTTCTCAGAGATATTTGCCATGCTTGATATTAACTGCCTTCATAGCTTCAGTGTAGTAGTTTTCTACGAATTGGGCCTGCTTGGTAGGCTCAGTTTCAATGTTGCCAGTCTCTGGATCTTGCAGCGCTTGGAGCCCTGCTCTTGGTTGTGCATGTTTAAATATATCCTTGTGTGCTTGTTTGGGATTTGTATTGATTTTTGCAGTTTTTTGCGAGCCATGTTACTATTTTCTCTGTTGCGGGTTTCATCAATGTAGGCAATAGCTTGTTTGGCGCCATCAGACAGCTCCTGCAACTGTTGGAAGGGTGGGAGGTCATGTTTAAGGCTGTTGACTTTGGAGATGGTTGTACGGAGAGTTGGGTTTCTTTATTTTGTTGCAAGATGGTTGAAGTGCTGTCTGTTTGGTTGATGTCTAGGGATGTGAACAAGGACTGAATAGACCTGATAAGGCTGAGCTTCTTTTTCAAGTGACGCCGCTTTTTGCTGACAGTCCTCGGATTGTAGTGGTTATTGTCTGAAGATGTGATTCTTGTGCTGCAGACTTTGAGTGCTACTTGCAAGTAAGTAAGTACCAATTGGAGGAGTGAACGAGGTCAGAGATGCATTCTGCCAGGGTTTCAACTACCTCTGTGGCAGGTTTGTTACAGAGAGTCTCAAGTTTTTAAGTCTGCTTAGCAGATGTGCTACTCATGTTGTCGAGGAAAGTTATGGCTTCTGTATGTGCTGGGTCAAGGGCTTGGATGTGGATTCCTTGAAGGAGGAGGGCTCCTTCAAGTTTTTGGAGGATTCCATGTGCAGGGTCTTGTAGGGATTGTGTAAAGGCTGTACAGTCAGATTCACTGAGTGTGCTTAGCAGATGTGCTATTCAGGTTGTTAAGGAAGGTTATGGCTTCTGTGTGTGCTGGTCAAGGGTTTGGAAGACTCCTTCAAGTTTTTGGAGGATCTCATGTGATCCCAGTCTTGACGCGATTGTGCAAAACCCTACTTTCCAAAATTTTGTCGTTAGCATCACAAGCTGCCACGAGGTGCGCAGGTTCGTCAAGGCATCCTCTGTATCCAGATGCCCATCATCTTTTCGTGGATGGAAAGTGAGGAAAACATGGAAAGCAAGTTGAACTGATTTAGATGAGCATCACCTCACGTCGCAGCCGGCAAATGGCACCAGACTCTTCCCTTCCAAACCCTTTTCACTGACCATCTTTTTGCTAATGTGTAAGCCAAGACCCTCCCAGATAGTGCATGTCAGTTGCAACTTTGTTTTGGATTTCTTTCAAGGGCTATTTGTAGGGAGACTGGGGTCGCCCAGATGTGAACATTTACAGTGTCATATATTTAAAAGGCTGACTTATTTAATTTCATACTTGAAAAATGCTTGCCAAGACTCAAATGCGGGGGGCACCTGTGTACCAGGCTCGAGCTGGGCGCCCCGCGCCCATCGCCCGCCCTCGTGCTTCTCGAAAGGCCACTGCTGATGTTCGCGCGGAAATCAGCTACGTGATGGTGAGGGTGTGAGACACCGCACCTGCGATGGTGTCTGCTGCATCAGCATCAGCCATCAAAGCTTGTGGCTCAATTATCGCCAGCTCACCCTGCTCCCTCCTCACCCAGCATCTCTGCTCCTTACTTCTGCAGATCAAGCCGGATGGCGTGCAGCGTGGTCTGGTTGGTGAGTGTGCTTGCATCATCCATTATCCCCACACCAGCATTTCCAGGGTTGCACTGCTTCCCATCACACTCAACCCTCACGCTCCGCACAGCAGCAATGGAATTTACCCACGATGCGTCCCTGGCCTTGTAACCAGGTAACATCATTAGCCGGTTTGAGAACAAGGGCTTCCAGCTGCGCGCTCTCAAGCTGTTCCAGACCCCCAAGGAGGTTGCTGAGGAGCACTACAAGGACCTAAAGGAGAAACCTTTCTACCCTGACCTTGTGAATTACATCATTTCAGGGCCAGTCGTGTGCATGGTGAGTGCGTGCATGTGCACTCAAAATTCCTGTTTTTCTTTGAGCTTGCATGTGGGGTGCTTGTTGGCAGTCACATTTGAGCCAGCCTAGGTTCTCCGCCATTGCAAGGCGGACAGGACCTGAGAATGCAATTAGCTTGAACCTTTTATCAAAAGGCATATAGCAGGTGGTCCGTGCATTGTTACACATGTGCTGCTATGTCAGGCAACATGCGGAGGAAAGGTTTGTTGGGAGTGTTGGGTGACTGCAGGCTCTTTCGTGACTAAGACAGGGTAAGGATAGATAGTCTGTCACCTCTGTGCTTAGTCTAGACATAAGCGGTTCAAATGGCCAAAACAATTAGGGGTTTCTAAACTGGTTTGGCTCGCAGAATGGGCATGCGCTTTTGCTGGAGGCGTTGTGAGCAGGGCCATGTCAGGACAGTGTTGCAGCACCTGAACAACCTACTTGATCCTGCCATAGGTCCTCAGAATGTCAGGGATGTGATAGGATCTAAAAGGGATGATCCCCTTTCAAGCTGGTGGTCCCTGCTTGAACCAGGTGTTTTGGACAATTGGCAGCAAATGTCGAGACTTTCCGACGAGGGTTGTGCCATGACAAAACAAAAGTTGCTGCATTGTTAAGGCCGAATAGGTAATTTGCATGGTCTTAAATGCTGTGGTTTCGTTTTTAGGGGTGTCTGCAGTGTGAACTTAGATCCTTTCAGAATCAATCAGAAAACTTGACAAGAATTGCTGAAGCATTTTGGAAGGATCTGCATCCTCTCTGGGTGCAAGAAGCGCTGATTGTCCCATTCTTGGCCTGGAGCACAATCTTTTCTTCCTGAGCTTAGCACCGTCTGCCACAGGTATGCTTCTGTACAAGTTGTGCACGTTATGAGACTTTAGAGGTGCTCCCTCATGCGTTCCTCGTTCTCAGAGAGCATCTTGGCGCAGTGCTTGCACACACGGTCCACTCTTGCCTTCTGCTGCTCCTGCTGTTCTCCCTAGGCATGGAATTCGACCAGCGGGATCCAAGCAGCAGTATCCTTGCTAGCTACTGCGTAGCTGTGCTTCACCTCCTGATTGTTCTGGGTCTTACTTATGACAAGGCCTGTTGCTGGGAGGTGTGCCATCTCTACATCAGGCAGGCTGGACCCTTCCAAAGCCTGTCTTTTTGTTTGGCACTATTTCTTTCTTGTGTGACCTTGATCAAAGATGTCACTGGGTTGTGCACTCAAAGCTTGTGCAACATGTGCATGCAAAGTGTGGCACTTGAAAGCCTGAAATATAGATTGACATTAAAATTAATTTGATGCCACCCTCCTACAAACGTTGGTTTCACAGATTAAATCAAACACTGCTTCAAATTGCTTTGGCGTTATGAATTCTTGAAAGAGGCGAGGAGGCATGGCCCTGCGCAGGATATGTGTGTACAATCCTAGGTTTGGCAAGAGGGGGAGGTGTCTATTGATGCAAGCACCTGCAAGCCGCACCATCACCAGGAGGATCAGTTGATCGCTTGCAGCTGTTTATGTAAAGGCTGAACTGCCGCAGAAGGACCATTCGGGTGCTTGCATGCTCCGTAGCGCAATATTATCCTCTGCGCGGCACGCACTGGCTGCTAGTAGCGTGTGAGGCTTAGAGTCAGTGTTTTTTTTCCGTGAAGTTCAGCTTACAGGTTGTAGAGCGAAAGGCTCAGAGTCAGTGCCTTCCATTGCTCAAACTGCAGGTCTGGGAAGGCAATGGTGTTGTTGCCTCTGCTCGCAAGATGATTGGTGCCACCAAGCCCTTAGAAGCTGAGCCTGGCACCATCCGAGGGGACTTCGCTATTCAAGTAGGCCGTAACGTTGTGCACGGATCGGACAGCCCAGAGAACGGCGAGCGTGAGACAGGTGGGACTACAAAACAACATACAAAACTCTAGTTGCTGTCTGTTGCATCATGAGACTTGTCTGTAATCATGGGTCCCGCGCCAGGGCTGTATATGCTTCCACTCGGGGAGGGGCGGGGGAGGCTATTACTAGCTACTCCAAGGAGATCATAAACTGGTTGCGATGCAGACAAGCCGGCAGCCGTAGATGGTCAGCTGATAGGAACTAAAGTTGCTAGGCCCTGCTAGCGTGCAAAAAACAAAGAGGTAAGACACAAACTGGTTTAAGCCAGCAAGCTAAGGACAGCCAAAAGTATAGAAAATGGTCAATGCCACAAGCCAAAGGAAAACATAAACAGCAAGGTGCTTTGGAGGGTGTGTACCGTATACTTGTGCAAATGACTTGGTCCTTGCATAGTAGAAGTTACACATCTGCCTTGCGAACAGCAGTGTGGATACATGAGGAACCTGCACGTTGCTCTCGTGTTAGAGTGGGTTTAAAGTATGCTGCTTTCTCTATTTGCACAGCAAAGACAGCTTGCAAAAGCTCTCGGAGTCGAAATTCTGGAAGGTGCCTGCCTCAGTTGCCATCAAATATGCTTTGTGGTGGGATCAAGACTCGGGCTCTGGAGTTTCTGTGCATGTCACCAAATACGGCTTATATAACCTGGGCAATGTTTTGCTCAACTATGACTCTCATATGTCAAGTTATCGTCTGAATTTTTCTGTGACAAGTTTTATACAGCTAGGCTACAGCTGCAAGAGCAATGTTGATGTTTTGCACCCAAGCATGCTCTCTGAGTTTGAGGCCTACTAATAAAGGTTTCTGTCATGTTCTTCGAGCAACAGTTTTTAACACCAGTGGACCCTTATTTCAATTTGTTTGCAGCCATCTGGTTTAAGGAAGGAGAACTCGCAAGCTGGGAGAGGACCATGGCACCGTGGTTGAGCGAGTAATGTTCCAGTGTGCAGACATTTCGTGTGATGCATGCAGTGTGTTTCGGGTCAAAGTATCCTGTCTTGCAAGGTAGAGGTTGCAGGCAACAGGCAGCATCAGGAGCTGCAGTTTAAAACATGGGTTTTTTTTCAGGACTTGTGAAAGATCTGAAGGAAAAAAGGAATAGTGGCATAAAAAGTGCCAATGTGTGCTTCTTGCCTGGTTTACGACACCCATAAAGGAGGGGCATGCCTCCAAAAGGAAGCAAAAGGCCAGCTAGGCCCTCCCTCGCAAAGCTGGGTAAGCAGAGGGGAAAATCCTAGCTCAGAACTCTGGCAGAGGGCTACTGTTGGTTCAGGTTTCAAACCTGACGTTACAGGTTATCCTACAAAGGGATTCAACCTTCAGCCAGGTAGCTTGGCTGCTCGGCCTGCTCAACTGTTTCAGTCACGTAAAAATATCTATGAGATCGGAGATAAAACAATAAGTCTCATTAGTTTTTCTACGAGAAATTAAAAACAGCTAGCTTGAATAAAGTAAAAAGCGCTGATTCATCCAGGATCAGTCTATATGTAGAGGGGGAGTCAAATAATCAACGTGCAAACGTCCTTCAAAGAGAACACGTAGGCTCACAAAAACAAAGGATAAGTTAGATAGGATAGGATAGGATAGGATAGGGTTACATAGCTAAGTTAGATAGGGTTGCATAGCTGTTGGCCTACAGTGATGAGAGTGGAAACTAAGTCTTAAGCTGAGCTCAGAAGTGTTAACTGGAGGAAGAAACACGCACACAGTCACTCTGCATGAAATGAGCATGTGGAGTTAGGCACAAGAACACAGCATCACGAGAACAAAGGAAGAGGGCATGTTTTTTTATTTTGGTTTACAAATTGTAAATTACAATGGGATCCAGCCTTCAGCCAGTAGGTTTGGCTGCTCACTGAGCAGCCTTTTCATCTTGGAGTCCTCCTTGGTCACATCTATCACATCCAGGTTAAAACTGGTTTACACAAATCACATCTAAAATCTATCATATTCAGGTTTACAGGTTGACAAAAAATTGAAAGTTTCAAAGTGTTACACTTGCCATTACTCCACGCATAATGAGGAAAGGCCGCATGGCAACTCTGCAACACAAGTGCAACTGAAATCTGCGACTAGTGCCCGTTGAGCTGTGAGTACAAGGTTACAAGGGTTACAAGGGGTTGGCCTACAGCCCGAAAATCTGGCTGATCGGCTGCTGGTGATACATTCTCATCCAGCATCAAAAATTGAAACCAGTTCAGACAAAAATTTTGAAAATCTGTGCGAGTCTTGATTTAGAAAAACATTGACCTCAAGATTAGTCACAACGTGAAAGCTCGCCAAGAAAGGAACAAAATCAGTGTTTGGAAGCTGGGCAAAAGTGTGTAACGGTTTAAAAAGATCAATGAACAGGTCCTTGTATTTTCTGCGCAGCTCACACAACTCATAGCAATTGCAGTAGAAAAGAACATGTTTCTCGTCCTGGACTTCAGCACATCCACACTTATCACAAATATTTGAACCACCCAACCATTTACAGGACTCGACCTTCAAGCAGTGGGCACGAAGCCTAAACCTACTCACATTCCTCATGACTCCTTTCTCCAGATCCTTAAACAAATATGATGGGATACAGAAGGGTGTGCGTCCTGTTTGATTCAAAGGTACTCCACACCAATGATGGTAAGTCACTGCTTTTCTGTTCACCTCTCGGGGACTTAGGGCGTCTGCTTCCCTCCAAACCTTCTGCTGTCTGTACCTCAAATCCCCTAAAAAATCCTGCATGGGTATCTTGGAAGCACTCAGCAATTTCTGTTTAAACACCTCCTCATTGCGCATGCCACTAAATGACTTAGACACGTGTGCAGACCAACAGGACTCATCCATATCAGCAAGGTGTAAATCTGCCTTAAGCACTTGGCGTAGTGTTTCACTGTTATAAACAAGCATGTTGTTGAAAACTTTAACAGTAGCCCTAAACCAATAAAACTGTAAGGGCTCTTGGCCACACTCTCTCAATACTGGCCAGTTTGTGGCAGTACTCTTCACACCTAGAAAACGCCTTAAAGAGCATAATTGCCTTATTTGTAATTGGCTTTTGAACTCACTGCCTTCTCGTAAGTACTCTGTACCCCACACTTGGCACGTGTACATCCCAGCCGGAATGCCATACACCTTAGAGAGCCAAATCAGAGCATGTGGCCTATTCCTTAGATCATGTTCATGTACAAACTCCTTAATCCTTTGCTGGGCAGCCATGTAAGGCTGCACTGCA
Organism: Dunaliella primolecta; assembly: GCA_914767535.2. Lineage (NCBI taxonomy): Eukaryota > Viridiplantae > Chlorophyta > Chlorophyceae > Chlamydomonadales > Dunaliellaceae > Dunaliella > Dunaliella primolecta. Next base: position 7,957,887 of record OU611752.1, read on the forward strand.
TGCTCCTCAGACACCTTCAGATTAATGTACTTGTCCACAAGCATACCGAGGTATCTAAACTGCTCTTTCTCTGGAAGAGCCACGTCTCCATACATGAAAGTAGGCAGAGAAGAACACGACCTACTATTAAAATGCATGACCTCTGACTTTGATGTATTGACGGTCAGCCCCTTTCTCATTGCATAAGCTCGTATTCTATTCAGCATAACTTGCATTTCACCTGGATCATTGGTAGTTAAACTCAAGTCGTCTGCATATAGCATGTATGAAACGCCATCACTCCATCCCCTGTCACAGCACCTCTGATACCTTCACTGATATCTCTGCCCATATCATTGATGTACAGAGAAAACAGGAGAGGGGACAGGGGACAACTTTGCTTAAGTCCACTTGTTGGACGCACACGTGCCCTTTTATCCCCATCCATCATAATATATTCATCATCCTGGTACATTTCCTTAATTGCCTGGAGAAATAGTGCAGGCATGGCAATGCGTTGTAGATGGTCCCAAAGTTGCAAACGGGGCACAGTGTCGTAGGCTAGAGAGAAGTCAATGAAGGCAGCATGCAGCCTAGGTGATTGCCGTGGCTTGAGCTTTCTTGCAGCATGTCTTAAGTGCCTCAGGATGAAGAGTGGATGCAGAGTGCTCCTACCGGGGTAAAAACCAAATTGGGTGTCTGGGACCTTATTTTTTTGGATACACCAATCCGTCACCAAGTCTTTTAGCACGTTGGCATAAATACGGTACATCACCCCACTGACAGCAATCATCCTGTAGTTCCCAGGATTTGATAAAGCTCCCTTCTTGTGAAGGGGACTCAGTTTTGCCACTTTCCAACATGCAGGGATCCTAGCTTTACTCAGAAAAACCCTGAACATGCGTGCTATCAGAGGCACCAGCACGTTAACATGATCCACTCTCCGACCACGCTCAATGGGCAAACAGGCATGTTTAAGGAAGGGTATAGGAATACCGTCTAATCCAGATGAAGCACTCGCATTTAATTTCTTGATGTGGGACCCGACCATTCCTTCCAAAACTGTTGTACTAGGAGTCTCCAAGCAGTCAGGTTGAGGAACCCACCCAGATTCAGCACCTTGTCTCAAGAGCACCTCTGGGGGTGCGTGGTTCCTACCTAAAGGCACAGCCATATCTCTTCCTGACAAGCAAGTTAATCTAGCAGTCCTTGTTGAACAACCATGCCCTCCTTCTTGCGGCACAACTGTTGGTTGTACTCGAAAGTGGCTTTGCAAGTGCTGGTTCCATGCTGTTGTTGCGACTGGAGTAATGTGTGAGGTCTGCCTCTTCCGTAACATGGCATGGACTTGGGGGTCCTTCTTAAACAATCTATCCAGGAAAACAGCACACTGCTGCCTCTTATAACTGCGCTTTGTCGCACGGTTGCACCTTCTGCTTTCCTTCCTCAGGAATTGGCATGCATGCTTTGCTTCACCGCGCTTCACTGCCTCAATAAACATCTTCCGTTTCATTCTGCATTCTTCATTAAACCAGACAGGGCTCAGAGGCCCTTTCTGCTTCCTCGCACGCACAAAAGCACACTTGGCCAAGGATGTCATGCCAACTGCCCTATCGCTTGCAGCTTGCACAATTAAAGAACGCACACAAAAAGCAAGTTTGTCAACATCACCAGCGGACTCTGCTTCTTGGAACTGATTCAAGAGTTCCACATTGTTGACTATATGCTCTGTAAATGCAAGAGCCTTCTCCTGACTCCATTGCAAAATCAGCTTGTTGCCACACAACCCTGCCTTACAAACATGGTCCCTCTCAGGTGCTGCATCCATGCTTCCTGTTCTGCCACCCACTTTAAAAAGCATGCTTAAGCCACAGTGATCAGATGCAAGATTGTCTATCATGTCAAAGCCTTTCATTGATTTATATACAGCAGGTGACAGCAAGATATGGTCAGGCCTGCTGCTTCTGTCCTTATGATAACCGACATAAGACGGCTGTCCATAATCCCCTTCCACACGCCCTGTAGTGATAGCCATGCTTGATGCTGCCGCTAATTCCACCAGTAATCTGCCTGCCTTGTTCACATTAGGGCACTTGCACCTTCTAGCATCTAAAAATTCAGGGCAGTCAGCCACAAATCTATATATAATATATATGTACAAGGTTACAATGGGACTTGACCTGCTGTTGGTACAGACCCTCAGATTGCAGTCTCCCGAGTGAGGAAGGCCTTCAGTCATAATACCAGACTGCTAGCCTGTTCATAAGACCTTAAGTTGCCGTAGCGAGAGGCCCCCAGTCAAAGCATCTGTCTGCTATCTTGTTCCTTACATCAAGGTGATTTAGTTTCACAAGCTTCGAGTTGAAGCTTCTCTTTGGCATGGACACACACCTCATTGTGATTTATGTTCTTCAGAACAATTACAAGATGAAAGGCATGCTATTTTTCTTTGCTCTTGCACCCTTTTGTGCTGTCTTAGAAGGGTTACAAGGGTTACAAGGGTTACAAGGGTTACAAGGGAAAAAAAGGCCTCAGTCAAGACGTTTGACTGCTAGCCTGTTCATAAATACACATGAGATCATGAAGAAAAAAGGAAGTTTGTTGTTATCCTGGTTTAGAAAAGTATTGATATCCTGGGAATTCACATGGTGAATGGTGCCTAGACAGGACATCCTGTGGGAGATGTGGAGGTGTAGGAAAGAGAAGTTCATTTAAGCACCCTATGTGGGCATTGAAGTCCCCGCAAATGATGACATGTGGTGTCACTGTTTTGGCTAACAAAATCTCCTCACCCAGCGTGTAAAAAAGATTGTCAATTTCCTGAGCAGGCCTAGTGCTGCTTTGAGGGTTTAGGTAGGTGGCACACATCAGGACGTCTTCCTCCAAGTCAAAGAGTCTTTTATCACATCTGATCCAGAGGCCTTGTATGTTTTGAATAGTTTTTTGTAGTGAGCAAAATTCAGCCACTTGATTTGAAGCAAGAACAGCAACTCCATACCCTTTTAATCCTTGATAACCAGTAGGAATGTGTGTCTGTCCAATGAGTGTGTGTTCAGGAAGGTATTGTAGGAGCCTCTGAGTCTCGTTGGTTCTAGTCTCTGTCAAAATTATTATGTGGTGTTTTGAAATCTGCAGCACAAGTTCCTCATGCTTCATATCCTCTTCAGTCGCTGGAATACCATCACAGTTTACTGATAGCAAGTCAAGCCTTGACCGGCCACCCCTTCAGCTCTGATTCACACGACTGGGGCCTGGGTTCCCATTATTGTTGTTGTTGGTGGTGGTGGTGCGCAGCATTTTGCGTGCCCCTCCCGGTCGTTCTTCCTCCCTCTCCCTGACGCCGGTATTCCTTCCATCCATATTGATATCGAGGCGCTCAGTAGGTGGGATGATTGCCTTAATCTTCTCATATATGTATGTGTGTTCCTGGTTCAGAAGGTTGGTAGGGTCAAACTTGAATCCGCCCATGCCCTGATTCAGTTTTTCATCATAAGGGATGTGTTCCCACACAGGGTAAGAGTATGTGAGGGAGTTTCCTGAGCGTGAGAAAGCTTCCTTGCGGTCAGAAAAAGAGAGGAAGAGGTTGCTGCCATTCATACCCTCATGCACCTTCAGGTTTTTCAGCTCATGCTGTTCAGAGATTGTGCTCAGCAGTGAGGTACGAATGGCTTTTACACACTTCTGTCTGGCCAAGGTGACAGTAGTCTTCTCTCGTGTGAGGTACAAGCCACGTGGTAGGAGGTTGCGTCTGCTGTTCACAAAGTTGGTCACAGCCAAGGTCCCAGCTCGTCCAGTCATACCCGTGTCAATACGGAATGCTCCAGCCACTTTGGGGTGCTGGGAAATCTTGGATGTATCGTACTGTAGAGTGTCTGCAATCTTCTGAGGAGTGTCATAGGAAGAGGTTGCACCATCTGCTGGTTTCACAAAGGCATAGCCGGAGATGGCGTCAATGGCGGGTTGTTCTGCTTTGTTTTCCAGGTTCCATAGCTTTTGCAAGTACGTGGGGTCGGCAGTAGGGCCAGAAGAACGTGTGGTAGAAGAACGTGTGACAGATTCACGAAGATTCGAGATGTCAGTAGCAATGTGTTCAACCCTTTGGGCCAAAGCAGCGTGTGCCTGCCGTCCTGCATCAATGTCTGAGCGCTGCTGCGTGATAATGTCTCGCATCTCATTCGTGACTTCATGGACTTGTGTGGACAGGTTTGCAACGCTTAAAGCCACCTTTTCTTCAGTCGCGGTCATCATTGTTCTCATATCAGTCATCATCGTTCTCATCTCAGTAAGTAGCTGTGTGTTAGGCATGTCTTGTGCCATCATTGCGTCTGTATGTGGGGAGGGAGCGTCAGAAGCCAGTGAGGCGAACCGGTTCCTCAATAAGAGGGGTCGTGTGTACAAGATACGTCGAGCAGGGGAGGATTGTTTCAAAATCACCATGTGTTAGTTTTTTTTTTTTCCTGTCTTAGAAGGAAGTATGCATATAACAACAAACTAGCTACTTACCAAGCTTGGTTTGCTACTCCTTTTGCTTGCAACGCTCGCCAAACCTATGCACCCTTGCCTTGGTACCTTTTTTTGGATTTGCCTAAGCAAGTTATGCGTAATGTGAGCAGGTTCCGGCTTCGTGCTCATACTTTGAAAGTTGAATCGGCTGTTTGGCAGGATGATGGTGCCTCTGTGTGTGACAGGTGTCCTTGCAACCAAACTCAAGATGAAGCACATGTCCTTTTTAACTGTACTGATGAACACGTTTGTTCTCTGCGCCGCAAGTATCAAATGCTTTTTGAACCTTACTTCCAGGATATTGTTGAGATGCAACCTTTTTTACTGCATCAAGTGAGCTCTCAATTTGTTTATCAGTTCCTTCATCAGCGAAACGCAAAACTTTTCCTTTTTGTGTCTGAGCTTATGGATTTATTTTTGGCTGGCAGAGACCAGCCACAAGCCGATCAGCCAAACGACCTGGCTGAAGGTCACCCCCCATTGTATGCATATCTCTTCTATGACTTCAAAAAGTTCTCTGCACACAGAATAGTGATAAATGAAGAAGGCTCTTTCTATTTCTCCCATGCTGGATCTGAGGACGTGTTTCGTTTTTTCCAGTATCAAGACAATGGCAATTATCGTTTTATCTCTGAATTGATGGATTTCTTTCAACGCACTGAGCAGCCAAACTATCTGGCTGAAGGTTATGTTCCCTTGTAAACCCTTGTAAACCAAGGTGGTTTGTGCCCGAACCGGAGGAGTGTATTTTGTTGTTTTTCAAGAATCGCAAGCGTTCATGAATTATGATGGGATTTGACCTTCAACCCAGTTTGACTGCTTGGTTTGCTGCTAGCCCGACAGGAAATATCCATGACATTGGAAATGGCTGATAAGTCTCAATAGTTTTTGCAGAAAACGACATACATCCTCAACTTACTGGAGAGTAGTGAAGCGCAGCTGACTCATTCAGATTAATTGCTTTGCGGTAGAGGATCATAAAAGAATGACCCATTGGAGCTCTAAGCAAATTTCCTTCAACGGAAAGGATAGGATTCGGGCAGAAAAGAAAAGGTGACTTACATAGGCAGTGAGAACTCCCTACATCATGTAAGGAGAGGGGGCCACAATGGTTCAAAGACCGTATGACCACCCTATGATAATAGTGTGGCTGATTCTGGGATCCCTAGCGCAGGCCCCGGTGGAAATCCATTTTCTCATTCATTTTGGTTAGCCAAGGAGGAAAAAAGGGAATATACTGGTGGCACATACACAGCTCCTGCACCCGTTACTAAAATCACCTACCTCCCCACTGGGATTGGCAATCTTGAAAATGCTCTTAAGTGTCATGCATACATAACGCAGACTTGGTCATGCCAACTCCAAAACAGGCTACTACTCATACTTCATCAGAGTTTGTTACCACATGTAAATGAGAAAAACAGCAATGCCTTTAGGAACATGTCCTTTATATTCACACCCATGAAACGCACCATCTTCGAGAAAGTTACAATATCGCTCTGGCATCCTCTACAACCAAAAACATGCAATTCACTTCTAGAGGTCTACTAACACATCATGCTTCTCCCAGGTTGTCATCAATTAGACAGTGCACTCCACATGCTTTCAGGCTGCCAAAATCAAATCGTCTCCAGCTTGAAAACTGAACGCCACAATATTGCTGGAAAAATGATCATCAAAGCTCTTAGCAAAAGCCCTTGGGGAGCAGGCTTGGTTAACATGGACATAGGAAGTGATGATAGGTTGACGCAGCACAACCTTCAAATCCCTGCATATGCATTGAACAGAAAAGAAAAGAAAAACTACGTAGGCAGTGAAACACTCCCTACATCAATTAAGGAAAGGGGGCCACATTGGTGCACAGACCGTATGACCCACCCACCACGAAGTTCAGACTGAGAGAAGCACGGCAGGCAGAGAAAGAAGACAGGTCCAGCAACAAGAAAAGAAAGCAGGATGATAGCTGAAAGACTGGAGTTCCAGACCTTCAACAGCAAGCAGAGTCAGCACTGTCAGCCTTCCAACCAAGGAAAGCCATGCCCAGCAGCTGTCTGCTGAGCACAACTAAAGTCTGCATTCTGGCAGACTAGCTTAACTAGCTGCTAGCAACTGCTGACCACGCAGAAGCCTGTGGAACAGCCCTTAGAGCACTGGTGCCGACACATTAAGTGCACGCCTTGCCCGGCCCCCAGACCACAGGCACCACCCTCCACTTGCCTTATATCCATGCCTCCCATGCCTCCGCTCAGTGCTTGGTCCCTCTTCGTCGCTGCCTACACCACTCCACCAGCGTCCCGTGCATGCTCCGCACCCCAGGACCAACTGCATTCCGCAAGCCTCTGCTAGCCCACACCACCCACCACGCTGCTGCCGCTGCTGCTCGCTGCTGCACGCCGCTGCTGCATGGTGACGACAAGCGGAAACGAACCGCAAGTGCACGCTCCAAAGAGCGTGCACGGCACCAGCCGTCGCCGTCGCATTGAACAGAGTTATACCTCCTTACCTCTTTCCACGTAAATCTTCACAGAGATCTAGACTCACGGCTTGTCACAACAATGCCAGCAGAATGATTTTGAAAGTGGTTAGCGGACTTTGCTTGAAGGCTCTCATGGGTCGAACCTTACACACATGGATGTAGGCAGCGCAGACCGTCTTGCTCAGCATGACCTGCACATCACTGAGCAAGTCTCTAACCGTGTTACACATCCCTACCTCTTTGACCCCAGCATTCCTGATCAAGCTAGACGCACCTCCAGCCGCCCTGATGCTATCTTGGTCACTCCTTGCCCTACTAACCCAAATAGACCACCTACCCCCACCCCTCACATTGGGCGCTCCGTAGTGTGAGGCGCAATGAAGAAGTAAGAAGCAGCACAACTCCACCCAGGCAACTTCGTGGATTGGACATCCAAAACCGCCATATCTACTTAATAGAAATCAAATACTGCAAAGATACGAGGCCTGGTGCCCAGCTAAAAGCCTCACAGCAACAATATTGTGAGCTGTGCAAACAACTTCAAGGTGCAGAAATCACCCTCCACACAATCCTTCTGGGTGTGAGTGGGACTATCTATACTGCCCATACCCTGGATAAATTAAAACAATTAGGGATTGACCCGTAAAGGTCTACCAAGCTTGCATGAAAGCTCCATGCCCACTCTGTGCAATATACGCACAAACTTACCTCGACCAGACGTGCCGTTGAAAGCAAAAATACTCAACATAACTCTGATGCCCTGGAACCGCATTCTTCCACCTGACCCATGCTAGCTTCCCTCTTATCCTCTGGTGAGGGAGGCTCATGGCTTTTCGAGCCAATGTGTCTCCTTTTCCTTAATTGATGAAGGGAGTGCTCTCACTGCCTACGTTTTTTTTTCTTTTCTTTCTCACATCTAGTCGTCCTGATGCTATACTGATTACTCCTTGTCAAGCCAAACCCACTCCTTCTTCTCCTTCTACCTCCTGCTCACACCATCATGCGTTACGCAGCAAACACAACCCCACACAGAGGACCGAGACAGCCAACCATTTGAGACAACCCCACCAACTGAATATAAACAAGCGGCATGTGCACTTGATTGAAATCAATTACTGTGAAGACACGAGGCCTGGAAAACAGTTGGAGGTGGCACAGCGGCGCATGCAGGCCTCTGCAAACTCATTAGCGCGAAAGTTGTAACTTTACATACCATTCTCCTGGGCGTAGGTGGAACGTGTTATACTGAGCATACCCTTAACCAGTTTAAACAACTGAGTCTTGACCACCAAGGTGTCGATAAACTTGCTCGTAAACTTCATGCCCATTCTGTTGTGTACGCCGACAAGCTTGTTACCACTAGACGTGCTATTGAAAGCAATACTTCTCACATTTAGATTTTGGAGCCGGATACTTCCACTAACCCTCCTGATCCCCAATAGCACTTTGTTCTTGCTTTGTGGTGGAGGGGATTCACGGCTCTTCTGAGCCAACGTGTCTCCTTAATTGATGCAGGGAGAATTTTCTCTGCCTACACAGTTTTTTCTTTTTCTTTTTCTTTTTCCACCCCAACACCAGAAGTTAGGGAAGGATAGAAAAGGGCTACGTAGCTGTATCTGCCTGTGAGGGCAGTTTAGCTGAAACCAAAAAGGTGTCTACAATTTAAATCTGTCGTGCCTGGAGAACAAGTGCCAAAGACAGCATTTTAGGCATGCTGATACAAACTTGGCAATTCCTAGGACATCAGCCTGGTTCTTGCAGTCCTCTAAGACGAGGTGCAGAACTAAACAGGTGCTGAAATTGAGTTTGCAGGTTTATCAGATCCTGAGGAGGGCAATCTAGGATAGTTTGCTATTCGTCTTGTACTGTGTGCCAAACAAACCAACTTGTTTTGAAGATTAAAACTACGTAGGCAGTGGAATCACTCCCCGCATCAATTAAGGTGTGCCAATCACATTGTTGCAAATTTTAAACTCGTATGGGCACCTATTTCCATAATCCCCTAGGGTTATCCCTCGGAGGTTGTGGATGGAAAGGTGTTAGCATGAGGTATAGTGCAATAATTTTTGAAGAACATCAAAGAGGTAAGAACAGCTTTTTATTCCAGTTTCTGTCACCCACCAGCCTGGTATAGAATACAGTAGTATACCAAAGTATGTGCGGTAAGTCCTCATGATTCTACTGGAAGCAAAAGCCTTTTGTGGGCTTGTGGGGGAAAGGATCATGCAACGGGAACTGCATACTAAGGTAGCTTAGGTGGAGCAAAAAGGTAAAAAGGTACCTGTGCCCAGATCAGACTAATCTAGTACAGGTGTCTCAACTACAGGGTCCCAGCTTGTGTGCAGGACTTCTCATTTCATTGAATGAAAAGAAAAACTACATAGGCAGAGGAAACTCTCCCTACATCAATTAAGGAAAAGGGGACGCATTGGCTCTGAAGAGCCTTGAATCCCCTCCACCACGAAGCTACAAAAAGAAGAAGATTTTAATGGGGACCTGGAGGGTTACTGGAAGCACCCGGCTCCATAACCTGGCTGCGAGAAATATACTGTCCATACCCTGGATCAGTCTTATAAAACTAGGGATTTACCCGCAAATGTCTACCAAGCTTGCACAAAAGCTCCACGCCCACTCTGTGCAATATGCGCACAAACTTACCTCTATCTCAGGAACCTACCAGACCCACACTACCTTTCCCCTTACCCTCTGGTGAGGGAGATACACGGCTCTTCGAGAAAATGCATTTACTTTTCCTTTATTGGTGTAGGGAGTGATCTCACTGCCTACGTTTTTTCCCCTCTCGTTTGAAACTCTGACTCAGTGTGGAGATGAAGACATGTTCGGAACATGTCTTCATCTCCCCCCTCCTAGTCCCTCGCTGGACCTGGCAATGTTCCTTTTGAGCTGACTTTGCTGCATTGTCACTTTACACGCAACTGCTCACATTTCCTCTATCTAAAAACTCCATTTTGTTAGAATCTACCTTTCATTTCCAGCCCAGCAGCCCAGCCCTCCTACGTTTTGATTAATGGCTTTGATTGCATACCTGTAAATGAAAAGAGAAACTACATACTATGATAGGCACACTCCCCACATCTAATATGGAAAACAGGATACCTAGGGCCGAGGCACTGTGCATCCCCTTCACCAAGAGAAGCAAAGGAAAAGACCAATGGGGATCAGGAGGGTAACTAGCAGTAGCCTGTGCCTGGTCTCGATGATGATAGTTGAATAGAAAAAAAGAAAGAAGTCTTGTCAAGAGTGTGTATGGTGCTAACAAGTCTATAAGTGTACTGGACAGAATGGGCATGAAGCTTCAGAGCAAGCCTGGTGGCTGTATGGGTGTCAAGACCAAGCTCTTTAAGAGGCTCCAAAGTGTGAGGGGTGTAGATGACCCCGCCCACACCTTACAGAATCGTGTGGAGGGTGACTTGAGCTGAGGCCTTTGAAAGATTGCGACAGAAGTTGCAGTGATGATGCTTTGAGGCCTCGAGGTGATTCTTGGGCCAGGTATCTTCACAGTATCTGACCTCCACAAGATGGACGTGTCTCTGTCCTGGAGGGAGCTGACTGGAGTGATGGACCTTGGAAGTAGGCAGAGTGGCTGTGGCTTGCGCTGAGTGCTAACTGTTCCCCCCGCACCCCCCTCTACTCTACGGATACCGGGAAGTGGTCCTTGGCTCTCCTTTTGTTAGAACAACCAATATTGCATCAGGGCCACTAGAGGTGAGCCTTTGTTTGTCAGGGAAACAATGGGAAAGATATACTTTGGGAGGGTTTGATTTGTTGTTGTTCAGGGATCTGCAGGTTCTGCAATGAGCGAGCTGACGCCTGCGCACGCACTGCAGCACTCACGGACAACACGGCAGAAACATTGCACCTCTAGGTTCCAGGGATCCCTTCCACGATTTCCAATGGCTTTCTTGAAGTCCTCACATGGACGCAACGGGGTCTTACAACACTTCCACACTGCTCCAACTCACAATCCTGGCAGCCGAGCTCAAAATACGCATGCACAAACGACACAAGCTCGGCTCTGCTGGGTACTATTACTTACTTCCGGCTACTAACACGATAGCTGGCTAAACTAGCGCAATACAGCCCACTCCGAGTGGGGGAGTCCCTGGAGCACGACTTTCAATTCGGAAGCTCTGGATCCACCCTCTGGACTAGCCAACAAAGAAGTCAGCAATTCCCTCTGGAAATCCCAAAGATTTTTCTTAAACATCAGGTAGATGTATCAAAATACCGCACGGGAACAGTTAACACACAAAAACACACCAGTAGAAAGAAAAGAAAGGAAAAACTACGTAGGCAGAGGAAGCTCTCCCTACATAAATTAAGGAAAAGGAGACACATTGGCTCAAAAGAGCCGTGAGTCCCCTCCACCACGAAGACTACAAAAAGATGACTCTTATGGGGATCTGGAGGGGTATTGGAAGAAACCGGCTCCATAACCTGGCTGCAAGGAGTATTCTTGTTTTCAATAGCACGCCTAGTGGTAACAAGCTTGTTGGCATACATGACAGAATGGGCATGAAGTTTGCGAGCAAGTTTATTGGCGCGTTGGTGGTCAAGTCCCAGTTTTTTAAACTGGTTAAGGGTGTGCTCAGTGTAGCAGGTCCCATCAACACCCAAAAGGATGGTATGGAGAGTCACAACTTTTGCATTAATGAGTTTGCAGAGGTCTGCATGCTGCCGCTGTGCCGCCTCCAACTGCTGTCCAGGCCTCGTGTCTTCACAGTACTTGATTTCGATCAAGTGCACATGCCGCTGGTTTACATTCAGTTGGTGGGGTTGCCTCACGCGGTTGGCTGTTGTGGCCCTCAGTGTGGGGTTGTGTCTGCTGCATAAGGCATGATGGTGTAAGCAGGAGGTAGAAGGAGAAGAAGTGGGTTTGGCTTTACATGGAGTAATCAATATAGCATCAGGACGGCTGGAGGTGAGTCTAGATCTCTTAGATAATTTTCTTGGAAAGAGGTAAGGGGGTATAATTCTGTTTGATGTTTGTGCAGGGATTTGAAGGTTGTGCTGCGCCAACTTATCACCACTCCCTATGTCCATGTTAACCAAGCCTGCTCCCCAAGGGCTTTTGCTAAGAGCTTTGATGATCATTCTTCCAGCAACATTGTGGCGTTCGGTTTTCATGCTGGAGATGATATGATTTTGGCAGCCTGAGAGTATGTGGAGTGCGCTGTCTAATTGATGACAGCCTGGGAGAGGGCATAGTGGGTTAGTGGACCTTTTGAAGCGAATTGCATGTTTTTGGTTATAGAGGGTGCCAGTGCGATATTGTAAGATGGTGCGCTTCATGGGTGTGGATATACAGGACATGTTCCTAAAGACATTGCTGATTTTCTTATCTACATGTGGTAACAAACTCTGATAATATGAGTAGTAGCCTGTTTTGGAGTTGGCATATCCAAGTCTGTGTTTTGTATGCATATGAGATTTGAGAGCGTTTTGAAGATTGGGGAGGTAAGTTGTTTTAGGATTGGGTGTAGGAGCTGTGGATGTGCCAGCATTGTGTTCTCTTTTTTCCTCCTTGGCTAACCAGAATAAATGAGAAAAAGGATTTCCGCCAGGGCCTGCGCAAGGGATCCCAGTATCAGCCACATTATTATTGGCTTGGCTTGCTTCGTATTTTGCAAGAGCATCTGCACATTCGTTACCAGCAATGCCAGCATGAGATTTACTTTGTAGAAATAAACATTGCTTTGCAAATTGCTAATGAGGGTAGATATGGTTTTTAGGACGTCCCCTTGAATATGTTGTTTGTGCTTCTCTGGGTAAATAAGTTGTTTACGTATTTGATGAAGAGAGGTGAGACTGTCTGAAGCAATGTGTGAATAAGAGTGCGTGATGGCAGCAGCAATTGCTGCTAATTTAACCCGACATATGGTGTTGGTAATTCCAGCACCGTTGGGCTCGACAAAACTTCTGCTGTCGGTGAGAGGTCAGTAGACGCCTGCTCCAATTTCTTGTATGCCGTTCTGGATTTGACAACTACCATCAGTGTAAGCCCATGTCCTCCAGTCAGGGACTTTGAGCTTGAGGGTTGGACTAGATTGGTTAGGAACAAAAAGTTCTTCCTGATTACCTTTGTGTGAATAGGTTGGGTTTCTAGATGTTTGTTGTTTGTCAGAGGGGAGGCGTTGGCATTTATTGAATCCAGGCATATCAGCATGCATTGTATTGAGATTAGAATGGTTGCCTATATTGCGCAGCTTCCAGTTAACTTCTGGTACAGTCAAAGCCAGGCCTTGTAGCCAAGCTGGGTTGTGATTGTTAAGATGAATCATTGCAGCTGTATTCCAGACTGCAATAATTTGTATGTCCCAGGTGTGCTGAGAAAGGGATATTTCCTGGTTGATGGAGGATTGTAGATCGTTGTAATAAAGGTTGGTACGAGTGATGGTTCCAAGTTCACAACAAAGATGTGGATAGGCAGTGATGACTTTGGAATAGGGGTTAGTTACCATGTGTTGTCCCCAGACAGGGAGGAACATGAAAGTAGCAGTGGCCTCTGTGTCGAGAATGGCTGAGTAGATAGCATGGCGTATGGCCTGAGTCATAGCTTCCTCGGTGTAAATGGGATGGCAGACAGAGAAGCCTGAAAATCTGGATGAGAGGGAATTATGATGGGCACCAAAGAGAGTGTCTCGGGGGTCAGTGCTCCAGTAGTGTTGGTATTGTGGGTTGTGGTCCAGCGGGGAGGCCATTTTCTCTTGAGTGATCAGGGCCCATTCTTGGAGGGCAGTGTGGATGTGGGTTGGCAGGTCCCGCGAGAAGGAGTCTTTGACCTTTTTGCTAGCGTGCTTGTTTTCTAGCATAGTCTTGCGAGCAAGGAGCCCCTGCAACTCAGATGCAAAGCTAGAAGGAGCAGGTGTTATGGCTTCATGCAAGCATGCAAGCTTGGCCCTATATTAAGCCTTGTAAAGGAGTTGAAATCGGCCAGGGGTTATCATCCCAACATATTTACCTTGTGTGTTGTAAGTGCATGCCATGTATGCTTTGTAAATTTCTGGGAGGAGAAGGGGAGGTGGAGCACGAGGGTTGGGGCTGTGTGATTCAGTGTCTAGTGATGTTTGATTATGGTTTTGTTTTACTTTGTATTTGACAAGGTCAATGTCATGCAGCCAAGATTCACTGCAACCAGTGGGTTCAATGTCTACTTGTGAATTGGTGGGGTATATGTCAGAGGTAATTTAACCGTGTAGTTCTGTGTCAAGTTCCCGCTGCCAGGTGCTAGGAGAATATGGCTTTTCAAAGCCTTGTCTTTCAAGGTTAGAAAGGGCAGAGTCTGCTGTGGGTCGGGAAAGGTCTGGTTTGCTCTGCTGGGCTTCAAATTCAAGCAAACGCCGTTGGAATTTAAGCCAGGTCTCTTTAGTTTCCTCAGGCTCCCAGGAGGGCATCCAAGTGACCTTCGTGAGCTCTTCTCTAGACTGACATTCTCTGTCGATTTTCTGTGCATTGTTAAGGCCTGCGCAGGCAGGACAAGCCCATGTGTCAGCTGCATCTATCTCTTGTCTTTGCCCATCATCATAGCAACCAAGTTCTTTCATGCATTTCCAGTGGTACGTTCGTTGGCAAACATCACAGATATACATATCAAGGTAAGGAGGTTAAGAGTTAATAGGTTCATAGCCACCATGGTAATTGCATATTTGGCAGCATGCACATTGAATATCAGTGCGAGCAGCAGTTGAGGTAGTCGCAGGCTGAAGGCCAGCTTTCTTGAAGAAAGGCAGGGCCCACTTCTCAATAACTATTGGGGCAAAATGGGTGTGGTATTGCACTTGGTGGTGAATGAGGCTTCTCCTTCCGTCTTTTTTATTAACCGTGCAGTTTCTCCAACCATCTATATGGGTTATGTCAAAATCATGGTTATATATAGCATTGATGGCATGGCTAGCTGATTTTGCTTTTGTAAGCTTGTGGACTGAGGTTTTCTTATAATTCCAAACCTCAGAGGCTTGGCGTAGCGAGCTAAGGGGTTGATGACAGGAGGGGTGAACTCTTTCTCTATGTAAAATATTTTTTGTTTTTATGGTTGTTCATTTGTGTATCTAGGCTGTGTGGAGTGTTTGGACAGGTAGGAGGGTTACGGATTTTGCCTGTGTGGCCAGTACCTGTTGTGCACGGGGAGTTGGGCTGTGTTGGGATGTAAGTGACAATGTTCTGACTGGCATTAGATCCTGGATTATTCTGGCTAAGAGGTTGAGACATGGGTGTGGAGGTGTATTTCATTGTTGAGCGTGTGCGCTTGCTGGGTGGCCCTTCCGTAGGTGAATCTTGTTGAGTGGGCCTCATAACATTAGAGTTAGCAGTATTTTCTGTTGAGGCATGAATTATTTGTGTAGGAGTGATGCTCAGTCTATAATTGGAGCGTGTTCTTTTATTGGGTGGCTCTTCTGTGGGTTGTGCTTCTTTGGCAGTCATTACTTCCTGAGTAACAGGACAAATTTCTTGTGTAGGAATGTTAGCTGTAGGGGCGGACAAGGTGGCTTGGTCACGTCTGAGGCGGCGTCCAGTATTTTCGTGTCTGTAGTGGGATGTGGAGCGAGGTTGTGGTAATGGCACTACTTGTGTGGGAGGGGTGCTGTTTGGTTGGGAGCCTGCAAGAGGGTAGGTATAAGTCGGGGTATTTGGTTCCACATTGAGGCCACTCACATGTGTGTTTTTAATAAGGCGCTAGTGTGCAAGAGTGTTTGCTTCAGTGTTTTTGTAGGCAATGATTTTTTGGATGGAGGATGTACTCAACTCTTCTTCCTGGGGGAGGTTAACCAGTGCTGCCAGTCTGTTGAGTGCTATTTTACATTAACGTTGACCTTGGAGTATTTGGCTTGTAGCTGAGCAACTGTGATGATGTGAGTCTTACACGGGGATGTGAGTTCATGGATTCCATTAATTCCAAGGCCCATCAGGGGTTGCATTATGCAGGTTAGGAGGAGAGGTTGTGGGGAGGTGGTTTATGCAGGGAGAGGGCTTTATGGACGAGGCTCAAATCCTCATTGAATACAACTTCCTCGTGTTTCATGAGGTGGAGCTTACTAGAGTGGATGCTCATCAACTGGCGGGCACGCATGCAAAAGTTGAGCTGGCGCCTTATGTGCAGTACCATTAGGTACAAGAACTCTTCCGGAAGAGAAGGATCCATCTCTGACGCTGCCCATTATGCGGCGGTATGGACAGCATAAATCACATCGCCCTTAGATGTCCTAACCCAACTATGAGTGGAATGCACACCAACAGGCATCATGTTGGCCTTAGCTTCTGTGTTAAAGCCCTCAGCAAAGGCAAATTTGGCTCATCCCTTATTGGTATGGATGCCTGCTGAAATGAGAGAATCCTGGAGCAGGGTATAGAAGTCCCTGGAAACACCTCCCGAGCTATCCCTGCATGGTTTTCCCCTAATAATACTGGCTCCTCTACCTGGAACCAAAGCCGCCCGGATGCTGTTTTTGTGCGCTCTATCCCAGGCCGACCTGCCACCTTCATCCTACAAAGATCCCTCCTCAAGATGGGGACTTTCATCTTGTTGGATTTAAATCTTGTCATGATACCAACCCCTTATCCACTCTGGAAGCTGCAACTGCCCAGCATGCAAGCACTAAAATTATAATGACTACACCATAGACCTCGCGAGCGCTCTTGTGAGTCATGTCTCATCAACTTGGGACTAAACACCCTCCCTTTCACGATCAGGGAGAGTAGCAAGCAGGCCCCCTTTTGGGACAGCACTCTAGCGTTGGGTGTTGAGTTTTTTTCACCATATGGTGTTCATGCATGATCATGCATTCATGTTCATGAACAGCACATGTTCATGGTACTTTTTGCTTCTCGGCGCCACTGGTAGTGCATGCATTGCAATGCTTCAAAAAGCCTGTTATGTGCACATGCAACCGCTCAAAATGCCTGTTATATGCACATGTGCACATGCAACCGCTCAAAAAGTCTGTTATGTGCACATGTAAGCATGAGATATCAGGTGCATGCTGTGAAGCTGGGGGTCAGAGGGGTAGAGAGAGAGCACTCATCATGTGGCTAAACACAGTAGCACAAAATTTTCATGTTGGAATAGTATGGATGCGCGCAATTCGTTAGGTTCAGTGTATTCATTCTTCATTCATTTTTGAAACAATTCTTGGGGATATTTTGTTGTATATTGTTTCATAAATTTTAAATGATAAATGTAAAGGCTCGTTTGGCAACGCATAGATCTCAGATCAAGTTTGTAGACCGATCAATTTGTAACCCATATTTTAAAATTATATTAGCTTTTTTATCTTGTCCTATTGCAAACGCTTCATGAGGTTTGCAAGGTATTGCGCATCGATGTCTGGCAAGGTAGCCACGGCCTGCATGCCCACTCCTAACCAATCAGGTGAGCCAGGCTCTCGCCACATTTGCACAGTATGGAATGAAGCAGGCCTGGCTGCTTGTGCACCTTGCAGGCACCTGCATAGGTGCGCGCGTGGCACAGGTGCGCGCGCATGCACGTGCGCGCGCGCGCACACACACACACACACACACACACACATGCACATAGGCACACAGGCACACATTGCTAAATTTGCACAAAACGAGGCAACGAGGCAATGAATGCGTGGCACTGCACACTGATAACGAGGCACATGCACATTCATCATTAGACAATTGCGTTGATGCGCTCACTCAAGACATGCAAGAGACAATGCTGGATGGACACTTGGTCTCCTTGCAGTGAGAAGGGGCTCCTTGATGACTGGAATGCTTTGTCCCTCCCCTCTGCGGCCTTCCCCCTCTACAGCTGCTGTGCTCTGGCATCAGCAGGACCGAACATACAGGCCGTCACTTTGTACGCCTGCTTCTGCCTCCAGACTTCCCAGCATCGCCTCTTTGTCTGATTCTGAGACGGAGCATTGGACTGAAGTACTCTCAAAGATCACCAAGTATGTCTAGAGATACGGCTGTAGGGATGTGCAGCCAGGCATATATGTATATATATTTGTGTTGATTTAGGGTTCAAAACTGGATAATTGATTGGCTGCTATCCTTCAAGCCTCGTCCTCTGCCTCCTTTCTCCTCCTGTTTGCTCAGCAACCACCTGTGATTTCTGGCTTGCAGGCCCCAGCTGTCTGCTATGAGGGGCATTATCAACCCTCGTGCGCCTCTAGGTCTTGACAAGGAGTACTTGCGGTAAGTTTTAATAAGGGCAAGCCAAATTTACGGAGTCCCTGAAGTCAGGCCAAACTGTCTCGCTTATCATTTCGGACCACATTCAAGCCCCCTCTGCACCGTTCCAGTAAGAAATTCAAAAATATTTCTTTGTGGTCCGCATCTCTGGTTTGGACCTGGGACAAAGTTACGCCCTGGGCCAAAAGAACACTCAGTGGAAGGGTCCAAATTAGGTTTCCAAATTCCGACCAGACATCCATCTAAACCCATTTTTGTTTTGTTTGCTTAAGATCCACAACTTCATGTCAAATTGTGGGCGGCAGCGTGCAGCAGGGGCAAGCTGGCGGAGGTCCCTCCTGCGCCCACGTCTGTCCCGATGAGTGCCCCCCACCTGCACGCTCCCCTATTGCCCCCTGCAAAATCTGACATTGCAGCATGATGAGAAGACGTAGGGCAGGTTAAGTCCCGGAGCGCTGGCCATTTGGTGCAAGTTTGGAAATCCATCTTTTTCTACCAGAATGGTGCCAAAAAGGGTGCAAAACAGCCGCACAGCTGCAGAGAGCACCTCCATCTTTTCAGCACGATCTATGAATGTGAGATGAAGCTATTGTTGGGAATGCAAATGCGCTAGCTGCGGGCAAGGAAAGATATGTGAGAGTGGTTGGGAGGGACGACCAAAAAGGCTCTTGCCCCAAAGACAAAGAGAGTATGCAGTGTAGCAAAAAATGACCTACTCAGTAATTCTGCACAAAAAGGTGAGTTTGAGACTCTAAAGGTGGGTAAGGGGCAAATCTGGGGTGCTTGAAGCCAAGTTTGGCCATATGCTGCATGATGGAGGCCAAAGCGCATGCTGTGGCCCTCGGGTGATTCGTCAGTGTGAAAAAAGGGGGGATGGGGGAGTTTGGGCCCCAAGGACTGAGCGAATGCGCATCTGCTAAACAAAAGCGGTGCACAAGTGGATACCAGACAAACACAGTGCTTGGCCACATCTTGTGTATGAGGACTTGCTCAGCATATTTCCTGGGTACCTCCTGCCGAGTTCGGGCTCCCAAATGTCGATGTCCATAAAGTAAGGCCTGGTCAAAGCTGGGTGTCGTAAACACGAAGGATTTTAGCATAGTCCTCCACTCTGCGCTCCGACAGCAGGGGCTTGTTTTTTTCTGCTCAATATTTGGAAGTCTGCTCAATGGGACCTACCTGGCGGGTAAATCAACAAGACAGAGTGTTGGAATGGTTGCATAAATCGTCTTTCTAATCCATTGACTCAGTGTCGAACCTTGGTTTCTTGCCATTTCCCTGCCAAAGTTGGGCAATTTCCTGGATTTTCGCCCCTGCCCCCCCAAACCCCCAAAGTACTGATGAGGTGCTCAAACATCGCTGCTGGTGACAAGCCAGGGGACACCCTCTTAAGGCTCTTATTTTGGCAGTCAAATCACCTGCTTTCTGGCCACGCATCCTGGGCGCCCCTGGCACAAATTGTGCAGGATTCATGGTCCACTAAAGGTCCTACATACTCATTATTTGCTGGTTTCAGTGAGGCAATGATTCAGACAACAGTCCTGGGCTTTAATCTTGTCTATAATTGTGGCATGGCAGCCAGAAGAAAGTAAAAAGACTGTGCACGCTGAGTCTGACTGCAAGAGTGAAAGCAAGGGTCCATAACTATCCAGATAGCAGGGGCCTCACCAAGAAGCTCTCCAGCCAAGCCTAAACTTAGGAGTTGAGCAGGCAAGACGTGGGTGCCCAAGGGTTGCATATAAGGGCAGCTTAGCTGAAGCAAAAAAGGTCCCTTAGGGAAGGGTTACATAGCTGTACCTGCCTGCGGTAACTGTGAATAAACCAGTGCCTATGTGTGAAATCATTGCCATTTTGGTGGCACTAGTATGAGGTGGTGGGAGTCAAAATAACGCTCACTCACCTGCAGCCTGACTTTCTCCAGTTCAGCACTACACAAGGACACCATGTAAAACAAAATCATCTCAAATCAGGCCAAAGTGACCAAAATAGTTCCTTTTTAACCCACTATGGAACACATAGTACCATAGTAGTAGTGGTATCACATTTACAATGCATAAGCATACAGGAAGCATGACTTTTGGGAAGCACAATGGACAATCCCCCAACATGGCTGGATACATTCCTTCCTGTTAATTCTTCTCATGTATGACCATGCCAACTATTATCATTTCATAGAATTCCATGTACTGGGACTTGACCACCAACGTGCCATTGAACCTGCTCGCAAACTTCATGCCCATTCTGTTATGTATGCCAACAAGCTTGTAACCACTAGGCGCGCTATTAAAAACAAAAAAACTTCTCATAGCCAGGTTCTGGAGCCGGGTGCTTCCAAAAACCCTCCAGATAGCACTTATTATTTTGCAGCTTTGTGGTGGCGATAAATTACGGCCCTTCTGAGCCAATGTGTCTCCTTTTCCTTAATTGATGTAGGGAGGTTTGCCTCTGCCTACGGAGTTTTTTTCTTTTTTTACCATAAGAAAATTGCAGGGCTGGACAACTCTCCCAAAGAAACAGGTGTTTTTTAAAATGCTCCCAGCATAGGTAAGCCCAAATATTGGACACTCAAACTTGGTTCCAAAATGTCTATGGCACTACGATTAAACTGCCCAAGATTTTGGCCCATATGCCTTCTTAGCCGCAGCATGAAACCTACTTTTTGCTCACCTAACCTCCATACCCGACCACCCACCGCACCATGTTGGGTGTTTTTTTGTGATTTGGAGTCCTTTCACCAAAAGGACTTTTACCAAAAGAATATCATTGCAAAAAGAAAGGAGTGGTAAGGCCAAGTGGTTGGTGAAATACCGAATTTGAGCCATTTCCCTTTTAAAAAAATCCAGCTCAAGGTCAGGTCAGTGAAGTAGGTTTGAGTTAATGCCCTCTGCAACCAGCCAAATTTTAGTATGCAGGACCTTTGTCTGAACCCTCTTGAGCAACTGTGCGTACTCAGTTTGTGCCGGGGGGTGCCCAGGGTGTGGGCCCAGGATTAGGCAAAATACCCGCCAAAATGTGGTCCTCAGGAAGCTGTCTCCCGGCTTGCCTGACCAGCAGCAATTGCTGGCCACTTCACCAGGAGCACATTAGGGGGGGTTCGGGGAGCTGGGGCGGGGGTCCAGTAAATCGCTCCCCGGACCTTAGGTTTGGCAGGGAAAATGGCTTGTTAATATCACAGAGCAACCACTGCACCACCTGGGGTCGCGGCACTTTTGCTGGGACAAATAAAATACGAAAATAAAAGTGGTTCACATAAATTTTGCTCCCTCCCTCCTTCAAATGTGGAAGATCCAGCTGTCACCACTCAGGTTGTGGCCAAACGCAGTGCTTGCCTGGTTTCCATGTTTGCACCACTTTTGCCTGCCAGGTGCGCTCATGAGTGACCACGCTCATTAGTGCTTTGGGACCAATTTTGACCCCCCATTTTTGCACTCCGATGGATCAGGTTAGACCCAAAACAAAAGCAAAAAAAGGGACAAGTTTGGGTCAGAGCAGGCAATTTGGCACCTGGCTTTCTGAAAATAGCCTAAAATGGCCTAAATTGCCGCTGAAAGTGCCCCTGACTCACTCCTATGGCACCATCCTCACTTTTTTATATGCAGAAATACCAGATGAGTCAACATCAACTACCCTGCATACTCCGTTTGCTCAAAACCTTCTGGGGCAGTATCTCCTCATTTTTACACATAGCTTGGCTGACTTTACCTGACTAAGTTCAAGCATCTTTGAAATGAATATCATGAAAACTAGTTCGACTTCCTTGGATGTGTCTCCATGTCCACAAAAAAAATTTGGAGAATTAGCTCCATGGATGTTGCGAAGGTTAACAACTCCTTCCTCGGTGCTCAGCATTGCAACTTATGTTGTCAGACTTGCTACTGAAAACCCCAGGCGTTGGCCAGGGTAAACAGCGGGCATGGAGGTGGCCTACAGGGGCCTAGCCGGACCTCCCTGCTTTTGTGCGCCTCTCTGTGGGACCAAAAGTGCAAGCACCAGGGGCCCTTGCAACAAAATCAGTTGTAATGTGACCAGCAGCCTTCCCAAACACTCTCTGCAGTTTGGGCCCCGAGCGGGGTCCCTCTCAAAAATGGCATTCACCAGGGGTGAGAAGTGCAGGCATCGGGCATGTATTGGGCTCCAAAACTATGAAAATATTTAGACAGATTACCTATGATCTCGTGATGGAGGGGACTCACGGCTCTTCTGAGCCAATGTGTCTCCTTGATGTGGGGAGAGTTCCCTCAGCCTAGGTGGTTTTTCTTTTCTTTTCCATTTTTCTGCATACTCAAAACACGGGTTGGTGTGCCCAAATGAAAGAAATGCCGATTTTTGATGCACAGCACTTAGCGGAATCTTGCAAACTCAGAAGTAATTAATGTGTCTGCAGTGTACCTTCCATTTTTAGCACGGGATTGGGGGCCTGACTTTCAGTACAATTTTCCCATGACAATAAATCATGGAAGTTCGCAGAGGGGGCTATCTGAGCCTGTGCCCAATATGCTCATGTTTTTGCATTTAAGTGCGCCCACCCACAGCCACTTTATCTGATAGGGACAGTTTTAGCTCTCAAGTGTAACTGGCGTTACAAGCTACCGTTACAAACATATGCTCAGATTTGTTTAAGTTGCCCTGTGTGCTAAGATAGACTGGGCTAAAGCTCACATGGGGCACGTAAACCCCAATTCAGGGAAAATGGCTGAAATTGCCAAACAAAACCAACCACTAGGTCTTTCCGCTGCATTTATTTTGCAATGATATTCTTTTGTTACAAGGACCCCAAATCACAAAATATCACCCAATTTGGTGCATTGGGTAGTCAGATGTGGAGTTTTAGTGGTGAAAACTAGGGTTCATGCCGCGGCAAAAGAGGCATGTTCTCCCTAACTGGCATCCTACAGAAAGGAACCAGGCTTGAAAGTGCCAGTTGGGGAGAACCTATGCACAGGAGCATGCAAAAAGCAGGTAGTTTTAGGCCTCAGATAGCCCCCCCTGGGAAATTCGTCCAATACTGCACTGCACGATATGTAATGGGGATCTGATGGTAAAAAAAAAGGGTTCACAGTGCCGCGACAATCAGAGTTTTTTTTTTAGGTTTAGTTTTGTCTGTGTCTTGTGGATGCTCCCTGCATGTGTGGACCCAAACTGGCAGGTTTCCATCTTGAATTCCTTGGGCAGCTTGTCACCAATTTGGTGAACATTTGCAACCAGCCGTGGCATGAACCCTTTTTTCCACCGCAAACTTTCAATTGCATATCACCACTGCACCGATTTGGCTGTAGAAAAGAGTCGAAGTCCTTGGTTCCGAAAGACAATTGTTGCAGAAGGAATGGAGTGAAATTGCCCAGTGGTTGGTCAGGTAAATGCTTTTAGCCATTCTACTATGAGGTTACAAAGCTTGAAGGGGTGCCCACCAAGGTCAGTTTTGGACCTCTCTTTTTTTTGGAAGATGCAGAATTTTTAGTGTAGTATATGTGGGTCTCTAATGCTCGACTCTTGGTTTAAAAAAGTGGTGAGGGGGGGTGTTTGGTCCCCTTCTGGGTGGTGAAGGCCAAGAGAATGATTTGGGGTCCTCCAGTTTTCATCTTATCTGTGAATGAATTTATCAGAGGGGGCTATCTGAGCATGTGCCCAAATCTGCTCCTTTTTTGCATTTAAAGTGCGCCCACCCACAGCCACTTCATCTGATTGGGACAATCAAAAGCTGGCGTTACAAGCTACCAGGGCATCTGCTCAGATTTGTGTAAGTCGCCCTGTGTGCTTAGGTAGAATGGGCTAAAGCTCACATGTGGCACATAAACTTCCTATTCGTGGGAAAATGGCTGGAATCACCACATAACACCAACCACTGGGTCTTTTCACTCTACTGACTTTGCAATGATACTTTCTTGTAACAAGGACCCCAAATCACTAAAAAGCACCCAATTTGGTGCTGTGGGTGGTCAGATGTGGTATTTTTGTGGTGAAAACTAGGGTTCACGCCGTGGCAAATCAGGCATGTGTGCCCCAACTGGTTATTAATAAACTTCAGTCTAGAGGAAGCCAAGCTTTAATTTAACCAGTTGGAGCACACCTACGCAAGAAGCTTGCAAAAACCAGGCAATTTAGGCCTCAGATAGCCCCCTCTGTGAATTTATAAAGTAATAATGGGTGTCCCCGCGGCTGGCCACCCCATGTTAAGGCAAGTGAGTTTCAATAACTCTGCGACCATGCAACTTGCCCATACCTGCATCATCACAGGGCTTGGAAGGTGCGTTGGGTAGAGGATGATAAGCTCTGCAAGCAGGCGCTAAGAGGGTGCGGTGGAATCAGGGTTGTGCCACTACGGTAAACGGTTCGCTGTACAATATAGACGGAACAGACCATTTAAACGGTCAGGACCGTGTTTTTCTGATTTGGGGACCGTCTAAACGGTGAAATTCGGCTCGGTGGTTGGTACGGTCTGAAGATCTCCCACACCTGAAGTTTGACGTGTGCCTGTGCTTTTCAGCGTTCATTCTCTGGCCCCAGGGTCCCCCTCCCCCTGCTGCTGCTGCTGCTCTCCTTCCATGCCCTCCCTCCTGGCAGGTGCTAATTCCAGGCATGGGCATCCTGCGTGGTCCCCCACTCAGGCATTCTTCTTGTCCCTTGCCTGGGTCTTACCTACAATTCTACGCAACAGAAAGGCGAGGAGCTTTTTTTTAGGCTTGCCTGCCAAGTCACACAAGCAGCAATTGGCCCAGCACAGTCCGACGGTGCAATCGATTAATCGATTTGCCACCGTCCCTCCCATGAGACTGTGGTTATACGATTTTACCAAACCGAACCGTGTACCGAATTGTTTAGAAGGTCCAAATTCTTAAAAACGCCGTGGAGGCACAACCCTGTGTGGAATGCAGTGTGTGGTCGGTGTCTAAACTAACATAAGGAAGCTGGGGGAAAGAAACCTTCCCAAAACAGGCGCCATTCCTCAGCTGCTTTTATCAATACGCGCCCCGTCAAATCCACAAATCTTATTCCTCACTATACAACTATGGTGCAAAGCTGGTTGGGTTTCAGCACTGCAGGAGAGCTGGAGAGCAGAAAGAGCTAGTTGCTCGGGAGGAACCCTACAAATCAGTGTGCCGATGTCTGGCCAGACCACCGATCGGCTTCATTCAAATTTTGTTCAAAGCAGTATTGTTGGCCCACTTTATGGTGCAAATCCAGCCGGGTTTCAGTCCTGCAGGACCGAGCTGGAGAGCAGAAAGAGCAAAAACGAGCAAAGATTGCAGGAGGAACCCTACAAATCAGTGTGCCGATTACCAGCCAGACCACTGATTGACCGCATTCAAGTTCTATTTGAAGCACTATTGTTGGCCCAACCTCTGCCAAATCGGGGGCTGCAGCTTGCAGCGTGGGCATGTGGACAGAGGATACTCCTTCTCGATGGATGTCGCCCTGAGTTACATAAAGTACCTCCACATGCCATTCTATTGATAATCTAATGAATTGTAACAACAAGGACATCCAGAAGAGAAGCACCAGTCAAAGCCTGAGATCTCTTAACAAATAGCTAGAGTGCCTGTGCGCAGGCAACACCTTGCGGCAGAGCTTTATACCTCTGCCCCGCGCGTTGCAGAGGAAAAATAAATCCAGTCAAGGAGGCCTGAGCACCCAGTCCCTAGAGACCAGAGCATCTGTCCTCAGGGGCAAAGTACCTGTTATAAGTAGACAGAGAAAACTACCAGACGGAGCCTGAATTGCAAAACTGGAAGACAAAGAGCAAAGCAAAAGAGTAATTAAACAGCGAGGAAAGATCCTGCGGAAGTTCGGTCAAATTACCTAACTCCATGCTTTCATGCATGGGACTTAGACGAGCAGATAAACCAAAAGGGCCCAACATGGAACTTAAGCACCCGCATAAGACTGTCTGTGCCTAAACCTTTCACTCAACCTTTCAGTAATCTTCAATGCTTTGCGTGTAAAAAGAGGTCAAGTATTCTCAGGGTATCCAAATGGTGCATGCAAAGAGCAAAAATGGCTCGATGTTGCTGTAAGGGGGGTCCGGCCCTTGGGGCAACCACTGGTTGGCATGGCTAGGACGCGATAATGAGCATGTCTGGCAACGTAGACCAGTTGTCCCCTCTGGCAAAATGCACATCAGCCCGCCAAATGACATTTTGCAAAACAAACTGAAATCGTTCTTGAGTGTCCAAAGTAGCCGATGTTGTGCAAGGCGCATGTGAATCACATGCCCATTTTGATTTGAGTTGTCCACCTCTGGAAAAGTGCCAGAGGGGGCTATCTGAGGCCCAGAATTGCCTGTTTTAGCATGCGCCTTTACAGGTGTGCCCTGTAACGGGCAGTTTTCAAGTTTGGGTTCTCTGGTAAAACTCCATATCTGACCACCCACCGTGCACCAAATTGGGTGATTCTTGATGATTTGGGGTCCTTGTAACAAAAGATTATCATTGCAAAGAACACAGAGTGAAAAGACCCAGTGGTTGGTGTCATGTGGTGATTTCAGCCATTTTCCCATCATTAGAGTTTACGTGCCCCATGTGAGCTTTAGCCCAGTCTATCTAAGCACATAGGGCGACTTACACAAAGCTGAGCATATTTTCTGGTAGCTTGTGACGCCAGCTACACTAAAGAGCAAAAATTGTCCCAATCAGATGAAGTGGCTGTGGGTGGGCATACTTTAAATGCAGAAATGGAGCGTATTTGGTCACATGCTCAGATAGACCCCTCTGGAAAAGTGCCCAGAAAATATTTTCAGTGTAAACCAAAAGTGAAATCCTATCACCAATCTGTGCATGGTGAGGCCCGGTATACTTGGTTTCATCTCACTGCAAGCATTTGTGTGTATCTGCTCACCAAAGCTACACTGCTGGCCTTTTTTGAAAGTATAGATGTCTTTTGGAACCACAGATTTAGTCAGACAAGATGCTGAGGCAAAAGCACAGTTGATGAATCTTTGAAGGACTTTTTTCTTCTGCAAGCGCTTTTCTGCTTCTTTGAGCTAGTGCTGATAAGAGTTTACAGTGGCCAGGCTAAATTCAAAAATTGTTTGATGAAACATTGTGCCTTCTGTTGATGGTGATGCACCCTTGTATCTGGTTGTGAACTCTTGACCCGTATAAGGGACCAACATAAAAGCTGCCTAAAAGCCTTCTTCCTCGGGTGTGTAAGGTTCTTAAAATATGCCAGACAGTTCCCTTCTTGTAGGGAGAGATCCCTGCAGTGCACATGATGTTTCAAGGAGTGTTGCATGCTCAATTTTTGTCACAACTCGCCTTCTGTGTATCTATGACAGGGGCGTGAATCGAAAGGTCCAGCTCCATGACTACTTCTTACAGCTCAAGCAAGCCTACCCAACAAGCGTCATTCTTGTACAGGTAAGTAAAGGATGCACGAGGACTTCTAATTACTCTGCATGGTATCCAGGAGTCCTCACAAAAAGCGGGAGTATAAATGTTTGTTGTACCCTGCTGTTCGGCCATCGATGCGCTGCCAGCCACGCTTCTGTATTGTCGTGTCCCTTCATGACCTGTGCTAGATTACTGCGAGTTGCAGTCTTGCACATGATTTTTTTTGCTTTCATCCATCTGTAACTTTCAGCAATTTTTTACTACGTTTTAATTTTGCTATCGTTTTCTCACTGCTCCCTATGCCTGCCTGCAGATTGGCAGCTTCTATGAGGCCAGTGGCATTGACGCTTTGGTGAGCCCATGCTTCAGACGTACACTGTGCCGCATGTCCTCCTCTGTGTTCAATGTGTAAACACCAGCGCTGAGTGTGTGTGTCGTGTTTCATATGACCTATTGTTCATTTGACCTTTGAAAGAGATGTCAAGTACTGTGTGTGCAGTGACCACTCCTTACATCATGCACAGAAAGGTGATGTTTAAAAAAGCAGTCACGAACCTGTCCATAAAAAAAATGGCAAAAAGGGTCGAGAATGTCTGGACCAGCTATGACTCACCCACATGCCTTGAGGTAGAGTACTACCCTTTTGCAATGCCAATATTGAGATCCGCAGAGCCTTGTCATTGTGGCTATTGCCAAGAAAGAAGTCTGTTGAAGCTTTACAATACTTGCAAACGCAGAAGGATTTGTTACACGCATTATGGTCAACAAGGACATGAACTCTTTTGCAGTGCTGCGTAAGTAAAGAATTGAATCTCACGAGTCTGGAGTAGGAACGTCAACCCTCATTCCTTTCCTACCTGTATACTGCTTCAGGTGCTGGCACAATTTTCCAACCTTAACCTCATGGGCCAAAAAACCTCAGCTATTCCCAAAGCTGGATTTCCGCTTGACCAGCTGCCACTTCATGTCTGGACCCTTAACCAAGAGGGTTTTTCGGTGGTAGGAGACTGATGTCTATTGCAAGGGGTTGGTTGGTTGTGCCGAGTCCTTGTAGCTGTGCTTGCCTGGGGTCTGGGTAGCAGATGATGCTGTTTGAGGTAATTGCATGGAGCAGCAAGGATATCACCAATTTTCTGGTGTCATGTTAGAAGCAATGCATGGAGGTATTGCCAGGAGCATGAAAATGCATGCAATGTTTTTGAAGACGGAAATAATCGGTCTGGCAGAGCTGTGGCGTAAAAAGCTCTTTCTTTAGCATAGCTCCGTCTTTTTAAAATGTTGAAATTGTGCTGAAAGGAAGGGAAAGGTCAAGGGCTTCATCCAGTAGTGTGATGAACTCACCTGTCTTGCTCTTTGTACAGAAAGGAAGGGAGAGGGCTGCATGTATAGAAAGGAAAAGGTGGGGTGTTCCAGATGTGCTGCCTGTAACCAAACAATCCCAACCTAGAGATCAGGGACAAATTAGGAAAGCTTTATCACGGCATCTCAGGCACGCAGCGATGAACCTTAACTTGCTTGAAGCATCAGTCTTGGTCATGGGGTCTCAAGTTATTTTTGCCATGTTTAGGTGTAGTAAGAAAGAACTCCAGTTTTGTGTGCGCATGTGTGCCAGGTCTTGGCCAGCTTAGTCCTTATTGTATCAATCATTTAATTGCAAATCTGGACAAGTTGATGGGGCACTTGAATGCACAGACACGCATGCCGACCTGTTGTGGTTCGACATCTTTGACGCAGAGAAGCTTGAAGTGTTTCCCAAATAGGCATGCTCACTATCTGCTATAAATGGCACCTTCTTTCATTCTTTTCTTCAATTATCCAGGTTGTGGCAACAGAAGTCAGCAAGGCCATGAAAGGCACAATCAATCGCAAAGTGGACTTTGTTTCTACTCCTGTGAGTGACATGGCTGTCTCTTGCCCTCGTGTTCTCCAAGCTGCTCCTTTACATGGAGTTGCTGTCTAGTAATGCACCTCATGCAACTAGTCTAGATGCGTATTGGTCAGTGACGGGGTAAGCCGCACTTCCTGTATGCCTGCAACAAACATATCTACCTTTCTGTGCTCCTGGATTTTTTTTACCATAGGATTCTGATTGTGCCTTTAGCTCTCTGGTAACTTGAGGCCTTAATGGATCTTCTGCAGGAAAAAAATGTGTGGAGATGGATCCTCATCTTTCCCGCCCTGCTTTAAGTGCTTCTGGCCTTTTGACGTTCACATTTTTAATTCAAACGATTTTTAAACGCTCTAAGTGAATTAATGCTTTACTGATGAATGCATGTCTGGTTAGCCTTAGGTAGGGCTTAGTTGTGCTCAGCAGTAAGCTGCTGGGCATGGCTTTCCTTAGTTGGCAGGCCTGTTCCCATTGTGTAACAAAGTTTTTCTTGCATTTTTTGGCAAAGCCCCCATTCAGAGGTGACGCCCAAAGGGCGTTGCCTCAGGGGGCAAGCCCTATTATTTGGGAAAATCACACTCCTGTTCACACGAGGCTACTGAGGCTCACTCACAGAGCCTCAGGCTCTGAAATTTGGAATGCCCCGATAACAAAAACTTTAAGGAGGCTTGCCAAAGTCCGGGATGCTCCTGTGCACGCAGTGCTGAGCTCTGCCAACTTATCTGGAAAAATAGACGAGCCAGCCAGAGGCTCCCTGGAGCAAGGATTGTCGATCATCTATGCAGCTATATATTTCTGCATGTTCACTTGACAACGGGGTGCGCTGGTTGGCCCGAACGAGGGTTTGACCAAGCTCCAGAGCGTCCTCCAGGGCACCCCGGCAGCTCCTCTCCCCTCAGTTGGTGTTGCTGCAATGTCGCAGCTGCACCAGCAAGAGCACGTGTCCAGGGAGGGCCAGGAAAAAGTTCATGGTGCTCGCTTTTACGTGCTGTGCTGCATCTAAAAGGCATTAAGTAATTACTTGTATTATTATTATTACTTATAAGGGGTCTCAGTCCTTAGGGGAAGTTCAAATCCAATAAGGCGACTGCGTTTTTTTAATTGATTGGAAGTATTCCCTAAATAGCTGGACCAATTGGTGGCGATGAGTTGCAAGTGCTGGTCAACAGAGAGCAAAAGGTGCAGCAAAAGAGGTAGCCCGGCCCCCCTCCAAGGACTTGCTCCAGCTAGAGTGCTGCTGTAATGTTGTTGGACTCCTGCTGGAGTGCTACTTGGTGCAGTGGTGCAGCATGCTGTGCACGCGCGCGCGGACACACACATATGCACACACACACAGACGCGCACGCTCGCATGCATGCACGCTCAAACAAGCACGCTTACATGCATGCACACACTCACGCGCGGGCTTCTCCAATTGTCTGCATTGTTTGCAATGCCTGCTCTTGTCTTAATTGATGTGGGTAATTTTTACTGCCTATTAGGTTTTTTTTCCATTTTAATCAGCTTGTAATGCCTTCAGGTCATTCCCTCAAGACCTGGTTTCCTCGAGCTGCCTCCAAAGTGTATGTGCACATGACTCTTACAGGCGCGCCCCAGGTATTTCGAGCCGTCGCTGGCTGATGCTGAAGGCGTGTCCTTGCTCCCACCTAGGCCGGTGCCTCCTATGCTTGGTATGTCTGTGATGCCTACACTGCTGTGAAGCTGCAGTGTATTCCTGAACTCAACAGGGTCTTCGGACATCCTGTAGCAACATTTCTTTTTGTGCAGCAGGAGGGACCTTTTCCTGCAGCTTAAAAACGGCACATGCCAATCAGTATAAACAGTATGTATGCATCCTCCAGTCAAGATCTATCAACTTTTTCATATGTGATATATCGACTAGGAGGCTTCAGGAAGCGTAACCTTCGGATGTCAAGGGTCAACTTGTTTTAGAACTGTGTAATCATAATCCTGCTGCAATTCTTCCTATGGCTGCAGTAAGTTTAAGTATGGATAGTGAATTCAAATAGGAGCAGATCGGCACCTTTTCTGTCAGGATTGAAGCACTGGAAGGGGGGATTTGGGGGGGGGGGGGGGGGCCCGGGGGCTCCCACCCAAAAAGTTGGCATGGCGTCCGCTACTTTTTTTTTACCCTCCTGTGTAGACACACTTTTTTTGTGTGTATGTGTGTGTGTACACGTGTGTGAGTCTGATTGGAGAGCCTGGGGGGTTGGGATTGGGTCAGGGGAGCTCTGGCGTTTTGGGCCGTTTCTACAGAGTTTTTGATAGATAATTGTATTTCTCAGCTCAGACCCTCTTGCTTGGCACCCCTTTTGGGGGCTTGAATAAAAAAGGGGTTACAGTTGCATGTCGTTGCGGCATGTGCATGAGGGCGGGTTGCAGGGCCATTGAGTGCAGTAAATCAATGTAAAACTCCTTTATATCATGGAAGTGTGAGGTGTGTGATTGTGTGATGAGCTTAGAATGGCAGTGTGTGGACATGCAAGTCAGTTGTGGGTGCTTGGCAGGACAGGCATGCATGAGCGTTAACATTCACTTTTACCCCAGCTGCTACACTTTTGGGTGCTGTTGAGGTGTACAGATGAGTGATTAAAAGAAGAGTGGATTGGTACCCTTTTTTGTCTAGGTATAGCACTGGAAGAGGAGGGGGTGGGTCAGAGGAGTCCATTAAAAGGTTCAGACGCGCCTCCCACCAACCTTATCTTTCCTCCAGAGTGTGGAGCAGTTCAAGCAACTCCTCCATTCAATTCAGCACACACTGGCTTGTAATCCCACATGCATAAGTTAAAGGTTTGCCTAGTTTTGATTTACTCTGCAGCATTGCTACTAAGAAGCATGGCCTGGCATTGTACACCATGCACTACCTCTGCAGGCATTGCCAGCAGCAAGCACGGCCTGACCCTGTACACCATGCATCGAGACACCATGCTTGCATCAGTAATGGGTGGCCTGACCAAGGTAAATCTGAAATTGATATCGTGACTGGCAGAGCTAGAAAGTGTTAGAGCCATCACATCAGCAAGATCAAGGCATTCCATCATCATCATTTCTAAAAAGAAAGAAAAGATTAGTGGTTGGGTGTTGCTGGGCAGCAAAGGGGCTGAAGAACACATGTAGCACCAGATGCATTGTCTCACTGTGGACACCAGTTCCCTGAAAGGCGCACAAGCTTGCACAGGCCTTGCTGCTAAAAACAAGTTTTCACCACCACTTAACATTCAAAATTTGCTTCTTTGCAGGAAGGTCTCTTTTGTAAGATGTATGCTTCAGGGTACTCTACACCAGTGCTGCTGCACGACAGCATCCGTCTGGACCCGCAGGTGAGCTCCAAAAGAAGGAATTGCGATGCTCATCCAGCCTTTTGGGGCGTGCCTGCTGGCTGTGACCTGGCTTGAGAGAATCACCAGCCTTTGTGCACTTGGCAATCATACCAGGGAAAGGTTAAGTTGGTAAATCATCAAGGTTTCTGGTCAAGAGCTTGCTGGAAATTGTCTGTCCTTGCCGGCTGTTCTTGCAGGAAACGTCCCCCCCCCCCCATCGGCATGATTCCCTTGTTCCATTTTTTTGTCACACCCCTTCTCACCGTGCCACATGCTTGTTTCACAGCCTGCAAGCAACCTGATCAAACTTCTGCAAGCGTCACCCTCTCTCCCTGACTATTGCCTTTGCACAGCTGCGCAACGAGATTGTGGGCTTCATACAACGTACGGCAAGCGTGCAGCTTGCCTTAACTGCGGATTATACGGGCCAAGATGCAGATCAGGGCTTCCTCAACAAGGTGAACATTTCAGGCCTCAGCAATTTGGGAGGGGGCATGCTTCTACCAGGCACGGATTGCTTTTGACAAATTAGGATTTTATTCGCCCTTTGGCTTTGCTTCTTGCGCAAGCTGCCATGAATGAAGAAGGAATGAACAAGCCACATGGCAGAGTCCGAGCAACTTCTGAGTCCTCTGCTGGTATGTTGTTAACTCAGGTCCCCTAAGATATCGTCAATATGGTGTTTTTTACTGCCATTTATACTCATTTGGTGCCACTGCTTTCCCCAGTGCCACAGCAACGCTGTTGTGTAACAAGCCTTAGCAACTCAATGTTGCATGCAGGTGAAGCAGCACATGTTTGCTGAGGAGCTTCAGGAGGGCAGGGATGTGGCCATCAACATGGTGCGTTGCAACCTCTGGCAGTACAGTGGCTCAAGAATTGGCCCTGTGCCATCTTGTGGTGTTGCTTCTCTTGCTTTATGTCAACAGTGCGATTGAATGCCCAATGGTTGATGCTTCATGTCGAATGAGGATGCCTGCTTGCTGTGCGCATCCACAATCTGTTGTCTAGTAGCTCTTATAGGTTCAAAATGCAGAACATGTTGATAAAAACGGTTGTGAAGGGAAAAGTGTGTGTTTCAAGGTTAGCAAAACATGCGATGCCGTATGGTGAAGGTATACATTAATCATTGTGCTTCCTCTTATGTGCATACCTCAGATCTCTTGGATGATGCCAATGGGTCCTTCTAGTTAAAGACTCTTGTAAAGACCAAGTAACACACACTGAAATAAGTTATTTTAGACTTGCCTTATGATTCACACCCAAGCTCTCGATGCTACATCCTGAGACAAGCTGCACGTTGAGGCCCATCCAGTATACAAACACGCACACACACTTGATAAAGAACCCATCGCCTATCAGATTTACAGCTTGCCTTTTCATCCTCTTTCTATATCAGCGGCAGCAAACTTAATTGCACATAATGATGGCATCTTATCATCATCATCGTCATCATCATCGTCTGCAGGTGCCTGTCCAGGATGATGCGCGCCCTCGCCCCCCCTATCTCTCCACGATCATGCAATTGGGCCTGGGCAAGCAAGCTTCTTCCTCCTATATCCCCAGCCTGCTGGTCAGTGTGTGTGGCAGGGGCTTTGCAATGCTGTCAAACCTGGCCTCCAGCACCAGGAACAATCAAAATTGACCCGTCATGGCCATGAGTGTGCAAGCATGTGGCACAGCTGGCGTTGCACATTTGAGGGATGCTGGGGCCACCATGTCTTGCTGGCAAGAGCACACGTGAGGTAATGCCCAGTGCCGGTGATTGCAGGATGCATTGGGAGGGGCAGGGATGCCTGCCCTGAGCCGCCACTGGATGCACAGCCTGCTGCTGATGCCTCCTGCCCACGAGCACGCGTTGCTGCTGCAGACTGCAGTGGCGCACTATTGCACCTGCGACCAGGTCTGTGTATATGTCTGTGCTTCAGCATGCACGCAAACTAATTGTGTGTTTTGTGCGCTTTTGCTCGGTTTTAGCAATCCTAGGTTGTGGCAACATGCCAAATCAGCCATGGCATGAAACCCCCATTTTTCAACATCAATCACCATCCCAGGCCACCTATTGCATTAAATTCGATTTTTGGTGGTTTGGAGTTCTTGTGCTGTACCCAAAGGATATCATTGTTGTGTAAGGAATGGAGTGTGAAGGCCCTGTGGTTGGTCTCACTGTTTTAGCCACTCTTCTTGAAGAGGAATTAGCATGGCTGGTTCCAAAAGGGTATGCGCATGATACATGTGGGCCATGAATGCTTATTTTTGGGAGGAAATTGCCTCAGGGTGGAGCTTTGGACACTTCTAGGGTGATTTGACGCCAGGAGAGTGATCTGGGGTCATATGATTTCAATCACTTTGGGCCAACATGAAACAATTTATGAAATGATTGTAGTTGGCGTGCTTGAATACAAAAAAGAATATGGGGAGAAGAAAAGCATGTTCAGCCATGCAAGGGAGTTGTAATTGCTGGTAAAAGCCCAGCTGAAGGCATAACAGAGGAATCTATTTGAAAGAGTATAGGATGATACAACAGAGTACGAGAGACATTACAGATGATGCGTAAGACAGAGTCACAATTTTTCTTGGTTTTTTCCTCTTATAATTTCGTTTTTTCATATTGCAGGCACGGCCCTTGCTGGCAGTGAATCTGAACCCGACCAAGGTACGCAAAATTCAGCACGCACACAACCTTAATCACTGTTTGGTTGCCTGAACATGGATTGGGTGCAACTTGCTCTCTCAACTTTTTTGCAGGAAATCTCTTGGGTTTTTATCAGTAAATGTTGAGTGTTAGCAATAGGTTATCTCAGAGGGGGCTATCTTAGGCTTGGGGTTGCCTTCTTTTGCATTCTCCCTTGATGTGTGTACCCCATCTGGCTCCAAGACTGGCCCTTCTTGAGCACAAGTGCTTGAGAGGCGCCAGTTGGGGCACATGCTCCAAATTCAATCTGAGTTAGAGCCCTGCTTCTGTACCACAAATCTTCATTCCAGATGAACCACTGCACCTAGTAGGTTGTTGTTTTTAGCGATTTGGAGGTCTTGTACTTACAGGATATTACTGCAAAAGACATGGTTTGGAAGGAACCAGTGTTTGGTCAGATATGGCCAGATACAGAACTTCAGCCATTTTCCTCAAAGGAAGTCCAGCACGAGGGGTGCCAAGTAGGTTGATTAACCTTCTTTTTCCCTTCTTTGATCATGCAGGGTGCTAGCATACAAAATGGAAGCTACATGGACATTATTTTGAAAGCAAAAAATGGTCCTAGGGTGGGGCTGTAGGCCTTTTTGGGGTGATTTGAGGCCAGAAGAGCAATCTGGGGTTCTCCAATATCCATCATTGTTTTGTTTAATGTAATGTTTCTGCAATAAATACTGGTTTGCATAGTTAGATTTGAAAGAAATATGAGGAAAAACGTATCAGGCAATACGGACCAGTTGACCCCCAATGAAAGAAGCCTGTTCCCTAGGCATCCTTGGCCAAGCCCCTCTCCTTCCAGCCCATAAATCCGGGAGCAGATTTTGACAAAGTTGCCTGCATGTGTTTTTTTGCAGGTTGTAGAGACCATTGAGGGTCGGCGGACAAAAACAGAATTTTTTTGGCAGCTCAACGGTTAGTTCCGCCGCCTATTTTCTCTGATGCATATTGTTTAGGCGTCATTAGATTCAGGTGCCAAGGATGAAAGCAGGGTGAGAGGAATGCATTTCCTTGAAAGAAGTCTCCATCATCTCTGCATTTAATGGCTTCTCACTGAGGGAGGAGGAGGCAAGGCAGGAGAATTGTGCTAACTTTCAAACATGTCAGTTTTTTCTTGTGATTTTGAGAATGGCAAAGCGTGTCCTTTGGTTTGCCTTTGGATCAGCACTATTTTCTGAAAAGAGCTTCCAGGGGGCTCCATTACCTATGCAATGTGCATGCACAGTTGTGCATATACCATGGTGCTCTACGCATGCAACTTCTGCTGGCCAGTCTGCTGGTCACTCAGAAATATGTAGGAGCATAGATTTCTCCCCCTCAAAAGTCACATCCCTGCCTTGCCTACATCTTTTGTTAACAACGCACAGAGCTCATCGTCCCTGTCATCAGCTACCTGAACTCACAAGCCTACAAGCCCGTGGTGGAGGCCCTGGCCAAGTATTCCTTGGCAGAGACCGGATTGGGTGTGCATGCCCACAATCAGGACTTGGTAAGCACAATTAATGCTTTTTGGACACCTTTATTGTGCAAGCAATTAACAAAGGGATAAATATTCGCAGTGGAGAACTCTCCCCCAAAAAAAACAGGAGGTTTTGAAATGCTCGTTATATAGGTGTGCCATGACCTGGGACACTAGAGCTTGGCTGCAAAATGTAGCCTGTTTTTCAAGCTGAATGTTTCAGAAAGCTTAATTGTTTCAGTCTTTGGCGCGTATGCCTAATAAGCCGCGGCGTGAACCCTAGTTTTCGCCACCAAGTCCCCGTTCCAGATCACCCACTGCACCGATTGCTTGATCTTTAGTGGTTCTTAGTCCTTTTTGCCGTAAGGATATTATTGCAAAAGATTGAGTAAAAATACCCAGTGGTTGGTCAGACACATAATTCCAGCCATTTTCCCCTTAGAGGTGATCCCGGAGAAAGTCCAGCACTTGGGATGCCAAAAGGTAAAGTGTTGAAGACCTGTTTCCCTTTTTTGAGCATGCAGGATGTTAGCATGGTGTATGGTGTTAAAACATTTACAATTTTTGGAATGAAAAAGGGTCTCAAGGTTGAGCTGTGGGCCATTTTTTGGTGATCTCAGGCTAAAAAGTTACCTGGAGTCCTCTGGTCTTCATCACTTATCAAAATGTGAACATCGAACTTATGAATTGATAATAGTTGGCATGGTTGGAATACTAGATAAAAAGATACAAAACACGGGAATGAGCATATCCAGTGATATAGGGGAGTTGTCCACCTCTGAAACATTAGTGGCCTTGCTGTTTTCACATGCTTGCGCATGACGCGCTTAGATGGAAAACGATTGCTTAAAACTTTATATTTATGGCCAACTTGAAGTGTGACTTTGCT
The DNA here is from genome assembly GCA_914767535.2 of Dunaliella primolecta. Classification (NCBI taxonomy): domain Eukaryota; kingdom Viridiplantae; phylum Chlorophyta; class Chlorophyceae; order Chlamydomonadales; family Dunaliellaceae; genus Dunaliella; species Dunaliella primolecta. The sequence continues at coordinate 7,995,594 of OU611752.1, forward strand.
CCAATTTCTTGCAATCTGCTGAGTAAAACCCTGTAAAGACTATGAAATTCTTACTGAGAAGAAAAAGATGCTAACGCAGATTTGTTTAAGTGGAATCCTCTCATACCACCAGGCTCCAATCACCATTGCTCTATTGCCTTGGTGTAACACTGGACAATTGGTATGTTGATGTGGCACTATGGGCATGTTTGAATCGGATAGGGTCTTTGCCAGCAAATGCGCATAACTTCTTTAGGTGTATGACATTGAAGATCTTGAGAATGGAAGGGGCGGAGCCCCAAGTTCAACGGACATTTCACATGCACTTCAAGGATAAATGTTCGAGGAAAATGGTTTCAGAGAGGACACAGGTGCTTAGTCTGTAACATTTGTATGTGTGGGAATCAGCAGTGCTGGGCGCTGACTACATGTGCCATAAAGAAGTACAATGACTGCAGCAGCACACAGCCTCATGTGCTGCCCAAAAGAAAGCATGCCTTTCTGGGTTTTCAGCCCACACCTCCTGGCTTGCTTTTTCCAGGGCACCGTGGAGGGCCTGCGCACAGCGCTGCAAGCAGTGCACCAAGAGATCCAGGTGTGTTGGCTGAAGTGTGTTGCCAGAAATCTGGCAAAGTTATAAGCTCTGCGCCCCAGGTCAATGTGTTAGGCCAAGTTAACTCAAGCCTGTCATGATAATGCATCCCAGGCAGAAAGGCAGGTGCACCTGCCTTGAGGGGGTTACCTGCTGGGTAACCCAGGGTAACCTTGTTAAACATATGTTCCGACGGGACTAACCTTGTTAAAAAGGGCAAAAGAGGCCAAGTGAGGAGATTTTGGGGTTTTAGAGGCACCATCCAAACATGATTTAGCATGGCAGACAATACACAGACCCCCTGCCTTCACTGTCCACAAAAATTGTCACGCCCTGCCAGCAGAACAGCGCCCAAAGATAGCAGAGATTTTGCTACAAGCCCTGAAATGTATTAGACAGTTGCCAGTGCGCACCCACCCTTCTGCAGGCCTTGGCATTGTTTTCGATTTAATTGTGTATGTGTATATTGTGCGTGTCCTCACGAGCATGCAGGCTGTGGTGGTGGACTCTGTGGGGGATGGGACCAGTGATGCAAACAAGGATGGTGAAGTTCCCTCAGGAAAGGTTTTGAGGTAGGTGCTTTTACATTTCTCAGTTGTATGGATGCTCTGGGATGGTCTGCTAGCCTACAGTCTGCTGCAGCAATTTTGACAAGCAAATCATGGTTCATGCAGTTAGGCACGTCAGCCGCATGGACACAAGGATCAGATGTTGCACAGTGTCAACAGCAGTTCATCGCACACACCAACTGCATGAGGAGTGAGGTCCTCATTGCATTCTCGGTTGAACCTTTCATCACTAGGAGGATGCACCCAGCGCCCGTCTCGTGATTGAGGGTGTACTCAGTGCCCTTTCCACTTAATCTATTGAGTTCCAATTTTCCATGCGGTACATGGGCTGCTTGCAATCTTGATCCAACGCTGTAAAACAAAATGCAAGAAGACTGTGCCAGCCAAAAGGCCGCATGCTTTCAGGAGGGGTTCCCTATCCAGCAAGCTAGCAAGGTCTCACCAATGGACCCTCAAACCTCAAGTAGACACAGCTAGCCTAGGACAAAGCCAGAAACAGAGCTAGCGAGGACCTGGAGGGTTGTCAACCATTTTTTTGGACGCCCAGGCTCTCCTTTCAGGCTCTCCACCACCGCGTGCCCAGCAAGCCCCCCCTAACCCCCCGGAGGCCCCTGAAAAAATGAAAGGCATTGCAGTGCATGAGCTGCCATGATTTTTGGTTCCAGGCAACTCATGCCTGCAATTTCTTTTGTGCTCACTTTTTTGCTCTTGGTTGCAGCAAGCCACAGGTGATGTCCTTGAGCCAGGAAAACCTGAGGAGGTGAGTGCCTTGCGAAAGAGGGGTGTGCCACTTTCGCTTTCACTGCTTCTCAACAAATCTGTTTTACAACCATTTGTAATCAGCTTTGAGGCATATGGACATTTCAAGGCAATGAATTTGCAGAGCTGAATTTCTCATTGCGGGTCAATTCTGAGCAAGTCTTTTTCTGGAGTACCCGTGCAGGCTCAGGGAAGCAAATGAAGGGTTCAGGAAACAAGTCAAGGCAGATCAGATGCGCGAGGAGGTGAACATGGTGCGTTGTGAGGGCATGTCTTCACTGTCAGATTGGGTAATATGCAGGGGTCAGATGGAGGCTGTGCATCGGGGAAGCGCATTAGCACCTCAGTCGTTCAGCACCGCGATGAGAATCATACATGATTGCAGTAACCTTCAGATAGTGATCCATGGGTATGCAGAGGACTTGCTTCTTTGTTCCCAACCAAGTTGTCCTGCTTTGTATGCAAAAAAGGCAGGAGTAAGTACAGGTACCATCCTAAGAAAGTGAGGAGTACCACGCTGTGCTTACTCATCCTGCACTCAGGCATCTTCAACTCAGGACATCCAGTGCTTACGCAACCTGTACTTGAACATCAAAACAAGTTCTGTTCTTGCAATTGTCCTTCTTTCACATCCTTTCCATGAAATTCTAGCTGTTTTTCCCTTTGGAACGGGGATACTGGGCTCGTAAAGTGTGCCTTACTAAGTCTGAAAGTGTCATGTTGTTTGATATGAGTCAAGATGTGTGGTTACTATGGGAAAAATAACTCTCTAGCTGAAGTTGCAAAGTTGGCTTGTCCTGGATTTTATTCTCCCTTGAACTTGTGTGCAGGTGGAGCAGGCATTTTTGGAGTTTCAGGAGAAGGCACTTGAGCTGTGCGAATTCCTTTTTGAAGAAAAGGACAAGCAAAGGAAGGAACAATCCAGACCTACGGCTGCTGCAAAGGGTCAGCCGTATGTGAGTGCCCGCTATTATGAGCAAAGCTGGCTTCTTGTTTCTAGTTGGACATGCAAGTTTATGGCACTTGCTTTCCATGCGTTGCAGTGGATGTGTTGCAGACCTGGTCTGCAGCCAGGTATTTAAATGCCACTAGCATCCTCATGGAAGCACATGATGCTTATCGTCCTGCTCTGAGCTGGGAGTAAACCTGGTTTGCCTTATGCTGTGGCAAATCTGGTCTGCAGGTGTCCTACAGCAAGATCGATAAGACGTCAGCAGTGATGGTAAGAATCTGAGTTGCTAAAGCAGCTTTGGGGGGCCTTGGAAGACGGAAGAATGTTTATGGCAAAAGGGTGAATTTTGGAAAAAGGAGGGAGGAAAAGGGCGATGCTCGGGACATTGACTTGCATTGTCTGTGCTGTAGTGGTGGACTTTCAATGGCAGGGCTATGAATCACTGCACATGTCCCACAAAAAAAGTGCTTGCAGGTAGAGAGCTTTTAAATCAGTATGCACCAACTTGTAATTTTCTGATTTGCTTCAATACCCATGAAACATATGCACAAACTGTGCCCTCACCGTATGTGCCGCTTCTTATTCATGAACCAGTGCCCTGGCAGCCTCCCCTCTACAATGGGTGGACAGAAGCTGGCTGGGGCGACAGACAAGAAGGGAAACTCCATTGCCGGGTCTTGTGCAACCCACGATTTGCAGGCTGCCTCCGATGCATACCTGGCTGCCACCCAGCTTGCGTCCGTCAAAGTGAGTCCAGTTACTTCTTATGTGAGCTTGCATTAAGGATCAGGCCCGCCTTGTGCAGCTTCACATTTAGGAACTTGGTCAATTGGCTGAAGTGAGGAGTGTGCCGCTTGCCAGAGGCATGCTTTGCTTGTTTAGTTTTTACAAGAAATAACACGTGGCCACCCGAGCCGGCCCTTGCCAGAAGAGCTTTGTCAGCTGAGAGAGCTTTGTCAGGGCCAATGTGTATGTGTCTTCCTTCTTCTTCTGGCAAATCAGTGCACGTCAAAGATGGTCACAGAGCGGTCTAAATTCCAGCAACTACCTCCAGGGAATGAGCCTTTGGTGAATACTGTGAAAAGTTACTAATCAGCTTGTATTTTCCATTGCTTGCTTTCCGCTGTCATGCATGCAGGCCAATGAGCTGTTGAATAGCCTATGTGTGAGACTGAGCCCACAGCTGTCTGCCCTCGTCATGGCCTCACACATGGCTGTTGTCATGGAGGCCTTGTCTGTCCACGCAGAGGTCAGTCTGTCCACGCAGAAGTCACCTCTCTGCTTCTCCAGGCAGCATCTGAAACAGCTCCCACACTCTGACAGGCCATGTGTGTGCAAGGCGCAGCAGTGAGTTCCCCTCTGGCTGTACTCACTGAATTATTCTTGTGAGTGATTCTATGCACTTAAGAGTGTTGGCAAGAGACTGTGTGGCAACTTGTATTTTCTGACTAGCACTTGAAGCAGGCATTCTCACCAGGTTTGTTACCAAGCATCGTGCCACCCATGTGTATGGGGCTGCTTTATTGAGACTGAGCCTTGTGTCTTATACTGCTTAGATTTTTCTTCTGGCATTTGCTGTTTGCCCTCTTGCAGGTTAAGCGCGCCCATGGCTGGTGCCTGCCTGAGCTCTTGCCTCCTCAGAACCTCCCAACTATTCCTGCCCAACCACCCAACCAAGCAGTAGCAAGCAGCAGCAACCAGAGCGGCAGCAGCAACAGAAGCGCAGGCCTGGGCAGCAGCGGGCCCACTACCTCTTCCACGAGCATGTTGCTGAAAGACTTGAGACCATACTATCTCGAGCCAACAGAGGGTGCAGTTACCAACGATGTAGAGCTGGGCAACAATGTGTGGCTACTCACAGGCGCCAACATGGCTGGTATGTTGTGGCATGTGTACGTGCAAGCGCGAGCGCGCGTACTGTGGTGTGTGTCTGTGTGTGCGTGCGTGTGTGTGTTGCAAAAAGCTGTGATTGAGCCAAGGATGCATCAGTTCCATTTTGCACATCCTCTGTTGCTGCACATGAAGATCTTGTCTGCTGAGGCAAGATGAAAGAGCCGTTCACTACTATGCTTCCAGGCATATCACATTATGTACCCTTATGCGGGAGGCACCAGTTTGGCATAACCCAATGTGACTCAGCTGGGACCTGTTGCACATGCATCGCTGCACTGCTGCATTGCTGCCTGCGCACACAGGCAAATCCACTGTGCTCAGATCCATTGCAGCAGCCTCGCTGCTGGGCTTGTGTGGTCTTATGGTGCCCGCCAAGCATGCACGGATCCCGGCCTTCGACTCGATCATGCTGAGAAATTTTTCTGGGGACTCCCCCGTTGAAGGCAAGAGCAGCTTTCGGCTGGAGATGGAGGACACGCGGTGAGCAAGCACGGCAAAGGCAGAGGGATGTGCTGCAGGGCTTGTTTTTCTTCTTGTCCCTCTGTGCTTTGGCTTCCATGGCTTTGCTTGTGAATGTTTTGAGGAGCAGGGCCCTGAGGCTACACTCCAGAGCAAGGCAAGCTCTTGTGGCCATTTGTTTGGAGAGTCTCCAGTGGAAACCCACAATGTCACAACTCACAAGGAAAGCGTTCTTTGCCTGTGGTCATTTCCGCATGTCATTGGATGGAAGTGTTTTGCAAGCACGCTTTACGCCCGCCTATCTATTTTTATGCATGATTGTGCCTTAAGTTTGACGTAATATGCTGTTTGCCTTTCTGATCGTGTGGCTGGCAGGCATTGTCACCAAAATGCTTTCCGAGAGCACGTGTGCCCTCCATGCCTTACCATCCTCACTACTACATATCTCCGCCAGCACTTCGCTCTCCATTTGCTGTTGTGCATGTAGTTGTGCTGACCAAGAAAGCACGGCACGCTCCCTTGTGCTCGCGGATGAGCTTGGGAAAGGAACAGAGGCAAGTTGATTTGCCACAGCAGGCTGAAACTTCAGAATGGAGAAAACAGAGTGTTTTCTTGTACCAGCATCCAAAGCTCTGGCTTCCTTTTCCTACAATTTGATTTTAAGCCTGTGCGTGTTCCCTTCCAGGTGGATGCTGGGACAGCAGTGTGTGCTGCTCTAGCAACGCGGCTTGCCCACCGGGGTACCACCACCGTGTTTGCCACGCACCTGCACAAGCTGGTAAGAGCTGGTGCAAGATCTCGCTAGCATGATTGCAGTCACCATCGTCAGCATGCGAGCCCATGTGCAGATGAAGCTGAGAATGAGGATGGAGGCTACATGCCCAAGCCTCCCTGGTTTGACCTCGCATGTGCACTGTGCTTGGGCTTGGAAAGGCGCACTGCACGACAGCCCCACTGTACCAAGCCAGTCCTTGGACAACGCATTCTTGCTGCAGGATAGTCTTTTCTCACATCAGTAATGGCAGCACACCTTTCATGCCGTGAATTAAAAAGCATCAACCATTGCATGAGAGAGGTAGAACGGCATTGTCCAGAATTCTGTGTGTGAGGCCATTGCAGGTTGACCTGCTGAAGCCTTTGGCAGAGGAAGGCAAGATGGAGTATATGCGCATGGGGCTGCAGCAGAACCCTCAGGTGAGGACTGCGCAGCAGATCCAAGCTCCAATGCAAATCAAGGTGATGCTTAGGTTAAAAGGGTCTCCAGGCCTGAGGGTGTTGGCTCTATTGTTTTTTGTTTTTCCAGAGACTGCGTCGTCCTACATCATGTTACGCTCATTGTAGAGGGGGTCATCTTAAGGCCTAAAACTTCTGTCTTTTTATTGCTCCCAGCATGAATGTTTTAGACAGCTTTCTGAGCTTGAGAGTTGCCAATTGGTACGCACAAGCCAAATCAGCCGCAGCGTGAACCCTAGTTCTCACCGCCAAACTCCATTCTTGATCACCCACTGCACAAGGATGTCAAAAAAAGGTCAAATTGACCTATTCTGTCAATGTTTCCGGGAGATACTTAATGATGAATTTATAGACCATCTTTTTAAGCCAGGGAAGACTTTCACGTCATTCGCCAGGGAAGTTTCTGCTGCATTGAATTCATTGTTCAGCTTATTGCTTTTAAATACTCCTTAGGGATTTGATCCTTCATTTGTGCTGCTCCAGGGGAAGCTCCTGCCGACGTGGCGAGTAGAGAAGGGCGTCTGCTTTGAGAGCTTGGCTTTCAATGTTGCTGAGGTATGTATGTGAAGCCTCATAACCATGGGCATTCCATGGTGACTGCAGTTGAAAGGCAGACCCTGCTGCTCAACTTGCATGTGTGTCCAGGCAAGCAAGCTGTATGTGTTTGTGCGTGTGTGTACCTGAATGGACTGGAGGCAAAGCTCAATTCATTTAACTGTCCAAGTGTGTGACGCACAGTGACAGCTTCAGTCAGGAGCCCCACCCCTTCCCTGCTGTTCAAAGCAGTCAGCACAGTGTCCCCTACAATGATGAAATCTAAAAATGTTCCATTGCCCGAGATGCACAGCATGCTACTGGATTGCAAAAGGAAGGTGTTTTATTTTTGCTATCTGCGCACGATGCAGGACTCTGGTATGGATCCCAAATTGTTGGACATGATGCGTCATTTCTATGACCGCATCTTAGCCGAAGCACCTGCCCCTGGTAAAGAGTCCCCCAGTGTCAGAACATCCAGCAGCGTCAATAGTCGCAATAGCAGCGACGTGAATTTGGACAGTAACAGGAGCCACCTCCTGAGCTCCCTTGAGTCAGCAGAAGGTGATTCTGGCCAGGAAGATGAGCAGCAGAGGGAGCAGCAGAATGCAGGCAGCACAGCCCTTCTCCGTGACAAGGCAGTTCACATACTGAGAGATACCGTTGGCAGTAGCTGCAGCACGGTGGTGGCCAGTGCAAAGAGTGATGACTGCAGCAGCAGCAGCAGCAGCAGCAGCAGCAGCAGCAGCAGCAGCAGCAGCAGCAGTAGTGAAAGGCTCCTGCCTCCAGTCTGGCATGTTGGCCCAAATGAGCGGGTGGGTAAGCCATCAAACAATGTGCGCCTGCCTTAAGATTTGAGCTACTAGGTCTGAAGATCGTGGGAAGAGGGTCTATGGAGTGTTGACCAAGCACATGGGCAGCTGAAGGCATTGGTCTCAGCACCGGGCCTGGAAATAGCAACTTGAATCTCATGCCCTGAATGCCAGCTGGCGCATCCAGCTCTTAATGTTTCATGTCCTTTAGATTGTCAGGAAATCGCTATTTTCATACTCCTGGATGCCTGCATCCAGACACACACGTGCGCGCACGCGCGCACACACACACACACACACACACACACACACACACACACACACACACACACACACACACACACACACAGACATGTATACACACACATGTATACACACACTAGGTGGCTGCGCCCCATGCGCAAAACATCTCAGCAGTCTACATTGTGCAATACCAAGGGGGTGCATTGCATTGTGGCCAGACAAGCAGCCTGCACCAGAGGCTGAGCCGGCATCGCAGGAAGCAGGCGGGCAAGCCATGGGCAGGTAAGGAAGTATGATTTGTGATCCTGTGGTTGTAAACATTGAGCGCAGCCAGCTTCAGGGACCACGGAATGTCTTCTTGCTGCTCGATTCTGCAAGAAGACTCCAGAAGGAGGATTGGAGGAGAAACAGTCAGCACTTGATCGTTTGGATGTGTGTTTAGTTGCATTCTGCACATTGCTGGTGGAGGTAAGTGGTGGCTTAAACATGATGGACACCATTGCAACACCCGCCAGTAAGAAAAGAGGTGGTGCCGCATGAGTGTTTGCACAAAGAGGCATGGGTTAGAAAATGCGGCTTCGTTCTTTCCTTGTTTAATAAGTGGGATGAAGGTCTCAGGCACTCACAGGCTCATGTTAAAACCAAAGGCGCAAGTGTCAAGGAAGGAAGAATGTTTTACCTAGGGGTCTTCATCATGTATATTTAATGAGGACTCCTCATTGAGGAGTTTCCTGAAAAATGGTTGTATGTTAAGCATGACTGTGGCTAGTAGTAGTGGTCATGACGTCTTGAAGGCTACAAACGCCTTAATGCTTTAAAAAATCAAATAAGGAGAGTTTTTTTTAAGTTGACTTCCTTGAAAACAGGGCCAACAGATACTTTCCTTGCCAGGTGTTGCAGGGTGTAAAGTACAAGTGCACCAGAGGGGGTCAACTTTCTCATATTGCCAGACATGTTCTGTTTACGTGTTTCTTTATCAAACTATCCTTATGCCAACCATTTTTATTCAATTTAGTATCATGTTTACAAAAAACAATGAAAGCTGGGTAACAAAAGATTACTATCCTGGCCTCGAATTACTTAAAAATGGCCCACAGCTCCATCCTGGGACCATCTTTTCCCAAAAACACGTTTTTGTAACATTTTTAAACTACGCTCAGATCCTGCATACCCAAAAAAAGGAGAAAAAAGGCAAGAGAATGAGAAATCAAAGGCTGTCTCATGCTATAAATGAATCGACAAGGCGTCTGCAGACCCTGCGTTCAGTCAATTGCAGTTCTTAGCAGTCATAGCCAACCCTCACCTCTTGCACAGGTCCGGGCGCGTCCATGTCATACGTGCTGGCTCCACCTGACAAGCTTAGAGTTCTAGAAGCTGTGACCACGAGGAAAATCTGCGAGGCAGGTATTCCCCTGGTTTCCCTTCATGATAGGATCATTAAGAGCTTCCCTGGATCCAATGAGTGATGCTGTGCTTTTTTGTCTGAGCTATTCGAGCTATGTGAGTTCATTAATCATAATCTCCGGTGCAGGATGCTCTGGTGCTGTGGCAATTTGTGATAGCTGCTGGCTTCAGAATTAGGAAAGTTCAATAGGAGTATGATTGGCAGGTACCATGTAATTGCAGACTTAGTGTACATGGAGTCGAAAATTGTTGTGTAATGATTTCGGACAGGCGTCCAAGCTTTTACTGGAGCAAAGCTGCACAGACTCCTGCAACTTTTGGGAAGTATGTGATGGGTATTTCAATATCAGCCTCCGGTTTAAGCCGAATCATGCTCTTCTGTTCTGATTTTGCTCTTTAAGGGACGGGTGTTGAAGCTGCCAAGTAGAAACGTGTGTGCCATGTGTTGTTAAAAGTACTAATGATTGCATAGTATGCAACTAAATTTTATGTTTGCGGCTTCCCCAACCAGGCTCCAGTCAAGGTTTGAATGTTCCAGGTGTGCACTTGCTTTGCTCAAGCCTTGAGTCAAGGCTACGTTTCTATATTTGTCCATGTACAGCTTTGTCTAAAAACTTTCCCTTGCCTTTTTGGCCTGCTTTTTAGCGAATAAAGGGGAGTTTCCATTAATAACTGATCACTTATTTGATGTCTGTCAGCATGCTGTAAAAGTATGTGATTTGCAGGCAATCAGTCAAGCACTATGGTGGTGCTAATACAGGACCCGAGTAGCTACTCACCCAAGTTTGTTTTTTGCCCCAGTTCTGTGCATTGTGTTTTCAATCTTTTTTATCAATTTCCTGAGGTGCAGCCAGAGCGGTAATTTGGCTTTCCCAGGCACAGCATTTTCATTCCTGCCCAGGCAAGGTATACAAATAGGTTCCCCATTCAACAAAGACAACTTTTGTGTAACTAGGAGAGAGCATCTGCCTGAGGCAGATGAAGAGAAGGGAAATCAATCAGCAGTGTCCTGCTATCCTTAAATCAAATGTAATGAGATGTCGAAGACACCAAGTTTAATTATGAAGCAGCATGGTGCTGGTGTTCTGTAGAGCAATACCATATTCAATCAAGGAATCGTTTTTTGTATATACGAAGAAACCAAAGAATGGAAAGGAAAGAGTGCAGTCAAAAATTCGGAAAGAAAAGAGAATAAAAACAATAGAGGCAGTGAAAACTCCCCCATCAATTAAGAAAAAAAGCATACCTAGAGCCGAGGCATGTATCCCTTCCAGCAAGAGAAGGAGCCTCTCAGAAAAATATCAGTTGGTATCAGGAAGGTCTCTCAGTCCAGGCTGGCAGTACCCCGTGCCTGATCTTGTGGACAAGAGTTAAAAGAAGTTCTTCAATAGCGCGCCTGGTGCTCACAAGCTCTAAGCGTACTGGATAGAATGAGCATGACTCATGCTTTGGAAGCTTCAGAGCAAGCATGGTGGCTTCATGAGAGATAAACCCATGTTTGTGAGAGTCAAGACCAAGCTCTTTCAGTGGGATTCAAAGTGTGAGGGGTGTAGCTGACCTCGCCCACAACTAACAGAATGGTATGGAAGGTTAGGTAAATTACCTTGAAGGTAAGCTTACAGGTTACAGTCTCCCTCACCGGCTGTGAGAAGTATTGTTGTTTCTATTAGCACGCCTAGTGGTGACAAGCTTGTTGGCATTCATAATAAAATGGGCAGAATGATGAATGTGCACGAGGTAGACTATGCCAAATGGTGTTGATGTGGAAAATTGCTCACTGAGCACTTGTGGCAGAACATTTGATGAACAGTGTGCTGCCTGTGATATGTGTGTGTCTTTCAATAGCATTCATTTCAGATATGCCCATACAAAGCTTGATGTTTGGCATTCAGGTGATGAAGACACATATCCACTTCTCCGTAAGCACGCTAGCTAACTTGGATGACGTGGACAGCTCCTAGAGTTGGGCATGTAAGTCCCATAAGGTCTTACAGGATGCTCCTGACTTCTCCCCACCCACTTAAGCCCACTTGCAACACAATAGAATAATAGAAAATTATGCAGACCCCTACTAGCAACCCTTCTGCTTTAAATTGCCATGATACTGTTTTCTGGAAGGACAGAGCAACCTCTGTAATGAATTTGGCTCAAGAGACCATAGCTAACCATGCCACCAATAACACAAATAACTACATAGTAGAGGCTCAAGGCTTGATTGAGGCCTTTTTTTCCCTTATAACCCTTGTAACCCTTGTAGACTCTCGGAGGCTCAAGGAAAGCAGCAGACTCAATACAAAACACAATGGCACCCCATTACCATTGAAAAGTGGATCTTGCCTATTTTCCAAAATGATGGGGTGAAATTGGTCTTCTTGAGAAGCCCGTACCAATAAGTACTAAACAAAATCCGTGTTGTCAGCTCTGCTGGAGCCCAGTGTGCAAATAACACGCCTATGAGTCTCAATGCTTTGATGATATGCCCACCTGTGATACCTGCCACTGCCACTACCATTGGGGCTGTCTCATAGAGGTCAAAGCATACTCCCAGGATGACCAGGCACTGAGCAAACCAAATGAGCACTGGGAATGCCCTGCATGCGCCTCTCTGTTGGACTTCCAAAAAATGGAAAGGATCAACTCCTCTGAGGATTGTGAAATGATCCATGTGGAATGGCATCCCAAATGGGAAGCTGCTGATATGTTACAAATGCATCCAGATTTACACGCCCATGTCCAAGCCTTTGAGGAGGGAAGGCTGGAACACACAGTAGACCACCGGAATGATGAGGTAGACCTGGACAATCTTGTCGACCAAGGCTTCGAAGGCAATCCTCAGAGCCTATCTGACACTCCATGGCTCTCAACTACCGGCTGCGCCATTCGCAAGGATATCACCTTTGAATTTTAACCTACCACCCCCCAGACAAATATCATGCCAACATGGCAATGTGATGTTATAATAAGAACTGTTGACCTCATGAAGAAAACCCTCCAACCTGACACATCTGATGAGGTCGCCATGCCAGCACAAATGCAAGAAGTTATCACCTCTGAATGTGCCCATATTTACAATGCCCATGGCAATTGCGTTAGTATGCTGATTGTAGACAGACTCGCCTCTCACCATCTTCACCACTCCTATTCTCAATCTACGTTAATGACATTGGCTGCATCACATATGGGGAAACAGGCGCGGTGACAGGCTTACCAAATTTTCATGTTTCTCATATGCTTTATGCAGATGACCTCGCTTTGACTGCAAACAACCACACCCACATGCAAGCCATGTTAAACAAGTTGCAGGGTTATACAACCAGAAAATGCCTGACGGTCAACACAAAAAGGTCTGAGGTCGTCTGCTTCAATTCCATAGCTGACACTCTTCCTCAACTGTTGTATGATGGTGAAAACCTGCCCTACACTGATTCTTTTAAATATCTGGGTATGGTCTGTGACAAACGTCTCAACCTTTCCACTGCTGCTGAGGCTGCTCTGAAACCATGCATGGCGGGGACTTATCGTGTCAAAACCTTTGCTCACGACCACAACCTTACAAATCGGCTGCATGCGCTCATCTGGCTCTTGAAAACGTATGCTATCCCAGCAGGAATGTATGCTAGCCAGATATGGGCCACTCCTTACTTACGGCAGGGCGCAGAAATGGACAACCTGTTGCATAATTGGATCCTGAACGTTTTGCAAAATCTTCTTGGAGTGAAATCCACAACACCATCTTGGAGCATTTTACAAGAATGTGGCATTGAACCTTTTCAGTTCAATCGGTTTCGTGCCACTATGCGCTTCTACAACTCGCTTACTAAATGCAACAGTCTCCTTCTCAAAAAGGTTCTCCATGCTGACATCAGCCTTAGCTCCATGACTGATTCTTGTTGGACGTCCCACCTCTTATCTGCGCTGGATGGTTTGGCTCACTCGGATCTGATGAAACGTCAAATTATGGCTTGTGACCCTGTGAACCTCAGTTAATTTGTGGTGGACCTGAGATCTAGACACCTTGGCTATTGGAACCAATTCACAGCCCCTGATCCAAGAGTAAGCAACAGTAAGCGGCTGACTTACCATCAATGGTGCGCTCTCCCTGTCAGAAATGCACATGCCATTCATCCACCTTATACAATGCCTAAATACATGTACTTGGATCTTCCCCATCATGTCCTTCGCAACACTGCCAGATTCAGGCTGCGGGTACACGCTCTCCGAGTTGAACGGGCTACTTGGTCCAATAGTACTTCTCCGGTCTGTGATATCTGTGATTCTGATGACATACAAGATGAAAAACATGTGTTGTCCAGATGCTCCAATCCCCAGGTCTGCTCTCTCCGTCAAAAGTATGCCTCACTTTTTGAGCACAACTTCTCTTTCCAACACCTCCACATCTCCCACAGGATGTCCTGTCTAGGCACCATTCACCATGTGAATTCCCAGGATATCAATTTTTATCTAAACCAGGATAACAACAAACTTCCTTTTTTTCTTCATGACCTCATGTGTATTTATGAACAGGCTAGCAGTCAAACGTCTTGACTGAGGCCTTTTTTCCCTTGTAACCCTTGTAACCCTTAGTATGCTGATTGTAGACAGACTCGATACCCTGCTTGAGGCTTATGAAGCAGCCAAAAATGCAGGCATCCATACCACCATCCAGCCACCTGTTCAGGATTCAGCAACTGAAATCATGGGACTGCTCTCTCGTCAAAAGGCTCAACAAAAAGATCTCTCAGCCAAGAGCAAAAAGCTCCACGATTCTAACACGCTGATCACACCTCTCCACATTCGATCAGTCCTACATAAATGGTGCATGGTCTCAACAGAGAGGTTTTCCAACCCTCTTGAATTTGACAACACCTACAACACTTATTTCAGCACAAATTGCCGGGACCAGGTCTTTGGAGCACACACAGACGCCCTCTCTGTACGCTACAAGTGCTTCTCCTTCTGCCATCCCCCACATGATGATGACGTAATATTTAAGCTCCTGCGCCACGCAGTGCACTCCTCCCTCCAAACAACCGAACCAGTTGCTACCTTCATGCTCCTGCCCCACTGGAGAGGCTTCAGCTGTAACACTTATATGAGCTGGCTTAATCATTATCCAGATCTTGCAAAAGTGCTTGCCAAATTTCCTGCCAGAAACATCCAATTCCAGACACCCCAACGCTGGTTTGATACCATACCTAACCCTACCTTACCTTCTCATCCCATGCAACTCGTTGTCTGGAATCTTAATGCCAGAGTAGCGCAAGATAGCACCAACAAAGACTGATTTCAAATCCTCAATCAAGATGTACCAGAAGCTCACTGGCTACCTCTGGATCCTCCAAATTCCGCCACGTCACTGCGTACCCACCAACACCTAGCATCAAACACCTGAAAAAATAAATTCCAATCACTTCCACCTGACATCCATAAAGGGAAAACTACGCAAGCGGTTCACTGCTCAAGCGTTGTATTAAGGAAGGACCGACCCCCACCGCCACAAGGGCTCGAACTTGGAACCCCCCGCCGCCTGGACGAGGACGAGCAAATTGACTCGGCTTCACATTTTAACCCACCGGTCACCTATCCACCCAAGTGGGCTTCTAGCGTCCATAGTTTTTCACACAAGTGCCCTCAGGCTAGGGCAGCTTTCATCCCTGCAAACTACAAAAAGATGTTCACACCTAAAATCAAGGACTGGAGAGAAGTCACCTACACTGATGGCAGTGCAATCAAACACAAAAATGATGACTCCCCACAACTTTCTGGTACAGGTGTTTGCAAACCAGGAAGGGACACTAGTCCTTCCTCCCAACACTTGCAGCTGCACGTCAAACCCAATGGCCGTGGACCCACAAATACCATCAACAGAGCAGAACTAGCTGGCATCTTGTGTCACACCAAAAAGGGCAAATTGACATTGCCTCTGATAGTGCATCCTGCCTCTCCCGGATTTCTAAACAAACCCTTAATCCTATGCGGATGAGGAATCACCTCCATGCAGAGGTCATCCAGGCTATATTAAATTTGTTAGAACACTCCCCTCATCCATTTCATTTCTACAAAGTCAAAGCCCACTCTGGCATCATTGGCAATGAGGGGGCTGACGCCTGTGCACGCACTGCAGCCCTCTCAGACACCATAGACATTGCACTTCCAGGTGCCATGGACCCCTTCCACAATTTTCATTGGCTCTCTTTGAAGACTTCTCACGCACAGAATTATGGCATGCACCGCTCCCACACTTTCTCAATCCACTACCTCACCAACCTGAACAGCTTAAAGCACATATGCACAAGAAACACAAGCTTGGCTGTGCTGACATCTCTGGCTACCACTACCAGAGATGGCAGAAACTTAACAATACCATACCACCACTGCAAACACTGAAGCACACAACCCAATCTCTCAACTTGCTAACAAGGAAATCAGCAACTCCTCCTGGCAAAATCCAAAGATTACTTTGAAACAGCAAATAAATATGATGAAGTACCGATCAGATACACTGTACACACAGACATACCTTCACTTTCAACTTTTCGTCCAGTCGTGGAAGATACCCTCTTTGCGATGATATGGACCACATTGACCACATACTCCTCAGGTGTACAAACTCAACAATGAGCGGGATGCACACCAACAGGCACCGTGTGACCATGACGCCCTTAGTCTTTGTGTGAAAGTCCTCAGAAAAGGCCGGTATGGCTCATTCCTTATTGGTATGGATGGCTGCAGTAATGAGAGACTCCTGGATCAAAGCATACAAGTCCCTGAAAACATCTCGAGAGCTATTCAAGACTGTTTTTCCCTAATGATACTGGCTCTTCTGCCCGGCACCAAAGCCGCCCTGATGCTCTCTTGTGCGCCCTATTCCAGGCAGACAAGCTCACCTTGATCCCTCCAAGATTCCTCCTCAGGACAGGGACATCCACCTTGTTGAACAAAAATTCTGCTCTGACACGAATCCCTTCATCACTCTCGAACGTGCAGCAGCTCAACATTCTCACACCATAACTAGACTTAAAACCCACAGCTCAAGGAATCCAAACAGGAATAACAAAGTGACTCTGCACATCATCTTAATTGGGGTGGCTGGCACCATTTACAAAGAGTATACAATCACACCTCTTAAGAATCTGGTCCTTACCAAACAAAAAGCTAAATCACTAGCATCCAAGCTTAGAGACCATGCCATTCAAGATTAACCACTATCATTAACACTAGACACGCTTTTTTGTTTTCATGGGGACTTCGGGGGGGGGGGTTGCTGGGCGCGCGGCGACGAAGGACGGGATAAGGAGAGTCCAGGCGTCCAGGAGCATGGCGAGCAACCCTCCAGATCCCCATTAGATCTGTTTCTGGCTCTCCCCTAGGCTGGCTGTGTCTAGTGTAGGTTTAGAGGACCTTCTGGTGAGGCCTCTAGCTTTCCAGTTAGAGGACCTTCCCTTAATGCACGCGGCCTTTGGCCTGCGTAGACTTTTCTTTTCTTTCTTTTCATTTTATTGAGAGTGCATTCAAGGCAGGCAGTATGCTGGAGAGAGGGTAGGGCGCTCCTTGGTAGGTGATGTTAAGCGTGCTATTGTTGATGCAGAGGTATTGCCTAACACGGAGCATATAGGGTAATTGCTTGAGGATGAATGTGGGAGCGTGGTGGGATGGGTTGATGCTCCTAAGCAAGTAGCTCCTAAGGTGTAGAATTTGAGATGGTCGCGGTGACTTGAGATGGTCGCGGTTGAAATGGTTCCGGTGACTTGTGCTACAATAAGTGTTGTACCGTCAAATTCAAGTGCCACCCAGTGGGTGACTCACCCACTCCACCGGTTGGAGAACCTTTCTGTGGAAACCATACACCCTTAATGAAGGGCTGATCGAATGTGGGGGGGTGTGATCAGTGCGTTGGAGTTGTAGGCCTTTTTGCTTTTGGCATACTTAACAGAATGGGCATGAAGTTTGCGATCAAGTTTAAAGGCACATTGATGGTCAAGTCCCATTGTTTGATCTGGTTAAGGGTGTGCTCAGTATAGCAGGTCCCACCAACACCCAGAAGGATGGTATGTAATGTGAAAGCTTTTAAGGCCAGACCTAAGTTGTGCTCAGCAGTTGGCTGCTGCCAGTGGGCATGGCTTTCATTTGTTGGCAGGCTGACTGTGCTTAACTCTGCTTGCTGGGAAAGCCCGGGAATTCCAGCTTTTCAGCTATCATCTTGCTCTCTTTTGTGTTGCTGGACCTGTCTTCGTTCTCTGCCTACCTTGCTTTCCTCGGTTTGAACTTGTGGTGGGGTGGTCATACGGTCTTTTAACTAATGTGGCCCCCTTTCCTTAATTATGTAGTACTAGCCGTTGTATGTAGGTTTTCTCTCTTGCAGAGCCTCTGACCTGAGATCTGTATGCTGCCGCTGTGCCGCCTCCAACTGTTGTCCAGGCCTTGTGTCTTCACAGCACTTAATTTCAACCAAGTGCACATGCCGCTTGTATACACTCAGCTTGAGGCTTTCAGTTGACATTCACACAAGTTTGGTTTGGCTTGGTCACAGGCACCTTTTGCTACAGCTAAGCTGCCCTTGTAGGCAGGTACAGCTATGTAACCTTATCATATCCTATACATTCAGTTGGTGGGGTTGTCTCACACGGTTAGCTACGATAGTCCTCTGTGAGGTGCCATGCCTGCTGCGTAACACATGGTTTGAGCAGGAAGAAGAAGGAGACGTAACCCTGTCCTTTCCTTTCAAAGGAAAGGAAGTTCCTAGGAAGTTCCTATCCGCGTTATACAGCCCCATCAACTGAATGCAAACCAGCGGCACGTGCACTTCAAGTGCAAATTGATTGCAATTGAAAATTGTGAACTTCTTGAAGATACAAGGCCTGGGCAACAGGAGGAGACGGCACAGCGGCAACAGGCAGATCTGTGCAAAAATGTAAGCGGAAAAGCTGTGACATTATGTACCATCCTCCTGGGTGTCGGTGGGACTTGTTATAATGCCATTATATTCAGTGAATACACCAAAGCTCAACTGATAAAATTAGGCCTCGATCACCAACGAGCTAGCGAGCTTGCGCAAGGACTCCATGCACATTCTGTAAAATTTGCCCACAAACTTATGACCAGGCGCGCTATTGAAAACAAGAATAATCCTCACAGCCAGGCGAGGCCCTAGCTAGCTTGCTAGTTAGGAAACTTCCCTCAATGCGCGCAGCTGGACCTGGCTTGCGTAGACTTTACTCTTCACAGCCAGCTTTTGGAATTGGTGCTTCTAACAACCCTCAAAATCCCCACCAGCCCTTCTCTTTTCTGCTTCGCGGTGGACGGAGCTTGCGGCTCTTTTGAGCTTTTCCTTACGTGAAGTAGTGAAGCCTTGCTTCCTTCTCCACTTGACATTTGTTCACAAGTTTGGGTTGATTTGGTTACAGACATCTTTTGCATCAGCTAAGCTGCCTTTGTAGGCAGGTACAGCTATGTAACCCTATCCTATCCTATCCTGACTTGAAGTAGGGAGGGTCTCCTCTGCCTATGTAACTGTTCTCTTCTTTCTATCCTGGCCTTTTTGTTTCTTTAACCTTCTGTAACCTCACAGGTGTCCTGCTACTTACATGCACAACTCAAATAGAGAAAAGGTCCAATAGGCTGACAAGACAAAGGCGACCTATCATCAGCTGCTAAGCTATCAAAACGACACAATTAAAACTGTAGATGTACAGGTAGAACTATAGGCAAAAGATTCTTGAAACCCCCATGGAGGGACAAAGGTCCTCAACACAATGAAATTTCTGTACGTATTTTTGTAGGACAAAGAAAACTGGAGATGTAAGCACTGTTGCCACTCTTGCCGGCATCGGTCACCACTGTTCAAAGGGCATCCTCAACTTGTGAGTTTTTTTCCCAAATGAAACCATCATGCTCTGAAAGATTTTCATTTAATTGAAGCCAAATAAAAATAAATTTTCTTTTCAGATCGTTTCCTCTGCACTGAACCAAGTCCAACCCTGCAAGAACATACAAAACATACAGAAGCTAAGCACACCTTTTCAAAACGGCACATTCCTCAAAAAGATCTCCAAGTGTTACTGCTTAGGACCCTTGGCCTGAGAGGATTGCGAAATGAGCTCATTCAGTTCATCCTCAGTCATTTCCTCCACTCTCTTGCGCATGACTGCCTCCTCATAATCTTCTAACTGCTTCACATACGTCATTTGCTGCAGGCAATCAAGCAAAAAGGGGGAATGGTGTGAGATACCGCCAGTATTAATGAGGTGTCCATGCTTATGGACCACAACGAAATTAAGATCTCAACGGCACCCAGCTAAAGAGGGTAATGCACATGAAGTCTGTTACAGGCCTTTCTTTGTGCAGGGAATGGATTTCAAACCACAATAAGGGGTTGGATCAAGCATAGATAAGGATCCTTTTCAGAGCAACCATAAGAAGCAAATAGGTCCTTATGCTCGATCTCTGCATGCAGAGGGGGCTGATTATAAATTCATGTAAAGCGTGTGCCTGAATGATACATTACGGAAAAAAAGGAACAGCCACAAGCCTGAAGCCCTGGCCTTCATGCTCTAGCCTTGAGCGTAGTAGGAGGCCACCTAACATTAGGAAAACTGCTTCACCGTGACAAACGATGCATGCAGCTTGCGGTGAACCATTGGATTCGAGCAACACTTCCTGTTATGCCTTGCAAGGGAAGCAGTTCATCTGGTTCCAACCTCAGGCCTGTCCGTAGTTGTGAGCTTCACAACGTATCATTCAAACAGGTGAACACATGCAGGAGCCCAGTGCTTGGCGCACGACGATATTCTTGAGGTCACTAAAGGATGGCAGGTCTGGGTAGGGCAGGTGAGTATGCAGGCTCGCTAGCTGACTGTCTGGCCTCCACCCACCTTGGTAGCTACGCGGAAGAGGTAAGTGGACACCCATCCAATGCAAATACCGACGAAAATGGCAAGCTGCACCCAGTTGCCAGCCATGCCAGCATCCATGCCAGCAGCTTGCAGTCCATAGTATAGGGCATAGCCCAATGCAATGAGGCCAGCGCAGATGAGGGTTACATCTTTGCGGGAGTAGCCAAACTCAGTATTGTACTTCACGGGTCGCTCCTGAGGCGTGTCTGGCTTGCCCTCTGGGGCAGCAGCTGCTGAGATGCAATGCTTGCGAATTGGAGGATTGGTGGCCAGGAATGGCTTGCCTGCATCACACCAGGGGCGACTCGGGATGGTGTCAGGTGTCAGAGTATATCATAAAACACAGTGTGGCATATTGCCATTGAGGTGACAGGCCGCTCTCTGGGACCAGATGGTACCCACCTGCCCGCATGCTGAACGCCCTGCCATTTGCTTGCTGGTGTTGAGGAGGAGCGGCATTCAAAGGTGCAAGGGTATGAGTGTTTATCCTCTGCTGGGTAGGGCAGAGAAAACCCAAATGGGATGATGTAAGCATTCTGCTGCTTGCACAAGCTGGTGTCCAATTAAGCACGGTGTGTGGAACAAGCCCTTTAAAAAACTTTAATTTGGTATTACAATTTGCAGTTATTTGTGTATAAATCCTCGTTTAAACCCTCGTTCTGCACCACAAGCGAGCCCGAAACAACGAGACGCACGGAAGCATGCTCCAAGGCGAGAGGGTTATCGGGCATAGAGGGATGGCATCAAAGGACGTGCTGAAGCTGGCAGGTTCGTTGAGAAATGAGCACTCTTGAGCAGAGATGGTTGACACCCAAAGGCCTTTTGAGCAAGACCAAGCACTCAAATGGGTGCTTATCTCAAAACTCAAGTGACTACACACTACACACTACACAAGCCCTAACCCAAGACTTCCAGGAGGCAGTTTCCAAGGACGAGTCCTTGCAAGCCTTAGACAGAACTGCGGTTATGCTCAATGATTACTCGCTCACACCTGAGGCAATCGTGGTGCCATCTTTCTGAATTGCATGTGCAGGCAGACAACTAGCTTTTTGCTCTCCTGGTCCCAGGGCAGTGCAGAGGCTCGGAAGCCAGCGTTTAGCTGTGAGGGCACAGCAGCAACCCCTTGGCAATGGCATTGCTGGTGCCCCACCCCGCACACCTACACCACCAGTGACCAACATTTTCACAGGAATGGAAAGAACAATTACCAACACTTTCAATGGCCAGAATCCAGGCCAACGCATCGATTGGAAGTGAGTGCTACACATTGATATTCGCATTTGGAATTGTTGTTTACAATGACTGTTTGGCAGCATGTGCACAAAATTGACATGCACGTGTGCACATCTTCGGATGACCTCCAGCGGCCATTTGACTCCTGACCGGGCCATTGCCGTGCTTGTTGCCTTAGGGAAGTTGAGGGTGCTTGGGTGCTGTATCCTCCTAATAACCGCCCTCCGGAGGCTGTTGTGCACTTCCTGGGTGGAGCTTTTGTGGGTGCAGCGCCTCAGCTTAGCTACCGCCTTTTTTTGGAAGCCCTGTCAAACCGAAACGTACTGGTGCGTGTGCTGCCTGCTCGGCCTTCTTGACCCAGCATCCCATTGAGCTCTCACTCAACATCATGTACACAAAAAAGGACAAGGTTAGCAGCAGACAGCTTTTAACACAGCATCTCTTACAACGGTCTGTGTCACAATACATTCCACTCAATGTATTACTTGAGTCCATTGAGTTGAAGGCCTTGCTTCAACTTGCATCTTGGGGAGCATGCTGTAGGTCATCGCCACGCCTTACAGCATCAACTTCGACCACCTGCGCATCGCTGATGAGGCACAGTTCAAGTTTGATCGCGCTCTGCGTGCCTTGGGCCCTGAGGCTTCCATGCTTCCAGTCTATGGTTTGGGGCATTCGCTTGGATGTGCCATCCACATGTTGATCTGCACGCGCTATGCAGTGAAGGTGAGGTTCACTGACATTCAAGATGATGTGATGTGTCTGAATGTGTTGATATGTTATGTGCCATCCGCGTATTGATCTGTGCTGCTATTGCTTGCGCTTTGTGAAGGTAAGGTCTGCTGGTTGGTGTTGCATGCGTGCTATTGCCTCATACCTTGCCGTGCTTGGCCCTTATGGGATTGGGATGTGCATTCATTGCACATCCTAGAAAAACGTGCTGAACCAGACTGCGGGAAATTTGTTCCTGATGTCCCTGATGAGTCCTGCATCCCAATCAAGGTATGGGCATCAACCATGCAGGTTCAACTTTCCCACTCTAGCTTTGGTTGGTGCAGTCATTTAATGTGTGTGTGTTTAGACGCGTGCATGTACTGCATCTTTCCAGCTGCGCCCTTCCAAAGATGCAGGAGGTGCACTTGAACAAGTCTAGCACAAACTGCTGTCCCTGAGTTCATAATGCTGCTATCTGCTGGGGGCTTTGTTGCTCGTGGGCTACTCGCACCTACTGCAACCTGAAAAACGCGTAATTGCACACACACTTGCACAACCTCAGATCCCTGAAAAAATGCCTAATTTACATCCCTCACGTTGCTACTGAAATGCGTGTAAAACTCCAAATGCTAGGGATAAAGATCCTATCAAAAGCCTGCTCCTGTAGCTCTGCTGTGATGTCGGCCATACATCTTAATTGCAGTGGAAGTGAAATTAGATACCAAGCAAAATGGTAGCCGCAGCGCCCCTTGGAGTTTAGAGAGCCTGATGTGCGTCTTTGGTGCATCCAGGAGAGATCCCGCCGCTAAAATGGTTTGAATTACTTTACAGCCCCATCCATGCACGTCTGGGTGTCAATCGCTGAGACACCCTCATTATTTTCCAACCCACCCAGTGGACCCCTGCCGAGGCTCTGTGAGCTGACATTAAGCCTGAGGCCTTCCTCTTCCCATCCACTCCTTGGCTGTAGCGATCTGGGAATGCTTTCTTATCCTACAACAACCGCAACGCGGCTGATGTGATTCCCCTCTTGGCCCCGGTCATTGCCCCCTCCGCGCGGACACTGGGCCCATTGCTCAACCAGATTGCTGCATCACCTGTACGCTCCACAGTAGAGGTGAGCTGGAAAGTGCAGGACTAGGCTGCTTCCATGCTGGTGATGCCAGATTGTAACAACTAGCTCTGGGTTTAGGACACTGTGCTTGCTACCGCTCATCAGGCCAAGCTGCCTTAACTGGTTGCAAGTTAAGATGCAAAGCCGCCCTGGCTTCACTCCCTACCATATACACAAGTGCGTGCGAATGGTTGCACGATGTCTTCCACCTTTCCAATGAAGGATGGTAAGCAGCACAGCAATGTTGAGCACTAGAAATTGCCCGCTGCTAGCCGTGACAGGTAAAAGAAGAGGTTCTGACCATTGCACAAAACAAAACATTACATGGGCTCCCTCGCAGTGCCCATTTCACCGCAAATAAAGCTGAAGCTGTTTATGGAACTGCTTGCCGGGCTGCGCTTGGCAGGAACAGAAGAGTAAGAAGAGTAAGCAGATGTCATGGTTGCTGAATGGGGTCAGAAAGGAGGGGAATGGGTAGAAGTTGGAGTTCTTGCTTACCCCTTGTACTGTACACGTCTGGTTTTGCTGTTGCCTTAAGTGAGGCCAAGACTTGCCTGTGCTGTAATTTTCAAGGGCCTAAGAGTTTTGCTTTGCCTGCTGGGCTGATGCATGGCACAGTCACTTGCATGTGCTCTTCTCCTGTACTTGCTGTCACTACTCAGGCCACTCTGGAGACCCTGCGAGGCATGAGCCCCAGTGTCATTCGACAAGTGGCTCCGGTCATTGAGCAGCTTGCACCCATATACCTGGACTTGGCCCAAGGCAGGATGGAGTTCTCCCCCACCCCAGAGGAAGCACGCCATCTCATGCAAACATACTACAGTGAGTGCCAGAACGCAGCTTGGGTGAATGGTCAAAAGACGCAGAACATAGTAGGAGTATGCAAGTAGGGCTGAATCAAACCATGCCCAAAAATATTATTATATCTCCTTGAAAAGCCAGCAAGCCAGCACTCTGCTTTGCTCTCCTTTTCCAGCCAAGTAAACTTTACAGAGTGTTTGAAGCAAAGAGCGCACTGCTAAATGATAAAGAAAAATGCTCAATAGTATCTTGGTCTCATCAATTACGGCATTCACCCATGTGTGACGAGTTTCTGTTCAGCTCACGCGCACACACACACACACGCTCATAAACACATACACTTTTTATCCAGGTGTACCACGCAACCTGCTTCTTCGGTTCAAAGACGATAACATTGATGAGTCCAACAGCCTAGCAACTATCCTACAGGTAGGAAGGGCAAAGGTAAAAATAAAGAAAGGTGCACAAGATGGCCTGTCGTTCAAACAGCTCAGGTCCTTATTTAACAGGCTTGTGAACAAGTACACTTGGATGTTTGTGCAGAACTCCACTTGGACAACTCCACTTGGTCTCTTGCATCCTTTGCAACATAGCCTGTGTTGTTACAAAATTAATATGTCCCTGTGTGCTGTTGTATGCAGAACGCGCCTGAAGTGAATGAGGTACTGGATCTGTCTGTTCGGACGCTGCCTGGGGACCACCTGAGGCCTATGCAGCAGGCCTTTGTGGATCTTCCCCCTGAAATCGCTAGGCTGGCCAACCAAGCTGTGTACACCGGTGGCGACGTGGTTGGTAAGTAGTCATGGGCTGCAGAGGAAAGTATAAATGGCTGGCCTGGTCCTCGCGGGGGAGGATTGGGTGCCACGCATCCTCAATTATTAACTGTTATAAAGTGAAGGTTATCTGTGGTAGAGACTTCTGTTTTGGCACTGACACACACAACCACACACACACACACACACACACACACACGGATACAAGGTCGCTAAAAACAACAAGGTTGCATCCAACTTAGATTGGGTCACAGAATGGTGGTTATTCATGAGGCATCAATGATCACATCATTTGTCCCTTGTCAACTTATCCTTGGGCCATCGGTAACTGCATTGGTAACCATCCTGTCGTGGGATCGTGGCCTACAACTGTCCCAGGCCTACTGAGCATCAGCGAGTTTTGGGCAGATTTATTCATTGTTGGTTTTGATTAACTTCAAAATGCTCCAGAGCATACTGGACTACATCGGGATCATGGGCGCATCCCCCTGGAGGAATTTTTAACTCCTGCAATCCCGCACTGACCCGGCATCCCTTTCAATGGTTATATTTGGTAGTTCAGCATGTTCTTGTGGGGCAAACAGCCTCCCTTCTGCCACGGACTTCAAAGCTGTCCATGCACATGCATGAAAATCAATTGGGTCGCAAGAGTTGTGTGCAAAAGCTCCACAGGGAAGGATCCGTACGACTGCCTTCTAATGGCGATGCCAGGCGTTCATGTATCGAGCAAAGTTTGACCCCATCTGTCTTTTGCTGCTCCCTGGGGCTTCTGCGCGCATGCTTTGCTGCTGCTGCTGCTGCTGCTGCTGCTGCTGCAACTTTATCCTTACTGCTTTCTGCCGATCCTCCTGCTGCTCTTGAATCATAGAAGGAGGGTGCCTGGAATTCTTTGCAGGCAGGCCCAGTTGTCGGCACCCCTCAGGGACCTTGATCCTGCTCGCTCTTACACTCCATTTTGTTGGAAATGTGTATTTTCCAAGGTCTTGACTTACCTACAGCCCCCCAAGTGGTTATTTTTAGGTGTTCCTGCAGTCATCTCACATCCCTCCAAAACATCAGTTATGCAGGATGATCAAACTGTTATACCGTATCACACACATGCGTTGTCAGGAATGGTCTTAATCTGTGCAGCACTGGATGTTGTGCATAGCATATTACCTGCAGCACTCTTTTCTTTTCTCAGGGTTTGTGGCTGTCAGCGGCTTGCTTCACTCCTAACCCTTGCTCATCTTACCCTCTTTTGTAATGCAGGTCGACTGGCCAGCCTGGCCACGCAGCTAGGTGTGACACAAGCCACCCCTCCCTTGTATGACTTGTCTCGCGGCATCACAGGCATGTCAAGCTCATTGGGGGGAGAGGTGAGATTACCTTCTGGTGGTTATAAGTGTGCAGCAATCCTTATCCCAGTTTTATGCAAGCACATGTATCTCAGGAGCACGAGGATAAATTTATTCAACGCCTGAGTTGATGCCAGCAACTTGATGGTCAAAGATGAGGCATGGCTTTTGTGCTGACTGCTCGTTCCACTTGTACACTGCTATTGTGTAGGTGGGGGGCCCAGTTACTGACAGCATGCAAAACCTATCAGATGAGGTGGCTGCTTGGATTGGGACAGGTGCTGCGGTCATCAGTGGGTCACGCGCACTGCCCGTGAGCTCGGTGTATGCTGCCCGCCCTCAGGTATGCTTACAAGCCATTGTTATCCTTTTTATTATAGCCCAGGCGCCCTTGGCTTGCATTCATTACCAGAAGCTTGCGCTGACAGGCAATGCACCTGCTTTGGGTTGTGGCCTACATGGTTGCCGATTTTCTCTACTGCACACTCTTGCTCAGCTGCACATGCGCAAGCTAAAAATCTGTGGAAAAAACGTGTTTGCCATTGCAGTTTGGTGCCCGCTCCAACCCAGACTTCCCAACGTCATTCTGATTGCACCATTAGAATGCATGTGAGGCCGAGCCCCCAACTGAGATGTATACAAGTGGTTCTCCCATCGGCAAGGTCCAACTGGATCTAGATTGCCAACTGAAAATAGTTTGCCGACTTGTGCCCTTTTATTTTTTGCGTCGTGGGTAGGCTGCAGATTGATGTATTCTTCAGACCTTCAGCAGAAATTGTGTCAATGTCCTTACCCATGTATGTGTGATTCTCAAAAGTTTGTGCCTTTTATATGGCTTTTGAGGCAAACTGCTTGATTCATCTAATTCATGGATTTTTTTCTTGTGAAGCTTCAAGGTATCAAGTATATGCTAATAAGGAATTCTTGTTTGGCTTTCCTTGGAGTGGCTACTCCGCTGGATACACATTTAAATCGCAGCAGAATCCAGATCTTGGGAATTATCCGTTTTTTAGATCACTGGTTACAGGAAAAAGAAGGCATCCAGTCAAGACGACTGACTGCTAGCCTGCTCATAAAAAACATGAGTACAATGAGTTACAATGAGTTACAATGGGGTTTGACCTTCAGCCAGGTAGTTTGGCTGCTCGGCCTGCTCAACTGTTCCAACTGCACAAAAAATATCCATGAAATCGGCAATAAGAGGATAAGTCTCATTAGTTTGCTTCTGCAAGAAAAGAAAACTACGTAGGCAGAGGAAACTCTCCCAGAGGAAACTCTCCCCTCTACATCAATGGTTTACAATGGTGGCCTACAGCCCGAGACTCTGGCTGATGGCAGCTGGTGAAACAAGCTCAACCAGTATCAAAAATCGAGACTAATTCTGACACAAATCTAAGAAGTCTGAATGAGTCTTGATTAAGGAAAGCATTGATTTCAGAATCAGTGATAGTATGATGGCAAGCCAAGAACGGAATAAAGTCAGCGTTTGAAGGCGGAGCAAACACACGCAAAGTCTTAAACATCTCCTCAAAAAGGTCCTTGTATCTCGTGCGTAGCTCACGCACCTCAGTACATTTGCAAAAGAAAAGAACATGTTTTTCATCCTGGACTTCCCCACACTCACACTTATCACAGATACTTGAACCCCCAAGCCATTTATAAGACTCCACTCTCAAGTGATGAGCACGCAATCTAAATCTGCTAATGTTTCTCAAAACATGCTTGTCCAAATCCTTGAACAGATACGAGGGGATACAAAAAGGAGCACCTCTGGGACCATTCTCAGAATTCCCACACCACTTATGGTATGTCACTGCCTTCTTGTTAACTGCACGAGGACAAAAAACATCGGCCCCTCTCCACACTTTCTGCTGTCTGTATCGCAAATCACCAATGAACTCTTGCATGGGGATTTTCTCAGCTCTCAGCATGTTCTGTTTGAACGAATCACCATTCCGCATCCCACCAAAAGCATTAGAGACTTCAGCAGACCAGCAAGAGGAATCAAAAGAAGCCAGACTTAAATCAGCCCTCAGCACACGACGCAAAACTTCACTATTGGAGTCAAGCATGCTATTAAAAAAACTTGATGGAGGCACGGAACCAGAAGAACTGCAGAGGCTCCTGGCCACACTCTATCAACACCGGCCAATTTGTAGTACTGTTCTTTACTCCAAGAATGTGCCTCAAGGAACACAGATGTCTTTTCTGCAATTGACTATCAAACTCACTGCCTTCTCTCAAGTAATGAGTTCCCCACACCTGGCACGCATACATCCCAGCAGGAATGCCATACACCTTGGACAACCAAAGCATAGCATGAGGCCTGTTTTTCAGGTCATGACCCTTGGCAAACTCCGAAATCCTTCTCTGTGCAGCCATATAAGGCCGCACCGCATGCTCCTCAGCTACCTTTAAATCCATCTTTTTATCCAACAGCACTCCCAAATATTTGAACCTGTCCTTCTCTGGAAGGACCACTCCATCATACGTAAAAGGATTCTGCAGAGGAGAGACAGACGTACTGTTGAAGTGCACCACCTCAGACTTAGCTGTGTTTACAGTCAACCCTTTTCTCTGGGCATACACACGGAGTCTGTCCAGCATCTTCTGCATTTCACCAGGGTCATTCGTAGTTAATCCAAGGTCATCAGCGTACATCATGTGGGACACACCATTCACTCTATCACCAGTCACAGCACCCTCAATGCCCTCACTTATCTCTCTGCCCATATCATTGATGTACAGAGAGAAAAGAAGGGGGGACAAAGGACAACCTTGCTTAACACCGTTCGATGGCTGCACGCGCGCCCTTTTCTCACCATCCATTAGAATGTACTCATCATTATCATACATGTCTCTGATCACACTGAGCAGAGGAGTCGGCATTGCATTGCGCTGCAAGTGAGACCAAAGCTGCTGTCTGGGCACGGTGTCATAAGCTTGAGAAAAGTCAATGAAAGCAACGTGCAATCTGGAAGAATTCCGTGGCTTCAATTTTTTCGCAGCATGCTTGAGGTGCCTCAGAATGAACAGAGGATGCAGAGTGCTCCTTCCTGGAAAGAAGCCAAACTGCGTGTCCGTTATCTTTCCCTTTTTCATACACCAATCTGTCACCAGATTTTTCAGCACATTAGCATAAATCCTATACATTACACCGCTAACCGCAATCATCCTATAATTCCCAGGTTTCAGCACTTCCCCTTTTTTGTGAATGGGGCTCAACTTGGCAACCTTCCAGCATGCAGGCACTTTACTTTCAGTCAGCAACACTTTAAAAAGACGAGCCACCAGAGGCACCAGCACATTTACTTGTTTGGTTTTATTCCCACACTGCACTGGCAAGCACGCATGCTTAAGAAAAGGAGTCGGGATCGCATCAAAGCCTGAAGAGGCACCAACATTCAACTTCTGAAATTCACTACCCAACATACCTTCTAACACAGATACATCAGGGATCTCAAACTCATCTGGCTCAGGAGCCCACCCAGACTGCGCGCCCCGCCTGAGAAGGACCTCAGGTGGAAGGTTGCGCCGGCCCAGTGGCACAGCCATATCCCTCGCAGATGGGCGAGACTCTTCAAATGTCCTCTTTGCTCTGAAGTGTTTGTGTAGGTGATCATGCCAAGCTGGAGCAGGCACAGGGGTTGTGTGAGGCTTGGTGTGCTTTTTTAGTAAAGCGTGCACTGCCGGATCCTTCCGAAATAGCCTGTCCAAAAACAAATTCCGCAACTGTCTCGCGTGCCTTCGCTTCATCCTACGATTGCACCTCATACTCTCCCTCTTGAGAAATCTGCAAGCATGTCTGGCTTCACCACGCTTCACTGCCTCAATGAAAGCCCTACGCTTCTCCCAGCATTCTTCATTGAACCACACAGGGTTTAGAGGACCCTTCCTATTACGCTCACGTTTAAAGACACACTTTGCTCGGGCTGACATGCCCACAGCTCTACTGCTCGCTGCCTGGATGATCAAAGAACGCACATAAAACGCCAATTTATCTACATCCCCAGACCTCTCAGCCTCATCAAACTGAGCCAGCAGTTCAGCATTGTCCCGAATGTGCTCAGCGTAAACTTGGGCCTTATCCTGCTGCCAACGCAACACGAACTTGTTGATACACTCTCCAGCTTTGCACACATGGTGTGGAGCATTCACACCTTCTCCACCCTCATCAGTCACTCTAAACACAGTGCTCAAGCCTGCGTGATCTGAGGCACGCGTGTCTTTCATCTCAAAACATTGTACGATTTTGAGCAGAGCCGGAGACAACAACACATGGTCTGGCCTACTTCTCTTATCACCAAAATGCCCAGTGAAAGAGGGCTGCCCATCATCTCCAACAACACGTCCAGTAGAAATGGCCATACTCGTCGCAGCTGCTAGATCAACCAACAGCTGGCCAGCCTTGTTCACACTCTTGCACGCACATCTCCTAGTCTCAAGGAGCTCAGGGCAGTCCAACACAAACCGAGAATGCGCGTCACTACCCTCTACATCAATTAAGGAAAAAACCTCCATCACGAAGACTACAAAAAGATTATCCTAATGGGGATCTGGAGGGTTATTGGAAGCACCCGGCTCCCCTGCTCCAAGGCAAAAAATGAAAAATATCCTCGGAGCTAGCTTGAGAATAGTAAAAAGTGCCTGAATCGTCCAGAAAGATTCTATGAGAAGAGGGCCCCTGGGAAGTCAGGAAATAACTGTGCATAAGTCCTTTGAGGAAAACACACAGAAGCGCAAGAACAAAGGAACACAGCATGCTTTTCATCTTGGAGTCCTCCTTGGTCACACCTATCACAAGCAGATGTGTGCTTCTCCCAAAGTGATGTCTCAACTCTTACAGTATGAGCATGTAAGCGAAAACGTGCTATGTTTCTCAGCGCGCGCTTGCCCAAATCAAGATGCAAATACCTGGGGACAGAAAAGGGCGCGCCATGAACAGACAAGGGTCTCAAAGGAAGTGCCATCCAGTGATGATACTTGGCTAATTTGTTCGTGTGTCACCATGTTCTGCCAAGGCATCAGCATTCCACACACCTCGCAGCCTTTTTCTCAGATCAATAACAAACTCCCTCATGACTATAGGCTGCCCTGACCAAACACAATGAGTAAACACGTTGCACCTGTCCAAGCCTGTGCATGCAGCCAAAAATTCTGAGGTCCAGCATTTATGGGAAAGACTGCTCATTTCAACATCTGCTTGCAGTACCTTACTGAATGTAGTGCTGTTGCTGCGCAGTAAAGCATTGTAAAACCTAACTGCTGCGCGAAACCAATAGAACTGTTAAGGTTCATGCCCACACTCACGCAGTACAGACAAATTAGGAGCTATGCTGAATACTCCTTATAAAGCCAAACCCACTTCTTCTCATTCTACCTCCTCCTCGCACCATCATGCGTTACGCAGCAGACACAACCCCACACTGAGGGCCACAACAGCCAATCGCGTGAGGCAACCCCACCAACTGAATATAAAACAGCGGCATGTGCACTTGATTGAAATCAAGTACTGTGAAGACACGAGGCCTGGACAGCAGTTGGAGGCGGCACAGCGGCAGCATGCAGACCTCTGCAAACTCATTAATGCAAAAGTTGTGACTCTCCACACCATCCTTTTGGGTGTTGGTGGGACCTGCTACACTGAGCACACCCTTAACCAGTTTAAACAACTGGGACTTGACCATCAACGCGCCAATAAACTTGCTCGCAAACTTCATGCCCATTCTGTCATGTATGCCAACAGCACTAGGCGTGCTATTGAAAACAAGAATACTTCTTGCAGCCAGGTTATGGAGCCGGGTGCTTCCAGTAACCCTCCAGATCCCATAACCCTCCACCCAGAACCCTCCAGATTAGGATATTCTTTTTGTAGCTTCGTGGTGAAGGGGACTCACGGCTCTTTTGAGCCAATGTGTCTCCTTTTCCTTAATTGATGCAGGGAGAGTTTTCTCTGCCTACGTAGTTTTTCTTTTCTTTTTTTCTAGGAGTGGTGTGCTTTACCTCAAGGATACGCTTCAATAAGCGCAGGTGCACAGTTTACAAAGGACAGTCCATTTCAGCTCCTTCTTTCATAAATCTAGTGCCCCAAATCTGGCATGCATACATGCTAGCTGGGAGAGCATATGCTTTTGTCAGCCAGAGCATGGTATGCGGCCTGTCTGTTCATAAAAAAACATGATTAGATTGAATTAGATTGCACAGTTCATAGGAAAACATGAAGTTCATGCAAAAAGGGATAAGCTTGTTGTTCTGATTAATGAAGGGAAACATCCCGAAAGACTACACATGGTAAATGGCAGGCAGATAGGGAGCCATCGGAGGAGGAGGACGGGAGAGAGGGAGAAGATTGCCAGAGAACAAGGGAGCATAGTTGAGCCAAAGAGCGCAGACCTGAGGGTGAGCGCATTTGAAAAAAACGCGCTGTTCATCCTGTACATCACAAAGATCACAGGTAGGAGAAACAGCGTCATCAGAAAAGAAAAGAATGACTGCGAAGGCAGAGGAAACTCTCCCTAGTAGGGAGTCCCTACATCAATTATAATTTGATTAAGAAAAAGGGGACGCATTGGCTCAAAAGTGCCTTGAATCACCTCCACCACAAAGCTACAAAAAAATTATAATGAGGATCTGGAGGGCTCCTCTGAGCCAATGTGTCTCCTTTTCCTTAATTGATGTAGGGAGAGTTTCCTCTGCCTACGTAGTTTTTCTTTACTTTTCTTTTCTTTTCTGGAGGGTTATTGGAAGCACCTGGCGTCATCCCATATAGCTTGCTAATTTAGAGAGTATAGACATGAAGGCGAGTTCGTGCCACGCTGCAAATGACGTGCTTATGTAAGTCCAGGTATAGGTATTTGGCAGAACGTAAGGAGAATGTGTGGGCGTTCTTGGTTGGAAAGGAACAGAAAGGAAAAGGGTGACTCACCTGTTACGGTAACATAGCTGTACTTCAGGACGTGTGCCCATTTTTGGAGGGCATTGTGAACGTGAGGTGGAAGCGTCCGTGGGGAGGAGTCTTTTTTCTCTGATATTTGTCCTACAATTTAGTCTCGTGAACTAGGAGTCACATTAGCTCAAATGCAAAGCTTGTCGGTGGAGGGCAGATGCTATTATGTAGCCAAGTGTTTTGAATTTGTGGAATACTTTGTGGAGGACATCAAGGCGATCAGGAGTTATCATCCCAAAGTATTTGCCGTCCGTATTGTTGATACATGCCACCCTTGATCTGTAGATTTCTGAAAGCAAAAGGGTAGGTGGGCTAGTATAAGGTGGAGTATGGGCTGCAGCATCATGTGGGGAGTTTGGAAGCGGCTTGGGTTTGTGTTTAACATGGTCAATTTTTTGAAACCAGAACTCACACGAGCCTGTCGGTTTATCTGCTTCAGGATTGGTGGAGTGTATATAAAAAATACTTTTGTTGCAGAATATTGTGTCTTCTTTCTGCTTACAGGTTTTGATTGCGTTGTTTTGTTAAATCGACCTTCCTTGAGATTGGAGAGAGCTAGGTCCACTGTAGGTAGGAGGAAATTGGGTTTTCCAGATTTGCAACTACCCCGGAGACCTGGAGCCTAAAAGCTAAACTAAACTCCGAGCCTCTCTACCTCGACATGTATGTTTGTGATGTCAAACAGTGTACTTCTCACTAAAAATGCCTGAGAGAACTTGGTTGCCACATTCAATTCAATTGAAAGTTTCAAGTTGACGAGCAAAGACAAGAAGTCCACATAGCTGAAGCCTGGGCTTGCCCTGCCTGTGCTAGCCCCAGCAATGAAGACAAACTCAACAGAGAAACAAATCATAGAGAAGAGCTGCTTAAGGTTAACTGGACACCATCATGGGAGCCAGAAGAAACAAAAAACAATATGGCTTGCCTTCCACCAGCGCATGCAAGAAGTTTGAAGCCCAGCAAAGCAAACCAATCTCCTTCTATCCACAGCAGACCCGACCCTCTCCAATATAGAGGGGCAAGGATTCAGCAAACCAGACGCAAGCAACAGAAAGAAAGAAAAGAAATACTACGCTTGCCAAGTCTGGCCGCGTGCATTAAGGAAAGGTCACCTGAAAGGCAGGACCCCATTACACAGACCAAGAGGAAGAGTTGGCACAGAAGTCTACACCAGCAGGTTGGCCTCCACCGCAAGCAACAACTAGAAGCATAAAATAGACGCAAATTTGCAACAATGTTTTTTGATATACATCCCAACAATACACTAACAGATGTTAAACCCACAGGCTCATGCAAGGTTTTGGATCCAGAAAATCGTCCTTGTTGAACACAACCCCAAGCCACCCCTTAAGAAAATAAATAAAGAAAAGTCTATGCAAGCCAGGTCCAGCTGCGTGCAATAAGGAGAGGTTCCCTAACTAGCAAGCTAGCGAGGGCCTCACCCCTTGATCAGACTCAACCAGATGCTGCAACCCAGAGAATCATCCTTGTTGAACACAACCCCAAGTCATCCCATAATTAGACTCCCCCTTTTACTATCCCACCTTACGCAAAATAAGGGTAAGTTACACCTCCCAGAAATCTACAGATCAAGGGTGGCAGGCATCTACAATACAGCCGGCATATGCATTGGGATAATGACCGTTCATCGTTTTGATGTCCTCTACAAAGCATTCCGCAAAGCCAAAGCACTTGGCCTGCATAGTAGCATCTGCCCTCCATCAGCAAGCTTTGCATTTGGACGAATGGGACTCCTAGCCCGCAACACTGTATCAGAGAAAAAATACCAAAGCAAAATTAATTAAATTAAAGATTCCTTCTCACGGACGTTTCTATCTCACATCCACAAAGCCCTCCAAGAATGGGCATGCCACCTAAGAGAAAATGGCCTCTTCCTTGGACTATAACACTCACTGATTGGCAATACCGACACTACTGGAGCTCTGACCCCTGTGACATTCTTTTTAGTGCTCTTTCTCATCCAAATATTCAGGGATTTCCATCTCCCACCCCATCTATGACGATGGGCCATGACATAAAATGATGTGAAATCCTAACCCTGCGACATGCTATCTACTCTGCCATCCTTAATACAGAGGCTACGGCCATCTTCATATTTCTGCCATTGAGCTGTAAGCTGATGACAATTAATCCCTACTCCAAACTCCTCACTGCTTACCCGCATCTTTGCTGCAAGCTTGGGATAATTCCAAAAGGTACCCTTTCAAACTGACCTATGACAATCCCCAATCCTGGCCCAGCCAGGAGAATGCTCTTCCTCAGCATACCTGGGACTTGCGAATTACTGCAGCCTGGACTAGCTGCAAGAGTTTGACAACAAAAACCCTAGCTGGCTCCATGGTTTAGCCAGGGATATTCCAGAAGCCAAGTGGATTGTTGCTCCAAAGTGTGTGGGATGTAGATGACCCTGCCCGCACCTAACAGAATGGTATGGAGCTGTGCTGACCCAGGGAACTGTTGCATGTAGTCAATGTGACCTTATAAGGCTTCATGCAAACGTTAGGGAGGTGGTCACTCGGTGGTGCCAAGGAAAAAGCAAGGTTCCAGACACTCAGTTTTGTTTCTATCCTGGCCGTAACACTTAGTAGCCCATAAATATTTTGCGGCACTTGCAGCATGCTGCTCAGGTCAAGCACCCAAATGCATCTCCAAGGCTGCATGCAGCATTCATTGATTTCAAGCATGCATATGATACAATTCCTAGGGAAGCACTTTGGACTTACCTTCAGTGCATCTGTATGCCTACTTGCCTGCTGAATATCATTGACAGCATGCAGATGACGAATACATTTTGGTTGATGGCTGCAAGCAAGCCCGTGTGCGCCCACATTTTGGAGTTAAGCAAGGCTGCCCGCTTTCTCCCTTGTTTTTCCCTGTACATTAATGATGTGGAATGCTTGGCAGAGAATGTGCAAGGGGCTATTACAGGCACTAGTGACGTACGAGTCGTGCACACTGTGCATGGCATGCTGTACGCAGATGATTTATGCCTAACCAGTAATCAGGCTGATCAGCTCCAACTGATGCTGGATAGGCTGCATGTGTATGCTCAGCGGAAAGGGTTGGTGATAAATGTTGTCGAGTCTGAGATCGTGCACTTTTATTCAAGAAGTGATGCCAGCTTTCGAGTTATTTGGAGCTCGTTTGGTGTGTGCAGATTCCTTCAGATATTTAGGCGTGCTGTCCACCAAACGGCATAACTTTCAGGCCACTGCTGAACATCTGTGTGCCTCTTTCCTGGCTGGTTGTAGACAGATCAGACAATTTGCACCTGAGTACCGTCTGACGGACAGACCGCATACCATGCTGTGGCTAACATAAGTATTTGCTGTCCTTGCTAGCATGTATGCATGCCTAATCTGGGGCACTAGACTTATGAAAGAAGGTGTTGAAATGGATTGTCCTCTACAAAATGTGAAAAGAAAAGAAAAAGCTACGTAGGAAGAGAAAACTCTCCCTACATCAAAGAAAAGAAAAACTATGTAGGCAGTGAACACTCCCTACATCAATTAAGGAAAGAGAGACACATTGGCTCAAAGAGCCGTGAGCCTGCAAACTTTGCACCTGTGCTTACTGAAGTGTATCCTTGGGCTAAAGCAAACCACTCCTAACTGGTTTGTGCTGTGAGAACGTGGCCATCAACCGTTACATTTTTATTGGTTCAGTGCAGCATTTAGGTTTTACAATGCTTTACTGCGCAGCAACAGTACTACACTCCGCAAGGTGCTCCAAGCAGATGTTGAGATGAGCAGTAAATGCTGGACCTTATAATTTTTGGCTGCATACATGGGCTTGGACAGGTACACCACGTTTACTTGTTGTGTTCGGTCTGGGCAGCCTTTAGTCATGAGGGAGTTCGTTGTTGATTTGAGAAAAAGGCTGAGAGGTGTGTGGAATGCTGATGCCTTGGCATAACACAGCAAGCACACGAACAAATTGGCTAAATATCATCATTGGATGGCACTTCCTTTAGAACCCTTATCTGTTCATGGCACACCCTTTGCCGTCCCCAGCTATTTGCACGTTGATTTAGGCAAGCACAAGCTGAGGAACATAGCGCGCTTTTGTTTACATGCTCACACTCTGAGAGTTGAGACATCATTGTGGCAGGAGCACACATCCGAATGTGATAGATGTGACCAAGGAGGACTCCAAGATAAAAAGCAAACCGTGTTCTTTTGTTCTTGTGAGCCTATGTGTTCTCCTTTGCGGGACTTTTGCACATTGATTTTTTGACTTCCCCTCTACACACAGACTATTTCTGGACGAGTCAGGCGCATTTTACTACACTCAAGCTAGTCCTGAGGATGTTTCCCATTTCCAGAAGCAAAGTAATGAGACTTATCGTTTTATCTCTGTTTGACCTCCACAAGATGGATGTGCCTCTGTTCTGGAAGGAGTTGACTAGGGTGACGAACCTTGGAAGCAGGTGGAGTGGCTGTGGCTGGTGCTGAGTGCTACCTGCTCCCCCCGCGCCCCCCACTGCTTCTTGAAGGAAACCGGGAATTAATCCTTGTCACTCTTTTGATTGGAATAATAAGTGTTTCATCAGGGCGATTAGAAGTGGGCCTTTGTTGGTCAGGGAAACAGCGAGGGATGGTTTATTCAGGCAGGGACTTATTTATTGGGCGTTCAGGGTCTGCAGGCTCTCAAGGATTGCGTCGCTGTAGGTCTTTTGTAGCAGCGATGAAGCAGGGAACGCCTATCTCACTGCAGGATTTCACTGATGATTTGAGGCACAGACTGCGCGGTGCATGGAGAGCTGTTGAAGGAGGAGTGGATCCGTGGACAACAAACAACAAATTGACCACATATCAAGCATCCTTTGCCCTAACATTTGACCAAAATGTGCACAAACCTATTTAGCTGCCAGGGTAGGAAGAAAAGAAAAGAAAAACTACGTAGGCAGAGAAACCCTCCCTGCATCAATTAAGGAAAAGGAGACACATTGGCTGAGAAGAGCCGTGAGTCCCCTCCACCATAAGATAAAAGACGAAAAAGGCTAATGTAAATCTGGAGGGTTACTAGGAGCACTAGGCTCTAGAACCTGGCTATGAGAGGTATTCTTGTTTTCAATAGCGCGTCTTGTGGAAACAGGCTTGTGGGTATTGCATGTGGGTATTTGCATCTGGATTTGCCTCAGCATGTCATGCAGAATGTTAGTAGGTTCAGGTCGAGAGCTCACACTTTGACTGCGTCTTAGGAGGATGGGATTTCTCCTATGTGTATTCGATGCTCATGCGGGCAAATTCGAGATGAGGCCCATGTTCTCTTCATGTGTAGGTATGAGGAGCTGTGTGCTCTAAGGCAAAAGTACACCGAGTTATTTTGGACTTAATCTGGCCATTTTTCACCTGCACATCCTCTTTTGCAGCGTCAACTTAGTGTCCAGGCTGTATCGAATTTCCTCTTGCAACGCAATAAGAAGCTATTCTTTTTCAGGTCTTAGCTTTTTTATTTGTTGTTGGCTGGCATGGACCAGCCACAGGCTGATCAGCCAAACAGTCTGGCTCAAGGTCCCCCTGTGTAATTTATTCTAATCAGGGCAGGTGCTGAAAAGCAAGACGATCTATGCTGCCAATGTCCATGGAGGCAAGGCCTGCCCCAAGAAGGCTTTTGCTAACACCCTCAAGAAGGATTCTGCTTGCAAAATTGTGGCGCTCAGTTACCATTTTTGACATGGTAGAATGTTTACATCCTGAATGAATATGAAGGGCACTGTCTGGCTTTCTATTTGAATCCATTTAAATCTGTAAATCTGGCTTTCCACAAAGGGGACATTGTAGGCTGGTGGGAAAATTGAAGCGTTTTGCGCGCTTTTGGTTGAAAAGGGTACCTGTGTTGTAGTGGATTGAAGGAGCTTGCACTGGCACACCTAATTTCCATGTATCAAACCTTCTATATGCTGATGACGTATGCTTTACCTCTAACTCACCAAATAATCTTCAGGCCATGTTTAACCGTCTCAAGGCTTATGCCCGTCGGAAATTCCTGACAGTCAACACCAAAAAATCTGTTATCGTCTGTTTAACTCCAAGACTGATAACTTGCCTCCCCTATTTTATGGTGGTGAGGTATTGCCTTACTAAAATATCTTTCGCTACCTGGGGATGCAGTTTGACGAACACATTAATCTGCACAATGCTGCTGAGGAAGCTCTCAAACCCTGCCTGGAAGGCATGGCTCGCGTGCGTACTTTTGCCCATCAACACCAGATTACACACCGCTTACATGCCTACTTATGGCTCTTCAAGACGTGTGTCAAAACAGCAGGAACGTATGCAAGTCAGATCTGGGCCACTGCATATCTTCAACAGGGGACAGAGATGGATAATTGCATCCAGAAATGGCTTCTGAGATTCTTGAGATCCATGCTGGGTGGAAAAGAACACCAACTCCTTCCTGGGGTGTCCTCCGTGAGTGTGGAATCGAACCTATTCAACCCAACTGGTTCAGAGCTTGTGCACGCTTTTATAATTCTCTCATCTTTTGCAACAGCGCTCTACTTCACAAGTTTTTTCATGCGGACATCTCCCTCAGCCCCAGGAATTCCTCCTGCTGGACATCCTATCTATTGTCTGCCATGAATGGCTTACATCATGCTCATCATTTTCAACAAAAGATACGCTCTGCTGATCCTTTGGACTTGAGTCAGCTCGTTGTGGATCTTAGGTCCCGCCATCTAGCATACTGGAGACAGTTTTCTGGTTACGGCCCACGAGACACAAACAGCAAAAAAATTACTTATCATCACTGGTGTGCTCTCCCAACCAAGCCTGCACACGTTACATGTTCTCCTTATATTCTGCCCAAATATTTCTACTTGGGTTTAGCCAAACACATTGTCCACAGTGTGGCTTGAGTTCGCCTTCGTGTCCATACCTTGAAAAACGAGCAGGCCACATGGGATGATGCTATTTACCCTGCCTGTGATCTATATGATGCCCAAGATGACTTGCAGGATGAGCAACACGTTCTTTTCAAATGCACGGTGTTGAGAGAGTGTGGCCAGGAGCCTCTGCAGTTCTTCTGGTTCCGTGCCTCCATCAAGTTTTTTGATAGCATGCTTGACTCCAATAGTGAAGTTTTGCGTCGTGTGCTGAGGGCTGATTTAAGTCTGGCTTCTTTTGATTCCTCTTGCTGGTCTGCTGAAGTCTCTAATGCTTTTGGTGGGATGCGGAATGGTGATTCGTTCAAACAGAACATGCTGAGAGCTGAGAAAATCCCCATGCAAGAGTTCATTGGTGATTTGCGATACAGACAGCAGAAAGTGTGGAGAGGGGCCGATGTTTTTTGTCCTCGTGCAGTTAACAAGAAGGCAGTGACGTATCATAAGTGGTGTGGGAATTCTGAGAGTGGTCCCAGAGGTGCTCCTTTTTGTATCCCCTCGTATCTGTTCAAGGATTTGGACAAGCATGTTTTGAGAAACATTAGCAGATTTAGATTGCGTGCTCATCACTTGAGAGTGGAGTCTTGTAAATGGCTTGGGGGTTCAAGTATCTGTGATAAGTGTGAGTGTGGGGAAGTCCAGGATGAAAAACATGTTCTTTTCTTTTGCAAATGTACTGAGGTGCGTGAGCTACGCACGAGATACAAGGACCTTTTTGAGGAGATGTTTAAGACTTTGCGTGTGTTTGCTCCGCCTTCAAACGCTGACTTTATTCCATTCTTGGCTTGCCATCATACTATCACTGATTCTGAGATCAATGCTTTCCTACATCAAGACTCATACAGACTTCTTAGATTTGTGTCAGATTTAGTCTCAATTTTTGATACTGGTTGAGCTTGTTTCACCAGCTGCCATCAGCCAGAGTCTCGGGCTGTAGGCCACCATTGTAAACCCCTTATTATTTCAAATGCACTCATCCCCATGTTTGTTCCCTTCGGCTTAAATATGCTTCCTTGTTTTCTGGTCCTCTCCTCTCTTTATATCACTCTTCCAATAGCATGGGTCCCTACGTACCTGGCAGTCACCATGTACAGTCTTATCATATCTCTTCTTTCTTAAACCAAAACAATAACAAGCTATTTACTTTTCTACATTAATTATTGCTTTTTTATGAGCAGGCTAGCTGTCAACTGTTTTGACTGGAGGCCTTCTTTTTCCTGTAACCTGTAACCTGTGTTGGTAGTTGAAAATGTTTTGCTTCATCTTGAAAGGAAGCGTTGGCATGGTCCAGAAGGCATTGATGACCCTTCTATGGACTGAAGAAAATAATCTTTGGTAATAAGAGCAGCACCCTGTCTCAGTGTTGGTCTCTCCAATGCGTCATCATGAGATTCTGGAACTCTCTTCTCAGTACAAGCAATGCCCTTTTGAACCAAGTTGCGCAAGCAGACCTACGACTTGCTGATAAAAAGGGCAGTTGGACTCACCAGGTTTTGACAGCCTTGAATGACGTGCCTCATGCTCAACAGTTTGCTGCTGCTATACGTACCAGAGCCAAGGTTAACATGAACGACTTGGAGGGTGTTCTTCGTGAGCATATTATCCATGATTGGAGGAGCCTGGACAGTCTGACTCCACAAGAGGCCCATGCTTCCAGTAAAATCATGAGGACGTACCACACACACTTTGGAATTCCATTGGGCTCTATACCAGGCTGGTGGGATGAAAAGAAGAGAAACAAAAAGCCATTGCTACCTCTCTACCTACGACAAGATATTCCTCATAAACAATTTCGCAGTATTTCATGCTTACGCTTTTCCGGTCACAACCTTCGGGTAGAAACCCAACGGCATCATGGAAATAGGTGCCCATACGAGCTTAGAACTTGCATCAAATGCGACTGGCACACTGTACAAGACGAAGAGCATGTTATCCTGGATTGCCCGTCTCAGGATGTATCAGAACTGCGCACTCAGTTCCAGCATCTGTTTAGCTCTGCACCCCCAAGCAGTGCATCACGCCTTAAAAACTTCATGAATCAGGATGATGTCCTAGGATTAGCCAAGTTCGTGTCTGCTTGCCTGAAATGCTGTGACTGAGCTTCTAGCTCATTTTGCTTTTTAATTTGGACTGGTTTGTTTGCAGGCACGTTTTGCTTCAGCCAAGCTGCCCCTGCAGGCAGGTTCAGCTATGTAACCCTTCCTTTCCCTTCCCTCTCCAACGTGTTTTAATGCACGTGTGTCCTCAGAGCATCATGGAGGTTGGAAAAGTGTTAAAGCTTTGGGGCAACCTGCAAACCCAGCTTGCAAGTTAGAGAACCTTCCCTTGTGCATGCGGCCTTTTTGGCTCGCGTATTTTCTGTCCTGTTCTCTTTCCTTTCTTCCTGAGCTTCACATATTTCAGGAACAGTCTGGCAGCCAAGCGTTCTGACTGAAGGCCTTATGCATCTGTATTGGCGGCACGGCCTAGATAGCTTGTTAGTTAAAAACTTTTCCTTAGCATACAGCTGGACCTGGCAAGTGTGATCTGTTTTTTTGTTTGTTGCAGGTAGTTGGATAATGCTAGCAACTAATATGAGCCAGGATTGAGCGTGTGTGCCATGCAGTGGATAGTGTGGATAGCAATATGGCATGTGCCTCTGAGGAAATGTAGGAGAGAAGGAAACCCTTTTTGTCATTGTAAATTTTGTGAAAGAAAAAGAGGTACGCTCAAATTCCGAGCTCTGGACATTTTAAATGCTCAAAAAGTGTGCACCATGAGTACTTATCTAACCTCATGTTTAACAGGACACCAACAAATTACAATTTTGAACAACTAAGGAGATTTAAGTCACATATGCTGCTCCAAGAGTACAACTGCGTGAGTAGACCACTCACAAACAAAAAGCGCCTGAACCAAGCACAGAGTTCCCTCACACATTGGACTGATTTCGTTGCAGGTTCCTTAATTTTTCGGCAAAGCTGCCCTTGCAAACAGGCACAGCAATGCAACATCCCAATTCCCTTCAACAGAATCAAGAATCCCATGAAAAAGTTGAGAGATCTTTCCATCCAACACATAAAAGAACACATGAGTCAACATATAAAACACATGAGTAAGGTACGACAGGCAGAAAGATTGTTTGGGAAGGAAACCAGGCATCACCTGTTGTTGTTGTTGTTGTTGTTGTTGTTGTTGCTGCTGTTGCTACTGCTGTCGATATCAATGGGCCTATCTTCTGCGCTGGTTTCCAACTTTCCGGGAAACTTTGAAGCAGCGTTTGGCTCGGCAAGGGCAAGTGGTGGCACGGGCCCGGCAGGGCTGTTGTAGCGGTACAGGAGGCCTAGGCAACGGCCGATCATAAGCGCAGACAGTCCCCACCACACTCCTTCCTGTGTGCACGGAAGTTCAGCAGGACACCAGAGGATGAGAAACCCATCAAGCAGCTGCAAGCCTGGCCTTGCACACGATTGCACGCATGCAAGCTCTTAGGGGAAGCCACGCACCCAGCAAACACTGATGAACACCTTTGATAGCTTCACAGTAAGTTTGGGGTTCTTGAGCAAGGCTGTGAAGCGTTACGTGACGCGTGCTACATAACCGATAAATGGCCGTGGTTCATGAGCAAAAGGCCATTTAGTGATACATGATACGTGAACTTGTGGTGTCATGCAAGCACCGGCTGACAGCCTTTCCAGGAAAGCAACAAGAATGAGATGAGGCCATGATGCAAAAGAGGCACGGCACTCACCAAGCCCCAATTCAATGGTTGTACAGCCAGCAGCAATGGGGTACCTAACATGGCTGCCACCAGCATGGCCTTGACCAGGAAGGCATAGTCGTTGGCTCCCACAAAAACCCCGTCCAACACATACACCTGCGCATGCAAGACCAGCCTTGCAAAGATCAGTTGGTTCAAGTTATGAGAGCTTCAGGATTCTCATACAAGGTACCCTAGAAAGCGGACCTAGCATGTTGCAAAAGCTTGCATTTGGTATCTTTCTAACCATTCCGTGGCCAATGACGCACAAGCTGACGATTGGTAAGATATGATGGCCAGCTGAGAGCTCCCGTGGCTCAGGCAATTTCTAGAGACTTCTCTTCACCAGCCCAGAACATCCCTTCCTTTTCAGTCCAATGAAATCAAAAGGTCGCCAAGGTTTTGCGCAATGATGTGGCGGCTGGAATTGGTGCAGTAGCCACTGAATGACGAAGCACCTCAACACTGCTACAAAATAATACAGACCCCAACCGTCCCAAACACACTTCATTCAACTTCTAATGCGACTTATAAAATTACGATTTACAAAAATATCCCTTATTAAAGCGAGGGCATGTAAGCCCTGGTCAATGACCAGTCCAAGTGGCGAGAGGTTTCCAGAGCCTTTGAAAAATTAACCATTGTGACCCATGGCGGTGCTCTCAGGGCTGCTGGTTGCCTTGTGCTAGGTTCAGCCATGTCAGCCCCCCCCCTTTTCATTCACAACTGTGCAGTATGTGCAGAAGGACAGCTGCAGATCGGATGCTGCCAGCATGCGGGCAGCTCAAAGAGCTATCCATGTTGGCGGGGCCTAAGTGAAGCAGGAGCAGCTACCCTGATTGAAGGATTCAACAGCAGTATTGCAACTGTCTCAATAAAAGACCATAAAAATAAGAATGCTTGAACAGTCTTAGGCAAGTCTCCTGGTAATTAAGGATATAAATTTACAAACCTGTGCCATTGCCTCAGGTGACAGCATATATACTGTGAATGAGAACACATTTTGACAGGTGCCAATCCCACGGAAGTGCTCAAAACTTC
Source organism: Dunaliella primolecta (assembly GCA_914767535.2). Classification (NCBI taxonomy): domain Eukaryota; kingdom Viridiplantae; phylum Chlorophyta; class Chlorophyceae; order Chlamydomonadales; family Dunaliellaceae; genus Dunaliella; species Dunaliella primolecta. Next base: position 8,040,523 of record OU611752.1, read on the forward strand.
TCAGCCTTATAACCGAAGTCTGTTTCATTGAACCATGTTGCAGTAGCATTTTTACACACAGAGATGGCAGTGCAGCAAAGCAAAGACATCACTGTAATGTTGCTAAGCAGGCGTATTGATTGCCGACAACAATGAACATTCACAGGACTCACCACGGAGTTGATGGGCAGCAGTGCCAGTGCCAGGGGCGAGAGTGCCTGCACAGATGCTACTACATCAGCCTCCTGCAAAGCAGGAAAAAGAATTGCTTCTCAGATTACGTCGCAGCCGACACAGCCTGTAACCAGGTGTAGGATTCCTGATAAAAGATAGGGTGAGAACTCAGAAAAACCTGACGGCAACCCATGGCAAGCTTGCTGAGTGCATGATTGGTACTCTTTCCTGCACGCTCAGCAGCTTTAGAAATATCCTGAATCACAGGTGCATCACAACATGTGTTGGCCAATTCCATGTACACTCGCCATGCATCGAAAATTTTCTCTGCTCAAAAGCTGAAATGAATTGCATTAATTTACGCAGCCAGCCAACCCTGATCACAATTAAGCATGTGGAAGGCTGTGTCCTGCTCCTCATTGCATCCAGTACTCTTCCGCGGCATCGCCTCTACTGCAACAGCCCAGTCCGGGTAGCATTACTTTTAAACCTGTAATTGGTTCCAATTACCGACTGCCAAAATTCATCTTCCCAACAGCAAGTCAGCTGGACCCTTCAGGGTTGCAATGTATCTACTTTCAGCCGATTACTCAGGAATCACATGTCTGGGTACGCAAAACAAATGACGTCAAGGTTGGTTGAGAGGCCAGGGGGGCCTGGCCCACAAATACAGAACCCAGAAGTCGAAATTAGACTCCCAAAGTTTGCCTGCTAGTCCTGACCTACAGGTCACTGTCAATGGGGAGCCCCAGCAAATGTGTCGCTGGTGGTGCACATGCTTGCTGTCAGGCCAAAACACAGGCAGGGTGAGCTTGGCTAAGATCTCCTCCCAGTACTCACACACCAGCTCGCACCCTCATCTAACAGTGCAAAACCACACAGCATGATTCTGGGAGGCTTGCCAAAAATTGTGGGCAGGTGGTGCAGGGGGACCGGCAGCAAGGGCCTGGAGTATGTTAGCCCCAGGGGCTTGGCCTCACGACAAGGGCACCCCCAACAATATCCACCCAAGCGTCGAGGCTGTACAACGATCATTGCTTGACCATGTACCAGAATAGAGGTCTGTTCAAATAGTCAATGGAACTGCCTGTGAATCGTAGTCGCTGCCCCAATTTTATTTTAAGTATGATATATAAGAAGTATGATACGTCTGTTGTGCACTTCTAGACATGGAGTTCAGAACGTGCTAGCTGCCATGATGCTTAGGGGTGCTTCCGTAACAGACCTCCACTGAGTATGCTTCCTCTGACGATAGTCACATCCTATAAACACAACCATGCATTTGCATGCAAGATGAGCACGCACCCATCCCTTTGACAATTTTAAGGCATTGAACACCACACACTACTTGTCATGTAAAAAACAGGAGTTTGCTGGCCACATTGCTAGCAGCACTTGCCAAACTAGGCACACCTGCGTAAAAGTCCGTGGCCAGATGGGGTCAGCAATCAGGAGCACCAGGGCAAGCATCCCGCCTAGACCCACGCCTAGCTGCAAAAGCCTGTCGCTGACCTGCATGTTGAAGAAGCAAAGTGTAAACCAGTAAATGCCAAGCAGGATTTTCCCCTGCGCGTTAAAAGTCAGTATGGTCTGTGTTTCTCATTAGAAGCCTTGAAAATGTAGATCATAGGCATGAAGGTTGGTCCTTGACACTTGCAAATGAATCCTTGTGCTGAGTGGGATGAACTCTCAATAGCAAAAGAGCAAGCCCTGTCCACCACAGAAATTACAAGTTGACTTAAAAATCAATTGATACGTAAAGACCTACTGCGTGTGTAACTTGTGGCGATGCAAGGTACCCAAGCAACAAACCTGACCCCTTCCGGGTTTATCTGAGTGCCACCCATGTGTCAAGCACATGCATTGGGAAGTTCTGCTTCGGGTTGCGTCCTCATGAAACCGCACCCACCTCGCGCGCAGCATTTAGGTCCCCCTTGCCCAAATTGACAGCCACAGCTACCTGACCTGAGATGGCCAGGGAGTCAACAGCCAAGGAGGCAAGGAGCCAAACCTGCACAAAATTAGACCGGCACAGGAAAAATGCATGTCCTAATCATAACATGGAAATATCATTTTTGAGAGGGGGGACAGTGTTCAGCCTCATGCTGACAATCCTCACTTCCTTCACTAGTCAGCTACAACGTGCAATTTGAAGCAGATGCTGCATCCTCACAAAACATGTTGCTCAGAATTCGCATTGGAAGCAGAAACCACGCCACATCAGCGCGGCAGCAGCAGTCAGGAATGGGTGATTTGTGTAACAAGGTGTGTTTCATGTATAAAATTGTATGATAAAATCGACTCCAACATGCGCAAATGATTGAAATGGCTGTATAAGAGTGTGTGAGTCACATTGGTGAGCAGTATCTGGCCCGGCCCTGCCTGTTTTTGAACTTCACTTTCAAAGTCTCGCTGCTCCCTTCCACAATTCAGACAAATTCAGCATCCTCGCTTCTACTGGTCTTCTTAGTTGCGTTGGCCCTGAGTTCCAAGGCACGTAGGCATCTTTTCCCACATTTCTGTCCAACAGGCTTATTTTCACCTTTTAGGAGACCCCAATGGACTGGTTCATTATGCCAACATCGTTGCCCATGCCCTCAGGGCTGAGAGGGGTATTTCAAACCCCTCCCAGAGGATCCCTCCCTGCCAAAAAATGGCTTGCAAATGACGCGGCTATACGCGACCTCCGCGTGTCCTACGCGTTCATACACGTATGGCTTCCCCCAAATCCACGGATGACCCATCCCTGGCAGCAGTGTAGCAGGAGCACTACAGGTGCCCATGCTGAACTGGTGAGCAGTTACCTTCAGTAGGGTTGCCTGTGCACTGGAACTGCTGCTTAGGCACTTGAGGAAGTCAAAGCAGGTGCAAGGTCTGCCCTCCCCTTCATGGGGTGTACCCCTTCCAAAGCGAACAGGGCGAGGAAAGCATCAGGCTTGTTCCTATTTGCAAGATCTCCGTACACAATGTCATGGCTCAGGTGATGCTGCCCATGAAGATGGTGACCCATGTCAGGCATGCCCCCCTTTGCCATCTCTCTGCCCAAGCCCAAAATCAGCCCAGCCATGCTATGCCGGAAATTGAAATGGTTTTGCCCCACTTAATGTAAAATGGGCATGTAGAGTAGGAGCAAATGGCCTTCTTGGCACTTCTATAAAAAGCAAATTGAGGTTGAGACCTTAAGAGGTCGGCTAGGGGCAAATCTTTGAAGCATTTCAGGCATATTTGGCTGTTAATAGTTTAATGGATGCCAACTGCATGCTTTGATCCAACTCTGCCCCACATTCTGGCTCCCAGACATGTTTAAGGGCATAACTGACCCATCAGGGTGGAAAAATGAGGGGTGCTTCCAAAGCAGCCTGAGCACAAGTGCATCTGCCAAGCAAAATTAACGCGACATTGGAAACTAGGCAATTGCAGCATCTGGCTACACTCTTGAGTGTGTTGACTTGTTCAGCCTGTTCTGCAGGTGTGCTCTGCCACCAACAAGTTTAGGGGCCCTAGTATGCAAGGGGGGGGGCCTCCTGGTAGGCAGTAACAGCCAGGAGTTTGACCAAAACATCAGGCTGCCTGAGCAAATGATCACATGATAGACCCATGCATCTGAATCTCAAGATTTACCTTAATCACGCAGACTTACACGCCAGGGCGCTTGGAGAGCTCCAGAATGGATCTTCCAATTTTGAAGCTTAGAGCACACTTCAAATGGGCTAATTCAATTTATTTTATCGTATCTGACAAAATTGTTGCAACCCCAGATGGTGCTGTGGATGCTCTGTGGCCCTAAGTTTGCCTTTTCCCAGCCAAAATTGGGCGGATTTCTGGGCCCTGCCCCAGGCCCTGGACCCCAAAACAATGCTTGTGATGAAGTGTCCAACCGTTGCTGCTTGTCAGCCGAGCCGATCAACAGCTTCCTGAGGACCCATGTTTGGCAAGCAAGTTGCCTGCTTTTTTCCTCTGCACCCTACCAGACACAGTTACACAAGTAAGCATCCAGACGGAAATGCCAAGCATACCTGGTACAGTATCTGGTGCGTGCTCATTTGTTCGGGCCCCAGGCGCATGGCCACTGCTGAAGCCAGAGTCTTGGTGCCGAGCAGCAGGCCAGTGCGCAGCAGCACTGCCCCTCCTGCCTGCAGGGGAGAAAAGGGAAGGAAAGCGTTACTTAGCTGTGTCTGCCAGTGAGGGCAGTTTGCCCAAAACAAAAGATGCACGCAACCAGGCCATCCTTTAGGAAAGCCTTTAGGGAACACGACACGGAAGCAAGCAAAGGGATGGACGAGGCTGGCCTGTTTGAGCTTGTCTGAAAGTCGATTGTCGATTGCATAGGTTGGGTGACAGAAGCAGGGAGCATCCAGACACTTATCTTGTAACCGCTGCCATCAGCATTCACAAAGAGCAATTGCAGGTTGAGCTGCCAGGTGTCGGTATGCGCATAGGGAGTAGACACATGCTATCAAGCATTGCTCTCCAGGCAGAGGTGAGTGCCGCCCCACAAACTCCGTCGGCAGAGTTTATTCTGTGACCATCAGGGCATCACTCACCCCAAACGCTGGACGACGAGATCTTCAGACGATAAGTATTGAATAGTGCGGAGGGATGTGGACCGCGTGCTCAATACCACCAAGCTGACTCCTTGCAATCTGATACAGTAAGAAACTCTGGCTCATGGCCAAATTCACAGCCAACCATTTGGTTGGGCTAGTGGCCAGGAGTGCAACATGGAGGGTACTGGGGATCCGGAAGGATGGCACATTCACGCTCCTGACAAGAAGAACCACACTTTTCTTCCTGCACTTATACTTGTCAACTGCTCACAGGCGCACTTGCCGGCATATCCATACACTGCATTTTCTTGCAACCCGTCCCTGATCTTTACCTGCAAGAACGGCGCGTAGGACGCAAAGAAGGCACGCAGGGTAGCACCCACAGGGGCCTGGCCTTGCCTGACGGTGGAGGCCGTTGTGGGAGGCTCAAGCAGAGCAGGCCGGCCGCTCGTGCTGGCCACCCTGCCGTCTACACTGTCTGCACTGGCACTGCCATTGGCACCGCTTGGGGTGGCTGTGCTTTCAGACAGAGCTGCACGCCTACCGTTGGTGCTGGCAACACTGCTGTCTGAGTTGGGAGAGCCTCCTGTAGCCGTGCTGGATTTCAGGTTGCCTACTACAGGCAGGGCAGGAGCGCCCTTGCCACCTGCCTCATATTTGCCATTGCCATTGCTGTTGATGGTGGCAGGGGTGGTGTTGGTAATGCTTGAGCTGCTGCTGCTTTGTGGTTGGCTGCTGGATGCACCCATGCCATCAACTGCACCACCAGTAGGCACTCCGTTGTCCTCCATCCGCCAGCCTTCATCACCAGCGCTATCTGCTCTTGGTCTCCACCCACTCCCTGGAGAGCTGCTGCTGCTGCTGCTGCTTATAGCACCCCTGACCTCCCTAGTCCACCCCAAATCCAAACCCAGCTGGCTCCGTTTGGACCAGCCGAGGGCAAGGTATGTCAGGGCAGCAGCCCACTCTGCGAGGCTGATTGACAAGGCTGCGCCAGGCAGGCCCATTCGCAACTACAGGACACACACACACACACAGCAGGCGCAGAGGAAATAAGGGAAGGGGACACGACAAATGCAACACGGTGCACGATTTAGCGCATCTATTTCCAATGAACAATGTCTCACAAGTACAATCTGCCATTGCAAATGCGTAGCCTGCCTTTGTGTGTAGAACTCGTAAATGTTTGTGCTGTTGATAACAGCATGCACAAGCACACTAGCTGCAAATTTGGCGAGAGGAAACACATTAATCTTTGCCCGTACACGCACACATTTGCATTCATGTTTTCCCTGCTGTACAGCGAGCGGCGAGAGTCATGCCTAGCTCCCTCAGCAAACTTACCCTCCACCCCCTCCACACCGCCTCACGCATTTGCACCTAACGTGCTGGCAGGAGGAACACAGACATGAAGATGTATAGTGAGACGGGCATCACAGCTATGTTCAACACATGACATGCATGCTGCCTTGAAAGGTGAAGCCCAGCAACACGGTCAGTGACAGATCAGCATGCTGAAAGCAAGCCTGCAGGTTGTGACTGGAAAGCTTGGGGCATGCCGACCTGGAAGATGAAGCCCAGCGACAAGGCCAGGTGCAGCAAGTTGGTGGCCACTGTGACCCCCAGAGGTGTACGCATGTCTTGCAGGCCGCGGAATACGCCTTGTGAAACAGACACCAGCAACGCCGCAGGGGCAGCGGTGGCCCTGCAGAGCATGTGGGAGTGCAGGTTCTGCACAGGCTGGAGTCAGGGGGATGACGGTGTTGCCATCCATAAGAGTGAGCCTGACGCCAGCGAGGCCAGCAGCGGGGACCCTTGGACACTACAAACATCTTGCCAGTGTCAAGGAAATGTTTGCTTGAACAACAAGCTTGAACAGCACTGGACATACATGGCACAAAGGCAGCCCAGCCGCCTGTCCGTGTCAGAGGATCAACCATTTGAGGTCCACAATGTGGACTCCCTTACACCCCTAAGGACATCCCTAAGGGCCCTTACATCTTCTCTGTTCTTCTCTGGACTCCACACACAATTTTCAAGCACTTACATCTTCTGTATGCTTACACAAGATCACCTGGCGTTAACACAGGGGTCGCACTTGCAAGAGCATCAAGCCCCCAGCTACAAAGCCGGCCCACCTGATGTACAAAAATTGGAGCGCTAGATTGTATAAATTGCTGTCGTCTGGGCCTACCCCCATAATCTCCAGCACTGGCGTGGCCTGCAGAATGAGCAAAAAATAGCAGAACACATTTCACCTGCAAGCTTCATGACTTCTCACAAGAAAAGAGGTGGCTCTTGCCTTCAAAAACTCTGGCAAGCAGCTGCATCAAAGTAAGCTGGGTGTCAATGATTTGTTTTTGCATGATTGCAACAGTTACTTTTGTATGAATGCAATGCGGCATGCATCAGCATGATATCCGCACCTTGGCTGCCAAGCATGAACAGGTGTAACTAAAACGAGGGCTGCACGTAGCATATGACTTCAACCACGCATTTGCTGCTTGTCCTGCACAACTGTTATGATGCATGGGCATGGGCAGCAAGCATAGTGTGCAAGCGTGTGTGTGTGTGTGTGTGTGTGTGTGTCTGTGTGTGTTGCACTTGTGTGTGCGTGCACCCATGGGTATGCATATAGTTATCAAAAGACATGACTGCCTAACCTCACACCTGTAGCGTGAGCACGCCCGCTGCACCCCCTCCTAGGACCAGAGCTAGAAGTAGAGCCTGGGTAATGGTTTCTCCGGCCTGCAGGAAGAGCATTGGCCTGCCAGTATTAGAACACCTCATTGCTTGTATGTGCCGACTGTTTCAAATATCAATGACAACGCTGTCAACACCAACGATGCAGCTGTTTCTGACCTAGGCTTGTCCATGACAAGTGCCCAACAATATCAAGCATTACGTGTTGGCAGCCACCAAGAATGCAGCTGTTCAAGCAAGCCACTTCCAAAGCTGTCCTTGATTGCTTACTTCCTGTGTATGGGGCCTGCATACATGTTTGCACAGGCAATGCCTTACGTAGACTAAACCAGCAGGAAAGAGATCAATAAAATCATCAGGGAAAGCATGTGAAGTACGCATGACAGGCAGGCACCCACTTTCACTTTATCATCTGTGGCCAGAGCGGTGGCCACTGCGGGAGTGGTGGCGGTGGAGAGGAAGTTGAAGACCAGGAAGGCAAAGGTGAACACGCTTGAGTTCACAGAGAATGCTGCAAGCTCATTGTTGCCCAGTTGACCCACAAACGCGGTATCTGCAGAGCAGTGTGGGAAAAAGGGGGCTTGAACCTGCTCGCATACCTGTTCAGGTAGGGCTTGGCATGGACAAGCCCATCCCCTGTGATGTTACTCACGCAGATAACCACAACTTGTGTGCATGCATCCTGTCAATTTCAGGGAGCCCTTGTATGCCGAGGATGACAGTCGCTCGCACAGGCTTTAAAGGATTCATTCGAGTCTTAAACACTGTCATTGTTCCTGCAGTGTAACTCAATAGGTAAGTTTCCACAACTTTGTATGGGTATGACTATGGCACACAGAGCTTATCTGAACGAACCATGCACTTTCTGTCTCAAAAGCTTGGTCTACAGACTTTTTCATTTTGGCAGGTGGAGATAAGCGGAATTGTCTGTTTTGAGACAATGTATGTTTTCCTTTTATCCGGCACGGACCAGCAAGACAAGCAGCCAAACTTCCCGGCTTGCGTCAAACCAAGTTAAAGCCATAGCCTCCTACTAATTGGATGATCGGTGCACACAGCGCACCAGTGAGTCACTGCTGCACAAGGAACACATGGGAGAATCTGACCTGGATTTTTTCTTGCTTGCACTAAAGAGAAGACTGGTCTGTGATTTGGCATGTACTGCATTCCATCAAGTTTCATGGTCTGCATGCACACACAGTGTGCACTCAGACACTGCCGGACTTAGTTGTGCTAGAGGCCAAATGCTTGTTATCATCTTCAGTTCACCTAGAAGACAATACCAGCAGGTGCAGCAATGCTGATTACTTTGCAAAGTGCGGGGGAAAAGCTGACATTAGCTCTGCAACAAAAACCTATGGAGTTGACAGGGAAGTAGAAGCAGTGTGAAAAGACACATGGCTTGGTGCACATGGTGGCCAAATAGTGCTTCATGGTGAAGGTCTGTTTCACACCTGTGATTGCAAGTAGGGGATCTGCTGCAAGCGCCAGAAGGGAAGGCAAAGCCAGGTTGAAGATCATGGCATCATGCTTGCTGGTGACCAGCGCCTTGGCCATAGCCACCAAATTTGGGAGGGCCTGCTTGGCGCCATTCCTCTCGAGAGGGCTCGCCTGCGCCTCCACAGCCCCAGCCTTGCTCGTGCTTGCCAGGGAGCCACTGCGCTGCCTCTCCTCTTGTTGTGTGTGTGTGCAGTTCCTTGGTTCCTGGGTGCCTGGAGGTGGCTGGGTTTGGGTCACATGCCCTGACCTGCTGCCCCTGTCCACTGCGCTCCTCACTGCATGATACAAATGTCACACACACAAAGTTGAATTCACATTGTTGGGAGGAGGAAGCCACGCGTCTACAGGGCCTCCAACGCGAAGGGACAGTGCATTGGACTTCACAAGCACATACCCGCATTCACACTCCGTATTCTCCTCTCCCTCGCCTCAGCAGGGGAATGCAGTGGGAGGTTGAGGTGTGTATGTGAATGTGTTTTCGACTGAAACAGCATGGGACCTGCTTGCTGAATATTACATGTTAATGATATGCATTTTAAAACGATGTATAGCTTGATGCCACATTGCGCTCTGAGGCTAGCGTGTAGTTTGTTGTCCTCCAGCTGCTGGGTTCCTTTCCTCCAGCAAATATAAAATTGAAAGATATTTGCATCTATCGACGAGCTGAACCCGTGTGCGTCCAGCAGCAGGTCGAAAACAAAGAAAGAATAGGGAAAGACGGCAGAAGTAAAGGAATTTGAAAGTATAATTAAGTAAGTGAGCAGATATACAGGTGATTTGGTTTTGGTGCCCTGCCAGCACCTCAAGCGATTCCGCGCACAGAACACTTATACATGGTAATTAGCATTCAACCAAATCGCCTTTCTTTCAGCTTAATCGCAACAGCTTACGAACACCTATATCTTATTAATTGTTTTTCCTTTATTAACAAGTGCCCTTATAACACCGGATACCAGGTGCAACTCACCATATACTCTGCAACAATGGATGTGTGCAGTCCTTCCTTGGTGCAAGTGGGCAGTAGGCGGTACAGAGTGCAGCAAAGCTCCAGTCCCATGGTGATAGAATCAGCTCCTGTCATGGATACTCTGTTAGAGCCGGAAGAAGGTGACCTTGATAACGAGGAAGAGGATCAGTGGGACCCAGCGGACGAGGCAGCAGTCCAAGAGGTGATTCATGACCTTGCGATGAAAAAACTTAGCATGTATATATGAGCACACACACGCACGCACACACACACACACACACACACACACACACACACACACACACACACACATACACATGCACGCACGCACACGACGTATGCACATGCGCAGGAGGCAAAGGGAGTCTTCGTTAGCCGGTACAGTGCAGACTGTGCTTTGTTCCCGATACTGGCAAGTTTGCTGACATCATCTTTGTACATGATTTCAAGCAATGAGGGAATGGTGCTATCCTTCTGATGGGGGGGTAAAATGAGTTGTGCAGATTGGGAGGAATAGGAGTGCAGCTGGAAAAGGGTCAACAGGTTTATCATGTCTCTGTGTAAAACAATTGTGTGAAAAGAACAGCATGGCGCAGGATAGCTCTTCTTTGCTTGGTTGAAGCAGCACAAGCTGATGCCCTACTTCAATTAAGAATGTCGTGGGACTGGCTTTACATTTGAATTTGAACAAGGGGCGTACCTCCTTGGACCCTGACTACTAGTGCAATTCAATTTCCTGGTCCGGATGTTGTATCATTTGAACCTGTGGCCGCATGATCTGACCCTGCAGAAACCTATAAGGATTGCTGGACAAGTTGCTAGAAAAAGGTCGTGAAGGACGCTAATGTTAGGAAAACAAGTAGAGGCTGGCAGTGGTCCAAATTTGGCGCTGCTCTGCTGGTACTCTCAGTGAAATCCTTGCAATGCACACCAGACATAACCAACATGCCTCTTCATTGCGCCCTTGTACTTGGTGTACAATGAAAGCTTTTTGCATTGCAAAAAAGCGTCAGCCAGGCAGTCCGGCAGCAGCCCCTCAGTGGCAGGCATAGGAGTTCCTGGTAATTCAATGATCATTGAGCAGACATAGGAGTCCTGATAGTTCAATGATCATTGAAGTCGGAAGTCAAGAAGGGGGTATCCAGCCCTGACAGCTGCCAGGGCTCAGGCACAAAAACGCCATGGCCTTGCCGGCATGCGCTTGAATGCTTGTTCTAGAAACGATGCACTTTTGGTGGAAGGCACATGTTCAGTGAGTTCTTAATGACAAGAATGCAGTGGAAGGATCAATTATTCATATGTTGGCTTTGGCAGCTTGTTTATCCTGATGAAATTTGCAAATTCGCGCATCTCTTCCATCCAGATTGGCAGAGGTGGCTCGGCAAAGAAGCAGATGGAGGAGGCTAGTGGTGCGCAGGTGAGTGCCTGTATCCACGAAGCATCTGCCCTCAGGAAGCAACACCTAGCCTTGGTAGACAAGGTCTGCCTCTCAAGCTTTCCTACTTCACTTCTACAGCCCCAACCAGCAAGCTTCCTCTCTCTGCAGATCATCTTCCCACCTCAGCAGCAGTCTCGGAATGTGGTGCAAGTCAAGGGGAAGTCAAGGGCAGCTGTGTGCAAGGGCTGCCTTCGTCTGCGCTTGGCTATAGATTCAGCACTGCAGGTGAGGGTCAGGAAAGCAAAAAGTGAGTTGGTGAATGGCAGATGCAGTGAACTAGATGATGCAAATCTGGGCATCATCAGTTGATCCTTCCAATGCCTCCAAAAGTACATTCTTGCTTTGTTATTGTAAAGTTTCTAAATTGTCCAGTCATGTGCTCTGACTTTCTCTTCACTTGACAAGCTGTTCAGATTATGTCACATGTGCCTCCCTGTGTTTATCCAGAGCAGACTCCTTGACTACAACTTTTTCCTGAGCTTTCCTCTGGCCAACCCTTTGTCCGTCCAAAAGTTTATCGCTTTCCGCCATGCCGTCACCTCTGACACTGCTTTCAGCGCCTCAGGCCTGGACCCATCCAGTTTCATGACCCCAGAGGTGGGTTTTCCCTGAAGAAAGAATTGGAGGGGGGCAGAGGGGGAGGAGCACCATGAAAGCTGGGCAAACAGCTTCCTGACTGAACTCCTTAGTATGCAGGCAGTGAATCACATACACATTCAAGTGGTTGCCTGCCGTGAATCAAAGGTACAGCTATGGACATGGTACTACTCTTTTTTTGTGTGTGTGGAGGGTAAGAGCTTGGTCTTCTAAGGACGGCAAGGAACTTTGATGAGCAGGATTTGTTTTTGACTAACTGGCGCGACAGTTCTCGTAAGTGATGCAGCTGAACAAAATCTGGCTTCCTCAATGGCTTCTTTTTGCTGCTAGGCTCTGGCTTATGGCTTGAAACCCAACCCAGGATAGGTGGTATTATAACCGCAGCGCATGTTTCCAAGCATTTGATGGAAAGGCTTGAAGAATTTTTCATGTGTAAGCTTAAAATGATGAATCTGCTCGCAAGCTTGCTTTGCAGTCCCTTTGTCTCTCAACATGCAACGTTCTGTTTCTAGCGCTCGTGTGCTCTTTCACACCAAATAAAGCCTACCTACTTACAACAAAAACACTAAACTTCTTGTCACCTGCAGCATCTTCATTTGACAATTGCCATGCTCAAGCTGTACTCAGATGAAGCGCGCTACAGAGCACAGATGCTGCTCAAGAAACTCCAACCTCAAATTCTGGAACTCCTGGCGGGGCCACTCCAGGTGCTACTGATGCTACAAATGCCTTTCTTTTGTAGATGGTTTTGGGAGGTTCCAAGTGAAGCCTCAAATATTTGAGCACGTGCACGTCCTTCAGCAAACCAGGCCTTGTGGTAGTTGGCACATGAAAACGAGCATGCTACCTAGGAAACATGGGGTCACACATACCTGTAAATTCTGTCGAGCAATTCAAAGTATTTATGATTGAACAGGTGTCCACCTGCACCTGCCTGGTTGCAGGTGCACTTGCAGGGACTGGAAATCATGAATGATGATCCCAGCTCGATAGATGTCCTGTACCTTCAGGTAAGGAGGAGGGCTGCTGCATGATAGAACCTGCCCAACCAAGCAGGGAACACAATTCTGTTCTTGCTGCTCAGCCCAGTCTGGCTGGTCATGTTAAGCCTGGCTGCTGTCTCAGGGGCGCTGCTGATCTGATGGCCTGAAGGCAGACAAGTGATGCAATCCAGCAGTAGCAAGTTGAGCATCACGGCAGCAGCGGCCTTTCTATGGGCTTGAAACTTATGGAAAGCAGCCTTTTGAGCCGGGGATTTCTGCTTGGTAAATGATTGAGGGAAGGAAATTGGAGGTTTTTGCAATTGCCCAGCGCCGGCACTTGCACATTTGGAAAACATTGTTTGCTTGCAGGTTCATGAAGTTGGACCCGGCAATCGTTTAGAGCAGCTGTGTGAGAAGCTGGTACAGGAGTTTGCCTCCAACGGCTTGCTCTCACCCCAGGTGGACTGCTGCATATGTTGTTCTATCAAGTCCCGAGACTCAGTGCCTTTCGCAACTAACCAGTGTTACAAAATCTCATCATCCCTCATGGGTTCAGCTTAGCTGGCAGAGGCAAAGGCAACCTTGATTTTTATCCTTCAAACATCAATTATGGCCAAGCCTCCTCAAACGGGCAGGTCGCTGGCTCAAAATACTATGCGCAAAAGCAGACAGAAGCAAGTCCTCCTCTTTCTGCTGCAGGACATCCGACCCGTAAAACTACATGCAACAGTAATCAATACAAGGTAATGCCCATGGATGCTTCTCTTTGAAGTGTGCATGCTCCAATTTGCGTTGTTTTATCATACAGTCTTTTGTGTTGATCCAGCCTGTCCCTGAGTTTCCAGGATTGTCCATTCAAATGAAAAGCTCACTTCAGAACTTTTCTGAGTCACTGAGGCACAGGAAAATGAGCAAGATCGTACGCAAGTAAAAATATCTCTGACCCGCATTGCAGGTATGCCATGAGGAAAGCTGAAGCTGGGGCTCAGCGACAGCAGTTTGACGGGCGCCTTCTCCTTCAGAAGCTTTCTTCCCTGGACCTGGGAGTAGTGACGCTGCCTGCGGTAAGCAAACCCATCCATGTGTAGGGTTAGGCAGGAGGCCAAAGGGCAAAACGCCAGTCATTGCCTTACTATTTACTGTTTCCGAGGTTGCAAGGCACCTGTTTTTTCTTACAGGCTGCTGTATTTTGCCTGATACCATGGCTCCCACGAGCGTGAAAATACAGAAATTTGACCATTGGCTGATCAGATGCACCGTAGGTCCAAGGAAGGTATAAGTCCAGGCTGCTGTCGTTGTTGCTGCTTCTGATGCTGTTTCTATTGAGTCGTAAAGGAGTTCCATGTGTGTGCTCAGTTTGACAAGTGTACCTGTAGAAGTAGGGCCAGAGCTCTCCCTCAAGCATTACCAGGAATAGGGTACCCACTGAAAATTTTTGAGGACCTTGAACCAAGCCCCCTTCGTGCCCGCTTGAGAGAGGGCAGAAGCCCAACCCTTGGTCAGATCTGCACCAATAAAATCATCAGCTTTCAAAATTTTGTGATAAATGAGTAATACCATGCAGGATTGGACTCATCATACACCCTAAAAAAGATAACCAGTTTTGCAACCCCGCATCCACAATGCAGCTCCTGACTGCTCATACCTTTTGCTGTCCTGAAAACTTTGATTTCTTCATCTGGGCACAACACCCAAAAGTAGATATCTACTTTTCATGCACGCAGTCACAGCGCAGGGCAAAAACGTTATATATGCGTGGTGATCTAGTTTCTGCACCTTGAATGATATGATGAGTGCCCTCCTGCTTCTCTCTTCCCTCACTGCCGACCCTACTACAATTGCCGACTGTACACTTGCCGACCATAAATGGCTTTTGCAATCCTCTTCTCTCCCTCTCATTGTCATGGCAATCTTACTGTGCATTATGGAATTTGAATGAAGTTGTCATCACAGAGGTCTGCTGTTTCTGAAAAGTTGCTCCCTATTCACTGCTTCTAAACGATTTAAGTGTATGCAGGTGAATGCCATTGCTCATTTCAATAGCTCTGAAGCTTTTAAGGAAGTTGCACTTGCACGGTTTGAATGCTTGTGCATGGTAGCCTGCCTCAAATCATGACTCATTGCTCTGCATGTCCTCCTTGTCTCCCTGCTTTCTTGCTCCTTACCTCCTTATCATCACTGGCAAAAGGCAAGAGGAGCCTCAAAAAAGTTTCGCATTCCCAGACACAGGCGCTCCTCTGGGACCCTAAGGCCATCCATCTCACTCATTATCCCTGTGCATCCTCAGTCGTGATGATTGGTTTCAAACTATCTGATATTTGTACTTCCGTCGAGAAGAGTTTTTTGGAAGGTGTTTTGGAAATGTTTTAGCACCTGGGGGCAGCATCGCTCGCCTGTTCTGAGAGTTTTTCAACATTGATGAACAATGACAAAGAGACGCCATCAAACGTCACTGATGTTACCGAGTCCGTGACTTTGGATTTCAACATCAAGACTTGGGCGTGGTGACGGTAAAAGTTCATGTCTGGTGGTTATGACCTTACGTGTTATACCAGGGTGGGTCACTTGAGCAAGTTTCGTGCAATCTCTTTAATGTAAAATCACACAAATAGCACGTGTCAAGGCATAACTTGTTATCCAGCCTTGAAAAAACGAGGCTGAGGCCGTCAGTGAGAGCCTGGGCTGACTTGCAGCGCCGTTTGCTGGCATATACCATGTGTTCATGACCAATTTTAACGTTCTCTGCTTGAAAATCCATGGAACTTTTTATTTTAGTTCGAAAGGGGTTCCCAGATTTAATTTCTCAATTCAAATAGGTTTGGTAGGCTCCTTGCTCAATTTTGGATACCCAGTTCGATTTTTTTATGTTGCTGCTGCTGATGCTGCTGGGTGGGCAGCGGGCTTTGCAGCAACAGATGCTGCTACTTTACTGAGTGCACACTCACCATCAGCAATCCCAAGCAATTCACAGGCTTTCACTTTTTTAAATAGTGTGGAGCTCATGCACGCAACGTTACCCGAGCTGTCACCTGCAGGATACTCCCCCAGGTTCTTATGCTTCGCTGGCTGCCCCTTCCTGCATGCCTTGCAAGCCCGGCTTGGTCTGCTAAGAGCTGCTGGGTGGGGGTTACTGGCTTCAAACATCTAGCTAAGGGGTTGGAGCTTGAGTTGGGGGCCTGGGAGGCCATTCTTGGCACATGTCCTGAAATCCAACCCCAGATTAAATGGTTTTCAGTTCAAATGGGGTTTGAATGCCTGGCAGCAGTTAATATATTTTTTGAACTTTGGCTCAGAATTAACCAATATTTGAACTAGTCAGACATACGGTATCACACACTTTCTCGCCCACCACACCCCAGGTGGGGATCGTTCTGGCCCAGAACTCCTCTGGTCTGCTTCTATGATATAAAATGGACCTGGATACCGCACAAGAAGTCTTCCTTGGTCACTTTCTGGTCCTTTGGATTGGTCAGATTTGTCCATGTGCTCTTTTTTCCAAGAGAAATGGCCGCAGGGTCCCAAATCATGTGTGCGATTTTGAACTGCTATAACATTGCCTCGGAAGCGGGCGTCGCTGATCTATGCCAGGTCAAAGTTTGGCTAGAAGTCCAAGCAAATCTCGAAATTTCGACCTTGAATTTCAAGTGTAGGCCTGTTTATGGTAGAAGAGATGAGTTAATGCAAAAAATACGAAAGAAACCTCATGGATAGTGCAACCCGAGTGAAAACATAGGTAAGGGCTCGGAGGTCCACCTTACCCCCCTGACATCAACACCCACCCTGACCCAGCCAGGCCACCAATGGACCTTTTTCTGACCACTGCTGCACACCGAAGGGTTAAATTTGGCAAAATGGGGTAGGGTAGAAAACGTTATATCCTGAATATGCAGGACCTTTGCCTGGACCTATCTGACCAACCCTGCACACTCAATTTGTGCCGGGAGGTGCTCAGGGTGTGGGGCCAGAAAGCAGTCAAATTTCTGCCAGAGCGGGGTCCTCAGGAAGCAGCCGCGTCCAGATACATGCTGGAAAGCATGGGTTGTGTGCAAAAGGTGTGCAAATTGTTTGGTTCTGCCTCCAAGGTCTCATGCCCATACCTTCACTGCACGTTTCCTTGGCACGTCCTAGGAAGAAGGTGCTGCTGTCCAGAAGAGTTGTATGGAGTCCTTCTGCACTCACTGCTCAGGCATGAACCATCCATGAAGCCCTACACCAACTCAGAAGGAGTTTATAAACAATGCATTAAAAAGTGCCTTTTCATCCCTTGCATTATTAAAGCACAAGTTCCTACTTCCTGGGGCCTTGGAGAGGCTGTAAAGCTGCAGCCTTTCTCAGCTGTCAAAGCCCCCCCAGTGCCTTCCTCCGCACTAAGTCATTCTGATTCATGTACATCCCTTCAACCCAGAGGGGGGGTCACCATTGGAAAAGTATCTCCCAAGCTTTTCCGAGCCTGCTGGAGCTTTCAGGTCACATACCTATGATGCAGGTTTGTTCTTTGTGTGTCTCTGGGACAATCCTCGTCAAAAGTTTGGGGAAAGGTGTCCCCATGTGCGTGTGGCGGTAAGGGGAAAAGAGAGCACTGTATGCTGAGGTGTGGGAATGAGGTCAGCTGGCTTCCATCATGAGACTGGAGCATGCAGGAGTACAAAGGTGTCATATAAGTGTGCTCCACACCATCAGATGGCTGGGCCAGGGGCTAGGATTGTTCCGTCCCAGGCCAAATTGCGGTAAATCATGCTTCCCCATCGCGACCATCTGAACCCCATGAACTGTAGAAATTACCAAATTGCTGAATAACATTGGCGAAGGAATGGGGTCGGTTAGGGGTCTGGTTGTAACAGGGCGTGCTAAAAATGGCTGAAAATTCATTCTGGCCCCTGGCGACGTTCCTGCACGCACCTGAAATGGCTGATGTAACATTTATAAAATATGAAGTAGATCCAAGCCAAAACTGACACCTAGCTTGCACTTCAAAATTGGACTGCTCCTTCTTCACAGACACTCTTCTGTAACCTTCCTGTGCATTCTGAATATGCAGAGCATTTTGTTTTATGTAGATATGATAAAACATTATGCATCATTAGAGTTGGCAGAATTTGAAGTTTTCAAAAAGTTTCACCTGATCTTGATCTGGCCAAAATTTAAAAACGTATGGATTTTCCCAAACCAAAAGTATAAGCGTTTGCTGAGAATAATGCCAGAGGGGGTCACCTGAGGCCCAAAAAACAGGTGTTTTGCATGCTCCCATGCTTAGGTGCGCCCCAACTGGCACCTTTCAAGCTAGAGTTCCTTGTAAAGCCCTTTTTTCTGTCTGCAGCACTAGAGTTTGTGAACTTCCAGTTGGGGCGCACATGCCTAATTATCCGCGGCGTGAACCCTAGTTTTCACCACCAAAACTCCATATCTGACCGCCCACTGCACCAATTTGGGAGCTTATCAGTTATATGGGTTCCTTGTAACAAAAAAATATCATTGCAACAAGAATGGAGTGAAAAGACCCACTGGTTCGTAATATGTGTCGATTTCAGCCATTTTCCCAGAAATATGGTTTATGTGCCCCATGTGAGCCTTAGCCCACTCTATGTAAGCACACAGGGTGAATTACACAAATCTGAGCGTATGCTCTGATAGTTTGTACGCCAGCTGCACTTTACATCTAAAATTGACCCAAGCAGATGAAGTGGATGCGAGTGGGCGCACTTAAGATGCAAAATAGGAGCATATTTGGGCTCATGCTTAGCTGGCCCCCTCTGGAATAATGCCCTTGTTGCATAAACGCAGTTTGGTTTGGGAACACTCATACGTTTACCTACGAGATGTAGTGTCAGGAAGTCCCATACAATGGTGACCACTTCTGAGAACATCCCCACGCGATACTAGGTAATACATTATGTTACGTGAACCCTCACGTGAAACTACTTCTTTGTGAAGTCTACACCCAAACTCAAACCAATCTTTAAGTGCCAAAATCAACTGTCAGTGCAATCAAAATACGGACTAATGAAGACGTGATGAGAGCAGCTCAACAGTCAAAGAATGTGCTGCATTCAGGGCGCAGCATCCCTGGTTTAGAAGCAGGTGCACTCATCTGAGAGCTTGAGCCATCCACCTGCTCAAGCCATTGTCATGGCTATCAATCATTGAGATAGAGTGTTACTCAGTTGCTGCCTTTGAGCTGTTTCAGGCTCATGCATCTTATCCAGCTTTGCAGGCATCAATCTGCAAAGCAAGCAAATAAAGAGCCCCTCCTGCGTGCATGTGTGTGTGCTTGTATTTTTCTGTGTGTGTGTATGAGGGTATCTACACATTTGAGGGTATCTTGTATGTACCACTTGAGGGTATCATTACAGTGGCATGATTTGTAAAAAAAAAAATACCTACCCTCAGGTTGTTGTACGAGTGAGAAAGTTCATTTAAGAGAAATACATCACTATTTCCAGCGCTGTACAGCGTTATAAAGCACTGTGTTACTCTAGCGCTATTTATTAATGCTGCTTCCTATAAATCAGCTTGTAGCGCTATATGAGGGTCTTCTATAGCGCTTTATAACGCTATAGGCTAGTGCCAATCCCTGGTAATTTTGCAATCCTCTTTATTCTGTGATTTGTAGTTTTGCTAGGTAGTGCTACATGTTTTACCCTCATTTTGCAGCAGTCTTGTTCAATGCTCGCAGAGATACATCCTGAACAAAATTGTATCAGGCAAATGCTTCCATCCAGCCCTTCCCCCGTGAACCCCCACCGTTTAAGATCACACATATTAAAATTAAAGTCTAACTCCCCCTGTCCCACCCCTAGCAATGTACCATCTTTGTATTTGCTCTGCAGGTGCACCTGTCCCAACGGGGGAGCTTTGACAAGGAAACAGGGTACTACTCTAGTCTGGCCGTCATGCAGCTGAACTGAGCTTTTTGCAGCTTTGCTTCACCTAAATTGCCTTCTATTCACTGACGTTGCATATCAAGAAAACACCGTAGAAAGAAAAGAAAAACTATGTAGGCAGATTTACAGATTTACAATTTAAATGGAGGGACCTTCAGCCAGACTGTTCGGCAGATCGGCCTGTGGCTGGTCCTCGCCAGTCAACATAATGTCCATAAGCTCAGAAGCAAACGAAAAAAGCTTGGTGTAGTGTTGCAAGAGGAAATCATATGCAGCCTGGACACTGACTTGTTGTAAATAAGATTGCTCCATCAAAAAAGTCACCAGATAAACAATTAAACAGTTTCCTGCTTATGCATACTTTCTCCTCAAAGCACAAACATCTGCGTCTCTGCACACCAAAAGGGCATGCACTTGAATCTTGAATCTCATCACAAGGACAGCGATCAAATCTCATCACAAGGACAGCGATCAAATCTCGACACATCTTGAATCTTGAATCTCATCACAAGAACAGCGATCAAATCTCATCACAAGGACAGCGATCACACAAATGAGCGTTCTGAATATCCCAAGCCGCTGTCTCCACCTTCAGTGTGTGTGCCCTAAGTCTAAAACGGCTAACATTCCTCATGACATGCTGAAACAAATCCAAATGCATGTGCCTTGGTAACGTGATCAAAAGGCACTACAAAAAGAGGCTGATACGTTGCCAGTTTACTAGAAGTGTCCCACGGGTTCACTCCCTCTACATCTCTCCACACTACTCGCAACCTGTGCCTGAGGTCATCAGTAATCTCTTGATTAGGAGTAGGAGTGCCCTGCCGCACAGCTTGCACAAAAGAATCATGGCGCCGCAGGCCTTGGAAAGCATCTAGAACTTGAGCATTCCAGCAGGAAGGCTCACGCGAATGACTCGGAATGTTCAAATCCGCTTTCAGCACTCTTCTCAACGTCTCACTGTTAGACCTCAGCATGCTATTACTCATGTTGACAACAGACTTGATCCAGTGCAACTGAAGCGGCTCATGAACACACTCCCTCAGAAGAGCCTAGTTTGTAGTGGTACGCTTAACACCCAGCGTGCTCTTAAGATAACTCATGTGCCGTAGGTGGAGAAAACACTCCCTACATCAGTTCAGGAAAAGGAAACGTATTGGTTCAGAATATCCTTGAGTCCCCTCCACCACAAAGCTACAAGACAGAAAATGCTAATGAAGATCTGGAGGGTTACTGGAAGCGTTCGGCTCCAGAGCCTGGCTGGGAGAAGTACTTGTGTTTTTAATAGCACGCCTAGTGGTAACAAGCTTGTTGGCATAATTTACAATGGTTACAATGGGGTTTGACCTTCAGCCAGGTAGCTTGGCTGCTCGGTCTGCTCAACTGTTCCAACTGCACAAAAATTATCCATGAGATCGGAGATAAAACGATAAGTCTCATTAGATTGCTCCTGTAAGAAATGAAGAACATCCTCAGAGCTAGCTTGATAATAGTAGAAAGCCAGCGGCACGTGCACTTGATCGAAATCAAGTACTGTGAAGACATGAGGCCTGGACAGCAGTTGGAGGCGGCACAGCGGCAGCATGCAGACCTCTGCAAACTCATTAATGCGAAAGTTGTGACTCTCCACACCATCCTTTTGGGTGTTGGTGGGACCTGCTACACTGAGAACACCCTTCACCAGTTTAAACAGCTGGGACTTGACCACCAACGCGCCATTAAACTCGCTCGCAAACTTCATGCCCATTCTGTCATGTATGCCAACATGCTTGTTACCACTAGGCGTGCTATTGAAAACAAGAATACTTCTTGCAGCCAGGTTATGGAGCCAGGTGCTTCCAATAACCCTCCAGATCCCCATTAGGATATTCTTTTTGTAGTCTTTGTGGTGGAGGGGACTCATGGCTCTTTTGAGCCAATGTGTCTCCTTTTCATTAATTGATGTAGGGAGAGTTTCCTCTGCCTACGTAGTTTTTCTTTCTTTAGTAGAAAGCACCTGATTCGTCCAGGAAAATGCTATGAGAGGGGAAGTCAGATAATAACTGTGCATAAGTTCTTCAAAGGGAACAAACAGGATCACAAGAACAGAGGAAGATGGCAAGCTTTACATCTTGGAGTCCTCCTTGGTCACACCTATTACATGCAGATGTGTGCTCCTGCCAAAGTGACGTCTCAACTCTTAAAGTGTGAGCATGTAAGCAACAACGCGCTATGTTTCTCAGCGTGCGCTTGCCCAAATCAAGATGCAAATACCTGGGACAGAAAAGGGCACGCCATGAACAGACAAGGGTCTCAAATGAAGAGCCATCTAATAATGACACTTGGCTAAGTTGCTCGTGTGTTCACCATGTTCTGCCAAGGCCTCAGCAGTCCACACACCTCGCAGCCTTTTTTCTCAAATCAACAACAAACTCCCTCATGACAATAGGCTGTCCAGACCGAACACGATGTACCTGTCCAAGCCCATGCATGCAGCCGAAAATTATGAGGTCCAGCTTTTTTGAGAAAGACTGCTCAATTAGTTGGCATAGTTTAATGGCACGTTGGTGGTTATGTCCCAATTGTTTAAACTGGTTACTGGTCAAGGGTGTGCTCAGTGTAACATGTCCCACAAACACCCAGAACTTCTTGAAAGATGATATGTAACGTGACAGCTTATTCACTTATATTCTTGCATGCTCTAGTAGGTCTGCATGCTGCCGCTGTGCCACCTCCAACAGTTGCCCACTGGGCCTGGCAGGCCTAGTATCTTCACAATATTTGATCTGTATCAAATGTACGTGCCGCTGGTTCACACTCAGTTCATGGGTTGTTTAACGTGGGTAGTTGTGTTGGACCCGTGTCCAGGGTGCTGTGCCAGCTGCGTAAAACAGGGTGTGAGCAGGAGGCAGAAGGAGAAGCAGTGATTTAGGCTTTATAGGGAGTAATCAGTATAGCATCAGGACGGCTAGATGTGGATCTAGATCTCTTAGGAAAATTACGTGTGAAAAGAAAAGAAAAGAAAAGCCTACGCAAGCCAAAGGCCGTGTGATTTAAGGGAAGAACCCCAAACAAAAGGTAGAGGCCTCACTAGGAACGTGTGAATCTAGATCTCTTAGGAAAATTACGTGGAAAGAGGTAGGGATCATAATTCTATTTTGTGCATGTGCAGGGATTTAGAGGTTGTACTGCGCCAACCTATCATCCTATGTCTGTGTCAACCAAGCCTACTTCCCAAGGGCTTTTGCTAAGGGCTTTGATGATCATTCCTCCGAGACTCCCTTAGAGTCTAGCAACACTGTGGCCTTCAGTCTTCATGCTGGAGATGATGTGATTCTGGCAGACTGAAATCATGTGGAGTGCGCTGTCTAATTGATGACAGCCTGGGAGAGGGCATAGTGGGTCAGTAGACCTTTTGAAACGCACCGCATGTTTTTGATTCTAGAGGGTGCCTGAAAACTACTAGTTGGTGGATGTGTCGGCACTAGTTTTCTAAGGGCTGTTCCACTGGCTTCTGCGTGGTCAGCAGTTGCTAGCAGCTAGTTAAGCTAGTCTGCCAGAATGCAGACTTTAGTTGTGCTCAGCAGACAGCTGCTGGGCATGGCTTTCCTTGGTTGGAAGGCTGACAGTGCTGACTCTGCTTGCTGTTGAAGGTCTGGAACTCCAGTCTTTCAGCTATCATCCCGCTTTCTTTTCTCGTTGCTGGACCTGTCTTCTTTCTCTGCCTGCCGTGCTTCTCTCAATCTGAACTTTGTGGTGGGTGGGTCATACGGTCTGTGCACCAATGTGGCCCCCTTTCCTTAATTGATGTAGGGAGTGTTTCACTGCCTACGTAGTTTTTCTTTTCTTTTCTTTCTTGGTGGTAGTAGCACAAAAGGAGCCATGAAATACATAGATGAAGCAAGGAATAAGGAAAGCAACAACATTGCCCGTAAACAACTGAACAAAATGATCAACAAAAATCCCAAACAAGCACACAGAGAAATCTTTAGAGATAAAAATGCACAGTCGAGAGCAGGCTTATAAGCCCTTCTTGACCCTAGAACTAACACTATTGAGACTGAACCACAACTGCAGATGTAACACACACACGTGGCTGAAGTATATGCAAGCACACAAATGTAGCTGCACACACCACAACTGCAGATGTCACACACACACACAGACAGGGCTCAGACCCGAAGCGCCCCGTTGTGGTTGGTGGTGGCGCTTCAAAGATGCTTCCAGCTGCACATGGGGTGCAGAAGTTCAGTGCCCCAACCCAGCTCAAGAAAGCACTGCTTCGCGCAATGTTGCGTGGGGTGAGTCACTCTAAGCTGCACCCAAGGATGCTCACGTGGCTCAATGAGTACAAGACTACTGTGAGCTGCAGCAGGTGTGGGGCACGCACAGTGGAGCCCATGGTGAGAGACTTTGTGTCCCACCTGCAACGCAAGTCTCGGCGGCTGCGCGAGTGTCCTGTGTGCAAGGAGGAGTATTTGAAGCAGCAGCAGCAGCAGCAGCAGATTGAGGGCGTGGCTGAGGGGGGTGGTGAGCAGCAGCAGATTGAGGGCATGGCTGAGGGGGGTGGCGAGCAGGAGCAGGTGGAGGGCATGGCTGAGGGGGGTGGTGAGCAGCAGCCGGTGGAGGGTGTGTCTGAGACAGATGAGGAGGAAGAGCAAGAGGAGGGGATGTCCAGACAAGGTAGCACAGATTGGGCTGGAATGGATTTGGATGAGGAGGAGGAGGAAGTGGGAGGAGTGGAGGAGGGGGGCATGGGTGCGAATGAGGCTGAGGGGGGGGTTCATGCAGCGGTTCCTGGCAGAAGGCGCGAACGTGTGAAGAAACCACAACTTTCGTACCAGATGCACAGGGATGTGAACGCGGCATGGAACCTGTGGGAAGTGTGCGTGGCTCATTACTTTGGGCATCCTAGGCCTAGGTACCTGAGAGCAGACACCGCGGCATAGCCGCCGGAGTGCCTAATTGCTGCCTCCAGAAGACAGGCACCATGAAACTAAATCGGTGTATTAGTTGGTGTGCTTCAGGCAAGGATATACAGGGCATGTAGGGCATGTTTCTAAAGGCATTGCTGATTTTCCTCTCAACATGTGGTAGCATTGCTTAGAGATAGTGAGGATAGTAGCCTATTTGGCATATTGAAGTCCGTGTTCTGTATGCGTGTGGGAACGTTGGGCATTTTGAAGATTGGGAAGGTAGGTGAGTTTAGGAGCGGGTGCAGGAGCTGTGGACGAGTCTGTAGCATGCTCACTTTTTCCTCCTTAATAACCAGAAGATTTGTGAAAATGGCTTTCATCCAGGAGAAAAGAAAAGTCGCCAGCCAAAAGGCCGCGTGCATTAAGGAAAGGTTCCCTAACTAGCAAGCAAGAGAGGGTCTCACCAAAGGGCCCTCAAGCCTATACTAGACTAAGCTAGCCTAGGAGAAAGCCAGAAACTAGAGCTAATGAGGATCTGGAGGGTTGGCTGCCATGCTCCTGAGCGCCCGGACTCTTCTTCTCCTGCTCTTCCTCCACGCGCCCAGCAAACCCTCCCCCAGAAGTCCCCTGGAAATGAAGTGCATGCCTGGTGTTAATAATAGTTGTAAATCTTTGGATATCATGGAAATTTATTTGGATGCTAGTGATTTAGCTTTATGTTTGGTTAAATCCAAGTTGATAAGATATCACGGTTTAATGGTGTTGTCGTTGTAAATAGTGCCTGCCACACCAATTAAGATGATGTGCAAGGTCACTTTATTGTTCCTGTGAGGGTTTCTTGAGCTGCGGGTTTTGAGCCTTGTTAAAGTGTTGGCATGCTGGGCAATTGCAGCTTCCAGAGTGGGAAATGGGGTTAGTATCAGGGCAAAACTTAAATTCAACAAGATGAATGTCCTTGTCATGAGGAGGGATCTTAGTAGGATCAATGTGTGTAGGTCGACCTGGGATAGAGCGCACAAAAACAGCATCAGGGCGGCTCTGGTGCTGAGCAGAGGAGCCAGTACCATTAGGAAAACCCAGTCTGGAATGGCTCGTGACTTGTTTTCTGGGACTTGTATCCCCAGATCCAAGAGTCTCTCATTACGGCAGGCATCCATACCAATAAGGGACGAGCTGAACCTGCCTTTGCTAAGGACTTTAACACAGAAGCTAAGGCCAACATGATGCCTGTTGGTGTGCATTCCACTCATAGTTGGGTTAGGACATCTAAGGGCAATGTGATTTATGCTGTCCATACCGCCGCATAATGGACAGCGTGCAGAGGTGTTGGACTTCTTGAATCTGATGGCATGTTTTTGAGTGCAAACGGTTCCCGTGCGGTATTTCAAAACAATCACCAGCTGTTTAAGGGTGATCTTTGAATCATTCCAAAAGGAGTTGCTGATTTCTTTGTTTGCAAGTTGAGAGGGTGGGATATGAGCTTCTGAGCTGACACTGGTGCTTAAATGAGTGGACCGTATGATTTTGTTTAGCCTCTGCCAGCTGTTGTAAAAGTAGCCTGAAGTGTCAGCAGAGCCAATCCTATGTTTTTGTGCATGTGTGTTTTAAGCTTGTCTGTCAGATTGGTGAGGTAGTGAGTTGGGGCAGTGCGGGCAGTGCGGGAATGATGTAATTCACTGTTGCTGCCAGGCGAGGACTTCAAGGAAAGCCAGTAAAAGTTGTGGAAGGAAGCCCTAGCATCTGGAAGTGTAATGTCCGTGGTGTCCATGAGTGCTGCAGTGCGTGCACAGGCGTCAGCCCCCTCATTACCAACGATACCAGAGTGGGCTTTAACTTTATAAAAATGTACAGGGAGTGGAGAGTGCTTTAACAAATATGAGATGGCTTGGATGAGCTCCACATGAAGGTGGGTCCTCATACGCATTGGTTTAAGGGTCTGTTTAGATACCTGGGAGAGGCAGGATGCACTAACAGAGGCTATGTTAGTGTGTCCTTGTTGTAGTGCTACAAGAATGCCTGCTAGTTCTGCTCTGTTGATAGTGTTTGTAGGTCCATGTCCATTGGGATTTATGTGCAACTGTAGCTGTTGGGATGATTGAGTAGCGCCTCTGCCCGGCTTGTAAACACCTGAGCCAACTTATGGTGGAGAGTCATCATTGTGTTGAATGACACTGCCATCTGTGTAGGTGATCTCTCTCCAGTTCTTTATTTTAGATGTGAACGTCTTTTTGTAGATGGCAGGATTGAAGGCTGCCCTTGCCTGAGAGCACCTGTGCGAGCAGGAATGGGTATTGCGGGAAAGGGATTGAAATTTCTTCCTCCAGTTGTTTGATGCTAGGCGTTGATGAGTATGCATTGGTATGGCAGAATTTGGAAGTTGTAGGGGTAGAAAATGTGCTTCTGGTATGTCTTGCTTGAGAAGTTGGAGCCAGTCTTTGTTGGCATTATCTAGTGCCTCTCTGGCCTGTAAGTTTCAGACGACAATAAGTTGCATGGGGCAGGAAGGTTGGGCAGGGGTAGGTATGGTGTTGGACCAGTGCTGGGGTGTCTGGAATTGGACGTTTCCAGCGGGGAATTTGGCTAACACTTGCACAAGACCTAGATAGTGGTTCAGCCAACTCATGTAGGCTTTGCAGCTAAAGCCTCTCCAGTGTGGCAAGAGCGCAAAGGTGGCAACTGGTTCGTTGCTTTGGAGGGAGGAGTTCAGTGCGTGCCGCAGGAGCTGGAACATGATTTTGTCATCACGAGGAGGATGGCAGAAGGAGTAGCCACAGTAGCGCACAGAGAAGGCATCAATGTGCGCCCTAAAGATCTGGTTGCGCCGCAACCGTTGCGGTGACTTGTGCTAAAGTAAGTGTTGTAGGTACAGTCAAATTCAAGAGGATTGGAGAACCTTTCTGTGGAGACCATGCACCATCTATGCAGGGCTATCAAATGTGGGGAGGTGTGATCAGTGCGTTGGAGTTGTGGGCCTTTTTGCTTTTAGCAGAGAGTTGCTTTTGTTGGGCCTCCAGCCGCCCTGATGCAATCTTGGTCACTCCCCACCCAACTAACCCAAACAGACCACCCACTCCACCCTTAAAACGGGTACTGCGCAGTATGGAAAGTAGCACAACTCCAGCCCGCCATATCCATCTGATAGAAATCAAATACTGTGAAGATACGAGGCCTGGCGCCTAGCTAGAAGTCTCACAGCAACAACACAGCGAACTGTGCAAACAACTCCAAGGTGCAGAGATTACTATCCACCCAATCCTCCTGGGTGTGGGCGGGACTATTTACGCTGCACATACCCTTGATCAATTCAAAAAATTAGGGATTGACTCACAGAGATCTGAAACACTTGCAAGAAAATTCCATGCCCATCCTGTACAATTTTTGCACAAACTTACCTCTACCAGACGTGCCATTGAATATAAAAACACTCACAACACTGGTGCCCTGGAGCAGCGTGCTGCCAGAAACCCACTGGATCCACATTAATTCCCCTCTCATCTTCTGGTGAGGGAGACTCACGGCTCTTTGAGCCAATGTGTCTCTCTTTCCTTAATTGATGTAGGGAGAGTTTTCTCTGCCTACATAGCTTCTTCTTTTTCTTTTCTTGGGCCTTCTGACGTGATAGGAGGCCCATGATTTCTGTGGCTGTATCCTGGGCGGGTGGTTGGATGGTGTCGTGTTTCCCTGCCTTTTTGGCTGCTTCATAAGCTTCAACCAAGGTCTGGAGCCTTTCTATGGTGAGCATGCCAACGCATTTGCCATTTGTGTTATAGATACAGGCAGATTCACGGGGAGCACTTCAGGCATTTGTATAGGTAACGCATCCTCATCAGATGGGCTCCTATGGGTCTCTGTCATAAGGTTAACGGTTCTTACAAGTATCTCACATTTCCATATTGGCATGATATCTGTCTGGGGGTTGGTAGGTTGGAAGTTGAAAGTGACATTCTTGCGGATGGCGCATCCAGTAGTTGAGAGCCATGGAGAGCTGGAGAGGTTCCGGGGGTTGCCCTCAAAGCCTTGTTTTACAAGGTTGTCGAGGTTCGTTTTATTGGTGGGGGGGCCTGCTATTTGTTCCGGCATTTCTTGTTCATAAGCGCAAGCACGTGGGCTTGTAGGTCAGTGTGCATCTGTAGCATCTCAGCAGCCTCCCATCGAGGATGCCATTGCACATGGATCATTTCGTACTCTTCACAGAAAATTTGTCTTTCCAATTTTTGGGAATGGGACAGGGGGGCACATGCAGGGCAGTCCCAGTGCTCATCGGGTTTTGCTCAGTGCCCGATCCTGTGGCGAGCATAATTTGATATCTATGAGGCAGCCCCAATGGTATGTGCGGTGACAGGTATCGCAGGTGGGCGTGTTATCGTAATATTGGGATTCATGAGTATATTCTTTGCTCACTGGACTCCAACAAAGCTGGCAGCACGGGTCTTTTGCCAGTCTCCTGGGTAAGTGTTTTGAAGAAGCCACTTAAAACCCATAATTTTGGAAGATGGGTAGGGCCCACTTTTCAATGGTGACAGGATGGTATTGAATTTTGTATTGAATTTGCTGCTTCTCCTGGGAGGATCTCTTGGAAATGTTGCCAGCCTAAGATGCTTTGAATGACATGATCATAGCAGAAGGTTGTATTGCTTGCTTGCATTGTGCTCAGAGCAACAGCTTTGTTCTGCTTGTAGTTCCAGAGCCATTGGGCAACGTCAGCCTGAGTGCCTGGTGTGTTTGGTGGTAAGGGGTATGGGGTTAAAATGGGTTGTGTGTGGTATTCTAGGAGTGTTTGGGGGGCTTGGCTCCCTCTGAGCCTCCTGTCCCCAGCTTGTGGGGTCTGGGTGGGGTCCAGGGATAGGGCCTGCAATGCTAGTATTGGCTTGATGTGCCTGGTATTTTGCGATGGCACCTACACATTTGTTACCAGCAATGCCAGCATGTTGTCTCACTTTATAAATTATAGACACAAATATAAGTTTGTGAGTTGCTAATGAAAGTAGACATAAGACTTGTTAAGGACATCCCCTTGAATGTGTTCAACACACACAAGTTGTTTTTCCTTCTCAGTGTACTACCTGAGTAAGGTAAGGTAACATCGCTATATCTGCCTACAAGGGCAGCTGAGCGGAGACACTGAGGCCTGTAACCAGACCTGGTCAAAGAATGCTCAACTTACAAAAGAAAAGAAAAAGAAAAGTCTATGCAGGCCAAAGGCCGCATGCATTAAGGGAAGGTCCCCTAACTGGAAAGCTAGAGGCCTCACCAGAAGGTCCTCTAAACCTACACTAGACACAGCCAGCCTAGGGGAGAGCCAGAAACAGATCTAATGGGGATCTGGAGGGTTGATCGCCATGCTCCTGGACGCCTGGACTCTCCTTATCCCGTCCTTCGTCGCCGCGCGCCCAGCAACCCCCCCCCCAGAAGCCCCCGTGAAAACAAAAAAGCGTGTCTAGTGTTAATGATAGTGGTTAATCTTTGAATGGCATGGTCCCTAAGCTTGGATGCTAGTGATTTAGCTTTTTGTTTGGTAAGGACCAGATTCATAAGAGGTGTGATTGTATACTCTTTGTAAATGGTGCCAGCCACCCCAATTAAGATGATTTGCAGAGTCACTTTGTTACTCCTGTTTGGATTCCTTGAGCTGTGGGTTTTAAGTCTAGTTATGGTGTGAGAATGTTGAGCTGCTGCACGTTCGAGAGTGATGAAGGGATTCGTGTCAGAGCAGAATTTTTGTTCAACAAGGTGGATGTCCCTGTCCTGAGGAGGAATCTTGGAGGGATCAAGTTGAGCTTGTCTGCCTGAAATAGGGCACACAAAGAGAGCATCAGGGTGACTTTGGTGCCGGGCAGGGGAGCCAGTATTATAAGGGAAAATCCAGTCTTGAATAGCTCTCGAGATCCGTGTGCGACAACCCCACCAATTGAATGTCAACGAGCGCCATGTACACTTGATTGAAATCAAGTATTGTGAAGACACGAGGCCTGGACAACAGTTGGTGGCGGCACAGCAGCAGCACGCAGACCTCTGCAGACTTATTTCTGCTAAAGCTGTTACCCTGCACACCATCCTTCTGGGTGTTGGTGGGACCTGCTTTAGGGAGCATACTTTAAACCAGTTAAAACAACTAGGACTTGACCAACAGCGTGCCTTGAAACTTGCTCGTAATCTGCATGCACATTCTGTTCAATATGCTCACAAACTTGTTACCACTAGGCGTGCTATTGAGAACAAAAACACTTCTCACAGCCAGGTTCTGGAGCCAGGTGCCTCCGGTAACCCTCCAGACCCCCATTAACTCTGTTTGTTTTAAATCTTTGTGGTGGAGGGGACTCAAGGCTCTTCGGAGCCAATGTGTCTCCTTTTCCTTAATTGATGTAGGGAGAGTTTTCTCTGCTTACGTAGTTTTTCTTTTCTTTCTTTTCTCGAGATGTTTTCAGGGACTTGTATGCTTTGATCCAGGAGTCTCTCATTACTGCAGCCATCCATACCAATAAGGAATGAGCCATACCGGCCTTTTCTGAGGACTTTCACACAAAGACTCAGGGCGTCATGGTCACACGGTGCCTGTTGGTGTGCATCCCGCTCATTGTTGAGTTTGTACACCTGAGGAGTATGTGGTCAATGTGGTCCATATCATCGCAAAGAGGGTATCTTCCACGACTGGACGAAAAGTTGAAAGTGAAGGTTTGTCTGTGTGTACAGTGTATCTGATCGGTACTTCATCATATTTATTTGCTGTTTCAAAGTAATCTTTGGATTTTGCCAGAAGGAGTTGCTGATTTCCTTGTTAGCAAGTTGAGAGATTGGGTTGTGTGCTTCAGTGTTTGCAGTGGTGGTATGGTATCGTTAAGTTTTTGCCATCTCTGGTAGTGGTAGCCAGAGATGTCAGCACAGCCAAGCTTGTGTTTCTTGTGCATATGTGCTTTAAGCTGTTCGGGTTGGTGAGGTAGTGGATTGAGAAAGTGTGGGAGCGGTGCATGCCATAATTCTGTGCGTGAGAAGTCTTCAAAGAGAGCCAATGAAAATTGTGGAAGGGGTCCATGGCATCTGGAAGTGCAATGTCTATGGTGTCTGAGAGGGCTGCAGTGCGTGCACAGGCGTCAGCCCCCTCATTGCCAATGATGCCAGAGTGGGCTTTGACTTTGTAGAAATGAAAAGGATGAGGGGAGTGTTCTAACAGATTTAACATAGCCAATTTTAATATAGTTAGGGGACCTTTCCTTAATGCACACAGCTGGACCTGGCTTGCGTAGTCTTTTCTTTTCTAAATATAGCCTGGATGACCTCTGCATGGAGGTGATTCCTCATCGGCATAGGATTAAGGGTTTGTTTAGAAATCCGGGAGAGGCAGGATGCACTATCAGAGGCAATGTCAATTTGCCCTTTTTGGTGTGACACAAGATGCCTGCTAGTTCTGCTCTGTTGATGGTATTTGTGGGTCCACGGCCATTGGGTTTGACGTGCAGCTGCAAGTGTTGGGAGGAAGGACTAGTGTCCCTTCCTGGTTTGCAAACACCTGTACCAGAAAGTTGTGGGGAGTCATCATCTTTGTGTTTGATTGCACTGCCATCAGTGTAGGTGATTTCTCTCCAGTCCTTGATTTTAGGTGTGAACATCTTTTTGTAGTTTGCAGGGATGAAAGCTGCCCTAGCCTGAGGGCACTTGTGTGAAAAACTATGGACGCTAGAAGCCCACTTGGGTGGATAGGTGACCGGTGGGTTAAAATGCGAAGCCGAGTCAATTTGCTCGTCCTCGTCCAGGCGGCGGGGGGTTCCAAGTTCGAGCCCTTGTGGCGGTGGGGGTCGGCCCTTCCTTAATACAACGCTTGAGCAGTGAGCCGCTTGCGTAGTTTTCCCTTTATGGATGTCAGGTGGAAGTGATTGGAATTTGTTTTTTCAAGTGTTTGATGTAAGGTGTTAGTGGGTACGCAGTGGCGTGGCGGAATTTGGAGGATCCAGAGGTAGCCAGTGAGCTTCTGGTACATCTTGATTGAGGAGTTGGAACCAGTCTTTGTTGGTGCTATCTTGCGCTACTCTGGCATTAAGATTCCAGACAACAATGAGTTGCAAGGGATGAGAAGGTAGGGTAGGGTTAGGTATGGTATCAAACCAGTGTTGGGGTGTCTGGAATTGGATGTTTCTGGCAGGAAATTTGGCGAGCACTTTTGCAAGATCTGGGTAATGATTAAGCCGACTCATGTATGCGTTATAGCTGAAGTCTCTCCAGTGGGGCAGGAGTATGAAGGTAGCAACTGGTTCTGTTGTTTGGAGGGAGGAGTGCACTGCGTGGCGCAGGAGCCTAAATATTATTATTTCATCATCATGTGGGGGATGGCAGAAGGAGAAGCCATTGTAGCGTACTGAGAGGACGTCCGTGTGTGCTCCAAAGACCTGGTCCCGGCAGTTTGTGCTGAAATAAGTGTTGTAGGTGTCGCCAAATTCAAGAGGATTGGAAAACCTCTCTGTTGAGACCATGCACCATTTATGTAGGACTGATCGAATGTGGAGAGGTGTGATCAGCGTGTTAGAATTGTGAAGCTTTTTGCTCTTGGCTGAGAGATCTCTTTGTTGAGCCTTTTCACGAGAGAGCAGTCCCATGATTTCAGTTGCTGAATCCTGAACAGGTGGCTGGATGGTGGCATGGATGCCTGCCCTTCTGGCTGCTTCAAAGGCTTCAAGCAGGGTCTTGAGTCTGTCGACAGTGAGCATGCCAACGCACTTGCCATTGGCATTGTAAATACAAGCGCATTCAGAGGTGGTTACCTCTGGCATTTGTGCCGGCATTGCGACCTCATCAGGTCGGTCAGGGTGAAGACTTTCCTTCATGAGGTCAACGCTTCGGATGATAATATCACAATGCCATGTTGGCATTGTACCTGTCTGGGGGTTGGTAGGTAGGAAGTCAAAGGTGACATTCTTGCGAATGGCGCAGCCAGTAGTTGAGAGCCATGAAGAGTCAGATAGGCTTTGAGGATTGCCTTCAAAGCCTTGGTCGACAAGATTGTCCAGGTCTACCTCATCATTCCGGTGGTCTACTGTGTGTTACAGCCTTTCCTCCTCAAAGGCTTGGACATGGGCGTGTAAATCTGGATGCATTTGTAACATATCAGCAGCTTCCCATTTGGGATGCCATTCCACATGGATCATTTCACAATCCTCAGAGGAGTTGATCCTTTTCGCTTTTTGGGAGTCTGATAGAGGGGCGCATTCAGGGCAGTCCCAGTACTCATTTGGTTTGCTCAGTGCCCGGTCATTTTGGGAGCATGCTTTGACATCTATGAGGCAGCCCCAATGGCATACCATGTGCGGTGGCAGGTATCACAGGTGGGCATATCGTTGTAGCCTTGAGATTCATGGGTGCGTTCTTTGCTCACAGGGCTCCAGCAGAGTTGGCAGCACGGGTCTAGTTTAGTTCTTGTTGGTATATGCTTTGAATAGGCTACTTTCAGCCCATCATTTTGAAAAATGGGCAAGGTCCATTTTTCAATGGTAACGGGGTGCCATTGTATTTTGTATTGAGTTTGCTGCTTTTTGAGAGAGGATCTCTTGGGTTTCCACAAATGTTGCTAGCCCAAGATTTGTAGGATAACATGGTCATAGCGGAAGATGGTGTTGCTAGCTTGTTCTGCGCTTAATGCAGCAGCCTTATTCTGTTTATAATTCCAGAGCCACTTGGCAATATCAGCGCCAAGTGTGTGTGTTTGGAGGTAGAGGACAATGGGTTATTATGGGTTGTGCGTTATGCTCTAGGTATGTTGTTGGGTCTCGTCTCCCTCTGGGCCTGCTGCCCCCAATTTGTGGGGTCTGAGAGGGCTCTGGGGGCAGGGCTTGTGTGAGGGGTGTCAGCAGGGGTTGAGTGGGGTGTATGTTATGTGCTTGTGCTTGCGGCTGTTTTGCATTGGGATTGTTTCTTCTGCGAGTGCGTCTGCCTTGGCACGTGTGAGCCTCTGTTTGATGTTGATTGTTTGGGGACAGGCTGTCTTGGCTACATGGGGGAGCCTCTTCTACTTCCATATCCTGAGCATCAAAGAGAGGTTTGCTGTAAGCTCTGGAATCAGGGTATATATGTGTGTGTTAGGGGCATGATCCCCATTGTTTGGGTTGAAGTTGGGGGGGATTGGGGGAGCATGCCCTGTGTAAAGCTTTGACCAGTTCCAGCCTGTTGGTGCATGTTCTGTTTTCATCAGTTCTGCATATGTTGTGTTATTTATGCAGCGTGATTCAGGGGGTTTATTGGGTGAGCTGTCTTGGCTCCGTATGATCGTGCAGATGAGATCAGATGTGAGATTGTGGGTGTTGAGGTGTGGGAGAGCTTATTAAGGGCCATGATATGTCTGGTCCTGATTTTGCGGCCAAACAGGGATGTGAGTTTATTACCGTCAATGATATGGGTGAGGTTGTCATTTAGCAAAGAGGAGAGCCTGTATATACCTATCTCCATGAGGGCATAAGTGCAGTGACAGGCTAAGGTTTTAAGGGTGGGTTACATTGGCATTGAGAGGACATTTATTATGGGAGTGATGCTGAGAAGGTAGGGTGCACCTTGATAGGAGATGTCAAGAGCGCTGTTGTTGATGCAGAGGTATTGCCTAGCAAGGAGCATGTAGGGCAATTGCTCGAGGATGAAGCTGGAGGTTTGGTGACTTGGGTTGATGCTCCTGAGTACAAAGTGTCTCAGTTGGTGGATTTGAGATTCCAGTATTGACTTGGTGACCTGGCCATGTCTGCAGGGGTTATTGAGGCTGTTGACGAGGGCCGTTGCGCACCTCGCATTATACTCTACTGCGATGGATGGACATCTGAGTCCAAAGTTGATTTTGTCCTCACGCAGGATGGCTGTGGCAGTGCACTGCCAGGGCTTGTACCTTTCTTTAATGATGATAAGGGCAAGTCTATCTGATCCTGCAAGGTCATTCTCAGAGCAGGGCGTGACCAGAAAGGCATAGGCAATGCTGGGAATGATGGCTATACGAATTACATCCATTGTCTGCCTGGGTGTGGCAAATGAGCAAGTCAAGTTTGACTTCAGACTGGCATGCCAGTCACACAAACCGAGTTGAGAAACCATGTACCTCCCAACTATCTGCCAAAACAGGTTACAGATTTTACAGATTAAGCCAGCAGTCAAAAATTGCGACTGCTAGGCTGCTCATGTGAAAGACTGTACGCAACCGTAATGTAAAGGAGTGTTTGTGTAGCCCATGCATGTAAGTGTACAAAAAAACCTTGCCAAGAACAAGGGGAACATTTTCCACTGGTGTTTGTATGACGAAGCAACGGCAAATAAACATCACGAGTTTGCCAGGACCAACCGACTGCATCAAAAAAAGGAGGAGAGCAACATATGTGTGTTCGTTTGGTAACTTAAAGAAGAAGCACGGTCTGTCACGCTGAGCATGCCAAGAACAAAATAATAGTAAATATGAAATTGATGTAAGGAGGAGCAGCACATGCACAATGAGAGGGTCAAGAACATCAACATGGTCTGGTTCATAAACTAACTGCCAAAACAGTGTAATTGGCTTGACATAATATTAGCATGACAACGCCTTAAAAGGCCCCTAGATATCTTCTTTTACTTGGGAAGACGTGTGCAGCGAAACATTTCACTTTTAGGCCAGAGACCTACACAATGGGAGTTAAGAGGGCTTGTTGGCAGTCTGGTGTGAATGGTCGCTGTCATGTATGTGAATTGCAAGAAGAGAAACATGCCCTTTTCTTACAATTCTGCTAGTTCTTGTGCTCTTCGGAACATGCACGCTCATCTCTTCTGAGACTGATTTGGTTACAGGCACCTTTTTCGCTCCAGCTAAGCTGCCCCCGCATACAGATACAGCTATGTAGTCTTTCCTTTCATTTTAAACTTCTCCACAATCGAGAGCATTCCTTGGTCCTACCGGTTTTTGCTATTCTGTGGTGGACGTTCGTCATTCTCTTGAGCAAGACTAAAATATGTATTCCTTTCTTTCTGATATCATGACAGTTTTTTGTTTGGCCAGCAGATCGAGCAGTCAAACCACCTGGCTGAAGGCCAAAACCCAATGTAAACTCATTTATGTTTCCACTCAGCTGCCCTTGTAGGCAGCCTGCGAGAGCCTCTGAGATACAGTGTTCCTTTGTTCTTGCGCTCCTGTATTTTCTCTTCGATGAACTTATGCACAGTTATTTTCTGACTTCACCTCTTCTAAAAGACTAAGAGCCTTGGTTATGCATTCTCCTTATAGTCTCCCCAAATACATGTTCCTTGACCTCCCCCACGATGTCATTCGCAGCGTGGCTCGGTTTAGACTCCGCATTCACACCCTTCGCTATGAGACAGCAACTTGGAATTAGGCTCTTCCCCAAACCGTGACCTTTGTGAGGCTGATGATGATGTCCAGGATGAACAACATGTCCTCTTCCATTGCACACATCCCCAGGTGGTCTCTCTCCGCAGGGAGCATACTTCCTGCTCCCTTGTTCTCACAAGCAGAATCTCATGATGTGTCTGCTTTTTTGAACCAGAACAACAACAAACTTCCTTATTTCTTCATGAATTGATTGCCTTATATGAGCAGGCTAGCAGTCGCACTTCTTGAATGAAGGCCTTATCCTTGTAAACCTTGACTTCACCCCTTCTCATAGAGTTTTTCTGATCGAATCAGGCACTTTCTACTATTCTCAAGCTAGCTCTGAGGATGTTTATCATTTCTTGCAGAAGTTAACTAATGAGATTGTTTTATTTCCGACCTCATGAATATTTTTTGTGCAGTTGGAATAATTGAGCAGGCCGAGCAGCCAAACCACCTGGCTGAAGGTCAAACCCCATTGTAACTTGTAGGCAAATACAGCGATGTAACCTTATTTACCAACGGCTTCGCGAATACTGGCTGAGCATGTTTCACCAGCGAATGGTCTGCTAGAAATTCGGGCTGTAGGTAACCAATGAAGATCGTTCATTATTTTAAAGCACCGACAAAACTCCATTTTAACATGAGTTCTTAACACGATGGGCCCTGGCAGTCAGTTGTTTGACTGAGGGTCTTGCCCGTAACCTGTAATCTGAGGGGATGTGCTGTCCTCCACTTGGGCATAAGAATTTTCTCATACGTTGAAGCAATTAGAGCTTGACAACATGGCACAGAAGCATAAGCAATCTGAGCAGCCATAAGGACAGAAAAAACACATTGTCTTTGAAACAGCGGGAAGAAAATGGCTCAATGAATTGGTCCTCTGGTAAGGAAAATGATCATGGGGATGTGCCTTCGAGAGGCACCTTGGGCACACACAGTGTAACATGGATGCGAACTGGGTCAGCTTCCCTGACGTCTCCTCCCCCCTATTCCCCCCCGAAAACATCAACATTTTGGCTGTATGCACAAATAAGCACACATACACACAAATCCCTTTACAGGGCCAGTCATCCGTCCTGTCTAGAGTGTACATGCGCTTCTGCAATGAAGCATACAATACATTAAAAACCCTGCACCTCATGCTCACACCCTTCTGATGGCATGGCAAAGCATTCACCGGAGCTTGTGCTTTGAGCTGTAAGACC
Organism: Dunaliella primolecta; assembly: GCA_914767535.2. Taxonomy (NCBI): domain Eukaryota; kingdom Viridiplantae; phylum Chlorophyta; class Chlorophyceae; order Chlamydomonadales; family Dunaliellaceae; genus Dunaliella; species Dunaliella primolecta. The sequence continues at coordinate 8,078,711 of OU611752.1, forward strand.
TCCAAGCAAGCACCCCAAACAGGGAGAAAACATCATTCCAATGTCAAGCACCTATGGTTTAATCTGATACCATCAGCCAGTTTGTTCTCCTACCGGTCTGTGCCTTGAGGAGCAGGGAACAGGTCACTTCAAACAGAGCTGTAAGACACACTGGGGGCTAAGACGCAAGGAGTTTTTCAAGGGAAGCACAGACCATTAATCAAGCCCTAGCTAGTCTAGATGAGTCATACCCCGACATCCTTGATTTGGTAGCGTGGAAGTCTAGAATCCACCTGTACACCCCTACACAGGCGAAAAATAGTGCAAACAGCAGCATGAATGAGATTGTTCTTGTAACTACTCTAGCAACGAGCAGGGACAGGCAATGGGCTTTGGAGGTTCATCTCAGCTGGGGCGCTCGACAAAATCCTCCATCATTTAAACAGCAGGAAATGCCTGGTGCAAAGACTGGTTTGAATTTTCTCTTACTTCAGGAGGTGCCGGTAAGCAAAACTCCCGGACGGCATGTGACATTCCCTTATGAAGATACAAATTTGGATTTCTGTAATCGAGACCTTTTCATATGTATATGTAGGTCCAATTGGAAGAGGTGGGTCAGGGTGGGAGGGGCCAGGGGGGGTTTCAAAATTTTGGGAACGCCCTGAGCTCAAGCCCTGTCTACTGACTACCTCTTATGGAGCAAGTTAAATGAGGGGGGGGTCATTGTGCATCAACTACAGGTCAGTGCCACATGCACAAAGGTGTGGGCCGGGGGAGCGGTTGAGGCAATTGTGCAGCACGTCAATCCAAAGGTTAGAGACGATGAAACATGCATAATTACATGCTGGAGTCAGGATGGCTGTTCATGGATTTACAATCTACTGAACAATGTTGTGGATGCCTGACAGGACATTCGTGAGCGTGAGCGTCAGCGTCCTCAACTCAGCTTCTGCCTCATAACTCTGTTGCAGTTCATTTGACGGTTATGATGAGCATGCAGATGGACAAGGAACCTGAAAGAAAAGGTTCGCGCCCTTTTCGTCTGGTAGGGGCAAGGGAAAAATGTTGAGCGGGTGTGGGAATATGTAGGGGTCCAGCCCAAATTATACATGCCTTCCGTATTTTATTTTTTGCTTCCTGCTTACTTGCTCATTTCCTGGCGGCCTTGTGAGCTCTTTAGGTAAGCAGGAAGTGCTAAGCCTAGCCTCATTGAAACCCAAACATACACCAAACAGATACCATGCCAAATGAATTTAATTCCGGACAAGGCGCTGGCAGCACCTCATTCCTCATGAGTCACAAGCCCCTTACTAGCTTTCATGTGCTTGGCTGGCTGGTGTTGCTTGCCGTGCGCTCAGCTGCAGGGATGTTGGAGGGATGCTGGCTGGCCATAACACAAGTACAGTCTTTGGAAAACAAACCACAACAATCTCCAGAAAAAGGTACAAACTTATTAGGATGCATCCAAGTGCTATGCACCTACAGACTTACACCAGGGACCAACTGCATTACACTTGAAGCATTGAGGAGCGACAATTGCGACTGCCCTGAGATTGCGTAAGGGAAATGCTTTTCTGGTACCAAAGCAGGCATAGTCCTGCTTTTCTACCCTTAAGAACAACACTTCCATCATGCCTTCTCATCATCAACTTACTTGGGAGCACGTTGCACCGCCACTTGCTGTAATACGTGCCATTTTTTCTCCCTGCTTTCTAGCCGTTGCTGTTCTTGTTGCCGCTGCTCTTCATATGCTCGCTTGCAATCCTCGTACAGCTGCTCATCCAATTCCTGGATGGCGGCAAGAAAATGCAGCCTTGTGAGCAGACGCTACTGGGCGAAACTGGACAAAATATGAGGCCACGAGACCTTGATCTGCTCGGATGGCGCAAACAAGGTGCCATTTCCTGAACGTGCAATCTGAAGGTGGTGCACAAGATGCAGCCTTTTCATATGAGGGAACCAGAACTCATGGCAGCGCTGTGAAGGCTCAGACAGAGCTTGAGTTGCAAGTGAGGCATCAAAAGGACAGATTATGACCAGAGAGACGGTGAAACATGAGCACAAATCATCAATTTTTGGCTGCCAACTGTGACTGCAGCAGCAGAGGAGCAGCAGTACAGCAAATATGCATGCAAGCATAGGACGCGCTCAAGCTTACCTGGAACATCTTGCGCACATTGACGGTGAGACCATGTACAGCAGGATTCCAGTGGCTGCTTGTGTTCTCCTCTAGAGCGGGCAGCACAATGGGCAACAGCTGTACCTGTAAGGCCACACCACATAAGCTGACTTGACCAATGAGCACAGTGCCAAGCAATTCTATTCAGCTTTTTAGCTGGCATACCCAGATTTGTCAAGTGCCTACTTGCATAAGGACCAGAAATCTGGAGGGTACACGCAGGAAACCCCTTGAATGGTTCCATGAACAAGAGTCGCACTTTTGAATCTCCTAGCATATCCTCCATGCTTCTCTTAGCTCCATGCTGCCAAGACTGTGCGGCAAACACACACAAACACACGCTCATGCCAGCCCAGAGAATAACAAATTTAGTCATCGGGAACGCGTGACCTGAGGCACATGAGCTTATCATCTTATGCGGGCATCAATGAAGCATTCCAGGAAGGTAAGGGCGGACAGTTCTTTGGATACCTCTGCTGCTGGTGGGGAGAACGAAGAAAATTTGAGCGGTGATTGGAGAACTGAGCAGGAGGTGTCAAGAGGATGATGCAAGCACAACATGGTCCATGTGCAGGCACCAAGCTGGGATATGAATTATAATATCATCATCCAACGAAGAAAATTACAACAGCTTAAACAGAACTGGTTTCCAGGATCCTCAGATCCCCACACCTGGGTCCCCAACTGGGCACAACCCTGCACACGATCACCTGGGCAATCAACACGACCCTGCAGTCATGAGACGCACTTACCCGGAACTGGGCCACTAAATCCACAATGTGCTCTATATTCCACAAAAACAAGGAACGTTCAGCCACCTGCATTTCACAGGCATGCATGATGAGTGAGGACATACTAGCAGCTGCATGTCCCCAATGCTCCTCTGCAGCTTGCCGTAACAAACATTACATGCAAGCCAGGGTATTTCGTGTGCCTTTTTGAAGGGAACCCAGTGAGAGACTGCGTTTCAGAAGTCTCAATTTGACCTGCGTGGCTACTTTAAAGATTTAAGCTAACGACTTCAGGAGGAAACAAGTCAGTTGGCATGCCAGCACTCCTGTCCAGACCACTTTCCCCTCTGCACAAGCCCCTTTCACCAGCACTAAGTGTTTCCTTCCTCAAGCAGCTGCAACACAGGCCATCCTCTATGAATTTCTTGCTGATGCATATATCAACTTCCTGGCATGCTCCAGAGCCATGCGGCAGCATCGCTTGGCGTACAATTGCTCTGACCATCCAAGCTAACTGGTACAATCTGTGGAGTGCACGAACACCAGGCCAACAGCAGCAGTGGCCAACACTCATGCACATGCCTTGTCCAAGCTCGCGCTGGAATGTTCCTGTACTGCTCCTGGCACAACGCACGCATACACACACACAAACACACACACCTGCTAGCGCTTGCCAACACACATGCAGCTTCACCAATATTCTGCGTTGCTTGCAACGCCCCAAACATTCAATCACTTCAGTGAACCCTTTCATCGTAGGCTGTTTTCCAGCTGTCCTGACGACAATGTTAAACAGCGAGCGTGAGTCAGCACTGCCAAAGAGCCTGGCCTAGCCTTGGCCTGGGCCAAACTAAGCCTTGGATGACCACCAAGCTAGGATACCTGGTGAGGTAGGGCAAGGTTGTCTCTATGCTCAGCACATATGTAAGCCGTTGGTATGCACAACATGTTAATCCTATGAATGCAAGTTAATTGATACATGTGACTCATTTCATTCATTGTGCATTTCATGGTGCTCATTTCCAGTTGAGTGTCTCCACTGGCAAAATGTGCAATGCATTGCCCTGTCATGCTCCGTGCTCAGTTTTCCCTAATGCCTGGGGATACTGGCAGAATCATGAACTTCAGAGCCCTCGCTCAATCACACTGGCGTCTGTCCTCATACACAATGCTGTTCGAGCACTGCACTCGACTGCCATCACATTCGGCATGCCATAAGCTTACCAAATGGCTGCGTCCAGGGTAAGCTCAAAGAGTATCCGCATGACAGAGTTTCTGTTTCACAGACTGCACAGAATTGAAGGTGCCATTGAATTTAAGGACCCGCTTGGACTAGGACCAGTGTCAGCGCAGCAGACATGCTTCTGTTAACACCCTTTATGCTTCCTCCTCTCTGCTGTGACGTCCACCATTCTGCATTGAGCCCCATGGAAAGCATTTAAAATCCCTTGACAGCGCATGCGCAGGATGCTGCCTGCTCCGCAGCAGGATGCACACCTGGAAGTGCTGGCTGTTGAGGCACCGCGCTAACTGCTTGAACAGCTGGTACATGACTTTCTGGAACTCAGCAGGCTGGGTCAGTTCCAAGATTTCTTCCAGCTCCCCAAGGAACAGGACCTGCAATTGCATTTGTAAGCATTAGGGACCTTGTCATCCCAGGAGGAAGGGGCAAGCGATGGAGCTTCAACTGCAGCATCCACACTCATGCACCATCGCAAGCTGATTCACAGGTACAAGAAGCCATGGCAGCTACAGCCTTCCATGCCTTGGTAGAGAAATGGACAGCCAGAAACTCTAGCAGGTGTGTTGGATGACCCGCAGATGTCCTGCAGCAGCAAATTTTTTTCGCGTTCTGACCCCCACCTCTTTCTGACTATTGGTGACTGGCCAGTACTTCAACAGCGCATTCAGCACAGGCTCTGCCAGCTTTGGGTCCTTCTCCACAAACTGCGAGTTGAAAAAGAGGAGTTAAATTTCAGGTTGCATTTATAGCAGCTGCTGAGGATCACAACGTACAGCACTGGCTGAAAGGAGCAGTGACGTCTCCTGCTTCAGTGAAAACAGAGCGTGTATTGGCAAGGCTCTATACAAAGCTCGCTGCAGCAACTTATGCAACTCCATGCCGCAGCTGGGGGTACAACTTAACAATGTTGTCGTGCCTATGCACAGCCGGCAGGTTGCATCGACAAGTTACAGTCCCTCACCTGGGTCACACAGTAAGCCAGCTGCTGGTGGTACATGGCTACGCACTTGGGCTTGTGCAGGGGCATGAGAGCCCGTTGCAAGAAAAGCTGCAAGGCATGAGGTGGCATGAGAAGTGCATCTCTGACTGCAAGGTAATAGTATTTGCAAAGCATCCTGCTGCACCCCGTATCTACATACGTGTATGCCGTGCTGGTGGTAATAAAACTTGTTCTGCTTGCAGTGGGCGTGCTGATTGTGCAAATGCATGCATGCCACTCTGCCTGGTCAAAACCCTGCCAGCAGGGTACAGCAGCCTCACCCCCACCTTGTGCTCTTCTTTGAGCGGCATTGCAAAGCCGTTGATGATGGAGCCCAGGATTTCCAACAGCTCAGCGATGCCGTTATGGCGCTCGGTTTCGAAGATGAAGCGGTAGAAGACGTTGTTGATGGACTTGCGGATGAAGGGCCGATGTACCATGAACTTGCCGTAGATGCGGTGCAGGATGGTCTTGAGGTAGTCGCGCTCGCGCGGGTCCTCCGAGTCAAACAGCTCCAGCAGCTTGAGGACGAACTGCTGGTCGATGTACTTCTTGGCGACCTTGGCATCCGTGTCATTGGACACGATGTAGCGCAGCAGGAACTCGTACACAATCTGCATTTAGGTGTGCATGATGTGGGCAGGCGTGCTGGGATGTGCTAGGAGCGTGGAAGTCCCTCGGGGAGCAGGCATGCAGCAGCATGTGTTGAATGCAGAGCAAATGCAGTGCGCATATATGTGCAAGCAGATGGGGCACCAGTGCACCCGTGTTGCTGTCAAGTGGCATGAGGTGTGTGCACAGCCCTCCTGGATGGTGGGTAGGGGTGATCACTTGCAAATGCGCGCCCCCCCTGCAGCATCAGCAGGCACCTCCTGAGCGTGCGCAACCTCCCTACCTGCCTGCCTGCAAACTTGATTGGTTCACAAGCAACCAAACTAACCATCATCACGGGGGTGCTTGATTGACCAAAGTGATGTCGTGTACCTGGAGGTGGGGCCATGCAGGGTCTAGGCTGGGCTCTTCCTCCTCTGCATCCAGGTTTTCCACGTCGTGGGATCGGGCGGGGGGCAGCGTGCGGAACAGGTTCTGGCGCAGCATGAAGGAGATGTCCTCAGACACCGCTTCAGTGAACTTGCCCGTCCCGCTGTTCGCGTAGTCCACCAGCTCCAGCAGGGTCTGCCGCTTCATCTCTTTCTCCCGCACATGTTTGCCCGGCTCCGTGAAGTCAAAGGTGAAGCTGCACATGTGCAGCTTTTGCACAAATAAATGCTGCTTCTCCGACGGGCTGACATCGCGGAAGGAGGGCAGGGGATCGCTGTAGTACTGGGGAAGGGTGGCATCGCTGATGACGGGCAGCGGGGGCTTCTCCCGCAGCGCCGATGTGGGCCGGGAGGCACCCTGCCCGCCCTTGAGGAACGCGGAGGTGGAGGAGGAGGAGGAGGCTTTGCTACCTGCTGTCCCACTGCTGGCCTCTCCACGGTCCTTGTCTTTGGCTTTGGCGCTGCTGCTGCTGCCTGTGAGCTTTGACTTCATGCTCCTCAGCATTGCCCCAGCCTCTCTGGCTAGCTAGGCATCCCCTTGCACTTCCTCAGCAATGCTTTCAACTAGGTGCCTTGAGGGGCACACACATGGTGGGGCCTACCAGCTGCCTACATAAATCATGCTGATGGGAACACGCAACACAGATTCAATTCCCTTTAGAGGTCGGTCAGGGTGCGCGGAAACCAGTGCGGGACGGGTGGGGAAACAGCGAATGGCCACCCGTTAATTATATTTTTATCTTTTTTGGTCCGAAAAAAAGTTTATCACGTTCTCAGAAGTACTGGGGCATAGCAAGTGCGATTGTACGTGCCCTCTCTCGCGTGCACCCACATACATCCACACAATAACATACACGCACACACGCAAACACGCACACACACACGCGCACACACACAAACACACTCACATACACAAGTATGCATGAATACACACACACACACACGCACACACACATGCATGCACGCACACAAATACACATACACAGAGATACACATCCACATGTGAGCGCGCGCGCACACACACACACATACACACACGTGCACATGCACACACACACTCACGCACACATGCACACACACACACACACACACACACACACACACACACACACACACACACACACACATAAACATGCAGATATACACGCAGATACACACACATGACACACACAATACACACACAACACACACATGCACGCACGCACGTACATACGCGGACACGCATACACTCTCACACTTCAGCATGCATATAACTGTTGGAAACAGGTTACCTTTCTAAATTTTTCTGTACGTAGGAATGCAAGAACAGAGGAAAGCAACAGGCAATGAAAAAACTACATAGGCACAGGTAGGCAGAAAAAAATTATCACTGCGTCAATAAAGGAAAAGGAGGCACATTAGCTCAAAAGAGCCGAAAATCCCTTCCACCACGAAGCAGGAACAGAAAGAGCTAGTGGGGACCTGGAGGGTTGCTAAAAGCACGGCTCCAGGACCTGGCTGCGAGGAGTGTTCTTATTTTCACGAGTACAACACTTCGGGGCGTCCAGGAGCATGGCGGACAACCCTTTAGGTTCCCATCAGCTCTATTTCTGGCTTCCTTGTTTCTGGCTTTCTCCTAGGCTAGCTGTATCTCATATTAACAAGTCCTTCAGTGAGACCCTAGCTAGCTTGTTAGTTAGGTAACCTTTCTGTAATGCATGCATCATTTTTGGCTGGCGCAGTCATTCCTTTTCTTTACACAACTGCAATATAGACACAGTCTGGGCAGTATCCGATCCGAGTCTCTCACCTTCGGGGCTTAGCAACGTCCCAGCCACATTTCAGAAGGATAGGACAGGACAGGATAGGGTTACATAGCTGAACCTGCCTACAAGGGCAGCTCAGCTGGAGCAAAATGGTGCCTGTAACCAAATCAAAACCAATTTTTTGAACAAATGTCAACTGGAGAAGGAAACACATTTCAGGTAATGAATGATGCTTTTAGACAGCACATCAATCACTTTGATTGTTCACTTCTAATATTCTAATGTACTTAAATCTTGAGGAGCAACTTCAACATCTGAGAGTTATGCTCTCCCTCCTCAGAGCGTAGCTCTTCAAAGCTCTTTGTCGAGTGCTCTAACTGTACGGTAGCACTTGCATCCATCTCTATTCTGGGCTACATTATCAGCGACAAGGGCACCACTTTGGACCCAGCAAAAATCAAAGCCACACGTAGATAAGGAGGTCAGCAATGCCTTTATACTTATGCCCCTGTGTATCCTTGCCTACGAAGCACCATCTTACAACCTTGCAAAGGCACCCTCTTTAACCAAAAACATACAGTTTGCTTCAAAAGGTCCACTACCCCGTTATGCCTTCTCCCATCTGGCTGTCATCAAGTAGACAGCGCACTCCACATACTCTCGGGCTGCCAAAATATCATCTCTGGCATGAAAACTGAACACCGCAATGTTGCTAGAAGAATGATCATCAAAGCTCTTAGAAAAAGCCCTTGGGGGGGCAGGCTTGGTTAACACAGACATAGGAAGTAATAACCGGCTGGAGCTACACAACCTTCAAATTCCTGCTCATGCCTCAAACAGAACTATACCCCTTCACCTCTTTCCTTATAGGTTCCCTACAAGATCTAGGCTCACCTTCAGCCATCCTGATGTTATCCTGATTACCTCTTACAATGCCAAACCCAGTTCTTTTTCTTCCTCCTGCTCACACCATGTGTTATGCAGCAAGGGGATACATTGTGTCTCGGCCTTCTTTTCCTTGATTGATATGGGGAGTGTTTTCACTGCTGCAAAGTTTTTTCTGTTTCCTTCCTGTCCTTTTCATTAAGCAGCAGGTACGGGCCCACGCAGAGGACCACGGTGGACTACCGTGGTCCTGTGTGTGACAGCTTAGCGCGTGAGACAACCTCACCAATAGAATGCAAACCAGCGGTATGTGCACTTGATTGAAATTAATAATTGTGAAGACAACAGAGGCGGCACAGCAGCAGCACAACTTGTTAGTGCAAGAGCTCTGACTCTTCATACCATTCTCCTGGGCTTTGGTTGGACTTGTTATACTTTGCATACCTTCAACCAGTTTGAACAAGTGGGACTAGACCACCAATGTGCTATTAAACTTGCTTGCAAACTTCATGCCCATTCTGTAGAGTATGTCATTAAGCATGTTACAACTAAACGTGCTATGAAAACAATAATACTTCTCACAGAGAGGTCCTAACGCCGGGTGCTTCCAGTAACCCTCCAGATCTCCATTAGCACTTTCTGTTTTACAGCTGAGTGGTGGAGGGGACACACGTCTTTTCTGAGCCAATGTGTCTCCTTTTCCTTGATAATGTAGGGAGAGTTTTCCCTGCCTATGTAGTTTTTTCTTCTTCTTCAAAGGAAAGCACTACGCAAGCTCGGTTCAGCTGCGTGCATTAAGGAAAGACTCCCTATCTAGCAAGCTAGCAAGGGCCTCACCATGTAGGCTCATAGGCCCAGTCTAGACTAAGCTAGGATCCACCAGAGACAACTAGAGAGGGTCTGGCACGTTGTCAGCCGTGCGCCTGCAGGCTGGACTGTCCTTTAGATGCCCTGCACTGCCTCGTCCACCATGATTTCCCTACAAAAAATGACCCTGCAGGTATAGTTTGTGCCTGACATTTATGATTTACTTACATTTATGCCAAAATCCGTCCTTAAAGTTTAAAGTACATGGCAACTTAATTTAGGGACTAATTTCTTGAGCTACAAGTGCGGAGTCTGAAGTGGTTCCAGCATGTTGGGCATCGGCTGTTTGTAGACTGGTAAGAGGTTGGTATCTGGGCAGTATTTGAGTTATGAGGATCCTATCTTGAGCAGGTATCTGTTTAGAGTCAAAAAAGAAAAGAAAAGAAAGATTACGTAGGCAGAGGAAACTCTCCCTACATCAATAAAGGAAAAGGAGACACATTGGCTCAGAAGAGCCTTGAATCCCCTCCACCACGAAGGCTACAAAAGAAGTTCTTAAAGGGGGTCAGAAGGGTTATTGGAAGCACCTGGCTCCATAACCTGGCTGCAAGAAGTATTATTGTTTTCAATAGCACGCCTAGTGGTAACAAGCTTGTTGGCATACATGACAGAATGGGCATGAAGTCTGCGAGCGAGTTTATTGGCGCGTTGGTGGTCAAGTCCCAGTTATTTAAACTGGTTAAGGGTGTGCTCAGTGTAGCAGGTCCCACCAACACCCAAAAGGATGGTGTGGAGAGTCACAACTTCTGCATTAATGAGCTTGCAGAGGTCTGCATGCTGCCGCTGTGCCGCCTCCAACTGTTGTCCAGGCCTCGTGTCTTTACAGTACGTTATTTCAATCAAGTGCCCATGCCGCTGGTTTACATTCAGTTGGTGGGGTTGCCTCACGCGGTTGGCTGTTGTGGTCCTCAGTGTAGGGTTGTGTCTGCTGCGTAACGCATGATGGTGTGAGCAGGAGGTAGAAGGAGAAGAAGTGGGTTTGGCTTTATAGGGAGTAATCAATATAGCATCAGGACGGCTGGAGATGAGTCTAGATCTCTTAGAAATTGTTTTTGGAAAGAGGTAAGGGGGTATAATTCTGCTTGATGCATGTGCAGGGATTTGAAGGTTGTGCTGCACCAACCTATCACCGCTCCCTATGTCCATGTTAACCAAACCTGCTCCCCAAGGGCTTCTGCTAAGAGTTTTGATGATCATTCTTCCAGCAACATTGTGGCGTTCGGTTTTCATGCTGGAGATGATATTATTTTGGCAGTCTGAAAGCATGTGGAGTGCGCTGTCTAATTGATGACAGCCTGGGAGAGGGCATAGTGGGTTAGTGGAGCTTTTGAAGCGAACCACATGTTTTTGGTTATAGAGGGTGCCAGTGCGATTTTGTAAGATGGTGCGCTTCATAGGTGTGGATATACAGGACATGTTCCTAAAGGCATTGCTGATTTTCTTATCTACATGTGGTTACAATTGAGTAGTAACCTGTTTTGGAGTTCAACCAAGTTGGCATATCCAAGTCTGTGTTTTGTATGCATATGAGATTTGAGAGTGTTTTGAAGATTGGGGAGGTAGGTGATTTTAGGATTGGCTGTAGGAGCTGTAAATGTGCCAGCATTGTGTTCTTTTTTCCCTCCTTCGCTAACCAGAATAAATGAGAAAAAAGATTTCCGCCGGGGCCTGCGCTAGGGATCCCGGTATCAGCCACATTATCATTGGCTTGGCTTGCTTGGTATTTTGCAATAGCATCTGCACATTCGTTACCAGCAATGCCAGCATGAGATTTTACTTTGTAGAAACAAATATTGCTTTGCAAGTTGCTAATGAGGGTAGATATGGTTTTTAGGACGTCCCCTTGAATATGTTGTTTGTGCTTCTCTGGGTAAATAGTTGTTTACGTATTTGATGAAGAGAGGTGAGACTGTCTGAAGCAATGTGTGAATAAGAGTGCGTGATGGCAGCAGCAAGTGCTGCCGATTCAGCTCGACATATGGTGTTGGTAATTCCAGCACCGTTGGGCTCGACAAAACTTCCGAAGAGTCTGTTGTCAGTGAGAGGGCAGTAGACGCCTGCTCCAATTTCTTGTTTGCCATTCTGGATTTGACAACTACCATCAGTGTAAGCCCATGTCCTCCAGTCAGGGACTTTGAGCTTGAGGGTTGGACTAGATTGGTTAGGTACAAAAAGTTCTTCCTGATTACCGAAGAGTCTGTTGTCAGTGAGAGGGCAGTAGACGCCTGCTCCAATTTCTTGTTTGCCATTCTGGATTTGACAACTACCATCAGTGTAAGCCCATGTCCTCCAGTCAGGGACTTTGAGCTTGAGGGTTGGACTAGATTGGTTAGGTACAAAAAGTTCTTCCTGATTACCTACGTGTGAAGAGGTAAGATATCTAGATATTTGTTGTTTGTCAGAGGGGAGGCGTTGGCATTTATTGAATCCAGGCATATCAGCATGCATTGTATTGAGAGTAGAATGGTTGCCCATACTTCGCAGCTTCCAGCCAACTTCTGGTACAGCCAAAGCCAGGCCTTGTAGCCAAGCTGGGTTATGATTGTTTAGATGAATCCTTGCAGCTGTGTTCCAGACTGCAATAATTTGTAGGTCCCAGGTGTGCTGAGAAAAGGGTATTTCCTGGTTGATGGCCGGGAGGATTGTGGATCGTTGTAGCAAAGGTTGGTACGAGCGATGGTTCCAAGTTCACAACAGAGATGTGGATAGGCAGTGATGAGTTTGGATTAGGGGTTAGTTACCATGTGTTGTCCCCAGACAGGGAGGAACATGAAAGTAGCAGCGGCCTCTGTGTTGAGAATGGCTGAGTAGATAGCATGGTGTAAGACCTGAGTCATAGCTTCCTCGGTGTAAATGGAATGGTAGATAGAGAAGCCTGAAAATCTGGATGAGAGGGAACTATGATGGGCACCAAAGAGTGTGTCTCGGGGGTCAGTGCTCCAGTAATGTTGGTATTGTGGGTTGTGGTCCAGCGGGGAGGCCATTTATCTTGAGTGACCAGGGCCCATTCTTGGAGGGCAGTGTGGATGTGGGTTGGCAGGGCCCGCGAGAAAGAGTCTTTAACCTTTTTGCTAGCGTGCTTGTTTTCTAGCATAGTCTTGTGAGCAAGGAGCCCCTGCAGCTCAGATGCAAAGCTAGTAGGAGCAGGTGTTATGGCTTCATGCAAGCCTGCAAGCTTGGCCTTATAGAAAGCCTTGTAAAGGATTTGAAATCGGCTAGGGGTTATCATCCCAACACATTTACCTAATGTGTTGTAAATGCATGCCATGTATGCTTTGTAAATTTCTGGGAGGAGAAGGAGAGGTGGAGCACAAGGGTGGGGGCTGCGTGATTCAGTGTATTGTGATGTTAGAATAGGGTTTTGTTTTACATTGTACTTGACAAGGTCAATGTCATGCATTCAAAATTCACTGCAGCCAGTGGGTTTAATGTCTACTTGTGGGTTGGTGGTTTGGTGGGTAATTTTATTGCGTAGTTCTGTGTCTAGTTTTTGCCTCCAATCATTAATAGTGTGAGGCTTTTCAAAGCCTTGTCTTTCAAGGTTAGAAAGGGCAGAGTCTGCTGTGGGTCGGGAAAGGTCTGGTTCGCTCTGCTTGGCTTCAAATTCAAGCAAACGTTGTTTGAATTTAGGCCAGGTCTCTTTGGTCTCCTCAGGCTCCCAGAGCACCCGCCAGACCCTCATCAGTTATTTCCCGTCGGCTCCTAGCTTAGTTAGGCTAGGCCTGTGATCCTCATCGGTGAGGCCCTCGCTAGCTTGCTAGTTAGGGAACCTTTCCATAATGCACGCAGCTGGACCTGGCTTGCGTAGACTTATCTTTGATGAGCAGCATGCTCTTTTCAAATGTACACATACCAACGTCTGCTTTCCTCAGCTAAAGTATGCTTCCTTGTTCTCTGGTCCTCTTCTTTAACTCTTCAGTGCCTCTCCCTAGACGGTCCCGTTTCTGTCTCCTACTCACCATGTACAATCCTTTGATTTGTTCTCTTTAATGAATTAAAACAGCTCCTCCCTGGCGCCCAGCATTGCAGCCTGCGTCATCAAAATTGAAACTGAAACAGCGATGGATGAGAGAGGTTTCAATCATGTTGACGCTTGCCTGTATACAGAGATTATACATAAAGCAGTGCCTCCCCTGTGTGAAGAACAAACATCTTTCTATCTTGGTTGTGCGGTGCACTGGTTCCAAGGCAAGACAAAAAGAGTCAAAATATACTGTGTCGTGAAGAAGTCCTTGTTTCAAGCTGTGCTCGCTGCTGGGGTGTTGAAACAACTTTCAAAGGTGAGTACCTGTCTGTTTTTTGCAATCTGCTTTTCAGGATGTTTTGATAAACAACTTACAGTCTAAGCCAGGCAAGTGCTGGTTCAGAGCTCTTCTAGCAGCAGGGCCCGCAGCAAGAGAGTTATGAACCAGACCATGTTTGATGTTCCTGACCCTCTCATTGTGCATGTGCTGCTCCTCCTTACATCAATTTCTATATTTACTATTACCTAATCCCTTCGTTCTTGGCATGCTCAGTGTGACAGACCGTGCTTCTTTAAGTTACCAAACGAACACACATATGTTGTTCTCCTCCTTATTTTTGATGCAGTCGGTTGGTCCTGGCAAACTCCTGATGTTTATTTGCCGTTGCTTCGTCATACAAACACCAGTGGAAAAATTTTCCCTTGTTCTTGGCAAGTTTTTTTTTTTGTACACTTACATGCATGGGCTACACAAACACTCCTTTACATTTTCATAATACAGTCTTTCACATGAGCAGCCTAGCAGTCACACTTTTTGTCTGATGGCTTAATCTGTAAAACCTGAAACTGACAGCGTCCAGGCGTCTGCCGGGACAAACAGTGGGCACAGAGGCCACTGTGGAGTGGCCTATTGGGGCATCCCTGCTTTTGTATGCCTCTCCGTGGGGTCCAAATCCGACAAGCACCAGGGGCCTTACAACAGCTCAAATCACTTGCCGTGTTACCGGGAGGCTTCCCACAGACTCACTGCAATTGAAATTTAGGCCCAAGCAGTAGGCATTCACCAGGAGCGACTGAAAATTGTAGGCATCAGGTGAAGCTTGCAAGCCATTATCATGTAAATATCATAGGAAAAAGTCTTCATATTCAAAGCACATGTTGATACCCATATGGAAGAAATGCCTGTTTTCCATGCGCAGAGCTTGACCTGAGCCACACCCAGGTGTCCCCAACATGCCAACAGCCATTTCTTTTAAACAAGCGACACCTTCAAACTCAGAGGTGTGTTTGAATGTGCCCGGCAGGGAGTGGCGCCTGACTGAAGAAATTGATTTGCTTCTATAATGCCCTGCATCTGAAGTTTTTCTCCTTCTGTCAAGCCCTTCTGATCAGACGACCCCAAGAGCTTGTCCAGAATTTAACAGCAAATCACCTTTCTGTTGTGACGCACTCTATGTGTCCTTCAGAGACAAGGCACCACCTTGGTTTCAACCTATACACCTCAAGGGTGTCCGTCAAAATGGATGCTGCACTCTGGCACCATTCTGTACCAGCCCTCAAGGTTTCTGGCACTATTTTGCTATCAAATCCAGCCAAGAAGTTTTGTTCTGCGATGTCATTCATGTTTACCCTGCTGTCGGCACGTCCGCAATCGGCAAAGCGAGTCAGCAATTGCTTGTCGAAATGTGTCCTGCACAAAATCAGGCGAGTAGGATGATTGAATATCTCAAGTTTGACTCAAGAAATCATTTTATTGAAATTTCTTTCATCTCAGGTGTCTGCTTATGCTCTTTTTTGCAGCGATTTCATTGTTCTGGCTACCATCTGTATTCAGAGAGGGGATACGCTGCAATGTTCTAAAGTTCTGCTTTTCAAAAATTGGCAAGGAATGGCCAAGACATGGCTAGGCTTTGTTCAAAGCTGGCATGCAAATAGTGCGCCTATCAGACTCTATGCTTGCTCTAAAAATGCTGAGAAATAAGCATACAGGTAAAACCAAACAAAAATTGCACACATTCTACAACCAATCAGTTTTAGACGTCCCAATAGTATTTTTGGGTCCGCATCTTTCTACACTTCCTACGTTTCTTGGCTTTGCAATTCTCATCCTTCTCGGAGTATAGACCTGGGGGCTTCCTGTAGTACAAACAAACTCATTTCAAATAGACTTCCTTGCAGGAAGATCGACGAGCATGTTGTTGAAACTTGAAATGGAATACTTTCAGCACCAACCTGGTGCATGATGAAAGCCGACACATGGCCTCCGTTGACCATGCGCAGCTCACTCCCAGCCCAATGGCGATGCAGCTCCCTGACGGAGTCTAAGGACACATAACTACATGGTACGCAAGAACAGTATGGGTGCGATACTACATGAAGCAAAGAAGCATATGCATGGCCTGCAACGACCAGCTTCCAAACAAACATACAAACAACTGTTAGTGAGCCTGCAGGGACAGTGGCGTCAGGGCAAGTTGCTTGCAATGCTCTTGGAATGTGCATGCATCATGGAAAAGTTTGAATGTCGCGCATGCCTCCATAATGCCCATGGAACAGATGCTCTTAGCCAGTTTGTTCAACAAGCAGTTTATAAGAACTATTTCCTGAGTGCATTTGCCATGGCCAAAATACAAGTCACCTTGCATTTTGATCACACCCTGCTCGCGTGCCAGTGCTTGCTTGCTTCTGCACCCTTTTCTGAACATAGCGGCAGGACAGACCTTGCTGTGAGCTTGATTGCAGTCGAGCTTCCCTCAGTTTACATTAGCTGATGAACAAAGGAACCAAGCAACATGCTCACCCGTCATTGTCTGCTGCTACGAGCACTGCAGCCTCAGGACATCTTGGCAGTGGGAACCTGCTGATGTCTGTGTATGCTTCCAAGACATTCTTGAGCCTCACTCGTGCTTCCACAGAGCCCTCATTGAGGACACGGTTGGGCGAGCTTGCTAACAGGGAGCTCCAGTGACTGCTTGAGAGCACAAGGAATTGTGAGAGGGTGGTTTTTTTGGGTCATTTGAGGAGGTAGACACTTTCATACATCAAGCATGTCTGAGATGTGCCTCAATATCCGTGACTGGATCTATAGTAGGAGTTTGCTCTGGAGGGCTTCTGAAGCCTTCCCTGCGTTTGTTTTAGGCAAAGCCTAGGCAAATTGTGGAATACTATGCATACAGCTGGCCAGACAAGGAGGAACTCTTGAAATTAGCTGTCACATAAAGCACGATGTTCCACTTCTTGTCAATGCAAGAGCTGGGAAGAAGACAGCAGATGGTAACCAACAAAAATCTTGTGACCGGCAAGCAGCACGAGAAGTAAAGCAAGCCTAAGCAAAAAGTGATGCTTCATGCACGCAGCCATCAAGCTTTGGGTGTCTTCAGGCGAATTCCGCACTCACACGTACTCATTCTGCATTCCTAAAGAAAAGTTCTTAATGAATGATTCCCGTCTCATTCCCACAGCCCCTTCGATGTTTCACTTTTAATATCCCGCATATTCCCACAATCACGTCCTGTTTGCCTCAAAACTCAAGAGATGTGATGTGAGCATTGCACAGGCTGCAAACTACCCCTGAATGTGAAGACCTGCACGTAAAGACATGCAATTACCCCTCCCACTCTTAGAGGAGTTGCTGCCCAAAAGGTTATGAAGTCCTGCACACCGTACACACTGCCGCCCTACAAAGAAAACCTCATCAAACACATCCCTTTCACACTTGAATAATGCTGCTGTTCAAGAAAGTCTTCTACGCCTCTCTCTCCTGCTGCTGCTACTCCTCCACACTAACAGGGGGGTTCAAGCTTCCCATTCTCAGCCGTCGAAGCCCCTCAGACGGCTTTGTTATTGTCACCACAAAATCCTTAAAAATAATTAACTTTGCTGTCATGAAATCTCCTGCATACCCCCAAGTAGCCTTTTTTATGGTGCCCGCAGTCTTCTCGCGCCCCTCGAAAACGTTAATTTGCAGGATGATATTGTGTAATTATGGTGTTCCTTTCATAGCCTTGCGTTGTTAGCGCAGGGAGCGCTTAAAAATGACTTTATTCATAAAGTATTTCTTGTGCTCTGCGTACCGCCTTATGCATGCCTCAAATCAAAAAGGCGCCGCGCATCCAAGCTCTACCTTTCTTGTTGCTGCTGCTGCTGCTGCTGCTGTTGGTAATGATGGTGGTGGGGATATGAGGCAAAATGAAGGTTTGATGATTGGACATCAGTCGGTTGTGATGCAGTGGTCCGAACAGCCCACATGTCCCCCAGAGGAGCCTGACCATCAGGTGAGCACATGCTCCCGGCATCTGCTTTCCAAAGCGATCTGCCTGCAGTTATGTTCCCCCCGTTGCTGCTACATGAAGCAGCATCCAAAGTGCCCCCACTCTGGGTATTCTCTTGCCTCAAGCTAGCACCATCAGCTGATTGCTGCATGCCAAGCACGTAGTTTGCGGATCCCATCCACGATACAGCTTGAGAGGCAGCGCTCACAGCCTGTATGCACGCGGCAGGCAAAGGGGGTGAAATCATGGATTCATGTCTCAGAGAGCTGTGCTCTCGGACAGGACGAATGCTACTCAATTCACTGAGACTTCCATTAAGGTGCCAGGAATGCCCACTTGCAAAAACCTGGACAAACTGAGTAAGCCTTATCATAAATAAGAGTGTCCTCAGGAGATGCGAGCGCATTCCATCCAACATGTGCCTCTCATACGCGCTGCACCCCCACAGCTCCACGACTCCCTCATACACAGTGCAACCCAACACTGGATCATTGCTTGCATTTTCAAACCACTCAGCCACGACAACTTCAGCAGCAGATTTCAGAGAGAACAAGACAAGCATAAAAAGAGATCCATCCACCTGCCCATCTTCAAATCTCGTTAGGAAGCTTAAAAAAAAATGTACAACTTTCTCTGTGATGGTGGCAAATGACGGCCACCCTGAAAGCTCCTGGCTTTGATTTTCTGCTCTTGCAGACACACATCTGGTAAATTGCTCACCTGCAACACATCTACACCCTTCTCATCGTAGGCTTGCAGTAAAGAGGTCCAGGCCATGGCAGCGGCCAGCGCCCCATCACAGTAAGCAGCAGCAGCGCTGCAGTGCGTGTGCGTGTATGTGTGTGTGCGTGCGTGCGTGTGTGTGTGTGTGTATGTGCGCGTGTGCAAATCTAGGTTATCTTTGCGAGAACAATTGACGTTTGGACATGTACACATGTGAGCTTGTGAACAGTGGTATTTTTTTCTGGAAGTCAGGCGCCACATCCCTGTGTGATATCCTTTTGCCAGCTAGGCCACCTCTGCCAATTCTGAGCATACCACCTGAAAGCTAGTTAAAAAGGCAATTTTAAGCGCTGAGCTGGCCCCAATGGTGAACGCTGCTGCGCGCTAGGCTTGCATGTTTGTCGCTCAGCCAGCCAAACTCACCTCCTGCGTGCCCTAACCCTCCAGCTGCACCCCCAAGCCTACAGGTGGACCCCAGGGTGTGCCCTGAGTGTGGAGGTGGCCACCTGCTGCGAGCTGGCGGGGGGCTGTTATGGGGGGCGCTCTAAAGTCAGCCGAAAGGCGTGCTGGCGATAGGGAACAGCTTTCTATTCATGTTTTACGAAATTTAGGTGCTTCAGCGGGATGTTGGGGTGGAGTCTGGATTTTGGGTTTCAAATTCTCGTAACTTTCTAATTTCTGCTGACATCCACAGATGTGGGGATGCAAGTTGTATGTTTGAATCATTTGAAAAACATTACTTGCTAGAAATTTGTAGGCGGCAAAAATTTGCCGATTTTGAAAAATTAGCTCCAGGGACCTCCTCCCTGGCGCCCAGCATGGCAGCCTGCAGCGTCAAAGCTGATGCTGAGAGCCCCAGGCGTCGGCCAGGACAAAAAGCGGGCACGGAGGTGGGTTTATATCGGGGCCTCGGCAAACCTCCCAGTTTTTGTGCGCCTCTCCAAGGGATGAAAATCTGACAAGCACCAGGGGCCCTCGCAACAACCCAAAATCAATTGCAACATCGCCAGCAGACTTCCCACACACTCGCTGCTGCAGTTTGGGCCTGAGCAGGGTCTCTCCCAAAAATGGCATTTACCAGGGGTGACCAAGAAGTGCAGACATTGGTTTAAAAATTGCACTCCAAATCTTCAAAATATTTATAGAGAAACATCTGCATACTCAAAACACAAGTCGGTGTGTCCAAACGAAAGAAATGCCAGTCTTTGGTGGACAGAGCTCCACCTGAGCCACACCCCGTATTCCCAGCATGCCAAACCAGACCTTTGCTTCAAACCAGCAACCCCTCATAATCAGAAGTGGGTTTTCAAGTGACCCGGTATCACCCATTTATGGCATAGGTTGTGGCGCCTGACTGAAAGCATAGATAGCAGCATTGTCACACACAATCAGAGGCCTTTCCCCAAATCACAAAAACCAAGAAAGGCTGCAAGCACACAAGAGTGCATCTCCTCTTCTTGTGCCTCCTTTCACAGGATGAAAGCACAAGCACTCTCTGAAGCTTGACATGAATTTGTCAGAGGGGGTCAACTGGCCAATGCTGCTGGACATGCTCTTTCGCGAGTCTCTTCCTCAAATGCAAACATGCCAGACACTATTATTGCATAAAATACCACAACTTGTGACAACTGGCCTATGTTGCCAGACATGCTCTTTCTCATGTTTTTCCCGCATAAAAACATTACATTCACCAAAAAATGATGAAATTTGAAGGGCCCTAGATCTCTCTCCTGGCATCAGGTCACCACAAAATGGCCCACAGCGCTGCCTTGTGACCATCTTTCCTCCCTCAAAAATTGTGTTTTTGACCCCCTTACATACTAAACTAATATCCTGCATACCACACCTAGTGCTGTCCACCCCCCGAGGTGACTTTAACCAAATGAGTTCAAAATTTGACAACAGGTGCTCATTTGGTATATGTTAAGGGCTGCATACTTGGAATTTCGAAAATTGGCCCAGGGGGTGATCTGGGTGCCCCAGAAATCGATATCTTGCCTCAGATCACACTTATCCTGCAGTAGCAGACCTGGACCTGGTCAAATATTAACAGCTTTTGTATAGGTGGATGAGTGAAGTCAATACCTATCCATGGATGTGCTATTTAGGGAAGACTGTTGTCAAGTAGGCATTCTGCGCCTGAAAATGCCAGATTTTTGGTCGTTTTTGGCCACATCCACTCACAACAAGCCCCATAAAAGACAGGCAAACTCAATTTCAAGTGCGGAAATTGGCATGGCTGCTTGTTGTATTATGATAAGGTAGCAGGAGGAAAACAGGATGAGAATGCTGCCTTCCGGACCATTGCTTGCCGTATATGTGGTAAAAAATGCAAAAAAATGCACGTTTGGGCCCACCCCTGACCAGCCATGAGATATTTGGTCATTTTTGTTGCAAACCTCTTCTTATGTCACAAGGTATCCAACGGTGTGCTGCTTGAATGAAACGGACAACTTTGAGAATTACCCCCATTTTGGGGTGCTCATTTGCCGAATTGCTGACACAAAAATGGGTTTTGATGCATTGGGTGCCTTCAGGATGGTTGTCTTGGCACGAAACTCGGCATGGGGGTCCAGCATGGTGTTTTGAAGGGGTTTTGTGTGGGAATTTGGGAACGCGCAGGTGCGTGGGTGCCTGCTGGGAGAAACATGCTCATTTTCCAGGGGTAAGTGCATGCAGGGCCTGGTCAGCCGCAGCTTTCATAGGTGTGTTTAGGATAGAGCCAAATTCTGTCTCAATAATACATCTGTCTCAATAGTACGATCACTTCTGTACATGATTACAGTTTCCAAAATCCGTCTTTGCATGCCATCTATATAATAGTCAGTACCATGAAACAATTCCCACACCCTTTCCATTACAAAGAGTATGGGTTTCTTCCGCCAGAACAGCGAAAGATCTTAGGTAGATGTTGCTTCTGTGGTCATGCAAATAAAATTGCAGGGCACTTCCTGGCGAAGCATGGATCAAAGTGGAGGTGCTGGAAGCAGAGGAGGGGGAGTGGGGTGTGGCAGAGGGGTCTGGCTACAGTATGATCAAGGCTGGACCCGGCAGGCACCCTTTGGCAGGGCAACTCCATGCCACTTTCAGTGACCCAGAGCAGAGGCGGCATGGCATCTGATATTGCAAGCAATGCATGGTAGCGCGGCGACATCCAGTAAAGTCAGCTACAAGGGTGGCAGGCAGCCGCGCAGACCTCCAGCTTGGGCCAATGCAGACAGGAAAGCGGAAAAAGGCCAGACCATCAGCAGCTGGAGAGCTGGTCACTGAGCTTTTGGGATCAGCACGAGCAGCAGCAGCAGCAGCAGCAGCAGCAGCAGCAGCAACAGCAGTGACCTCAGAGATCGACGATGAGGCAGAGGCGACTGACAGTGATGACGAAGCAGCAGAGATTGCAACCCCGCAAAAGCGCGCCCGCATCCTGCGCACCATGTCCTCTCATGAGAAAAAGATCTACAAAAGCGTGCGCAATGAGTGCTTGCGTGACCAGGTGCGAGTGGCTGGCGTTTTTTTTTTTTTTTTTTCGAAAATTTCTGCCTCTGGCTGCAGCCCTTGGACTTTTTATTTTCGTGTTGTGGCCCCTTGGCATTCACCTAGCAACTGTTGCTCTCAGGACGCCTGTCATGTTGTCCCTCATAGCCATGGTGGCAGCTATGTGGAGGGCAACCTGCTGCCACGAGGCGCTTCTTCCAACCGCAGTAAGTTGCTGTAGAAAAACACTACAACCTAGCCTTAAGTTTTGGGGGGGCAGGGTTGCTCCTGCACAAGCGCTTGCTAGCATGCTCACACACACATACATACAAACACACACTTTTTTCTCTTTCTGTGTTGTGCAGCTGTGAAGGCAGACTCCTTCCGCTACTCTGCTGTCTCTGAGGGTCCATCTGTGGCAGCATGAGGCATTGAGTGTTGGATTCAGGTTGGTGCCATGGGATGAGCACCCAGAGTACAAGAGAGTTAGAGATGGATTGGTAGAGCACAAGCTTGCAGCACTCAACAGCTTAGAGAAGAAATAAGAGATGAAATAGAGAGTTGGTGCAGGCAATCCTCAATCCAATTGGAAGGATTTCCTCCCGGTGCATGGCTGAAAACATTACTTGAAATTATTTTTTGTATTATCATGAACTCCAGTGTCTTTTTTTGTGTCACCAAACCTCCTGTATAATAATACCGGTGAATACCAGTATATGAAATGAATGAAGAAAATTTTACTGTGACATCAACTGACGCCAGAATGCTGAAAATGTAAATAAATAAATAAATCAATAAATAAAGGCCAAAAACTTGAATGAAAGCTGTCCAAATGCGTAAAAACCTGCCACACGCCCGGTTAAAAACGTGACAGCTGTCCACAGCCCTGATTTGAGCACACCACCATGCACAGCTCCCTTGCCCTTGCATGCCATCCCCTAAAACCCTGCCCAGACCTCACAGGTACCCATAGCAGCCCTACAACACAGGGCCTGCAAGGTTTGGGGCAGCGCATGGTCAGCTGTCCAGCATTTTGGTGATGGGCATGCAGGGGGTGTGTCAGGTGGGCAGCAGTGGTGCTCCCAAGCTCCAAATGCGTGCACCTTGACCTTATTGACTCTTGCTTATGCTCCTCGAGTGCTGGAGTGTACAATGCAGGCCAGCTGGGGTGCATGCGTGTGCGACGTTCCCCTTACCACCCACGCAGCATGTCCACAGTGTGCACCTGCAGCCACCTGTGTGCAGGATGCCCTTCCTCATGTCTTGGTGCAGGTCTGGGACAGGGTGGGGCAGGCTGTCCTAGCTGCTGCTGGCTCCAGGGTGCTCCTTCCTGCTGGTCAAACCTCTGCAACAGCTGCTGTAGCTGCAGCTGAGTGGAGTCGCTGCCTCAAAATTAAGACAATGATTCATTGATTAACTAAGACCAAACGTGCCCCAAAACCGCCGAGTTTGGTGGCCCGTCAGGAAGACGATATCGTCAAACCTGTCAGATTTCCGAACCTGACAGCTGGTGTACCGGGGCTCATAAAACAAGTGCAGACGGACTTTTTAATTTACATTTAAAAAGTTCGATTGCTCAGCTTCAGCTCCACGTGTTTTTTGGAAAGGGGGTCCGACCCATGTCTGGACACCCCCTCCCTGTATCTCCCCAGCCACTGCACCATCCCAGATTCTGAGACCAGTTTTGTCAACCAGCTTTTCACCATAAAACTGCTTGTGAAGTCAAAAATGAGATTGGAGCAACTTGGTCTGGGGGAGAACAGCACTACACACCTTCAATGGATCATTCTGCACCCCTTGAAAATATTATCTTATCAATCCCGCCCCTCAGTATTTATTTGTAAGTTTCCCGCATGTTCCCGCAGGGGCAACCAGCCCCCTTTTTGCCCCCAAAATTGCATGTACATGCTCCACGCTGCTGCTGCTGCATGTAAAAACTTGCAAGGATTGGCCAGCATGTAAAATATTGCAAGGATTGCAAAAATCCCTTGCACTCAAAGGAATTCCTTCGAAGGATGTTGTTCAAAAGTGCATGAAAGGTGCACACGCTGCTTCAAAAGATGAACACTTGCTCAAGACTCTCCCTTACACGCTCAATGACTTGCAGCTTTATAAAAAAGCATGAGGTTTAACTGCTGGGAGGGGACTTCAGGAAGCTTCCTATTCCTAGCTGTTGACGCCCCACCGACGCCTTTGTGCCTCCTTCATTCATACCCCAAACAAATCTAAAAATGATTTTTCTTCACTTTCACACACATTCCCGCATGCTCAAAATAATCATTTTTAAGGTGTTCGCAGTCATCCCGCACCCCTCAAAAACATCATATCTGCGGGATGATAAACATTTCGTACGGCATTCAAAATTTCAACTGGCCTACATTGCAAATCATGTTCTTTCTCGTGTTTCTTTCTTAAATCTAAGCATGCCAACAGGAGGCACCAGTCTGCATAAGTTTTGGACGTCAAGTGTCAATCCAAATAAAAACTACATATTCGGAATCCTGAGAACAAGAGGAATCGATTGATGTATGTATGGGTCCAATCGGTGAGGTGGTTGGTGGGTGGTCCTTCGAGGGGGTTTGGACTTTTTGGGACCCCCCCTCCAGAATTTTTTTGAGCCATTTTCTCGAAATTTTAAATATACCAATGGATTCCTGTGATTGAGAACTGTCGATTGGCACCTATTAGTGCAAATTGGGTAAAAGGGGGGGTCTGTGTGCATGCATGGGAGTCAGTGCCACGCGCACAAGGGTGTGGACAGCAAGGGGTGCAAGGGGTGTGGAGACAAGCATGCAGCAAATCATTCCAAACTTCCAAGGTAGTGGCAATATATGATGTATCATTGCTTGGTGAAGTCAAGAGGGCAGTTTGTGGACTTGCAAGCCTGTTGTGGGTGCTTGGAAGGGCCGGTATGCATGGGCGTCTGCTGCTCGGTTTTTGGCCTATGACTCTGCTGAAACTCAATTTTTCATTGCGTTGAGTATGCAGGTGGATGGGGAATTCAAAAAGGAGCAGATTGATACCCTTTTCGTGGGGAGGGGGGCAGTATTTGGGGGGGAGGGTGGGTGGGTGGGTGGGTGGTCCTTTTGGGGCTCCCACCGGGAATTTTGACCTGACGTCCACTACTTGTTTCTGCCCTCCTGATGCCAACCATTAAATTTTCTCCAAAAAAAGTAAATGGATTGCCAAAAAATGATGAAAGTTGGAAGGCCCCGTATCACACTCCTGGCCTCAGTAGGGCCCACAGCTCCACCCCGGAATTTTCCACTCCAAATTACTTGTTTTCGTAACCTCCATA
Organism: Dunaliella primolecta; assembly: GCA_914767535.2. Taxonomy (NCBI): domain Eukaryota; kingdom Viridiplantae; phylum Chlorophyta; class Chlorophyceae; order Chlamydomonadales; family Dunaliellaceae; genus Dunaliella; species Dunaliella primolecta. The sequence goes on from OU611752.1 coordinate 8,104,086, forward strand.
TACTATACTAACATCCTGCACATTCAAAAAAAGGAAAGATGGTGGTCAAAAATTGACCTGTTGACAGATTGTGCTGGATTCTAAGCGAATTGATTGAAATTCCTCATTTAACTAACCAGTGAGTCCTTTCAATGGTTATAGCAATGGTGTCCTTTTGGTACAAGGACCGCAAGTCACTTAGAACCACCAAACTTGGTGCAGTGAGCGATTGGGAATGGAGATTTGTTGATAAGAATGAGTCTACGCCGCGGCTAATTAGGCATTTGTGCCCAAATTGGACATCTAAGGAACCCAAGATTGCCCATTAGGAACAACAAGTTTACCTTGTACATTGTCTTAATTGGTGTGGCAGGCACTAATTATAACAAAAACACCATCAAACCTCTTATCAACTTGGGCCTAACCAGGCAAAAAGCCAAGTTGTTAGCATCCAAAAGGAGTGCCATGCCACCCAAAAATTAAATGAACTATTATGAACATGAGGCGTGCTCTTCGTTTTCAGGGGTTTCCAGGGGAGGAAGAGGTGCTGGGCGGATGGCAGTGGAAAGCAGGAGAAGAAGAGTCCGGGCAACCAGGAGCGTGGGCCACAACCCAACAGATCCCCATTACCTCTGCTTCTGGCTTTCTTCCAGGCTAGCTGTGTCCAGCGTCAGTGTCAAAGTTTAAGGGCCCTTTGCCGAAACCCTTGCTAGCTCGAGAGCCTTTCCTTAATGCAAGCAGCCTCTTGGCTGGCATAGATCTTCTTCTCTTTTCTTTCCTGTGTGGGCACACATATGAGGGGGGAGAATTTTGAAAACACCTGCTGAAGCTTAACTTGGCCATTTTGGGGGAGCCTATCACAGAAAACTTTTCTGAGCCTCCCAGGCCCCATCCCTCCGGAATTTTCACACATTCCTGTTCTCTGATTGCAAAGGCACAACCCTGCATAAGAAGTTCCGAAAGAATCGGCTCAACATGTGTGCTAGGGTGCTCAAAAAGGGCAACGTGGCAATGAAGAATGGACAAATTTCAACTGACCCAATTTTGCCAAGTTGCCCCTCAGGTATGTTGCAGCGACATAGCAAACACCATTGTATAAAGAACAGGATTAATTGGTGGTCTGGTTGGGTCAGGGTGGAAAGAACTCCCGTCGGGATAGATGAACCTCCGAGCCGTAACTTTTGTTTTCACTCAGGGAGCACTATCAGGAGCTTTTTTGTAACAATTCTAAGCCAAAACATCTTTCCTTTCATAACGAGGCCTTGATTCCAAATTAGGGGCGAATTCCAAAGCTTTCTAAGATTCCCAGCCAGACTTTGACCTGGCACAAATAGGGCCACCTTTAGTACTAAGATGCAAAGTATTGCTAATGGAACCACTTTTTATAAGCTTTCCACTAATTTCCATCCTGGTATCGGAGTTAAGCGCTCAGTTATGGCAGTTCGAAGTTGCACCATGTGAGTTGGGATCTTGTACATTACCCCCTCTGGGACTTAGTTCCATTTTTTGTTTCTATCAGCCTTAACTATTTTGGCTCAACGAGTTTTCACTTCATCAAATGAATGCAGGCAAGAGGCTTCTGGAACATGAAACGGATGCTTGCAGTCGACCTGCATAATTGCTTTTGTAAGGCACCAAGTGGCAGATTTTACCAACAACTGCTACAAACCCAAGCACTGGCAGCCCATTACAACTCATGCTTAGAAGCAGGGTTGTGTCATGCGTGAAAGGCATATTTTAACATTTTAACTCTTAAAAACAGGGATGGGTCATACGTAAATACTCGTATTTTCACGTATCGTAAAATTCGATGAGAAAACGCGTATAAGAATGGCTTTTCGCTAAACGTCAGAAAATACGTCTGTAGATCGCCTCGACATGCCCTGTAAGACCTTCGAGAGACCTCTAGAGAGAGCTGCTGCGCACTTTGCCACCCAGGACCCTTCTATTTTGGCATGTGTAAGTGTTTGTGGGCCTTGGGGGTGTGTGGGGGTGGTTGGGAGGTGTAGGACCCTCCCTCCCACCCAAGACCTTCCCGGCCCAAAATGGCCCTCCCAATTCACGTATATACGTGACATACGCATATTTTACACGTATTTACGCGTACTGTTAAGCCCAAACTCGCGTATGACACAACCCTGGTTAAAAGTGACGTTTAAATGCGTTTGCAAAAAATGGCAGTTTGCCAAACGTTTAAAAAACGTCTGCGGACAGTGCCTCGCAGGCCCATCCAGGGCCTCTGGTTTCAAGATTTGCTGCTTCCTTCAACAATTTCAACAAGCTGTGCCCCAGATTCTACTCTGCATTGTTCTCATCGCCCGTAAACCAGTCTTTCCCACTGCTGGACCCCTCCTCCTGCCCCATCTCCTCCTCCTCCTCCTCCTCCTCCTCCACAGCCATTTAAGCCTGAGCCTGCCCCAGCTGCTGCAGGTCCTGGGTGCAACTTGCTGTGCAGCTACACCCAGTCTGTGGTATGTTTGTGATGGCACAGCTTGCACTGCTTGCACATGCGATGGCACAGCAGTGCAAGCAATCACTCTTCTTTGTTTTGCTCTCCCCTTCTGCTTCATCAGGCTCTGCCACTGTGACATAATCCCTCTCAGGGCCCTTATCTTTAGGCATGTTTAATGTATATGGCCATTGGGGACGCAAAGGGGGGTGATTAGGACCCCTCCGGGGGCCCCAACCACCCGAGACCCTCCCTCCTGATTTTGGCCTGACCCTCCAGATACGCGTATATACGCGATGTATGCGTATTTCACGCCTAAAAACGCGTACGGCTGCCCCCAGACCCGCGTATGACCCAACCCTGATTAGTAGACAAGTCCTAAATGGTAAAAGATGTGCCTTGCAGTCCTGAATGCGTCCTGAATGCACATAGTAGTGCACAGGCTAGGAGTGGTGCAAGCCTTCCTTGATTCACGCGGCCGCTTTCGGACTGCAAAGTCATGCTTTTATTTTGTTTTCCTTTCTGTGATGCATGCTCTGTGCAGGCAGCGGCCTCTCATTCCTTGCGTACCTCCTTGGTGTAAATGTAAGCAGGAAATGAGTCAAGCTTGGCCAGTCAAGCTACATTGTTTTCTGGAGTCAGACTTACCTGCGAGGGGCCAGCAACGGCGTACATGCTACAGGTCGAGGGTACACAGCAGCAGTCATGCAAGCGTGTACACCACCCATACTGAGGCCCGTCATGCCTGCTCAGGCACAGGCATGTGTCCACAGAAGCCAACTTTGCTAACTTTGTTTGAGCATCCGAGTCTGAGCAGCAACAGACAGGACGTTTCTGACACAGAGCTGACAAGGCACACACAACTTGCTGTCAACGTTCAGAAGTGCCTGGGACAAGTTCTTCAGAAGGGCACTTGAATGGCAAGTAGTCAATTCGTCATCAAGGCTTTTTCCATGAAACATCAGGCCACCATCCCAATGAAAGCCCCTGATGTTTCGCAAGTATTCGCAAGTATCAAAGCAGCTTGTGCTTGTCCCTTTCAGCTCACCCACAGTGGAAGAGCAGTTCCTGCATTAAATGTATTCAACCTCCTAGTATTCAGGTCAACCCCCACTTACAAAGGCCACCCTCGTCAAAGCCGTCGCGCGTCAGGTAATGCAAGAGGCAGACGCTCTCATAAATGGTAGCATATCCCAGTACGAACAGGTCACTAACTCGTAGCAGCTTGGAGCCCCGTTGGGCCTGGGGCCTACGGGAATTGTAGAAGGGCGACTCATGCACCAAGGAGCAAATACCCTGCACACAGTGCCACAACATGCAACCACTTCCAGCAATTAAAGCACTGAGCAGGAAGGTGTGGCTGCAAGAGATTGCTCAGGCCATGACTGTGCCTGCCAAGGGCTTGGCAGTGCGGGCTTCTCAGGAAACGGCAGCATGTAAGCTAGGCATCATGGAAGTAGTTCCCTCCTCAACCATCAGAAGCGCTCTATGCTATGGGACCCAGGAGACAAGCAAAGTCAAAGGCAGGCCACAGCCTATTTGAAACCTAGCCCTGCGCATGCGAACTACTGACAACACAGATGAAAGGTTGTCCTATCGTGCATTTGATAAGACACTCATGCACATAGGTCAGGCAAGTCCTCCAAGTGCGTCAAGTAAACATAGAGCATTTCACAAACACAATCAACTGGACACGTCCACATTCAGCTGCGTGCTCGCATAAGGACACACAAACACACGCATGCACGCATGCACATATTTGTGCGCGCACTAGATTGTGCGTATATGTCAGCCTGCACTGCTTCATGTCAGGAGCTGTTGTGCTCAATGCCTCCCACATTTCCTACCACACTTGTGCCTCACCTGTTGCAAAAGGGGTCGAGCAAGTCGCAATCGTCGGCTGAATCCCTGATCACCAGTGGCAGCCAAATGGAGAGCACATCCCAGTGCGCTGCCTGCAGCATGACAATATGCAGCACGGGGTAAAAGGGTTTCATACCTCATTTTGGGCACATCTGGAATCCCATATGGGGCCAAACATGCCCCATCCATATGAGAAAAAGAGGCCTTATCATTGGCTGGACAGTGAACACATTTCTTAGTATGCTTTTTTGCTTTGAAATGGATGCTGAGCAAAACATTGGTTTGAGGAAATCATCAGTATGATTGGATCTGAGCTTAAGGTTAGGTGAGCTGGTCAAGGACTTTCTGTTAATGCAAAATAATTCTGTTCATGAAATTTCTGTTGATGCAAAATATAGCACAAAATTGAGCTGAAGCAATGATTAGGGCTCCACCCATGGGAGAGGAAAAACAGATAAGTTTGCAGGCAGTGCTTGCAGGCGTGCTTGCAGTGCTTGCAAGCAGTGCATTCACCACAAGCATGCTAGCTAGAAAAACACCACATGCGTCAAACTCCTCGAGAATCTCTCCCTGCACTTATTTCATGATTCAAAACAATGTTCTGGACTGAAGCAAGCCAAAGCCTCCTGCAAATACAAGTTAGTCCCAATTGCATGCCTCTTGTTAATGGTTGGGTGCTGCGCGGGGTATTGCCATGAGCGTACACAGCAGACAGTAGCCTTGATCAGCCAGGTTCTTTTGCTAGGAAATCCAATTTGGACCACATTGCGCCCCAGACCATGGCTAAGGAGTGGAAGGGAAGTCTCTGCCACCATGCGCACACAAATGCGTACACTGGCAACAACAAAATCCTTCTTTATTGGTATCAACAGAAGGCTGGGCAGGCACCTACTGTGATATGAGCAAAGGCCCTGCCAGAGACACAACTAAAGAGTTGCCTTGCAATGCTTGTTCATGCTTTCCAAAGCCATTCTTCCAACAACCCCTACACCTTGAGCACAAGCAAATAAGGATTCTGGATGCAACAAATCACCTGCACCATTGCTGCTGATGTTCCCTGTTTTACTTCCACTCCTGACATCCGGAACCATCAATTGGACGCGTCCTGTGTATGCAAATTGATGGCCATGGGCAGTCCAGCTACAGTACTGAACACAAAGATGTTGCACCAGGTAATTGTATGAGGTAATGCGCAAATATTCCAATTCCTAAACCTAATGCCCAGCTCCATTCAAACAAAACAAAGGTTACTGGTGAACAAAGGGCTGGATTAGGCTGATCAAGTACAATACAGATAGTCCAGCAGCGCAGAAGGCCTGCGTTATGGCATGCACAACAAAGGAAAAGATCTCAAAGGAAGCAAGGCTGTCGTTGTACATCTTTCAGGGGTTACTCCCACACACTTAAAAAAAAGCAGCGATCCCCCCAAACGTGGCAGTCTTGCAAAGTACTTCACACTAAGTCATGCCTGACAGGTGTTTCCAAGGACATCCTGCTATTTAAGGAATAGATTGTCCCCCTCAGCTCAGGGAACAAAGCTCATGTCTAATGATACACAGAGGTATATACTCGTGCGTCACACCAGCACGTTCCATGTAGCAGCTAGATGTAGATGCAGACCATGGCATGTGTGGATAGCTGCGGACTAGGCCTTGATAGTGAGTCCACTGTGGAAGTCGGCACTTGGCCACCGCAGGGTGGAGGATTTACAAGCGCAAACAGGTTCATTGTGTGCTACTTACCCATGCGGGACTCAGGAGGGAGGGCATCATACATCCGGGCTGTGCAGGGAGTCCTTGGTCATCCAGCATGTAGTATAAGAGCATAGCGTTAAAGGTCCACATGGTTTCAGAGGATTCAAGCCAGTGGGCTTGCACAGGGAGGGGGGACCTCAAGAGAAGTTTGCTGGTAATATTGAACAACACAAAGCAGTACATTCTGCATTGCAATGTATGCAGCCTATGCTCAGAGCACATAGTTTTTCAGTTTACTGATGCTTGTAATTACAAAGTGAGCAGCTGTCCTGTGTTCAAAGTGTGAACTTATAAAACCATAGGAACTTTTCGATTTTGATAATTATTAAATAAACAGATAAGTAATTATGAGGCCCTCTCGCGAACTCAAAAACTTTAAAAAATTAAGTTCAGGGGGACCTGGCGAAATTAAAACAAGCATTGAAGCGTTAAACGGAGGCCCATCCTGGCAGGGACAAAGGTCTTAGCTTTGTGTGGCTTTTTAAGAGGCCCCGTACTGAGGAGGATTGCCCCCTGACACTGAGCGGTGTCATGCAAATCAGGTTCACACAAGAGGTGCAAGCAGCGGTGCAACAGTAAGAACAGGAGACGGAGCCAGGGCAGAGGCTGCAAGATCCAAACCCCAGCTGTCAGGCCTGTGGGCTGCGCGGCCTGCGCATGGGTCCAGCAATACGCCCTACTTCTGCCCTTAAGAGACAAGTGGATAGGCCCAGCGCACTCATATGCAAGCACCACCTGCAGATCCAGAAAGGTTGCTTGTCCTTGTCCAGCTGTCAGCCCATACAGACAGTTTGACCTTGCAGCTCTTAACCAGCATTCCAGCAATTGAAGCAGGAGTGCAAACAAGGGAGGCAGCAGCAAAGGCAGCAGAGCAGCAGGTTTGGGTGCGCGTGGAGGTAGGGTGGCACTGATGGTGGCAGCAAGTCTAAGGGAACTCAGAGAAGGTCCAGCAATGACAGTAGAGATGTGCGCAGGCCTGGATCGATTTGCTGATGGACTTTATTATTCTTGTGGAGTCACTGCCAAGCAGCCTTGAAAACAGTGAAAGTTTGTAAGAAATAACTATTTGGAGGGCCTTGCAAAGTGGTAAAGTCTGCAAAAATTACTATTATTAATCATAACTGACTTTCAGAGCTTGCAAAAATCTAGGGTCACAAAATCAAAGGGGTCCTACGGTATGCCAAAAGTGCACAATGTCTAACAGTGTTTCTCATAGCTGCGATGCGTCGTGATTTGGCGATAAAGGGCATTTTAGGGTTCAACACAGGGACGCCTGGCAGGGCGTCTGGGAGCACCCTGCGTAGCCAAGGTGCAACGCAGAAATTCCTGGGGAGTACCCTGTGTAGCCAAAAACTACTGTGTTTGTTGTGATTTCATTACGAGTCTTAGATTGTTTTAGGCAGATGCCCAACGTCCCCTTGCCCAGCCTGCCCCTGCCCCATCTCCTCCAGCAGCAGCAGCAGCAGCAGCAGCAGCAGACATCATAAAAAATCCATGCAAGCAACTGCAGCATTGGCGGAGCGCTGTGGAGCCAGGATATCTCCAGTCCTGTCTTCTCTAACCCACTCAACGGCACCAAATTGCATGAGGAAGCAGACAATCTTGCATCTTGACCACAGCAGCAGCAAGCACGAGCATGTCCACATCAGAGCTCTGGACCAGCATTGCCAGCAATGTAAACCTCCGCATCAAGCTCAGTCAATGGGTGATTCTGTCAGGCATAGCCACTGTGCAGGTGCCCGGCTTAGTGGACAAGGAGTGGCTCCTCAGCAAGCTAACCTTCATTGAGAATGACAGACTCAACTGCTTAAAAGAGCAGCACCTCAATGCTTGCCTCACTCTTGCTACCCAGCGCATGTGGGAGTTTGAGCACTTCCCATTTCAGAGAGCAATGGCAAAGGTTTCGGCTGCAAAGCAGCGGCGCCCAGTTGTACAATCATCTTTATCAGCAGCAGCAGCAGCAGCAGCCCATCACCACCTTTGATACTGATGATGATGACAGCTTAGTTTGTGGGCATGGATTGAGGGCAGTGGTCTTTCTTAGATGGCCGCTTGACCTGCCTAACTAATCAGAGGACAGAGGTACAGACCACTCTCTTAAGGGAGTGTCTACATTGTGGGCGCCAAGTGTGTGGAATTTTTGTTTACTTGTAGGGTATTGTTTGTAACTATGATACATTAGCATATCTGCCAAAATTTTGGCGAAACTAAATTTAACCTTGCTACACTGTTGTTGAGCAGGAGCACCCTGAATAGCCAATTTGCTATACATTCCAAAACCTTACGAGAAACACTGATGTCTAAGGATCTCCAGGCTTGCTTTGTTGTTGAGCAACTCTTTCATAAGATACTTGAGCACTACTTTGTCAAGTGCACTAGGTAGCAGCATATGTAAACTTTTCAGAGCTATTGTAAGGACGCTGAAGCAACATTTGGCCTCACTTGTAGGTACCCTCAAAGACTTTGTAGCCGTAGCCATCGAACACCCCTCGTTCAACCTGTGGCATAGCACACACCGTGGAATGGTGATCACAAACCTCAAGTTGTTTGTTAATTTGGCTGAAGTACACTGGTTGCCCAGTGGTGAGTTGATCCAAATATGTTGACCCAGCCAAAAACAGCTAGTTGCATGATAGATTTTGAGCAGGAAACATGTGTTGGAGCAAACAAACAATAAAGGAGCAAAAGGAGTGCTTGAGCACAGCAGGCAGTCTATTTTGGAATTCGGTGGACAGAAGGGCCTGTTAAAGCACAAAAGTTTAAAATGCATCTACTGGGGGTCACATGCAAGTAAAGGGACAAGGGCTAAGAATCAAAGGATGTGCTAGGGAACTAGTGATTGGAAGCGTGCATAAGGGAGGGCTTATCAAGAAAGCCACGTCGCTGTTTGCCCCTGATGATGGAGAGCCAAATGTACAATATATACAACACAAGTAGGGAATCTGAGCCAATCAGAGGCTAGCCAGCGCACAACAGATGTATGAGGATGGCAATCCAAAGTCCCAGGTACCCTCAATGTGATCTTTGGGAATCAAGGCAGACTCATCAAAAGACCTGAGGAAACTCACCTCTTTCCACTTGTCCATCTTGATGCCAGCGGGAGGCCACTCTTTCATGCAGCTCAAGTCTTGGTGAAAATTGATGGCATTTAAGTCTCCCCATCCAAGCGGGAAGAATTTGCCTGAGACCAGAAGTGATGCATATGTCCCCTGGTTGCAGAAGCAGCGCTCAACAAGGCTACAACATGGATTGCATGCTGACCTTCTTCCCTACAGTTTTTGCTTAGGTACCAACACATGTTCATGAGGGCAAAATCTATGGAACCTCATACCTCGTACGATAAGTTATACCAAAGGGGCATTCAAACAAGAATGAAGCTGGATGGTCACTTCCAACCTTTGCACGCACGCGCGAGCAAGCACACCCATACACACGCACGCACGAACGCACACATGCGCGCGCACCCCCCTCCCCCTACACACCCCTACACATACACACACACGCACACATACACACACATCTACACATCTACACACTCACACACACACATACACCCACATACCCACACACACGCACGCACGAACGCACACATGCGCGCGCACACACACACACACACCCCTACACACACACACACACACCTACACACCTACACACACACACACACACACACACACACACACACACACACACACACACACACACACACGCACACACACACACACACACACACACACACACACAAGCACGCAAGCACGCAACACGCACCTGTCAGCAGTCCTAGACGAACAAATTGGCGGTCGAGGACAGTGCCAAGTGCTGGGCTCGCTGCATTGACGGTGGGCACAAGTGTAGCACCTTCTCAACAGCAAAAAGGGTGATGCGCAAGGCTTGCCTAGGCAGAGAGCTGCTGACAACTTGCCTAACAACTGCTGGATGAGCTTGCTCCACTGTGACATCGGAAAGATAGATCATGTTGTACCCAGTCCAAACGATGTTTGCATTGTTTACAAAATTCAACAGTTCAATTGAAGTGTTTTATATTTGTTTGAATTGTCCCCGATTTTTACTCAAATCTTTATCTGCGTGTTAAAGCCATGATGGTGGAGGAAGCTAGTACCCAGCCAGGTAGTTAGGTTGCCCAGGCAGCGGAGGGGACTTCAATGTTTGCAACGCAGCTCAGGGTGCATGGCAGATGAGAGCGTTAAGCAATCACAGGGTCCATAGCTGCCTGCAAAGCAAAGCTACTTGGCTTAAAAGACGCATGTGGCTCTTCATTTGTTGCAGGGATTGCTCAGAGCGGGCTGCAAGAGTGTTCCGCGGCCTGTTCCACAGCCTCGCCTCCAAGCACCCATCATTCTGAACTGCAGACACAACCTCAGAGTGAACAGCAAAGGGAAGGCAGCAGCAACAGTTGTGAAGGTTCTGAAGCAAAAGGGCAGGCTTCTAGCTCACCTGCAGCCAACGAGGGGGAGGGGCAAGCTGCTGAGCCTACAGCAGCACCAGTTCTGAGCGAGGAGCAACAAGCAGAGATGCTGGCAGCGTCTGAGGCTCTAAAGGCTGAAGGGAATGCGCTCTACGCACAGCAAGACTACCACGGGGCTGCAAATAAATATGCAGACGCAGTTGAAGCAGGTGGATGGGAAAACATGAGGTCGGGGGGGGATTTGTCCAGAACTTCTGGGCTACCTGTGACCTATGCGGCCGTTGCTCCTTGAATGCTTCAGTCTTGATCCAGCAGGGTCAGGGAGAATGCTTTTTCAGCAAGAATGAGATGCTGTGATGAGCAATTGTCTGCCGGCAAGAATCAGCATAATCTAGATCCATGTCATTTGTGTGAAGTGCATGCGCAGAGACTGTCTAAGGATGGGGCATGTTTTTGCAGCCTTCTGTGCTGGCCGGTCCACCAAGCAAAGCTGTGGCTCTCTTTGCACAATGAGCACGCACTTGTGCCCGTGTCTGGATCATGCCAAGCTAATGGGTGTTTCCATCTAGGAGCATGCACACTTGAAAATGAACTAGGACGATGGCTACAGATCCCACAATCAAGTAAATCGAATCAACTAGTCGGTCATAACATTGAGTAATGTGCTGCAGAGTGGGTCTGGAAACGCTCTAGGGTATCCAACCGGTCTCTACTCACACAGGGAAATGGCTTGCTTTCCTGTCTCTGCACTTATTCTTCTTGCAGCTCCTCCCCCGCCCTATGCGTGCAAACAACGTGCCATATACCTCGCTAACCTTGCTGCCTGTGATATTGCTCGGGGGGACAACGCGGAAGCGCTGCGAGCATGCTCTGCAGCTATTGAGGAGGACCCTACATATATTAAGGTGGGAGTGCAAGGGAGACATGTTCATGGCCCCAAGTTGTGAATTGAAAAATGTATCATCTTAAGATTAAAAATTGATGTCGTTGGGATCTTTTATTTCACCCTTTGCCATGGTGAGATGCACTCCTTGCACAGTACTTGCCACTGGTATTCAAGCATTTTCTTCCCATCACTGGAGGAGAATAAACTGCCTTCGTGTGTACAAAAGTCAAGCCACATTTTATTCTGGACGAACAAACAGCATGCTGTCAAACCTGAATTTGCAAGAATATTTGCATAGGAAGATGGTGTTACGACAGTTATGTAATTTGGAATAAAATACTACACATTTCAGAGTTGTTGAATCCAGGCAGGAAGCTTTAGAGCTAACCACAGAGTTGTAAATGCTTCAATTAATTTGTCTGCTCTCAAGGAGAAAGTCTCCGATGAAGGACCTCAGTAAGGGGGGCTCTGTGTTGGGCTTGTGTTTTGAGGCTAGCACCTACATGAGGAGTGTGTGTCTTAGGTCCACTTGTTGCCGTGCATGCATTGCTTGATTCTCGTGACTATGTGAGAGGATTATGTGCATTCATGGCAACATGCAGGTGTGGTGGCTCTGCGTGGAAAAGGCATAGCAGTTTTAAGTGCCACTTGCAGTGCGGGAAGCCTTCCCCTTGCCCTTGGGGCCGTCATACTGCTCCATAAGGCTTCTGCAAGCCTCAAGGGATATTGTTTGTATCACAATAATATACGATATAATTGAGATAAGGATGTTAAAGAATAGCATGTATTTAGCTTTAATCCTTCATAACCACATTTTCAAAAGCTTTAGATAAAGCTGATTGATGTAGCTAGCCCATATTGGTGTATATTTCTACTCCTCAGGCGTGAATCTGTACTTGTACCCCAAGAAATGACTTTGGGGGCGAGACATTGATTGGCTGAAATTTAAGTGGCTCGAAATCTGCCAAGCTTTTTGGCCTTGTATGAATTAAAGCGTTTTGAAGCATATGGGGTCATGGCTCTGGTGCTCCTGCACCGCAAAGAGGTTCTCAGGCGAGGGAGTCAGGGGGAGCACAGCAGCAAGGAATACAGCAGCAGAGAACAAAGCTGCAAGAAGCACATGATCAGGCAGGACGGCAGAAGGGAATGGTCCAGCAACTCAGAGAGCTTAAAAATGGCATCTCAGAATCCTCTCTTTTCTCTGTGCATTCACAACAAATTAGCAAGCTGTTTCAATTGGGTAAGCATGCATGCAGTGCGCGCACAAACGAACACATGCACATGCGTACACAAAAGCATGCATGCATGCACTCACTTGCAGTCACACACGCCTGCACAGATGTATCATGCCTGTGGAAGTGTAGCTGCAAGAAGTGGAGAGACAAAAATACGAGCTCCAACCTTTGGAGAAAGGAGCACACACTGTAATTTGTGCACACGTGTGCACCTAACACTGAAATTATTTCAGGAGGCAGCACAGCTGGGACTGTGCAGCATGGGGGAAACTGGCAGCTGGAGACACAGCAGCAGCAGCATGGTGCTTGGGAGGTTAGATGATTGGACTAATTCACTTTTTGAATTACAGGTCACACAAAGAAAAGGTGGTCAAACACATTAAAACAAGAACAAAAGGCTTGTTGATATACTTACGTTGCTAGGAAAGCCTGTTTGGTGGCATGGTGCTTTCATCTTCTTTGGGCTGCCCTCAGGCTGCCTTGTCCTTTTAATTCTCGATCTTTGGTGCAACGAAATTGGGTAGGAATGTTGTGCTCTTGGAGAACTGCAGAATGATACCACTTCTTCAAGGTAATACATTAAGAAGAATTTTGTGTGAAAAGAGGCTCAAGTTTATTTGGTAATGTTATGCAGGAGTACCATGGTGTGTCATATATAATTTCAAAACTTGGAGAATTGGCCAACCCTACACATGTTTTTGTTGCCAAGTTGTGACTGTTGCAGGTACAGGCGTTTGCTTTAGCGTGAGATGTCACAGTCGCAAGACAATGTGTAAACGAGTGAACAATGATAACCTGTGTAATCTTCCATACAAATTGAACTCAGGCTTATGCCAGACGATTTAATGCATTTGAAGCTTTGGATGATCTGGACCGAGCACTTGCAGATGCCAAGAAGGTGAGGCTGTTATCTATGAGAAAGGTGACTCAAGCTCACCCTTGAGTCATGCTGGGTGAAGTGCTCTTCCATGCTCTGCATAAGGACACATACTGATGCAGGAAACCATCAATAAAGGAGGTTGTGGTGCACATCTGGCAAAGTTGTCTACCTTGTCATAGATAGGTGCAGTATGTGCTTTCCTGCAGCAGGAATCAGCATCATATAATGCAGTATGTTGTAGTCTTGTTCCCCAATGCTAACTACTCTGAGTTTGGACTGCAGTTGGGTTTTGTGAGAATGCCGCAGTGCTTCGTTAGTCATGTTCTGGTGACGATGGTGTAAAAGCTCATCGCTCTCAGGAAGAGGAGCTGCTCCAGCAAAACTTGTCGTCACCATTCTCAAGCTGCTTGCCACGCTTTCTGGCTCCTGACTGGGTTCTTTGAAGACCAAAATCGCTGCTGCTGCTGCTGCTGCAAGCTGCTCCTCTCTTCCTCAATCAGAGGCCAAAGGGCTTCTTCGTTTCGTTGGTCAAGTGTAGCAGGAGCCTCATTAACTAATTTCAGGCCTGGGGAATCTTTGTGGGACCGTCATGGAGGCATGCGCGGCTTTGTGCTCTCAGTAGGGGCCTACGTCTTGAACCTCATCCAAATTTATCACACCATCATCTGCCTGAGATGGCTGCAAACATGAGTTTCATACTTCTTGCAGTTAGAATTGAGTAAGGCATTTGGAATATCATGCCCTTTGCGCCACAGCATACAGGCTCATGGGCAGCTTACAGGCAGTGCAAATGCCAAACTTTGTTTGTGTGCTTTAGCAAGTGGCTCATGGCCTTCAGAGAGTCATGCCCCTTTTTAAGAGTGAGCTCAGCTCATTCCCTTGGGGTACAAATTCCCCACCAATTGCAGAACCTTGACCCTTTGGAATATCATGCCCTTTGCGCCACAGCATGCAGGCTCATGGGCAGCTTACAGGCAGTGCAAATGCCAAACTTTGTTTGTGTGCTTTAACAAGTGGCTCATGGCTTTCAGAGAGTCATGCCCGTTCTTATGAGTGAGCTCAGCTCATTCCCTTGGGGTACAGATTCCCCACCAATTGCAGAATCTCGACCCTTGCGCTTGCATGCAGGTTTTAGAAATGGAACCAAGCAACACCTGGGCATCAGTTTCTGTCCGCCGGTTGGAGCCTATTGTGAAAGAAAGGCATGAGAAACTGAAGGTGGGTGAGCATTAATTCTTAGCGACTGTGGGACCTTTACTACTCGGCTTAAATACAACTTGGCAGTTTTATTACACACACACATTTACAATTGTACTATTCAACTGAAGAAGAGCTACGACAGGTGAGGGAAGCGTCGCAAGCGACGCTGACAATTTGGTGAAGCCAGTCCTTCCTGACACAGAATGGCATTGATATGCAGTGCTGGGGCGACCACACTCATTGCTTACTTGCTCCCCTTAGACAGCCAGCAGCAGACCGCACACCAGATGCTCCCTCATCCACACACCAGGGTAGGGGATGCAGGACATGCTCCTCATCGCATCAGCAAGCTTTCGTGCCTTCACCTCTATTCACGCAGCAACTCACACCATTGATAGAGCATAAATTAAATATCCCAACTCAATTGGAATTATGCAAGTTTGTTGGCTTAGCGGCAAGTTGGAATGGTCCGCGGGTGGACTGCGAACTCCCCAGAACGGGCATCCCCAGACCCCAGACAAAGCAAGCATTTCCACAAAAGTATGCTGACAAAGTTTGTGTCATCTAGAGCTGTTTCGGAAGTCTGAGGTGGTTAAGCTGGGAAAGTCAAAACTAAGATTTTGGAATTTTTGCTATAAAACTTTGCCTGCTGCACCCCAGGTCACCAAAACTTGGCTGCCCAGACAAAAAACTTTTGTTTGGCAAGCATGGCGATTTTCAGCGTGGATGGCAGGCAGGCTGGCTGAGGCCAAGAACTACCTGCAAAATTTGTGGTAAACAATTCCGCACGACCCGCCACTGCCTCCCACACCCCCTTGACACTGCACGGCGGCTGCCTAAACTCTTTGTTTGGGAGGGTAGCCAAAGTTTCCCCGGGGGGGTGCGCTGGGTGGGTCAGGGCGGCAGGTGTGAACTCTACTGGGAAACAGGCAAACCTAAGGGCTTATGCCCCATGAATGGGGCTTCGCCAAAAAAAGCAAGAGAGTCTGAGTCTTGTCTGGGTCTGACACACGTTCACTGAAATTGAATCAATATAATTGTGTCTGAAATGCAGCTTCCATTTGTTTTACTGCTTTATTTCTGCTATTTGGATTCCATTCTTACAAGCCGCGAAAGAAGCTAAGGATATGAGAAGCACAGCCAGCAGTGGGACCTTGGCTCCAAAAAGATTTTCTGGTTTTTTTCGTGCTGTGATTTCTTAATAATGCGGAGCTTATACTACTAAGGAATCCCTGTTACCTTGCGAGTGCCACTACAAATGTCATACTTGACCCTGTTTGTACCTCA
Source organism: Dunaliella primolecta (assembly GCA_914767535.2). Lineage (NCBI taxonomy): Eukaryota > Viridiplantae > Chlorophyta > Chlorophyceae > Chlamydomonadales > Dunaliellaceae > Dunaliella > Dunaliella primolecta. The sequence goes on from OU611752.1 coordinate 8,120,042, forward strand.
TTCACTTGTAAGTTTATGTTTTTGAACCCGAATAAAGCACTTAAAATGGTACGCGCAGCTGGCCGTGACTGCGTATGTGTGAGAGCGGTTAGCAAGGCTGAAAGAGCAATGTTCAAAACACCAGTCCAAGAACTTCCCTTGGGCATACACAGCCTTAGTAGGGACGCCCCCTAGGATTGGTAATTGCCGAATGCAACTAAATTCTTTAGCTCGTGATTATATAATTAAAGGAAGCAACCAAAAAAGTGCCTCCATCAATCAAGTATATGACATTGCTGCACAGCGTCTTGTCATGAACCCCTCTAACTCTCCCCTTTTTCCTCTGTCTATCCTTTTTATGGGCCGTCTGGTTCTGTCATGAAAGAAAGACAAGAAAAGCTGAGCGACTAGCCATCAGCCTGGAAGCGTCATCAAGGGAAGGACCTAAATCTCCACCGGTACCCCAAAGTCCGACCCTAAAGAGCCTAGCCTGGGACCTCGTCATGCGTTTTCTGGGCCATTATTCACCCTATTCAGCCTCAAATCTCAGAACTCCTTGAGGCCAATCTCCAATTCATGCAGCAACATTTGTCCACGTCTCTGCCACTTAAGCAGCAGCACCATTAGCATAGGTTCAACAGCAATTCCCTTCTAAAGAACCGGATGCTGTTCATACCCCATTAGGCTTCTTGCATTGCTTGGAATACCTGCCATTCAATCCCACTCCTGCCGTCTCACTTCCTGATAGTGCTTGTCCATTTTTTCCTTGTGAAATCTCTTCTTGTCAGAGTGTTGTTCATTTCTGCTTTGTTATCATCTCCTGCTCCCTTGGTTGGTGATTGAACCCCACTTAAGCTATCTTGAGCAGTGACTCAGTTCAGGGTCTGAAAGACTACTCTGTATTTGTTTTCATGCTGGTTTGCTCGTTCACTGGACTGCATTTCATGCAAGTTGAATGATTCTCATTCTGATTTGGCTTAGTGCATGCAATGCGTGCTCCCATGTTGACAGATGTAACTTCCAAGTGTGTTACGCTTCTCATCCTGTGTACCATCATGTTAATTGTAAATGTGGATTGCACTAGTAGGCCATGCGCTCACAAGGCTACTGTCAGGTGTCATGTCCAGGCTTAAAACTTAGAATGTCTGGGGTGGCCAAATTGATTGTTTTATTTTTTCCTTTTCTGGGCCAATGATGCTCCAGCATTATCATCATGTCCCTATTCCCTTTTGCTCCTATCCCATCAAAGTTTCTCATGGTTGGAGACTTACCTGCTTAGGTTGGTGACCTCGGTATTTCTTGGATTTGAGTTAGACAGGCTTTTCAAAACACACACTGGCTGGTGCATTGCCTGTCCCTGAAAATGTAGACAATAGCCATGGACTTGAGAAGTTGCTCCACCAATCTTCCAAGAGCCTTGTTTTAATGCGCTGCATCTGCTTGCAGAATGACATGATGGGCAAGTTCAAGGAGCTCGGCAACACGTTGTTGGGCAAGTTTGGCATGTCTTTGGACAACTTCAAGGCTGAGCAAGATCCCAATACAGGGGGCTACAGCATTAAATTTCAGCAATGACGTGACATTTTTTTGTAGATTAATCTCTGCTTGCGGGTTTCCAGTGACGCAAACGCTGAATTCATAAGATGAGGCAAAGGCAATGTATAAGAATCAGATTGTACATATAGGTTGATATAGCTCGTCGTCAGGTTGATTTGTATGCCTGTGCTGATCTCTTTTGGGTTGTGTCAGTATGCTTTGTGTCATTTTTCCTAACCGTTTTAAAACTTGGTCCTCCATGCGGTCAGTAACCCCAACCTTTAGCATGTTTCCTTATCTGGTTTTGTTTCCTATTCCAACGCATCATAGTTGATCTGTATGTTGGAGGATTAATAGCAGATATGCTGCAATGTGCTGTGCGCAAAGCACATTTGTGTAAACATTAGTAAGAAGAAACTACGTAGGCAGTGTTCTCACTGCCTACATCAATTAAGGAAAAGGAGACACATTGGCTCAAAAAGCCGTGAGTGTCCCTCACCAGAGGGTAAGAGGGAAGCTAGTGTGGATCTGGTGGGGTTCTGGCAGCATGCAGTTCCAGGGCATCAGAGTTATGTTGAGTGTTCTTGCTTTCAATGGCACATCTGGTTGAGGTAAGGTTACAGGAAAAGAAAAGGAAAAGAAAAAGGTACGGAGGCAGAGAAAATTCTCCCTACATCAAGTAAGGAAAGGGAGACGCATTGGCTCAAAGAGCCGTGAGTCTCCCTCACCGGAAGATGAGAGGGGAGTTAATGTGGATCGGGTGGGTTTCTGGCAGCACGCTGCTCCAGGGCACCAATGTTATGATGGATGTTTTTATTTTCAATGGCGCGTCTGGTAGAGGTAAATTTGTGCGCAAATTGTACAGAATGGGCATGGAGTTTTCTTGCAAGTGTTTCAGATCTCTGTCAATCCCTAATTTTTTGAATTGATCAAGGGTATGGGCAGTGTAGATAGTCCCCCCCACACCCAGGAGGATTGGGTGGATAGTAATCTCTGCACCTTGGAGTTTTTGCACAGTTCACTGTGTTATTGCTGTGAGGCTTCTAGCTGGGCACCAGGCCTCGTATCTTCACAGTATTTGATTTCTATCAAGTGAATATGGCGGGCTGGAGTTGTGCTACTCCCCATACTGCGCAGTACCCAGTTTGAGGGTGGAGTGGGTGGTCTGTTTGGGTTAGTGGGGTGAGGAGTGACCAAGATAGCATCAGGCTGGAGTTCAACAGCAAGTTGCGTCTGGTTTGAATAGGAATCATGGGTTTGAAGAGGTAGGAAGGCACAGCATGATTAGAGATATGCTCAGGGACTTGCAGGTCGTGCTGGGCCCAACGATTTGGGTTGCCCGCATCCAACTGCACAATATTGGCCCCATAAGAGCCTTCACTGACCAGTTTCAAAATCATCCTGCAAGCAATATTGTGACGCTCAGTTACCATGTTACGCATGACGGGGCATTGGCAGCCAGATAGGATGTGGAGAGCGCTACCCATGTGATGGCAATCAGGCAGGGGGCATGTAAGGCCAGTGGTTTTTTTATATCGGACTGCATATTTCTGATTGTATAGGGTGCCTGTGCGGTATTGGAAAACAGTGTGTTTCATTCGCATTGAAGGACTGGACATGTTCCGAAAGGCATTGCTCATGCTTTTGTTTTCATGAGGCAGCAAGCTCTGGTAATAGGTGTAGTAGCCTGTATTCTGATCAGCATAGCTCGCTGTAGTAACCTGTATTCCGATCAGCATAGCCAGCTTGTGCTTAACATGCATATGGGATTTCAGAGCATTTTTAAGGTCTGGGAGGTACCTCAGACGAGGAGAGGAAGGGTGGATTGAGGTGGCCTAGAATCTGTCTCTTCCCGAGCCAGCCAAGTTGTATTGCGGAAGGGATTTCCTCCTGGGCCAGCGTTAGGAATTCCAGTATCAGTCAGGTTACCATCTTTGAGGGAGGCCTGGTATTTAGCAACCTGATCTGCGCATTCATTCCCAGCTATTCCAGCATGAGACTTGACCTTGTAGAAAAATATGTGATCTTGGGAGGCTCGGGCAAGGTTAGAAATTTTCTTTCATAACATCTTCTTGCACGTGATGTCTATGCTTCAATCCTGTATCCAGAGAACTTCTCTGGGTACAGGAATTGCTTTCTGAGTTGGCGAAGTGAGCTGAGGCTATCTGTGGCAATATGTGTGTAATCATGAGTGAGCGCAGCAGCAATGGCAGCCAGCTCAGCCCTTCCTATGGTATTGATAATACCAGCGCCATTAGGTTCAACAAAATTTTGTGAGCCACTCATAGGATGGTACACACCTGCCCCTACAGCTGTCTTGCCGTTTTGGACCTGGCAACTGCCATCTATGTAGGCACAAGACCTCCAACCTGCAATTTTAAACTGGAGGTTGGGATGGGACTGACAAGGAGCTTCGACGGTAATGTCTGAGGCAGATCTTTGGGGGCCCTTGAGAATCTGCTTCATGTCAGGTTACAGGACAAAGAAGGCCTCCAGTCAAAACGGTTGACTGCTAGCCTGCTCGTAAAAAAGCAATAATTCATGTAGAAAAGGAGAAAGCTTGTTATTGTTTTGACTTAAAAAAGAAGAGATATGATAAGACTGTACATGGCAAATGCCAGGTATGTAGGAGCCACGCTATTGGAAGAGTGAGATAAAGAGAGGAGAGGACCAGAAAATAAGGAAGCATATTTAAGCCGAAGAGAACAAACATGGGGATGAGTGCATTTGAAAAGAACGTGTTGCTCATCCTGCACATCATCTTGGGCATCATATAGATCACAGGCAGGGTAAATAGCATCATCCCATTTGGCTTGCTCGTTTTTCAAGGTATGGACACGAAGGCGAACTCGAGCCACACTGTGGACAATGTGTTTGGCTAAACCCAAGTAGAAATATTTGGGCAGAATATAAGGAGAACATGTAACGTGTGCAGGCTTGGTTGGGAGAGCACACCAGTGATGATAAGTAATTTTTTTGCTGTTTGTGTCTCGTGGGCCGTAACCAGAAAACTGTCTCCAGTATGCTAGATGGCGGGACCTAAGATCCACAACAAGCTGACTCAAGTCCAAAGGATCAGCAGAGCGTATCTTTTGTTGAAAATGATGAGCATGATGTAAGCCATTCATGGCAGACAATAGATAGGATGTCCAGCAGGAGGAATTCCTGGGGCTGAGGGAGATGTCCGCATGAAAAAACTTGTGAAGTAGAGCGCTGTTGCAAAAGATGAGAGAATTATAAAAGCGTGCACAAGCTCTGAACCAGTTGGATTGAATAGGTTGGATTCCACACTCACGGAGGACACCCCAGGAAGGAGTTGGTGTTCTTTTCCACCCAGCATGGATCTCAAGAATCTCAAAAGCCATTTCTGGATGCAATTATCCATCTCTGTCCCCTGTTGAAGATATGCAGTGGCCCAGATCTGACTTGCATACATTCCTGCTGTTTTGACACACGTCTTGAAGAGCCATAAGTAGGCATGTAAGCGGTGTGTAATCTGGTGTTGATGGGCAAAAGTACGCACGCGAGCCATGCCTGCCAGGCAGGGTTTGAGAGCTTCCTCAGCAGCATTGTGCAGATTAATGTGTTCGTCAAACTGCATCCCCAGGTAGCGAAAGATATTTTAGTAAGGCAAGACCTCACCATCATAAAATAGGGGAGGCAAGTTATCGGTCTTAGAGTTGATAGAGACGATAACATATTTTTTGGTATTGACTGTCAGGAATTTCCGACGGGCATAAGCCTTGAGACGGTTAAGCATGGCCTGAAGATTATTTGGCGGGTTGGAAGTTAAGCATAAGTCATCAGCTTATAGAAGGTTGGATACATGGAAATTAGGTGTGCCAGTGCAAGCTCCTTAAATCCCCTCAGAAACCTCATTGATGTCATTAAGGTAAATGGAGAAAAGCAACGGAGAAAGGGGACAGCCTTGTTTAACACCATAGGTGGGCCTGGCATATGCTTGCTTATCCCCATCAACCAGAATGTAGTTGTCGTTGTGATACAAAATTTTCAGGATACTGAGAAGGTGAATAGGGAGCTGGCATTGGTGAAGATGGTGCCATAGCTTGCCACGAGGGATGGAGTCGTAGGCCTGTTGGAAATCAATGAATGCTGAATACAGGCGTGAAGAGCCATGTGGTTTGCAGGTTTGGGCAGCATGTTTGAGATGTTTCAAAATAAAAAGCGTGTGTAAAGTGCTGCGCCCAGGGAAGAACCCAAATTGACAATCAGGAACTTTGTTGTTTTTGAGGCACCAGTCCTGTAATAAAGTGCGCATGACATTAGCATAAAGGCGGTAGAAGGTTCCGCTTGCAGCAAGCATACGGTAATTGCCAGCATCAATAATAGAGCCTTTTTATACAAGGGTGTAATTTTGGCAGTTTTCCACTCTTGTGGGATAACAGCTCGTTGCATGAGAGTGTAAAAGAGTTGGGAAACACATGGCATCAGCACATTGATAGAATGAAAACCCCTGCCATCCTCTCTTCGCACCAGTTTGCATGCATACTTCAGAAAAGATGGAAGAACGGTATCAAATACAGGGGAAGAAGTGGGATTGACACGAGAAATGTGTTTGGCCCCAATTTCATTCAGCTGACATGCGTCTGGAAGATGGAAAGGCTGAAAATGAGGGGAAGCAGACTGTGTGTGGTTGCGGCCAATAGGAACAGCAAGGTCTCTCCCAGATAAAGTTCCTGACCATCTCATGGCGGGTCTGTCAGCACGCTACCTGCGACAGCAAGGAGGAGGTCCCCGGATCGAATCCGTGTGGCCGGGGTGGAGTAAAGATGCCCTCTGTCGGTGGGAGCCATTTGGAGGCTCTTCCTTAATGCACGCGGCCGAACGGCTGGCGTAGATCTTTCTTTCTTTTTTCTTTTTTTAGCATGCTGCCTAAAATGGCACGTCTGCTTGAGGTAAGTTTGTGCGCATATTGCACATGTGCAATACGCTGCTACTACTGTACAGAGTGGGCATGGAGCTTTCATGCAAACTTGGTAGACCTTTGCGGGTCAATCCCTAGTCTTTTAAAGTGGTCCAGGGTGGGAAGAATAGATAGTCCCACCCACACCCAGAAGGATTGTGTGGAGGGTGGTCTCAACACCTTGAAGTTAATTTCAACGTCGTTTGCACAGTTCACATTGTGTTGTTGCTGTGAGGCTTCTCGCTGGGCACCAGGCCTCGTATCTTCACAGTATTTGACTTCTATTAAGTGAATGTGGTGGTTTTGGATGTTCAATTCACGAAGTTGCCTGGCTGGAGTTGTGCTGTACAGCTGTCGAGCTAAAACATGTTTTAGCTCGACTCGATAGATGCACATATGCATGTCTTCGAAGACAAGAATTCTTGCGCTCTAGAGAAGACGCGCTCTAGTCTTGTGCTGGCATGTTTATAAGCATACTGGGCACAGAATCAATGCCAATCAATGCCTTTCAAAGCAAGAGCTAGACCTGGAGAGCTGCGAGCTTGCAGCTACCTAGCTTGCAGCTCAAGCTACGTAGGTATACCCTTAGGGCCTTTAGATATCTGTCTGAAGACAAGCTTGGATGAGGAGCAAGGATTATTTCACCCAAGCGTACCGATATCGGATCATTTAGCTGTCTTGCAGGATCGTATAGAGCCACTGTGCAGGCGCAGCCACAGAAATGAAGCAGTTGCTTTTGGACGACGTTTTCCCCAGCTGTCACTGACAGCTGCTCGTGTTCAAAAAGCAATTTAAATCCTCACTTCTTGTCTCGACCTCTGCTCCAAGGTTTTATCAATTCATTTTTTTCTTCGCGACGATGGTGCACCGGGGCATGCTTGCCCCTGAAAAGAAGCCCCGCTCCTCCGCCCCAACCCTTCGAAATGCTCCCAACTCTCGAGCCACAAAGCAGGCTCCAGCTTCCACCAAGCTCTCACCGGGCACCTTGAACGCTCTCACTGCTCAGCCATCAAGCACGAGGAGGCTGAGGAGCACGGCACAGGCAGCACCTGCTGACCCCCCACCCCCCAAGCAGACCAAGCCCGTCCCTTCAAAAAGGTTGCGTGGAGCTGGTGCTGTACAGTCTGAGCATGATGATGATAAGGAGAACAAGCGGCCCAGGAGGCAGGAACCATTGAAGTCCTCAGCGCAAGCTCACAACACAGCCTCGCTCTCGCTGGAGCAATCCTCCCCAGCATTCCCAGAGCCAGTTCTGGGTAGGGAATCAGCACTTGAAAGGCGCGTGGAGGCACGTCAAAGTGGGGTGGGGGCCTCTACTGGGCTGGAGCCACCAAGGCAGCCAGCGACAGCTGAGTGCTTTCAGCCCTGGAGAAGAGACCACATCGCACTCGTGCACTCTGCACTGCTTGGCAGCACCTCTTTAGCAGACAGTAGTATTACCAGTTACAGCCAAAGCGGCCTCAGCGCCAGCTCTGACATGTCAGGCCTGGGCAGGGAGGAAGGGGACTGCGCATCCTTTGGTGGAGACACCACTCAGCAGTGTCCCCTTGATGCCCCATTTGGAAGGGAACAGCACTTTGCGGACCTCCATAAGCTCTTGAAAAGGTGTTGCCATGAAGGGTCTGGCAGGTGCGTGCGTGCACACGGTAGATTGCTTGCAGGAATACAGGAGTTGGTTTTTGCAGTTACAATGCTCACAGAATTTTATGTTCCAGTCTTATTGCAGTTCCAGTCTTATTGCAACAGTATGCTGCTTGCATGTCCCGCTCATGCTTCCCAGTAACACCAGAGTCAGCTGGCAACCTGCCTAGGCACACCCGGTCCCAGTCATGACAGCCAGCTGTACTCAAAGCTGTCTCCATGCGCAGTGATTGCAATCCTCTTTGCTCTGTAGGTCTGTGTACATAAGCGGACTGCCAGGCACAGGAAAAAGCCACACAGTCAGGGCTGTGCTGGATTCCTTGAAGCAGCAACAGCAGGTCAGTGTGTGCTGAGTTTGAATTGTGGTGTGCATGATAGCTGTCAAGTCTTCATCCGGCAGGGCCAATTAACTCCAAGCCTTTGATGGGTCGCTGGTTCAAAGAATCCAGCCCTGCCTGCATGATAGCTGTCAAGTCTTCATCTGGCAGGGCCAACCAACTCTGACCCTTTGATGGGTCGCTGATTCGCTGGTACCTTGACTGCTGGTCCAAGATGGACAGGTGCAGGACCATAGTAACTTACATAGAGCTTGAGTTGTGCAGAGTGCTGAGCACATTCCTTTGGGGCAGCACAGCAAACAATCACGACCAATGTGTGTGTCCATGCTGCTTATCTGTTCGCACACTAGCTGTTCTTGATGAGTCTGCTTCTTTTCGAGGGAAGCGAGGGGAGCACTGCCATGGATTCACATGTCTCTTGCGCCCAAGAGCTTCCAGCTTTCAAATTTATGCTAGAAAATGGCGCCTCTGTGCAGTGCATACTCTTTGCGGCTAATTGCAAACTAAGGCCACTGTGAGGGGCATTACACTCAGGCAGTACGTAGCTTACTGTGTGCACAATGTCCCTGCGTGTGCAGGGCACACAGCAGCAATTAAGCCCAGTGTTCTTGAGCTGCTTCAGCTTGAGGGATCCTTCCGACGTGCACAGGGCACTGCACGCAGCATGCAAGCTCTCTGTTCCCGGTGAGTAATGAAAAATGAGGGTGCTCAACGTGTTGTGCCTCAAATGATGCGCAATGGATCAAAACCGCTCACAACTAGCCACTCGTACAAAATGGACAAGTGCCCTGCCAGAACCAGAAACATGGATGCTCCACGGCATGCACAAAGTTACATGGAGCTTTTGTCCCACACGTGCATGATGGGTCTTGCTATTTTTCATTTGCCCATGCTTTGGCCAAAAAACGGCCCCGGCTTCTGCTCTTATGTGCCTATACAATGATATGGCTGTGATGAGTAGGAGTAATGCAGGGAGCGACCACACCAAGAACTGAACAATCTGTGCTGCAGGTGTGGCTGCTGCCCCACTGCCAGCCTCAGCGAGCCCACAGCATGCACATGAGCTGCTCTTGGATTTGCTGCGTTCTTGCAGCAAGCAGGCATCTGGAAAGAAGGGGCTGAAGGGAGGCAAAAGGTAAGGATGAACTGAGTTGGCAAGCCCATCCCTTGTCCGGCAAGCACCTTTGTAAATATGGACGCCACGACTGATCCTGCTCTTGCTAGTCTGCACAGACAAACCCACAGCAAACAAACCCACAAACCCACAGAAACAGGCTGCAGGAGGATACAGGCCACTTGCTTGCTTTGTACCACAGCTGCTGTTTGTTTCTAGACCTAGCTCTAGCTCGTTTGGTGGCTGAGTCTGCTGCCCCTGCCCTGCCCTGCCCCCACAGGATGTGTGTGCTAGTGCTGGATGAGGTGGACCGCCTTCTGCTCAAGGGTACAGAGGACATGTACAGGCTGTTCATGCTCCCGCGGGCAGCAGGTATGCATTGGAGTCTGCTAGCTGTACAGAGGTAGCTTCAGCATGCCGTTGCTGTATTTCCTTGAATAGGTGGTCTGCTAGCATAAGTACTCTATCCTTGAAATTAGCTGTATACATCAGCAGAGCATCAAACCATGTCTATTAGCGTGGCTTGATACGTAAATGCATGCCTTCAGGGTTAGCTTCGGTGCAGATGCTTTTTCCTGTTTTACGGAGATCCTGGGATTTTTGGTCTCCTGACATCTGTAGATGCCTGAAAAGCAGATGTTAACATAATCGTGCTCAAGCGCATTGTCTTTATGCATCATGCATCGATCGCATCCTTGCAACTCCTCATACAGTCTATCACTCCAGCTTCCCTTCACACTGCTGGTTTACTGTGCATACGCACAGGTGTTCAATGCTGCGTGGTGGCTATGGCCAACTCAATTGACATCACAGAGCGTAGCTTGCCAGCCTTGAAGTGCCGTGGATGCACGCCAGAATTCATGCCCTTCACTGCTTACTCTAGGCTGCAGGTGAGTGTGAGGGCTGCTTATCGTGAGCTCTAATTCTTACGTTTGTTTGTTCGCTCTCTCATCTATTGCCGACTTTTCTAGTGGTGAAGTTGTTGCTTCCACCGCCAGCTCTGCTGTATGTGTTGAGGCGCATCAAGTGAAAAGGCAAATAAAGGAAATGCTCTTGAGGACGTGTCGGCCATTTATCCAAAACAAGAGGGAAGCCTCCCTGGGATTTGTTGGTCACTCAGGCGTTCATCACAAAAATTTCCCATTCATGACGGGAACGCTTGTCGCCTTGCTTCAGAGCCCGCAAGGCTAAGTAGGCTGATGTACAGCTGAACCAGACAGAACTGCAACCTCCTGTGGACAGTGGCGCACATTGCCGTCTCGCGCAGTGCTTGTGGCTGTGCTGATCAATTCAGTACAGAGAGATTCTTTTTGTGTCTGCTCTTCAGATTTTGCCCCTCTGCACTCATGACTCATGATCCGTAATTTAGAAGAACTCAGAACAGCACTGCTTAGCATACAGATGCATTTCAAGGAGCCATAGCTCAGCGCACTCACCTAGAGAGAATCCTCTTCCGTTACCCACTTTCATGTCTGGGTGACTCTGTTGTCATAAAGGCTGGCAGGCTCTGGTAGAAGGTAGCTATGGGCATCAGAGTGACCAAGCTTGCAGCCTTGATGCTTTCTCACTTAAAGAACGGAACAGCTCTCCAGAGCCGCAGAACGCTGTTGCACAGGGTTGAGGGATCATCGATGTGAAGAACGCGTGCCGTGCCCAGTATCTGCAGTGAACCAGAAAGCACAAGCAGAGTAAAGCACTCTCCCAGTTGGACCCTTTTTGCTCCCTTTGTGCATGCAGGTCCTGTCCATCCTGTCCTCCAAGCTGTCAGGCCTGCCCTGGCCTGTGTTCCAGGAGCATGCCCTGGAGCTGGTGGCCCGCAAGGTCTCAAGCTCCTCCGGAGATCTTCGCAAGGTGTTCCAGGTGGGGTGCCAACCTGCCTGCCTGCCTGCCTGCCTGCCTGCCTAGCCACCGAATTGAAAAGTTTTGTTTTTGGCATGCATGGAACCGAGAAGCTGGCATGGTATCCAGACTGTCTTCTGGCACCTTGTGTTTCCTGAGTATGGGGGATGTTACATGCCCAAGGAGAAATGCTGCAGCACAATACAGACAGTCTACAAGTACACCTCTCTCTATCTTCAAAACCCGGAATTGATTGGTGCAACCTGTGCAGGCCTGCCGGTTTGCTTTGGGCAATCGGTACGACCGTGCCATGAAGTCGGCTGAGCAAGAGCAGAGAGACACGGGCTTGCAAAATGCCTATGGATCTGCAAGTGCTGGCCAGCTGCAGCAGGCACAGCAGCAAGGCAGGAGGAAAGATTGCATGGTTACAGCAGCTGAAACGATGGTGGGTTGCCTGTGAACTTGGCGCCTTGTCTGTTGGAAGATGTACTGACTGTGGTCTGCATTTGCAAATGAATATGACATCTAGCCCAGAGGAATGGCAATGATGGGATTGTAGTTTTTTTTTCAAGTTTGTACACTGATGGAGAGGGTTTTGGAACAGTGGCTGCGGGAGCTGACAGGCACTTGGAGGGTGGCATTGACACTGGAGAACCTGGCTGCTGTGTGGGAGGAGCTATAGAAGGTTTTGCAGCCAGCTTCTTGCATCAAGCAAGACGCACCTCAGAGGCGCTGTCTTTTTGCCTCTGTGGCGTTTGATATCCATTGTGCGCCGTCCTGATCATTGTAGCGATTGTGCTCTGATGTAATGGCAGTACTCCTGTGTCCATAAGCCCTTCGGCTTTTGGCGTTGTTCAGTGTGTGATCTTGAGGTGGCAGCAGTTGCGATGCATCCTGTCCTTCTATGCAAGGTTCCTGTGCTTTGTTTGTCGCACTTCTGGGCAGCCAGCCTGTGGGGGTTATTGGTGACTGTCCCTTGCATGCATGCTTGCGCTGCAGGTTAATGTTTCTGACATGGCCGCTGCCCTGGCGCGCCTGAACTACCAGTCTGGGTCAAGCGCATCCTACGTGAGCACCATCCGTGGGCTTCCGCAGCAGCAACAACTGCACCTGTTGGCGCTTGCTACCTCAGTTGCCACAGCTGCAGCGCAGGTGATGAGGGTTGCTGGTAGTGAATTGGAAAGTGTAAACGCCTCTGACATTGTGGTGTGACGCACAGGGTGGCAGGCAGAAGTAATTCTATGCGCCGCAAGAACACATGCCTGCAAACCAGTTTTCAGCTAGGTTTGTATGCTGCATATGTTGTAGTGTCTGTAAATTGTTTAAAACCCATGTGGATCCAGGTTTGTCGTGCCTGTTGATACTTGTAGCAGCAGTACATGAGCTTACTTAGGCTGGCTGTTCATACACAGCAAGCAGGAGATGGCCAGATTGAACTTATTATCCTGTTGGCTGTTTTCTTGTCTGGAACGCATCTGTTGCTCAGCACACCCAGCACGTCCAGGGGTCGACGCTGGATAATTGTGCAGACGGAGTTGTTTAAAGGAAAGTGACTTCGCTTAAGAGGGCAGGTTCCTCACATAATTGCAGTTATGGACACCTGCGGTGCATGTCACTGCTTGCCTCTGATTCCAGATACAGCTGACAGTCAACCGCTTCCTGCTGTTTCTTCAAAGAAGCTTGCATCTGCATGCAAGCTTCCTTTGCTGCACTTGAGATGCACATGTGAACTTTAGCGTGCGCGCGCGCGCGCGCGCACACACACACACACACACACACACACACACAGGCAGTGGCAGACGCGGAGGCAGAGGCAGCTGCACAGCAGCATGGCCTGACCACTAGCGCCTATTGCACCAAGTACTACTGGGGCCCGTCGATGCTGGGGCCAAAGCCACTGAAGAGCTCAAACCCCTTTGCCACAGACACGCAGCGCAGCGCGACGCAGCACAGCAGCAGCTCCGCCGCAGGGGCGGCAACCTTGGGAGCTGGCTCGCAAGGGAGTATACACAGTACAGCAGGATGCAAGCCCCAGAGACCAGGGGCTGCTGCGACAGCAGCTCACAGGGAGGTCAGTGGGGGGCAGCCACAAGGGTCTCAGGGAAGTGAGGCTTGTGCCGAAGTGGAAGCTGCAAGGCATGCAAAGGCTGGTCTGGGAAGCATTGTGAATGAAGGGATTAAGGGTGGGAAGGCAGCAAGCTTGCCAGCGAGAACCAGCAAGGGAGGGAGCAGCACTGGCAGCAGCAACAGCGGCAGCAGTGGCAGCTTGCTGTGTGCAGGGGATGCTGCTCGGACGGTGCCCCTCTCCGCTGCTTATGAGCAGTTCCGCCGCTTGGCGGTGCAGATGTACCAGCACCCTGCCAGTGAGCAGGTAGGTGGATGCTGTGCTGCTGTGTTGCGTCATCTCCAGCCTGCATTTCAAACTGTGCTCCTGCATGACCTCATCAGCAGGTCAAACACCAGCTGCCAAAAGGGGTGAGGGGGTGAGGGCAAGGCTCTTGACCTGGACCGATATTACAGGGGCAGCAAGAGCTCCTTTTTTTAAAAGCAATGGTTCATCTGTTGCCTCCAGCAACAGCAGATATCCGAGCTCGGGCTTGCCACTTTGGCAAGAAACCATTTAGCTTTCTAGGCGCACGATCAGAGCCTGTGCATCCAGCCTGATGACCCTCGGGACCCAACATTGTTGGCAGCAAAAATATATGCTCCAATTAGGAGTCCTAGTGCACAGTCACTCATGGGCGCTCCTTGATTCCTTCCCTCGGCGATGCAGGAGTTCCGGAGTACCATGCAGCTCTTGTCACACACAGGCTTGGTGGGCGTGGATGCTGCTGGGTGCAGCCGTGTGTCAGCAAAGGGGGGCGGAGCTGGCAAGGCAAAAGAGGGAGGGGCAGCCTTGTCCCTGAAGGTGCAGATGAAAGACATCCAAGCAGCCCTGCAGGACAATGTGCTGTTCAAGCGAGTGCTCTCTAGCCTTCCCGCAGTATGAGCAGGAGTAGCAGCTGCAGTGTAACCAGTCACTGAGCAGATGTAGCAGTCAAAATGCATTCATTCACTGAGCAGGAGTAGCAGCTGAGATGTATTCATTTCAAATACGAATAAATGACCCCTTTCGGAAGGTGTACATATACATATGTATTAAATTAGCGCTAGTTGTGGTGCAGGATGTGATACCTACTTAGATATGTAGGGCTTGCTGGGCATTTTTGGCAGGCTGGTTCGCGTCTGCAGGATGACATAGATGCATAACTCCAATGCTACTAGAAGCGCTTACATGCTGCTGCTAATGTAACGCAGAAACACGCAGGATGAATGTTTGTGGCTTTGGTATGCATTCCTCTCAGCACTTGCGCTGCTTCATTCCTAATGCCTAGAGGGTAATGTCTGGCTTAGTCTGCAAGATCTCGGAGATAAATCTTGAAAGTCTTCTACCGCCAGTACTTGCAGGAATATCGCACTCAACTGACTTGTCGAACATATAGGCTGGCCTGTGTTGATGCCTTTGAGAAAGTGGAGAATTAGGAAATGCATTTTTGCTGGTTATGACTGTCTTGACGTTTTGACAATTTTTGCTTTTGACCAGGCGTGCTAGGGCAGGAAGTTCTTGTTTTAATTTTTGTGCGAAACCCAATTGTTTGACATTGAGCTGGATAGCGTACACTCGCATTCTTTGGGAGCTGCATTATCTGATCTGGAACTGTGGCTTTTTAAAGAAAGTTACAAAGTTACGAAGTTACAATGGGGTTTGACCTTCAGCCAGGTAGTTTGGCTGCTCGGTCTGCTCAACTGTTCCAACTGCACATAAAATATCCATGAGATCGGAAATAAAACGATAAGTCTCAATAGTTTGCTTTTGCAAGAAATGAATAGCATCCTCAGAGCTAGCTTGAGAATAGTAGAAAGTGCCTGAATCGTCCCAAAATTCTATGAGAAGAGGGGAAGTCAGAAAATAACTGTGCATAAGTCCTTCGAAGAGAACACACAGAAGGGCAAGAACAAAGGAACACAGCATGCTTTTCATCTTGGAGTCCTCCTTGGTCACACCTATCACAAGCAGATGTGTGCTCCTGCCAAAGTGATGTCTCAACTTTTAAAATATGAGCATGTAAGTGAAAACGTGTTATGTTTCTTAGCGCGCGCTTGCCCAAATCAAGATGCAAGTACCTGGGGACAGAAAAGGGCGCACCATGAACAGACAAGGGTCTCAAAGGAAGTGCCATCCAGTGATGATACTTGGCTAATTTGTCCGTGTGTTCACCATGTTCTGCCAAGGCATCAGCATTCCACACACCTCGCAGCCTTTTTCTCAGATCAACAACAATGAGTTACAATGAGTTACAATGGGGTTTGACCTTTTTCTCAGATCAACAACAAACTCCCTCATGACTATAGGCTGCCCTGACCGAACACAATGAGTAAACACGTTGCACCTGTCCAAGCCTGTGCAGGCAGCCAGAAATTCTGAGGTCCAGCATTTATGGGAAAGATTGCTCATTTCAACATCTGCTTGCAGTACCTTACTGAATGTAGTGCTGTTGCTGCGCAGTAAAGCATTGTAAAACCTAACTGCTGCACGAAACCGATAGAACTGTAAAGGTTCATGCCCACACTCACGCAGTAAAGACCAATTAGGAGTGGTGTGCCTTACCCCAAGGATACGCTTCAATAAGCACAGGTGCACAGTTTGCAACAGGACAGTCCATTTCAGCTCCTTCTTTCATAAATCGAGTGCCCCAAATCTGGCATGCATACATGCTAGCAGGGAGAGCATATGCTTTAAAAGAAAGAAACTGAAAGCAGGAGTGATGTGTAGACAGTGATACTCCCTACATCAATTTAAATTAGAAATTACTGCCTGCATCTCAAGGGAACAATATAACTTTATAGAAAAGAAGAATTACGTAGGCAGAGGAAACTCTCCCTAAATCAATTAAGGAAAAGGAGACACATTGGCTCAGGAGAGCCGTGAGTCTCCACCACAAAGCTACAAAGAAGAAAAGGCTTATGGGCACTTTATAGCGGTACTTTATAGCGGTAGCACTCTATAGTGGTAAGGTTTCATCGCTATATCCGACTGCATGGGCAGCTCAGCGGGAACACTGAGGCCTGTGACCAAACCTGGCCAAAAAGTGCTCAGCCCACGGGATGTGGATTGGGAGTAAGAGCCTCTGAGATAACAAAACCATGTTTGTTGCGGTCTGGTGTTTGATGGAACGGGTGAGGTTACATCATCACTATATCCGCCAACAAAGGCAGCTGAGCGGAGACACTGAGGCCTCTAGATATCAAAATTATGTTTCAAACAAGTTGTTGAGGTCTGGCGTTTGATGGGATAGCTCGAGGAAGATAATGCTCAAAGGCTTCAAAGTTCAACTTTGAACAAGTTGTTGGGTCAGATGAATATTAAGAAACCAAATACTGTGAAGATGTGAGGCCTGGAGCCCAGCTAGAAGCCTCACAGCAACAACACTGTGAATTGTGCAAACAAATTCAAGGTGCATTGGCTGGCTTGGGAAGAGACAGATTCTAGGCCACCTCAATCCACCCTTCCTCTCCTCGTCTGAGGTACCTCCCAGACCTTAAAAATGCTCTGAAATCCCATATGCATGTTAAGCACAAGCTGGCTATGCTGATCGGAATACAGGCTACTACAGCGGGCTATGCTGATCAGAATACAGGCTACTACACCTATTACCAGAGCTTGCTGCCTCATGAAAACAAAAGCATGAGCAATGCCTTTCGGAACATGTCCAGTCCTTCAATGCGAATGAAACACACTGTTTTCCAATACCGCACAGGCGCCCTATACAATCAGAAATATGCAGTCCGATATAAAAAATCCACTGGCCTTCAAGTAAGTTACATGCCCCCTGCCTGATTGCCATCACATGGGTAGCGCTCTCCACATCCTATCTGGCTGCCAATGCCCCGTCATGCGTAACATGGTAACTGAGCGTCACAATATTGCTTGCAGGATGATTTTGAAACTGGTCAGTGAAGGCTCTTATGGGGCCAATCTTGTGCAGTTGGATGCGGGCAACCCAAATCGTTGGGCCCAGCACGACCTGCAAGTCCCTGAGCATATCTCTAATCATGCTGTGCCTTCCTACCTCTTCAAACCCATGATTCCTATTCAAACCAGACGCAACTTGCTGTTGAACTCCAGCCTGATGCTATCTTGGTCACTCCTCACCCCACTAACCCAAACAGACCACCCACTCCACCCTCAAACTGGGTACTGCGCAGTATGGGGAGTAGCACAACTCCAGCCCGCCATATTCACTTGATAGAAATCAAATACTGTGAAGATACGAGGCCTGGTGCCCAGCTAGAAGCCTCACAGCAATAACACAGTGAACTGTGCAAAAAACTCCAAGGTGCAGAGATTACTATCCACCCAATCCTCCTGGGTGTGGGGGGGACTATCTACACTGCCCATACCCTTGATCAATTCAAAAAATTAGGGATTGACAGAGATCTGAAACACTTGCAAGAAAACTCCATGCCCATTCTGTACAACTTGCGCACAAACTTACCTCTACCAGACGCGCCATTGAAAATTAAAAACACCCATCATAACATTGGTGCCCTGGAGCAGCGTGCTGCCAGAAACCCACCCGATCCACATTAACTCCCCTCTCATCTTCCGGTGAGGGAGACTCACGGCTCTTTGAGCCAATGCGTCTCCCTTTCCTTACTTGATGTAGGGAGAATTTTCTCTGCCTCCGTAGCTTTTTCTAGCTTTTTATTTTCAAGGTGCCGAGACCATTTTTCACACAATTCTTCTGGGTGTGGGTGGGACTATCTATACTGCCCATACCCTGCATTAGCTTAAAAAACTAGGGATTGACCCGAAAAGGTCTACTAAGCTTGCACGAAAGCTCCATGCCCACTCCGTGCAATATGCGTAAAAACTTACGTCTACTAGGCGTGCCATTGAAATCAAAAACACCCAACATAACTCTAGTACCCTTAGGCCGCATGCTTCCAGGAACCCATCAGACCCACACTAGCTTCCCTGTTATCCTCTGGTGAGGGAGAATCACGGTTCTTTGAACCAATGTGTCTCCTTTTCCTTAATTGATGTAGGGAGTGTTCTCACTGCCTATGTAGTTTTTCTTTTCTTTCCCATGCAATGCTCCATGTTTACTAGAAAAAGATAATCTACCTAGGCAGAAGGATCTCTCCCTACATCAATTACGGAAAAGGAGACACATTGGCCCAGAAGAGCTGTGAATCCCCTCCACCACAAAGGTGTGAAGTAAAAATGCTAACGGGGATTTGGAGGGTTATTTGAAGCACCCGGCTCCATAACCTGGCTGCAAGAAGTATTCTTGTTTTCAATAGCATGCCTAGTGGTAACAAGCTTGTTGGCATACATGACAGAATGGGCATGAACTTTGCGAGCAAGTTTATTGGCGCGTTGATGGTCAAGTCCCAGTTGTTTAAGCTGGTTAAGGGTGTGCTCAGTGTAGCAGGTCCCACCAACACCCAAAAGGATGGTGTGGAGAGTCACAATTTTTGCATTGATATGTTTGCAGAGGTCTGCATGCTGCCAATGTGCCGCCTCCAACTGTTGTCAGGCCTCGTGTCTTCACAGAACTTGAATTCAGTCAAGTGCACATGCCGCTGGTTTGCATTCAATTGGTGGGGTTGCCTCACGTGGTTAGCTGTCGTGGTCCTCAGTGAGGGGTTGTGTCTGCTGCGTAACGCATGATGGTGTGAGCAGGAGGTAGAAGGAGAAGAAGTGGGTTTGGCTTTATAGGGAGTAATCAATATAGCATCAGGACGGCTGGAGGTGAGTCTAGATCTCTTAGAAAAAATTCTTGGAAAGAGGTAAGGGGGTATAATTCTGTTTGATGCATGTGCAGGGATTTGAAGGTTGTGCTGCGCCAACCTATCACCACTCCCTATGTCCATGTTAACCAAGCCTGCTCCCCAAGGGCTTTTGCTAAGAGCTTTGATGATCATTCTTCCTGCAACATTGTGGCGTTCAGTTTTCATGCTGGAGATGATATGATTTTGGCAGCCTGAAAGCTTGTGGAGTGCGCTGTCTAATTGATGACAGCCTGTGAGAGGGCAGAGTGGGTTAGTGGACCTTTTGAAGCGAACCGCATGTTTTTGGTTATAGAGGGTGCCAGTGCGATATTGTAAGATGGTGTGTTTCATGGGTGTGGATATACAGGACATGTTCCTTACATTAAAGTATTAAGGTAAAGTTCACTATCTAGCGAGGTAGCTAGGATCTCACCAACAAGGCTCAAAGTGTTATTGATGCATATTGGGCTTTTTTACACCGAGTATCGTGACACAAAGGCCTGGCTTAAATGATACAGGATTGCAAGGAGGATTCAGCCAGGTAGTTTGGCTGCTCGGCTTGCTGGACTGTGCCAGCCAAACAGGAAAAGTCCATGACTTCATAAATGAAATG
Organism: Dunaliella primolecta; assembly: GCA_914767535.2. NCBI lineage: Eukaryota > Viridiplantae > Chlorophyta > Chlorophyceae > Chlamydomonadales > Dunaliellaceae > Dunaliella > Dunaliella primolecta. The sequence goes on from OU611752.1 coordinate 8,139,844, forward strand.
ATAACCTCATTAGTTTGCTGCTGCTAGAAATGAAAGACACCCTCAAAAAATAGTTACAATGGGATAGTTACAAAGGGATTTGCCCTCAGAAAGAAGAGGCTACAAGGTTACTGTGGGATCTGACCTGCAGCCAGATAGTTCGGCTGCTCGACCTGCTGGACTGTACCATCCTTTGAAAAAATATTGATGACTTAGGAATAAACAACAAGTCTCATTAGTTTGCTTCCGCGAGAAATGAAAGAAAGATAGAAAGGAAAACACGATGCAAGCCAGGATATCCAAGAACCCAAGAATCAGCTGGAGGCTTTAAAGCAACAGCACCGCGACCTCTGTCGCGATCTTTCAAGGGCCTCAGCTCAAATCACCCATCACACCATTTTGTTAGGTGTGGGAGGGGTCATCTACACCCCCCACACTCTGGAGCCTCTTAAAGAGCTTGGTCTTGACACTCATACAGCCACCAAGCTTGCTCTGAAGCTTCATGCTCATTCTGTCCAGTACGCTTTCAAACTTGCTAGCACCAGATGCGCTCTTGAAAAGACTTCTCTCAAATTTCATCACCAAGGTCAGGCATGGGATACTGCTAGTAACCCTCCTGATCCCCATTAATTGTTTTTCCTCTTGTTTCTTCTGGTGAAGGGGGTACACGTCGTGACGGTGCCTTAGCCCTGAGTACCCTTTTTTTCCATATCTGATGTGGGGGGATTTCACTGCCTGTGTAGTTTTCTTTTTTTCTTTCCAAGCCAGGTCCGCCTGTATGCACAAGCAAAAGATGCTCAGAAATAAGATCTCCTCAGAACTTTCTTGAGGATGGTATTGCAGCAAGATGATTGCACTAGGCCACAAGGACCAGGCCATGACCAGTGGCCGGATGCCGCTTTGGCACCTTCCTATTCCTGTATCGCGGCACAGGGGAACTTGCACCCCATCCTTCAAGCTTCCTGTGTACTCCGTCCGTGCTCACACCGGATATATTTTCAACTTGTACCATTACAGGTAGAGAGCGCCCGCATTTGTTGTGTGGTGAAGAATTCAGAAAAAGAAAAATGTGCAAGTTTCCTTCTACAGATTGTTTTAGTGCAAAGAACAGAGGCAAGGTAAGGCTACACCGAGAAGAAGAAGAAGAAGAAGAAGAAGAAGAAGAAGAAGAAGAAGAAGAAGAAGAAGAAGAAGAAGAAGAAGAAGAAAAGAAAAAAATACTTAGGCAGGGAAAACTCTCCCTACATCAATGAAGGAAAAGGAGACACTTTGGCTCAGAAAAGCCGTGAGTCCCCTCCAACACGAGAACAGAGGCAAGGTAAGGGTTACTCGCTGTATCCGCCTGCAAGGGCAGCTGAGCGGAGACACTGAGGCCTGTAACCAGACCTGGCCAAAAATATGCTCAACTCATATAAACTGGACTTAAATAAAAATGACAAATCATGTTGTGGTCAGTGTTTGATGAAACAGCAAGAGGTTGGTCATGCTCAAAAGGTCTCAAAGTTGTTGGATCAGATTCAATGGTACATGTGTTGCACCTGTCAAGACCGCGCATGCAGCCATAAGCTCTGAGGCCCAGCTTTTACTTGATAGATTGTTATCAACAGCTGCTCGCAGCAACTTGCTGAGTGTGGTCACCACAGCACGGTGCTGTCGCTGCGCAATAAAGCATTGAAAAATCTTACAGGGGGGAACGTCTTGCATTCCACAAGAGGGTATCTACCAGGAGTTTTCTGCATGAGCTGCACAAGTGCAAGGCACCATTGCTGGGAAGAAAATCTCTTTGATTATTTCTACTAATCCGTGGCTAACCTGAGGTGTGTGTGTGTGTGTGTGTGTGTGTGTGTGTGTGTGTGTGTGTGTGTGTGTGTGTGTGTGCGCGTGTGCGTGCGTGCGTGCGTGTGTGTGTGTGTGTGTGTGTGTGTGTGTGTGTGTGTGTGTGTGTGTGTGTGTGTGTGTGTGTGTGTGTGTGTGTGTGTGTGTGTGTGTGTGTGTGTGTGTGTGTGTGTGTGTGTGTGTGTGCGTGTGTGTGTGTGAAAACGCGCGTCTGGTCTGGGTGCCATCTCGTCTGATGCATGAAGTATATGTATCATTACAGTGTGTGTGTGTGTGTGTGTGTGTGTGTGTGTGTGTGTGTGTGTGTGTGTGTGTGTGTGTGTGTGTGTGTGTGTGTGTGTGTGTGTGTGTGTGTGTGTGTGCGCGCGCACGTGCGTGCGTGCGTGCGTGTGTGTGTGTGTGTGCGTGTGTGCGTGTGTGTGTGTGTGTGTGTGTGTGTGTGTGTGTGTGTGTGTGTGTGTGTGTGTGTGTGTGTGTGTGAGTGTGTGTAGGTAGGGGGAGGTTGTATTCCTGCCTACCTGCCTTGCATTCATACATTTTACAATATTAAAAATTCAAAGGAAAAAAACCGATTGAAGTACCTACTGCTGCCAAATTCACGGATTTCGTCCCAACCTGTCTTCCCTTTAAAAGCAATTTCAAAGGCTTGCCTTCGGTAAGTCAGTAGCAAAATCCTCTCTCGTCAAAATTCTTGCTGCTCGGGGCTCCCGTATGAGGTAGCCACATGCACCAGTCACCTCTCCTATCCAAGAACAGGCCAAGCTGCATTTTTTGTGTATGTCTAATACACATGGCACCACATCTCTCTCTCACACACACATACACACACAAATGCAGGGTACCATGGTTAGCCTCAAGCTACAGAAGAGGCTTGCAGCTTCTGTGCTGAAGGTGATGCTCTTTGGTTTTCTCGTGCTCCTCGAGGAGTGCTTACAGTTGCTACCCACTTGCCTGAGCTCCCCTTGCATGATGTCTTGCAAGAGATATGCAGCATTGATTGTAGCTCAGCAACACACCACTTCATTTTTGCCTTTTTCAGGTGGGCGCAAGGAAGGTCTGGCTGGACCCCAATGAGGTCAATGAAATTTCAATGGCCAACTCAAGTGAGTGGGCACATGCGTCAAGGATTAGCTTGTTTGAGGCAAGCACCTGGCTTATCTGTGCATGCACCTGCTCCTTTTGCGAGCACTGCGGAGCATGCCTTGCATGAGCTGACTTGCTGACCGGCAATTTCATGGTCTGCGTGCAAGCAAATGGGAGCAAGCTAAGCCTGTGCCAATCAAGGTGCAAACCTCAAACTTTGGTCATCTGGGGCTGCAGTCTTGTCAGGATGCATTGCAAGGATTGGGTCAGGGCATCCACTCACAATCATGTTCCTGTGATTTCAAGGGCAAAATGTGCGCAAGCTGGTGAAGGACGGGTTCGTAATCCGCAAGCCTGCCATCATCCACTCACGAGCACGTGCCTGCACTGCCGCTGAGGCCAGGAGTAAGGGTCGACACACTGGCTACGGTGAGCAATATGGTTGATAGTGCCTCCCTTTGTCCATAGAGTGCGTGCAAGGCAACCTTGAGTGCTCCTGCATAGAGAGCTGCGCTTGCTTGCTCATGTGCATATGACCTACTATGGCAATGACAGCAAATATTGCAGCGTGGGAAACTTGTTTTGGTGTGCCAAGTACCCCTTGTAGCCACTACAATTCCAATAGAGCCACTTGAGCCTGCACAATATGTGTCCTGTGATAAAGATTATTGTCAAGTATATTCTGCTGGAAGCAGAAGGGCACAGAAAGCATGGCTTTTGGACATCACGCAGAGGGCCAGTAAGAAGTTGTAATTTGAAATCCTGCTATTGGTTGGTGAATATATGGGTCTTATCGGAGAAGGTTAGGGGGATCTAAACTGTCTGGGAACCCCTCCAGAATTGTTCTGGCCCACTCTTACTGAGTTGTAAATGCATCATTTGGTTCCTGGGCTCAACCCCTGACCATTGGATCCCTTCTCAGAGTTTGAATGATATGGAAATATCATTGTACATGATCATGGATCAATGCCACACGTGCACGGATGTGGGGTGACAGAAGTGCTGCAAATGAAGCCAAACTTCCAGGGCAGTGACAATGACATGTTTGTAATCCCATAGTGAAGTGTGGGTGGCAGTTCATGGACTTGCAAGCCACGTATGGGTCTTGTCAGGACAGGTATGCATCAGCGTTTACAACTCAGCTCTTGCTTCGTAACTCTGCAATCACTCATTCATAATGTACCATGAGTATGCAGATGAACGGGGAATTAAAAGAAGAGCAGATGGTCACCCTTATTGTCGGGGAGGAGGCAGTGGAAGGGGGGTTTGGGGCGGGTGTCCTAGCGTTTCGCCCAGACAAGGACGTGACGCCCACTGATTTTGTTTTCACCCTCCTGCTGCAAGGAAAGTTGTTTGCTCATTCTGCAGGGTGCATGCAATAGTAGCCATGGCTGGTCAGTATAGATGAATTTTACATGCTGCGGTTGTTCGTGTGTGTTGATGTCAGCACCTAATTGAAGTGCTGTCAGAAGGTTCCCTCAATCAAATGTTTCTTGCAGGCAAGCGCCATGGAACGCGGGAGGCTCGTTTGCCTACCAAGATCCTGTGGATCCGCCGCACCCGTGTGCTGCGCCGCTTGCTCAAGAAATACCGTGACTCCAAGAAGATCGACAAGCACTTGTACCATGAGTTGTACATGCGGGTGAGTCAGGTTCTGCCATGGTGTGGCAGGCTCAGCTTCTGTGTGACACAGGGCGCTGCTTGCATGCCCTTTGTACTTGCACTATGCTCTCTTGCTCGTCCATTGGCTCTTCATATCATGTTGCGTACCTAACTTTGCATCCCTCCTGTTCTTGCAGGTTAAGGGTAATGTGTTTAAGAACAAGCGTGTGCTGATGGAAGCTGTGCACAAGGAGAAGGCTGAGAAGCTGCGTGAGAAGACCATTGCTGATCAGTTTGAGGCTCGTCGCTCCAAGAACAAGGCTGCGCGCGAGCGCAAGGCCAACCGCCGCGAGGAGCGCATCCTGTTGGTGAGTATCTGTGTCAGATTTGCTGCGTTTGCTCCAGGAAGCATCTCACCAGAGTGCAGACTCGAAGTAGCGCACGATGACCCAAGGAGTTGATTTATCTGTGTCAGAGTCCAGGGTGTAGCCCCTAACAGCTTGATCTGGTACTCACGTTACATACTACACAGACTCAGCCCATCTTGGTGAGCATGAGCCGCCAATCGGCAAGTCCTCCTTTTACACCAGTGAGGGTTAGCTGGCTCATGCTGGGTCAAACTGGAAGCTGTGCACCTGTGACACACTTTCCGCCAAAGCAAGCTGAAAATCAGCATGTCATGCGCTTTTTGAGCTCCAGGTGCCATGCCTAGGGTGCTGAACACCCAGCCAATATTATCAACTGAATATGCAAAACCTTTGCCTGGACCTATCTGACCAACCCTGCACACTCAATTTGTGCCAGGAGGCGCTCAGGGTGTGGGGCCAGAAAGCAGTCAAATTTCTGCCAAAGCGGGGTCCTCAGGAAGCAGCCGCGTCCAGATACATGCTTGGAAACCATGGGTTGTGTGCAAAAGGTGTTCAAACTGTTTGGTTCTGCCTCCAAGGTCTCGTGCCCATACCTTCACTGCACATTTCCTTGGCACATCCTAGGAAGAAGGTGCTGCTGTCCAGAAGAGTTGCATGGAGTCCTTCTGCACTCACTGCTCAGGCATGAACCATCCATGAAGCCCTACACCAACTCAGAAGGAGTTTATAAACAATGCATTAAAAAGTGCCTTTTCATCCCTTGCATTATTAAAGCACAAGTTCCTACTTCCTGGGGCCTTGGAGAGGCCGTAAAGCTGCAGCCTTTCTCAGCTGTCAATGCCCCCCAGTGCCTTCCTCCTCACTAAGTCATTCTGATTCATGTACATCCCTTCAACCCAGAGGGGGGTCACCATTGTTAAAGTATCTCCCAAGCTTTTTTGAGCCTGCTGGAGCTTTCAGGTCACATACCTATGATGCAGGTTTGTTCTTTGTGTGCCTCTAAGACAAACCTCATCACAAGTTTGGGGAAGGTACCCCCATGTGAGTGTGGCGGTGAGGGGTAAGGTGTGCACTGTATGCTGAGGTGTGGGAATGGGGTCAAATGGCTTCCATCATGAGACATGAGCATGCAGTGTTACTGTAGGCATCACATGAGTGTCCTGCACCACCTGATGGCTGGGAGAGGGGAGCTGCAAGAAACTAAACAATACGCAAATCCTTCACAATGCGAATTCATTGCAAGCAATTAGCAGCAAAAATATGCACGTGGTAGATGTGCATGTATGCACGTGCGTGCATGCACGTGTGCATGCGTGCAAGGCTGTGTGTGTGTTTGCGCACGTGTGTATGCATGCATGCGTGTGAGTGTGTGTGTGTGTGCGCGCGCATGTGTGTGTGCGTGTGTGCGTGCGCGCGCGCCTGCACGTGCATGAGCTCATTTCCTGTGGCGCCTTTTGCTTTGCCTGTCCCATGCAAGAGTTTGCATGCTTGTTTCATGTAGAGTGACTGTGCGTGTAATTCTTTACAGCAGTTGACACTCCTAAACTCAGCACAAGGCTTTGTTTCCACATTCAATTGACCTTCGTACAGATTTTGCTTGGTTACAGGCACCTTCATGCTTCAGCAAGCTGCCCTTGTTGGCAGGTACAGCTTTGTAATCCTATCCTACCCTATCCTGTCCCATGAGGGCCAACCTACAGGCCCTTCCAGCAGGGCTTGAGCGAACTGGCTGCAGGGCTGCTCATTCCCTCCTAATGTCACATCATTTTCGCATGGGGGCAAGAAAGACTTCCCCACTGTGCCCCTGCTGTGTATGCCCTCCATTTTGCATGTGTTGGAGCACAACAAACAGCCCAGGGGGGCCAGCTGTTCAAGAAAAAGAATGAAGTGGTGATGGCAGGGGCAGTGCAGTGACAAGAGGGGTCGGGTGGGGAAGAACGGGGCGACATTTGAATTGTTTCAACTCATGCCGGCTTGCTGGTAAGCCATTCCATTCATTTGTTCGTTCAATTTTCTCAAGAAGCAGCCTCACAAATCTCAGACTGGATGGAGCCTCCTTTGAAAAGCAGTTATACATCCATAACCTCTCAACAAGGCCGTCCCCCTACAGGCTGAGCCTCTTCCTGCCTCTTCCAAGCCTACTTGGAAGACTGGGACACCCTATTTACCCATGGCTAAAACAATACCTGACAAGTGAGGGAAGCACTGCAAGTGACGCTGAAAATTTGGCGAAGCCATCCCTTCAATGACTGAAGGCTTCAGTGATGTAAAGAGACACAATGTCCAAGAAAATACCAGAGCTTGCCATGATGTATGTGCATGCGTGCATCATTCTGCGCTGCATGATGAATACTGCGGGTGAGCAATTCAAGATGCCAACCATTGCATGCCCATTCTCCTGGGATTGAACCAAGCAGGCCATGCACGAGAGACCTTCAAATCAACAAAGCACAGGGATTAAGTGTAGAGGTCCTGCGCCTCATTGCACCAGCACAGTGCCTGGCTTTCATCTCCAGTTGCTGTGCATAGCACACCATCGTAAGAGCACGAAGTGTCAAATTTTGTCGCAACTAGAAATATGGGACTCTGTAAAGCCTTCAGCGAGCTGGAATCGTTCGCAGGAGCAAATTGGATTTTGTCAGACGAGCCACCCCCAGGCCCTGGACCCAGCAAGGAGGCAGCAGTGTGCTGATGAATTCTGTTTTGCAAGAGCTGCTCCGGGGACATGATATGGCCTGGCTGAAAAGTCCGAGACAAAAACTTTTCATCTTTGCTCCCAAATTCCGCTTGCTGCACTCCTGGTCACCAAGACTTGGCATTCCCAACAAAAAGGGTTGCGAGGCCTGCATGCTGAGTTTGAGGGCGAGGGGTGTGCTGGACGGGCTAGGGCAGCCAGGTGTGAACTTTACCGGAAGGAGGCAAACCTAGGGGCTCGTGGGCCATAAGTGGGCTTTGCCAAAAAATCTTCAAAATAGCCTTGCATGGAATTCTTCTGCAAATTATACCGTAATGGACTGTGACCACAACGCACCCCCAAATTTTTTGAATTGAATATTTCCATTACGCAGCCATTACGCAACCTTTTTGGCAGCCAAGCAGATTTTACTTTCACTTTGCGCACCCCCATTACGAAATCTTCCTTTCAAACAAAGCCCTTTTTTCCCCTTTGGATACCCCCATTATGCACTCCATGGGCAGCTGAGCAGCAATTTCACTCTGCACAGTCCTCATTACGCACCATTCTTCATGCACCTCAAGAAGCACCTCTGCAAAATATGTCAATGAAACAGATATGTCAATGAAACAGATGCACATGCATGCCCGTTCCACATCACACAGTCAGGCACGAAGCCATTCGTTTCCTGGCAAAAGAATCCATTCAAGCAACTTATCTCAGCAGTAGAAGCTATCCAGATGAAATCCACAAATAAACATGGCAAAGCTAGAGACAGTTCATGTCTCAATCCAGCCTTGAATCAACTGCAGCATTGAATCAACTGTTCATTCATTTGACAGAGAAGAATTGTTGCTTCAAACTGCCGTTCTTGTCTGAAGCCTGGATGTTCACTGCAGTTCTGCATCATCTCTAGACCATGCTGCCCTGCCCTTCTGCACCTGCTGCATCGCTGAGGGGCTGTTCCTGCTGCGCATGCGCGTCTGCCATGCTGCCCTCCCCTCCTGCACCTGCTGCATCGCTGAAGGGCTGTTCCTGCAGCCTTGCACTGCTTCTTTGCAGCCTCATGCAGCTCCCTTTTCTGCTTTTTCACATCCGCAGACTGCTTCGCAATGCTCTCTTTGCCACGTTTCTCCTCCTCACCCTTGTCCCTCTCCCTCTCCCCCGCACCGTCTTTCTCATGTACTTATCCATCATAATTTCGAATTATTTTCACCATTACGCACCCAGTACGCACCCCATCTCGGCCATTTATTTCACCATTGCGCACCCAGTACGCAACCCTCCAAAATAATTATTGATGCATCATGCACTCCTAAAACCTTTAAAAATTGCGTAATGATCAACGTCCACTACGGTATATAAACGACTGGACTCCAGAATTGGAGGATCGATCATACATTGGGTGCAGTGGGTTTTTGCACACCAGAAATTGGAGAACGTCCTGCTTAGAAATTGCTGTACATTCAAAGAATCATCTCACAATTGCTTTTGAGGGGTGAGGGATGACTGCATGCAACAAGAAAATAGTTTTTGGGGGGGGGCTGAAGGTAGAGGGGGGCCGCCATAGTGTGGGGCTCCCAGAGGCTATATCACAGTGACACCTGGATGTCCCTGGACCAAAGTTTGTCAGTGCAAAGATGGCATAATTTCAAGCAAATGCCAGGGAAGTTCAGACCGTCCGGTAACCAGAGGTTTCATAAAGAGTTTGGCCTGCGCCGGACCCTGTTCTGGTCAAACCAGAAGTTTTTATGGACCCGATCCGGTAAGACCAGAAAGGTTATTAGAGTGTCTCTAGGGGAATCTTAAAGAGCATGTCCACACTGCCGGGTTGACACCAGCCCAATTCCACGAACATGAGGAGAGAAAGAGGGAGGGAAAGAGGCCTCTTGCCCAATCACGGTCTGCCTGTTAGTCATACATTGCACCTGAGCCCACAATCATGGCCTGCACCTGCCAATCAGCAATGGACTCAACACCTGCAAATCACCATTGGGATGGCCACCCAAACTTATCTTGCCCACTTCACACACGTGCGCATGTGCCTCTCTTGCATGCATGCTGAAAAACACAGACATGCGTACAAGCACGTACGCTTGCCCGCACACATGCACGCGCGCGCACGCACACACTCACACTAACACACACACACACACACACACAATGTGCGTACAAGGACATGTACACTTATACACACGCACATACGCATATATACAAGCACGTGTGCATGCCCGCACACACACACACACACACACACACACACACACACACACACACACACACACACACACACACACACACACACACAATGTGAATATCAATTGCCTGCCAGGTCCAAGCAATTGCAAGGCGCTCTTTTTTTCCATATCAGCATTCTTCCAATATAAACTTGCACGTTACCATTCCATTGTCTTCCTTGATTGCAGGGCGCGGCAGTGGAGGCCCAGGCAGCTAAGCCAGTCCCCACCCAAGTCCCCCCCAAGCCTGCCCCAAAGGCTAGGAAGTAATTTGAGCAGACTGCTTATGGACAGCAAGAAAGTCTTCTTTGGCATAGGCGGCTTGCGCAAGACGTTGAGCAGGGTTCTTAGGAAGGGAAGGACTAAGGCCTTTCCAGTTTGGGAATAAATGCCCTTCCTCAAGGGATGCTCAGGACCTGTAGAGAACTTGGAGGGGACACACTCTTTCCAACCGCGTTTGGATGCTAATGATGAATTGTTTTGTCACACAAGATTTCTGCTGTGGCTTGCCTTTGTTTCAAGCATGGGACTTGAGTAGTTGTGCGCCCTAGGTAGACTGGTCCATCAGATTGGACAGGGCTTTGAGGCTTTACCAGCCAACCTGGATTGCCAGGTGTGTTTTGCAGTGACAAAATGTCTAATACGCCTGGTTGCTTTCTGTCTTTGGAGAAGGAAAAGAAAAGCAAAGAGCCACGATGCAGTGGAATTCTCCCTACTGCCAGTGGGGGTGAAATGCATCACACAAGGATCAAGTGACATTTTGACCTGAAGGTTGTGAAGTTTCTTTCGATGGCAATTGAAAAGAAAAGAAAGTGGAAGGGGCCTGGTAGCTGGCTTAAAGGGATTTGCATTATTTACAAGAAAAACCATTAGTCATAACGTATGACCTTTAGGCTAAACTTCTGCGCTTGAAGCGTAGAAAAGGAGACTGTAAAGAAACAATTTTACGTTAACTTCAAGTTCAACGAAGTTACTATAACTTATAGTATAAGCTGGTATTTCACGGAATATCAACAAAGTTGCATAGGATAGGATAGGATAGGATAGGATAGGGTTACATAGCTGCACCTGCCTAAGGAAAGGAAAGGAAAGGAAAGGGTTACATAGCTGCACCTGCCTAAGGAAAGGAAAGGAAAGGAAAGGGTCACATAGCTGTACCTGCCTAAAAGGGCAGCTTAGCTGAAGCAAAAGGTGCTAGTAACCAAACCAAACCAAACCAAACTCATGTAAATGTCAACTGAAAGCCTTGAGCTGAGTTGAAAAAATAATAATAGTGAGAGCTCACGCTTCCACTGCACCGTCTGGTAGGGCTCCACTAGTGTTTTTGACACTCTGAGAACGGAACGAGCCCTACCAGGCGGGATAGGTGTGCTTGCGCGCACGCAGATGGGGCACACACGCCAAAAGTAAATTGGATAATACAGTGAGCGGACGCTGACCTGTGCCTGGGGGAAAGTGACGTGAGAAGCCAAGAAGAGATGGAGATTGAGCAACTTGTGCGCCAGCTTCTACAGAAGGTCGACGAGCTTAATCAAGTGGTGCTCCAGCTACGGCAGCAGCAGCAGCAGCAGCAGGAGGATGGCCGAGCAACTCGGGGCAGCGTTGACCAGCTCGTCCGAGACTCTGCTGACACCAACTGGGCAGCAGCATGCAGCATAGACAGGGAAGAACGTCAGAAGTTCTACAGTGTACGTCTGCTGCGCTCCAGGAACGCAGGGGCGCTGCCCTGCGAAGCAACACCAGCCGGGGTGGAAGCCTTCCTGCAGTGCGAGGTGGGCAGCGTGCAGCATGTGGAGCGGATGCGGGACAACGCACTGGGCAAGCAGCGATACATCGTCTGGTTCAGCACGGCAGAGGCAGCGACTGCAGCGTACGCGGGGTTCCGCGACAGCAGCAATGCAGCACAAGCACTCCTGGTGCAGAAGAAGACGCGCCTGCAGAATGCGCTGGTGGACCTGGCCATACAGCTGCAGCAATTGGGCCGGGGACAGTGTGGGTATGGGGAGGAATTGGTTGTGCAAGTCAGGGGAAAAGCAATCGTGGTCAAACTTGGTGAGGGGGAGCTGGTTCCCTACCCCTTCCGCCAGCACCTGCCTTCAGGCCGCATCCCCAGCCCTGGCGAGCCCTTCCTGCACCTCAATGCAGGCCGACTGGGGCAGCAGCTCAAGCAGCTACTCAAGCCTCCTCCGCCATCACCAGCAACAGCAGCAGCAGCAAGGCCAGCAGCGCAAGCACCTACTTCGCCTGCCCCACCACCAGCACAAACAGCAGCAGCAGGAACGACAGCAGCAGGAGCGACAGCAGCTGCAGCAAGCGGAGCCCCAGTCACTCCCACCAAGCGGAAGCGCACCAGCCAAGAGCCCAACCCTGTCCAGCACCAACACTACCCTCCCCCAGCAGCAGGAGCAGCAGCACCTGTACAAGAAATGCACGCAGGTGGCTTTGGAGGAGCCAAGAGGCATGGACAAACTGCAGACCAAGAGACCCGAGTTCGAGCACATAAGACTGCGCAGGCAATAAAAGCAGCATGGGCCCCTAATAGGAGGTATGGGGGGGTGTATGGGGGTCCTCAAGGGCCGTCCATACCCCGTGCCATGTCTTGGAGAGATTACAGAGGGTACTTGTCTGCTGAAGAGATTCAAGCAAGGCAACGCAGTTGATACCTTCTTTGACATGTGCACTCACCAGGCTGTATCGGCGGTTACCCTTCCTGAAGCATTGCATTGCATCTTTAACAGTGGATGCTGAGAACTGAAGTGCAAAGCAGAACATAACACATTTACTATGGCCTCTTGGACCTTTTTCAGAGCGGTGCTGTTCTCAAACTTTCTGTGCTTCTTGTGGAAACACAAAAGTGTATTTTCCTAACACTACAGCCTTATGGAGTTTTTTTGTGCATGACTTTGCGTGCTTGTTTCATTAGAGTGACAGTGTGATTTTTACAGTTGGCGCTTCTGAACTCAGCTCAAGGCTTTCAGTTGACATTTGCACAAGTTTGGTTTGGTTACAGGCACCTTTTGCTTCAGCTAAGCTGCCCTTGTAGGCAGGTACAGCTATGTAACCCTATCCTATCCTATCCTATCCTATCCTGAGTTCAAAAGTCACACGGTGTCAACAGTAAGAATTACATACACTGTTACTCTGAATGAAACAAGCATGCAAAGTTGTGCACAAAACTCCAAAAGGTTGTACAGGAAATACACTTTTGTGTTTCCACAAGAAGCGCAGGAAGTTTGAGAACAGCATCACCCTGAAAAATGGTCCAAGAGGCCATGACAAATGCGTTCATGTTGTGCTTTATGCTTCAGTTCTCAGTATCCAATGTCATAGATGCATTGCAATGCTTAAAGAAGGGTAACCACCGATACAGCCAGGTAAGTGCACATGTCAACATAAGGTATCAGTTGCATTGCCTTGCTTGAAGCTCTTCAGCAGTAAAGTATCCTCTGTAGTCTCTTCCAAACATGGCACGGGGTTTGGACGCCCCTTGAGGACTCCCATACACTCCCCCATACCTCCTATTAGGGACCCATGTTGCTTTAATTGCCTACGCAGTCTTGTGTGCTCGAACTCGGGTCTCTTGGTCTGCAGTTTTTCCATGCCTCTTGGCTCCTCCAAAGTTGTAAAAGAGAAATAGAAAATGAGAGGAAATGTTGTTGAAGGAGTAAGAAATGAGTGAATGAATTGTAAAGGAGCCACATGCTGTATGCAGACGATCTGTGCCTCACTAGTAACCTTCCTGATCAGCTCCACCTGATTTTAGATAGGCTACATACGTATGCTCAGGAAAAAGGGTTGGTGATTGATACTGCCAAGCCTGAGATTGTGCACTTTAATTCAAAGGGCGATCATGTGCCAGTTTTCACGTTAAGTGGAGCTCGTTTGGCATGTGCAGATTCTTTTAGATATTTAGGCATGCTGTTCACAAAACAACGCAACCCGCAAGCCACTGCTGAGTACATGTGTACCCCATTCCTAGCTGTTTGTAGACGGATTAGGCAATTCGCATCCGAGCACTGCTGGTGTCAGGTGGCACCGCCTGACAGACAGGCCGCATACCATGCTCTGGCTGACTAAAGCATATGCTCTCCCTGCTAGCATGTATGCATGCCAGATTTGGGGCACTAGATTTATGAACGAAGGAGCTGAAATGGACTGTCCTTTGCAAACTGTGCACCTGCGCTTATTGAAGCGTATCCTTGGGGTAAAGCGCACCACTCCTAGAAAAAAAGAAAAGAAAAACTACGTAGGCAGAGGAAACTCTCCCTACATCAATTAAGGAAAAGGAGACACATTGGCTCAAAAGAGCCGTGAATCCCCTCCACCACGAAGCTACAAAAAGAATATCCTAATGGGGATCTGGAGGGTTCCTGGAAGCACCCGGCTCCATAACCTGGCTGCAAGAAGTATTATTGTTTTTAATAGCACGCCTAGTGTTGTTGGCATATATGACAGAATGGGCATGAAGTTTGCGAGCAAGTTTATTGGCGCGTTGATGGTCAAGTCCCAGTTGTTTAAATTGATTAAGGGTGTGCTCAGTGTAGCAGGTCCCACCAACACCCAAAAGGATGGTGTGGAGAGTCACAACTTTTGCATTAATGATTTTGCAGAGGTCTGCATGCTGCCGCTGTGCCGCCTCCAACTGCTGTCCAGGCCTCGTGTCTTCACAGTACTTGATTTCAATCAAGTGCACATGCCGCTGGTTTACATTCAGTTGGTGGGGTTGCCTCACGCGGTTGGCTGTTGGGGCCCTCAGTGTGGGGTTGTGTCTGCTGCGTAACGCATGATGGTGTGAGGAGGAGGTAGAATGAGAAGAAGTGGGTTTGGCTTTATAGGGAGTATTCAGCATAGCTCCTAATTTGTCTGTACTGCGTGAGTGTGGGCATGAACCTTTACAGTTCTATCGGTTTCGCGCAGCAGTTAGGTTTTACAATGCTTTACTGCGCAGCAACAGCACTACATTCAGTAAGGTACTGCAAGCAGATGTTGAAATGAGCAGTCTTTCCCATAAATGCTGGACCTCAGAATTTCTGGCTGCCTGCACAGGCTTGGACAGGTGCAATGTGTTTACTCATTGTGTTCGGTCAGGGCAGCCTATAGTCATGAGGGAGTTTGTTGTTGATCTGAGAAAAAGGTCAAACCCCATTGTAACTCATTGTTGTTGATCTGAGAAAAAGGCTGTGAGGTGTGTGGAATGCTGATGCCTTCGCAGAACATGGTGAACACACGAACAAATTAGCCAAGTATCATCACTGGATGGCACTTCCTTTGAAACCCTTGTCTGTTCATGATGCGCCCTTTTCTGTGCCTAGGTATTTGCATCTTGATTTGGGCAAGCGCGCGCTGAGAAACATAGCACGTTTTCGCTTACATGCTCATATTTTAAGAGTTGAGACATCACTTTGGCAGGAGCACACATCTGCTTGTGATAGGTGTGACCAAGGAGGACTCCAAGATGAAAAGCATGCTGTGTTCCTTTGTTCTTGCCCTTCTGTGTGTTCTCTTCGAAGGACTTATGCACAGTTATTTTCTGACTTCCCCTCTTCTCATAGAATTTTGGGACGATTCAGGCACTTTCTACTATTCTCAAGCTAGCTCTGAGGATGCTATTCATTTCTTGCAAAAGCAAACTATTGAGACTCATCGTTTCATTTCCAATCTCATGGATATTTTTTGTGCAGTTGGAACAATTGAGCAGACCGAGCAGCCAGACTACCTGGCTGAAGGTCAAACCCCATTGTAACTTGTATCTTGTAAAGGAGCTATGTGTGCAGGATAGGATAGGATTGGGTTACATAGCTGTACCTGCCTACAAGGGCAGCTTAGCTGAAGCAAGAGGTGCCTGCAACCAAACCAAACCAATCTTGTACAACTGTTAATTGGAGAAGGGGCTGGAAGGAGTATAGCGCTAATGCTGAGTTCAAAAGTGTCCATGTGTGCAGGTAACGTGATCATTCTGCACCCCTAAAAAAGTATTTGTTTTATGGATCCTCCGGTGCAAACTTTATGCCCATTCTATTATGTAAGCCATTGAGGTAAGGTAAGGCTGCATCGCTGTATCCGCCTACAAAGGCAGCTGAGCGGAGCTGGGGAGGATGGTGCTGTAAGCCAACAAGCCTGTTACCACTAGGCGTGCTATTGAAAACAATAATACTTCTCACATCCAGGCTCTGGAGCCGGGTGCTTCCAGTAACCTTCAAAATCCCAAGCAAGCAGTCTGTCTTTGTAATTGGAGGCCTTCTTTGTTTCTGTAACCTGGACCTGTAATCCTTAACCTGTAGCCTGTAACCTTACTTACATGAACTTCTCTTCTGTGAACAGCTGTTCATTGTTTTGACTGGAGGCCTTCTAATTCTGTGACCCGTGACCTGTTTGAATCCGATCCCTCTGAGGAACGTAGCTGCCGCAATTGGCAGGGCTGAAAAAAGCCATAGGGTCATAAGGGGCTTGCCCTAGCAGCTCTCTTGAATGAAAATATCTAAGCTCGAGGCTAACCAGCGAGCATTACGGAAAGATCCAACATTCAGTGCCAACAGATGCAGCTTTCTATGATGGTGAATTTCGTGTTAATCTTGTGAGACATTTGAGCCAAGTTTGCACATCCCGCATAAGTCCTGAACCAATACATTACAAAGTCACGGGCTCTCCTACAAGCATGGCTGATCATCACATGCCCAGGACATCGCACTGCGGGAGTTGTTTTCGCTTCCCAAAATCATGTGCACCACATTATCTTCAACGGGCGCATCAGACTCCTGCGGGACTGCTTTGGCTGTTTCTAGGAGATGAGTCTGGCCAAGCAAGGCTCCTGGAGTGGTAGGGAAGCAGGTTGGTGGCTTGGTTGGGGGCAAGTCCTCATTGTCCTGCATTGAACAAAGCATGAAGACCAGCTGCAGGATCAGCATTGTTTGCAAAAGTGCGCACACGAATCTTGCACTAAGGAAAGCAAGACAAGTCATTAGTCCACAAAGCTACTGTTTGTTTGCATCATTTGTCGAGCATGCACACTCATGTCCAACCTTTCCCTTTCCCTAAAAATACGCTTGGAGTTGCTGTTACACTGTTAGCTCCTCTTGGTTCATTCTCTGCTCAAAAGCCCACTCGTGGAAAAAGGAACCTCGTCATGTACATGGCTGACCTGTTCAGTAGGCTTCAACATAATAAGTGGCACAGACTGAGCCACATGAATTTCCAAGCACACTGGCATGCAGCCATGCCTTTTAAAGGCCATGGCAGTGCTTTTATTAAGGCTTTGGGGTTGGTAGTGCTTTGCCAACCAAGGGTTCTCATCTCAAAATACTGTGTAGAACAGCCAAAATTGCTCTAGCCAAAATTTTTGAAGTGCACGTACAGCATGAATGAACCAATATCATGTTACAATTACAACCAGAGCCCTCCCCAAAAGCTTCCCAGAAGTCCAGGTGAGAAACAAAGTTCTGCGCTCTCTGCTTCTGCTGTTTCCGCTTTGCCCCCTTCCAGGCTTATGAAGCTAGGCTATCATTTCTAATTCTTTTTCTTGCTGCTGTCACTGTCGCTGCTGACTTCCATGATGGTTGACCGCTGCCTCCTCCATGTTGTTCATGTCCCCAAGAGAGCGCACATGCTGGCGCTTGCTCCCCTTCCACGCTGCCTCCTCAGACTCACTGGACTTCTCCTGCTCGCTGCTGCCTTCCGTTGCTGCTCCTGCTGCTGCATGGGGTGCACTGAGTGCTGATGGTGCTGCACGTGGAGCAATGCCTGCTGCTGCTGCTGCTGCTGCTGCTGCTATTCTCTTCCAGGGACCTTGGAGGAGGAGGCACGTGTCTGTTCCCCAGGCAGGACTTCGATTTGTGGAGGCTTGCCCTTTCATTTCTTTGTGAAACCTTTTTGAAAAAATATCAAGGTAAATGTGGCGACAAGGGGTGGTCCCCAGAACTTTTGTGTCGCCCCATGGCGACGAGGGGTGCACCTGGGGTGCCCTTCCGGGAGCCCCTTGTCGCCACCATTTGCGACACCATGCACCTTAAATGCGTCCCTAATAAAACCACTGTATGGCAGCGCACATTCACCATGAGCATTCACAATACCAGAGTTCCAGGAAAGCTCTTTGTGCAGCAGCGACAGCATTTGAAGATCTTTTCCACAGTCCGTAGGTCAAAGCTACTCTCCTTCACGTGGTTTCAGCAACAATAGATGGGAACGTAACAGCTGCCAGGGCATTACAGGCATACTGGTTTTGCAACCGTAAGCACAATAATATATTTCCTTCCTCCCTCCCGCCTGCACTCAGCAGGTTTCTGCTGCTGGATCAGCATCAGGCCCCTAGCAGTGTCATTACATCACATAAACATAGCAATAGCATGCATGCCTACATGCCTACACCCTCCGGATTGTTGGAAGGCGCTGCACTGCTCCCTCCCCAGCTATAGAAATCTGAGGATGAGCAAGCCTTGTTCCGTCAGGGCAATGCATCACCTGGACACAACTTCACAGAATAAGAAATGCCCCACCGGGTCAGCATTACTCTAGCAGAACATAGCATGGGAGTGGCAGGAAGAGGCCACCCGGTACAATTGATGTTTTCATCCCCACCATTGCAACCCACCTTCATTTTGTTTGAGCGCTTGGCATTGTGCTCGCATTGAGACCCCTCTGCGGCAGCCTCTGCACGGCTGTCGTGGTGTTTCTGAGCATGCTGATGATTGCCCGCCTGGGTGTGCAATATTACAGGAAGAAGTTGCAAATGACTTATTAAGATTGAGTTGGTGCTGACACCTTAATGGTCGTTGCTCATAGCAGGCTACATTTTGACATGAGGTCTGGTCTGCAGGCTGGGTAATGGCTTATAGCAAACGCTGTGAGCACAAGTACAGGGGGAAATCAAGGTTTATGAATGAGGAGAGGCATGCCAGTCACCACAGTCAATAATGAGAAATGTTAGGTATTAAGCAGATCCGCTCTATTTTGCACCGCTTGAATCATCAAACTTTAAACTAAAAGTATTTCTGCCAGACAGGCCAAAAATCAAGCAGGGCAGATTGGCAGTGGTGCTGACTGCGTCGTGTGAGCACAATGTAGATACAGAACCAGGTTTTGAGGGAGAACTACTTATATCCAGCCCTGCTGCACCTTATTGCATACGCCAAGCTTGTCAGACATTCCTGACAACGGTTGGAGATGGGGTTGAAATTCTACCAATCAAACGCTCTTGTGCGATTGGAATTTACATGTTGAAGTGCGCTTGATTTCAACCCCTTAACCACGTGGTTGAATTTAATCGCGTCAACCACACTTCAACCGGGGACTGTTCAAGAGGTCATGCCAAATAACAATAGGGTGTCCTTGATCACAACTGTCTTTGATATGTACCCAGGCAGGATGCTCCTCATGGTCAGAGTGCTCAAGCATCAAAACTGGAGCAAACCCAGGCAGGCATGAAGGACAGTCAAAAGAGCTGGACACTGCCTTGAGAGAGACTGATTACGTGTGTGTGTGTGTGTGTGTCTGTGCACGTGTAATTGATTGTGATTGTGTGTGTGTGTGTGCGCGTGTGTGCTTGCGCGCATGTGCATGTATGCGTGCATGTGCGCGCATGTGCGTGTGTGCGTGTGTTTGTTTATATGTGTGTGTGCATGTGCGCATGTGTATGTGTGGGTGTAACTTGCAACCGCATGCACGGTCGCCCTGGCAGCGTCTTGGGCGCGGGCTGCATGCACTGCTGTTCTTCATATCCGTCTGCTGTGAAGGAAGATTTGCTGTGTGCCCGCGCTGTGGAGTGGAGGTCGCCGCAATTGCTTTCAGCGCTCATTGCCATACGTGAAATATTTGTCCTAACAAAGCTAGAATGTTATCATAAAGAAAGAAGTACAGCACATTTCAAAATACCCTTATTGAAGAGTCATAAAAGGCTCACAAGGGTTGATCCAAATACTTTCTTTAGAACACATTCATCCATGCCATTCATCCATGCCATCCTCCCAATGATTCCATTCATCCATGCCATCATCCATGCCATCCTTCCAATGATTCAAATATTTCTTTTTATGTTTGGATGTTCATATGTGCAAGCACCTCATGTGAAAGGAAGCTGCCCTCATCTGCACTCCTACCACTTCGTTCATTTTGAATAATTGTTCAGACATGGTCCAAGATCCAACTCTACACATCATGTTTGAGCTTCTTGTTTCAGAAGAAAAGCGTTGCAATCCATGTGTCACATGAACATCTGTTGAGCTAACAATTGTTGGATACAGTATGAGTTGCAAGTATTAAGCATGCACATTTGTACTCGCTGGTACACAACGCCTCTAGAACAGCCATCAATGGTTAGTTTTGTTGTTGCCACCGGCATCTATACAGCAAGATCAGAAAATTCCTCTAAGTTTATATTTTCCTCATCAATGTCCATTTTTCCTATTGCCATGTCAACGCACGAGACTTTAAACAGGCTCTGATATGTTGCTCAATTTCTTCTGAAATCCCTTGGTTGAAATGCGCTTGAAGCGGTCGGTTCCAACCATGCGACTGAAATCAACCGCGTACGTTTGACATGCAGTTGGATTTTCCAGCCGCACTTCAACCGCTTCAAGCGTTCTGCAACCGTGCCAGGAGATGTCCGACGCATACCTGCACAGGTAAGACTTCCTCCTCCTCAAGTGCGCGCTTCCTGCTCCGCCCATGGGGGACCTTTGGGGCTATGTAGCCATCCAGGGATCCCTTGAAACAATCACACACAAGATGCTGTATTATGTCAAACCAGGATAGTTGTAAAAGTGTGGTTTGGCATTTTCTCATCCAGCCAGCATGCACAAGACAATGGCATGTACCCTCTAAACCAATGTGCTCTCAAGCATGAAAAGAGCGTCACAGCGAGAACATGAACAGGCATACCTGCACTTCAGTGACTGAGAATTCAGAGTTTGCTTGAAGGAATTATGGTAACGAAATCCTTCATGAGGAAACATTTTTCGGCATCGCAAAGAGATGCCAGGACACTTTTGCAGTGAAGAAGAGAGCCCTAATAGATGCATGGGACACGTGTCAAAGCTTGCTCATGCTCAATTGGCAGCAGGAGGAAGCAAAACAGTTTCAAGCATGATGCTACTGGCAGTGATACTTCTAGGCGTGAGACACAAGTGGGGCACATACCAGAGAGACCCCTGCCAAGATTGCTAACTGTTTGAGTGCAGAATGTATCCATGACTACCCCACAAGGTAGGGGGCTGGTTATCTTTGTGTAGAATGTCAAATTATCGCACAAAGCAAGATTGAACGGGCAAAGATAGAGCTTTGCATACCTGGCTTGAGCAAGGGTCTGTCCCTTCCGATCCACCAGAGCTGCTGCCTGACTGCCTGCTTCCAGGCATGGCCTGCATGCAATGAGAAAAGGGTTGGTTGGCCGATGCTGTAAACCCATTCTGTTCTGAGCATATTTTGAATGCAACAGATCCTTCATATATGTCATAAAATATGAAGAAATGTAGAAATGGCCAACCCTTGATAGGAAGGACTGAGCGATGTGCAACTCTGGCAACCTCTTGACTCCCTTTTCTTTGCCTACTGTGATCACAGGAACTAGCAAATAGCGCCACCTGAGGCAAATTTCTAACGCTATGTAGCGCTTTTTAGCAATTTCTACATGGCGCTACAATAACGTGCCATGACTCACCAAAACCCCCTTGCGAGTTGAGTTTTGGCACCAGATTCAGAAGGCTGGTGAGGCACCGTGCACAATGCTCCCTTGCAAAAAATGGAAGTCAGAGGTCTAAGTTCTTTGAGCTCAAGCCGTCCTTTGGCCATACATGGCGCTAATCTTCAGCACTCATACAGGTTGACCTTCTGCTCAGGTTCGCCTAGTGTTGCCTCAGATTCTCTGATGCCTTGGCATTCTCCCTTTCACATCATTAAATTTTATTCACCCACCTGGCTCTCCCCTTTCACATCATCATCAGGCTTGCCAGGCGAAGGTGCTCTCCATTGCTCCCGTTGATCAGGAGCCTTTCCTTCTTGGTCCCATGCATGCAGTGCTCTCCTCCAGGCCTTGACCTACGCTCATTTAGGTCAGCAGCAAAATTCCGTTGGCTAGTCAGGAATAGACTGCGAGATGCGCAACAAAAGTAAGTCCACTTGAACTCAGCATGGACCTTTGTTGCACTTCAACAAATTGCATAGCTCATTCAGTGAAGTCTAATTGAAGGCCACTTCAAAGAGACCTACAATCCAAGCGCACTACTTTCCCTCTAAGTACCATTTAAATGCGTTGGAGGATGAAAGGAGAGGGGGAATGGGAGGGGCTATTGGGGGTCATCGGTGAGGGGGAAGCTGTGAAGTTCCCTTAACTGGCCAACCCGTATTTGACCAATTTTGCAATCCAACACTGTGAGGAATTCGGTCTAAACACCAATCAAATTGCAATTTTGATGACAATTTAAGTCTCAGACAGTTCTATGACCCATCCCTGTGACTCATGTACTCATGTACACCACCGCAGAAACATGCATGAAAGCAGCAATACAGCAACGAATGAGCGGTTTCATGCTTGTTTATTGATATCATCATCATCATTTTTATTATTCCCCTTTCAAGTGGATCGCAAGTATGAGCTTAAGGATCTTGTCCTTGGAGGAGGCGATAATGAGGCAGTGAAAGAGCATTATGATGTTGTGTAAAAGAATGTCTGGAGCATATAGAACATTAATCAATAATACAGAAAACCATCCTAAGCTTCTATTGCACGGTGTGCCCAAAATACACCTCCAGCAAAGCACAAGAAGCAGAGAGCCATAATAGCTATAGCAACCGCTACCAATCACTGACACACAAGGTGCATTTCAGGGCTTCCAGAAGAAGACTTTCTTCCGGGAGTCTTGAGCACAGGTCTTGCAGCCTAGAGGGCATGGCAAATCTTTGTAGCTCCATAGGGAGGACAATTTATTAAAGAATGGATGGAACACAAGCTCTGAAGCTGCTGCTCATGGCCCTCCTACTCAGCAATCAGCTGAAGAGCTCATGCGGCGCATTAAATCTTGAAATAATGGTCTGATGATGCCAAGTACCACTATGTTGAGGCTTTTCATTGACATCTCTGGTTGTTAAAGGAAGCTTTTCGCCAAGAGGGTTCATGCTCCAAGTTCCAGCCGAACGATGCAGCCTCATTAGGCTGCCAGGAGTAATCATGCTTTGACAGAGGCGCCACTCACAATCAATCACATCGAAAATCCTGTACCACCCTGGTTCAGCATTACCCCATAATTAACTCAGTGATTGAGTAGTAAAAACAGTGAAGGACACGTGAAAATCTTGTCGCCATGTTGCTCTGAATCAGCTTTTCTACAGCGGTAAGAGCCTGTAATGAGCAGCTATTTCCAACTCAAAGCGGAACCCAATGCTCAATATGGGCTGCAATGCCCTACTTTTGTCCTTGATGGAGACATGAACATACATTTTGCTGGGATTGTCGCCACTTGGATGATCTCGTTCAGAGCATGTTTCCCTTATAAAATAAAGAAAAACTACCTGGCAGTTCCGCATGCTCATTGTATGCGGGGGGGAGGTGGTTGAATGAGAGGTCCTTTATCAGCGCCAGGCAATAGAAAACCAAAAACAAAAACTGCATGGCAAGGGATCTCAAGACAGCCCTTTGCACATGGGTTTCAACCGACCTCAGACAACAAACATATGCCAAGCCCTGCCTCACCTGCCCTTCAAATGACCGCTTGCTGACATCTTTGTGTATGTCAGGCGTTGCAGGATCTCTGAATCTTCTTCTATGCCTGTATGTCCACAAATTCAGAGAGGAAACAAGTGTGCGCACAGTCCTGCTGTTTACAAAATGCTAGCACCTAGTGGGCCAAGAACACTCCCGGAATTGCTCTTCCAAGAAAGCTTTGACCAGAGCTGGCTAGGGTGCTTGCAGAAACATGTGGCATGTTACTCACTTGGGCACTTGCTGGATGTATCGCTGGTAGCCAATGGTGTTCTTGCCAAAATCCACCTGCTTCTGCCTTTGGGCCAGCCTTTGCTTCTCGTCCTGAGCCTTTGCTGCCTGAAAGTTGGCTTGGACCTGAGCAGCTTCTGCCTTCTTGGCACCTGTGTCTCCATCTCTGCCTGCTAAGAAACACAAGTAAGACAGCTGAGCTCATTGTCAGCTGTCAATAGAAGCGCGGAGCAGGCCAGGAACAAGCTCATAGCTGCTCACCTGTGGCATCGGCAACCTTCTCCTCCTCCACTACAAACTCCGCGCTGTGATCCATTCGACCCAAGCTGGTGCTAGTGGTAGAGGCACCCAGTCAGACTAAATACGAGAGAGACAAAACCGATTTAACAGACCACGCTTATTGTGTGTTTCAGTAATATAATATAATCATGCGCGCATTCGCAAACACACGCACAATGCCGAAGCAATGTATGCACCACACGAAGTGTCCTATCTAATGATTTAACATTATGAACAATTGGTGCATAAAAGTTCGATTGAGACTATGCCGACCTCCATTTTGATGGTCACTGACTTCTTTTATCCCAACTTTGGAGGCGTGGAGAACCATGTATACCAGCTGTCCCAGTGTTTACTGCAGCTCAACTATAAGGTAGGTCGGGGTGTGATTCTGTCTGCAACCTTTTGGCACCTGCTGCAAGCAGTTTCTATTGATAGTCTTGGTGTTGGGCTGCTGTCAAACGCGCAGGTGGTGATTGTCACGCATGCATATGGCGACTGCAAAGGCGTGCGCTATTTGACAAATGGGCTGAAGGTAGGCAGGGCGACACACACACACACACACACACACACACACACACACACACACACACACACACACACACACACACATACACACGCACATGCACACGCATGCACACGCATACACACGCGCACACACACACACACACACACACACACACACACACAACCACACACACACATACACACACACACACACACACATACACACACACACATACACACACACAAACACACACACACACACACACTCACAAACACACACACATACACACACACTCGCAAACACACACACGCATACCATTGCAGCACAGACTCTCAATGCTTGTCGAGCAGTAAATGCAAGCAAGTACATGCATTTTGTCTCCTTATATCAGGTGTACTACCTTTACAGGCGGCCCCTGTATCTGCAAAGTACGGCGCCAACAGTTTTTGGCAGCATGCGCATGCTTAGGGTGATCATGTTGCGGGAGAGTGTGCACATCGTACATGCCCATCAGGCATTTTCAACCCTGGGCCTTGAGGCATGTCTACATGCAAGGACCATGGGTTACAAGGTAAAGCTCCTTCGTTGCATACCCTCAGGAACGTGGTTGGGCGCATTATCACTTCTTTACCTCCACTCTCCAGCTTTCCTGGCAACAAGTTGAACTTGTGCAAATGACATGCTGCATGCTTCCAACTCCACAACTAAATTGCGACAGCAATAGCAATGTAAATGCAAGCTAGCTCTTTTGTTTTTATGGCAGAACCTAAAACTTTGCCTGGACATGCCCAAGGCAGTTTTCTTAGGGCTGGTGTAATGCAAATGTCTCACATCTTTTTGATCCTTTGATGGGTGAAATCATATTTTGTGTGTGCAATTGTGCTGTATACAAGGTGTGAGAACTTCCTGACAAGCCGCTGCTCCTGTTCTGGTTTTAGGCTGAAACAGTCGTAGCGAGCCCGAGTCCTGGCAGCATGCGCAAAGGGCAAAACCAGTTGGCACGAAGTGACTATGTATGCAATGAGATTAAAAAAATTGGTGTGCTCAGCTGACTAGTCCTTTTACGCCGTAAGACTTGAAACAAGCCCTCGATTGCCATTAAAAGCAGAAGACACTGGCTTCTGGCATACCTTTGCTTGGATCCAGGCTCCAGAAATAAAGGTGTGACCTGTTCTTTGCACCTGAAAAACATGCCAAAAGCATGCCGACTCTTTTGCCAACTGCAGGTTGTTTTCACAGATCATTCTCTTTTTGGGTTTGCCGATGTGTCCTCCATCCTCATGAACCAGCTGCTCAAGTGCGTGCTGTGTGATGTGCATCATGTAATATGCGTGAGCCACACCAGCAAGGAGAACACTGTGCTGCGTGCAAATCTCCAGGCCTCAGCAGTGTCTGTCATACCAAACGGTGGGTATAAGGAGTTGTGAGGGTGAAAATGTCGTACAAAATTGTGCTCATAAGTGGCATTTTGGATTGTGACTGATGTGAGTTTGTGTGTGTGTTGATGTCCACAATGGCCTTGATTCTTATGTACAAGTATCCTTGCGAGTAAGCCAACATGCTTCGCTAATAATTTGTAATCATATGAATATATTTATGCGTACAATCGTGGACCAGTCCGAGAATTGATTAATACTGGAGCCAAATTTCGAAGTTGTAATCAATTGCTGCCAGACGTTGCAACCCATTTTAATTAGGAAATCAATGAATATTGGAGCTGAAAAGGGCTTGTACCAGAAGTGGTTTCCCAGGCCCCCAGCATAAGCTTCAACTCCTTAGCTAGGTGGCTGAAGCCATTGACCCCCACCTAGCAGCTCTTAGCAGACCAAGCCAGGCTTGCCAAGACCAAGGCATCCAGAAAAGGGCAGCCAGCAAAGCAAAAGAAGCCAGTCACTGAGTGGGGCGTCCCCCAGGTGACAGCTCGGCTGCTGTTGCATGTATGAGCTCTAGTGTGTCTTGGCACAGTGACAGCTTGCAGATTGCTCGGGATTGCATGCTGATGGTGAGGTGTGCTCTCAGCAACAGTAGCACCTGCTGCTGCTGCTGCTGCTGCTGCTACTGCTGCTGCTGCTGCCAAGCCAACCGGGCAACCCATCAACATCGGCAGCAGCAGCAGCATCAGCAATGATTCGATTCGAGAAATCAATGCCAGAAGGTCCAACTGGCCTATAATGCCCAACATGCTCATTTCTTGCGCTTTTTAACCTAATCATGCCAACCATTTTTATTCCATACAACATCATATTAGCCAAGGAATCATGAAAGTTGGAAGGCCCCAGATCACTCTCCTGGCCTCAGATCACTCAGAAAAGGCTCCGCCCTGGGATCATGCTCTCTCCCAAAATTATGTTTTTGTAACCCCCGTATAGTAAGCTGATATCCTGCATAATCAAAAAGGGAAATTTCAGTGTAGTTATCTCACAAGCCGTGCCTGCTCGCCGCAGCCTGTCTTGTACCTCCCTATCGATTGTTTTACATTCCGGCTGCATTACCGAGTATGTTTACATATAATTTCAAGTTCATGAAATGCTTTCCCTTCCTTGAAGTGGTGCCTCTTACTGAGCCCCAGTCCTAGGCCTAAATTTGCTGGAGCTTTTCAGCAGGGGACTTCCCTAGGGGAAGGCCACTACTGAGGCTGTGTTCTCCAAACAGAAAGTGGCATAGATCATGCAAATGTCGAGCAGTGTTCAAATTTCAGGGGAAGTTTCGGGCGTGTGGGAGGGGAGGGAAGGGTGTTCCGAGCGAAGTGCACAAGTGATAAGTTGAATACTGCTCTTTCGGCCTTGCTAATTCTTAGCCGCTCCCTCTGCATCCGGGGCCACAGCCAGGCTACCTTTGCATTAC
Organism: Dunaliella primolecta; assembly: GCA_914767535.2. Taxonomy (NCBI): domain Eukaryota; kingdom Viridiplantae; phylum Chlorophyta; class Chlorophyceae; order Chlamydomonadales; family Dunaliellaceae; genus Dunaliella; species Dunaliella primolecta. The sequence goes on from OU611752.1 coordinate 8,167,169, forward strand.
TTTCAGTCTTATGTTTAAATATTTAACATTGTAAAATTACAAAAGCATGAGTTGTGAACGGGGTCAAGCGTGACATCTGCTGTGGCGCTTGCGAGGTTACAGAGGGCTTACTTAGCAGTTAAAGTGACAGGGAAATCTCAAAACTTTCTAGCACAAGACCCCGGAAAACCATCTAGAGGTTCAAGGTCTTCCGTGGCCAAGGTGCCAGGTATTTAAGGTTCTCTGTTAGCCGCAAGGTTTGCAAAGGTCAAAATTGACCTTTTTAGCACCCTTAGTGCTGGATTTTCTTTGAGAGAAATAGCTGAAATTTTTGAATCTCACCAATCACCGTGTCTTTTCACCACATTTCTTTTGCAATGAGATTCATGTGATACAAGGACTCCAATTCACTAAAAATCACCCTTTTTAGTGCAGTGGGTCATCGGGTGTAGAGATTTTGTGATGAAAAGTAGGGTTCACGCCGCGGCTTCTTAAGCATGTTTCCCGTAACTGCCACCCCTCAAGCCCTGGTGCAGGATGAGGCGACCCAAGGAACCCAAATTTGAAAGGTGCCCATTATGGGACACCTTTGAAGGGAGCAAAAAAAAAGGCAATTTCAGGCCACAGGTAACCCCCTCAGAATCAATGCCATCAAGGAGCCAATTAAAAATGTTCAAATTGAAAATTGGACACATGGTATAAACATGGTTTTCAATTGGAGAGGCCCGGGGGGGGGGGGGGGGGGGGTCAGGGAATATTTGACTTTTTGGGATCCCCTCCGGAATTTTTTCTGAGCTGCTTTTTGAGGATTAAAAAGACATCACTAGATTCCTCACCTCAATCCCCATCGGTTGGGCGCGGGGGTAGTGGATACAAAGGTGCAGCAAACCATATTTCTTGGATATTAAAAGTTGGACATACGTAATTGCATGGTGAATATAGGTAGGGATCGGCGTTGGCCTATAGCGCGATATCGCGCTATTCTGAATATAGCGGGTGCTAAAATGTATTACGTTAAAATCGACCATTTACTGCGTCCACAGCACCTCAGCAATCGGGCACAAACCAAGGAATTCGCTGTTCTCACATCCAAGGGTAATTGTGCAATATGGAAAGCCACTAGGGAGGAGCAAGAGCCTGGCAACACCCTGGAGAAGAGGCTTGGGGGCCACCCAGCCACACCCAGCCACACACGCGCACACACACACACACGCACACACACACACACACACACACACACACACACACACACACACGCACACAAGCTATTATGGGCTGTCCTGCAAAGGGAAGGGCAGGGCCAAGGGGATGTATGGCCATGAGGGAGTGGGCACACCTGTAGTAGGTCATTTGGCCTGAGCAGAAATAGCGCTATATTTTGGCCCAGAGGCGTCCAGAGCTCGACAGGATTGTTTCCTGGCTCTCCTTTTTTGCAAGGGAGCATTGTACACGGTGCCCCACCAGCCCGCCGAGTCTGATGCCGAAACTCGGCGAGGGGGGTTTCTAGCATTATATAGCGTTTCAATATAACGCCATATAGCGCGATATCGCGCTACATCGCGCTATAGGTTTGGCTCATATAGCGCGATATGCCGATCCCTAATTATAGGATGGCAGTACGTGGACTTGCAAGCCAGTTGTGGATGCCTGGCAGGGCAGGTATATATGGGCTTCTGCTGCTCAGGTTTTGCCTTTAAACTCTGCCAACTCAACTCACTTTATCAGTGTGTTGAGCATACAGGTGGATGGAGGATAAAAAGGAGCAGGTCAATACCCATGTCCGGGTAGGGGCACTGGAAAGGGGTTGGGGGTGGGTCAGGGGGGTTCATCCCAAAAATAGGCACAGCTTGGGTATTGGCTTTCACAGCTAGGCACCTGAGGCCCAGGTGTCATCAAAACTCTTCCATGCTTGCAATTGCTATGTCCAAGGCCTAGGGCTACCGGATTGTGATGTTCAAGGGTCAAACTGGGGGTGTCAGGCCAATGTGATAGCGTGTTATGAGGTTTTATAAATTCCGATTGCAATGGGTCTCCATTTCATCTTATGTAACAGTGCGCTGTGCATTGGAAATGCCTCAAAAGTCTGATTGCACAATATTCAGCTACTACCCTGTCCTGATATGCAGATTTGAGTGGTTCTGATGCACGACCTGCTTGCTTTCCTGTGGTAATGGGCCCTTCAACAATCTATGACAAGGACAGCAAACAATTGCATAGCAAACGCTTACTAATGCGCAACGTATTCATGTGTAAGGTGCCATCTGTGCAGGATCTGGTGATATTATGGGTGCAGCTTCCCCAAAGTTGTGGCAGGCAAGGTTGGCTTTGCCGATTATTCTTAAGTCCCTGTAACGCTTAGCTCATCTTTTCTTTCATGATATACACTTTTTGATCGACTTGATTGCTCGCAGCTGTGAATGCTGCTGACTTCCTACCAGCCCCTCCTAGCATCTCTCGGCCAAAAGACGGTTTGCATGATCGTGTTGTGGTAAGAACAGTGCATGAAATCCAATTTCTTCTTTGAAGGCATCATGATGGGCTCAAATGCTGAAAGAGATCAAGAACATGTAAAATTGGCATTGTGTTATGGAAGGGTTGTCCCTATGAACAACCCCCCCAAAATCAGGCCAAAGCATCTCGTTTTAAACTTCTAACAATTTCTTAAAACCCCCACGCCATTTCAGAGATTGAGTTGCGCGTTGGATTATCTTTTGCTCTGCAAGGAGGTGCAACAAGGGTGGGGTGAGGTACTGCAGGTGGGCAGCAAGAAGGTTCCAAAATTTTCAGTTTGTTGAGATGCTAGACTGCTTCCAATCTGAGGCTCAACGAGCTGAACTGGGCCCCTACATTCCGCAAAAATCCGTAGTGTTCCCGCACCTTTGATGTGAAATTTGATGTGGGAAAGATTGTGGTCGCAAATGTGGGACAGAGAGTTTGTTCCATGTATCGTCAAAAGCACACCAATTCACGCAGGCAACCGATTGGCCTCATTAAAAACCAAATTGTAGCATTGGTGCATAGCTCACCCAATACCCGAGGATGTGCTTAGCTTGTAAGGTGATGCAGCAGTTGCGAAGCAATGTAACTTCCTGGATTGGCTTGCAGAACTGTTTCAATGAGCCCCCCCACCAGCACGCTTTCCACCCCCTCCCTGCAAAATCTGACATCGCAGCATAATTAGATTACCTTTAAGCGGCTTAAGTTCTCGAGTGCTGGTCATTTTGTACAAGTCTTAAAGTCCAACTTTTCCTGCCAAATGGGTGCAAAAAACAGCCTAAAAGCCTCACAGCACCTTCACAAGCTCAAATTTCAGCAACTCTCGATGCCTGGATTTAAAAAGTATGTTATATATGCTCAAGGCATTCACATCGGTAAATTTCGGGCCAGGAAGTGCACTTAACTGTACTGAAAGGGGTCCAGTATAATGGGGACGACCCATTACATAGACGTATTGTGACTTGATGGGTGGATTTTTTTGTCGTGTTTGGCCATGGCTGCTCACAAAGAGCTCCATAAAGGACAGGCAAACTTATTTTCACATGCTGAGCTGGGTATGGCTGCTTGTCATATTTTGGTGCAACACCAGAAGGCATGAGCAGTAAAGTCAGACTGCCAGGGGGGGCTGATCACAGTGACGACCAAAGCAAGGTCAGCATGCCTTAGGCAGAACACACTCTGATTTAGGCCAGTCATGCAGGTTTGAGATCCTGCAGGACCTTCAGCTGGATATCTGAGCAAATCTGCATACTGAGGGGCCAGAAAGCAGGCAAATTCCCTGTTAAAATGGGGTCCTTAGGAAGCTCCCCTTCGGCTTGTCTGACCAGCAGCGATGGTTCAGCACTTCATCAGGAGCAGATTCAGGGGTGTTAGGGGGGCTTGGGCGGTGGTCCAGAAGATCGTTCAATTTTGGCAGGGAAATGGCGAGAAAGGAGAGCTCAGCACTGGGTCAATGGGTTGGAGAGCCGATTCATGCGACCAAGATTATTTATTTCAATGATGTATTTCGTAGAGTTAACGTTGATGAGATTTTCAAATGCACCAGATGAGGTCTGATAGAGCGAGTTTTGAGCAAGGAAGCTCATGCTGTCGGAATGCTGAGTGGAGCAGTCGGCCAAAACCCTTGGTTGACAAAGCTCCCGGCTCCGACCAGGCCCCAATCATGCGTATATCCAATCTTTGGGCCCCAAACTTGCCAAACCCAGAACATGCTAAACAAGTCCTCATACCCAGCTTGTGGCCAAGCACAGCGCTGGTCTAGATTCTAGTTTGGCACCATTTTTGCCTAGCAGATGCGCTTATGCTCTTGGTTGCTCTGGGTGTCCCAAATCGCCCCCCCCCCCGTTTATCCCTCTAATGGGTCAGTTATGACTCAGAAAGGCTTCCTAGGAGCCAAAATATGGTGCAAATGTCCCATAGCATGTAATGTGGCACCCATTTCATTCCAAAGCTTGTATTGTGGCGCCCACTTCACAGGGAGTGGCTGATTTTAGCCTGAAATGACTCAACAAGTGTCACTGCCTTACCTCTAAGGCTTCATCCTCACTTTTTAACATGCAGAAGTGTTGAGAAATAAACTGCTAGCACTCTGCATACTCATTTGCCCTTGGGGCAAGGAATCCTCAATTTCTTGCAGAGCATGGCTGGGCAGACTCTCCAACGTAAAGTAACACAGGTTCTCCAATCAAGAGCACCCATAGCCTTAAATGAACTGAAGCTTTCAAGCCGGTGTTTGGTCTGGTGCATATACATATGCCCTGCCTTCATGGGTCTTCTCCCATGCTCCCATATGCATGCCCTCCCATAATTATCCCCTGCCTTCATGGATCTTCTCTTTGCCATACAACAACAACACTCTTGGGGATTGCCTCTGCCCAAAGTTGCCTGTGATTACAAATGGATGCATGCAAAGTCATGTGAGTCTCTGAACTTCGCGGCATCTGGATTCCGCCTGCATTTCCAGCATCAGACTCGTTCAACACAGGCACAGCATTTGTTCTCATGTGCTCCACCTCCCTCAGGAAGCAAGCTTCAACTGTTTTACTCTGCTGCATCACAGGTGGTAGCCCTGAGCCGGCTCGTTTATCGCAAGGGCATAGACCTCATAGCTCTAGTAATCCCCTACATCTGTGCCACGCATCCCAACGTGGACTTCATAATTGGTGAGCACTATAGGGTCACCGATGCATGCCCCTCGCAGAAGCTATATCTCAAAACACATGGGTTTTCTAGCATCAACCTTTGTCAGTTCAACTAGGTGAGTAGGCTCTGATGAATTTAGTCCTAAAACACCCAAATATTCTCTGAGGTGCTGCCAGATCAAGATTGAAACTTTTTGAAAGATGAAATTGCAGATGAGATGATGCAGAACGTTCCACCTATTTATCGTAGCAGCACTGGTTTATCTGCAAATGAATAGAGTGATTATTGGGGTCTCTTGCAATATGAAGTGTGTTTAAAAGTTACTTTCTTTAAGGCCTTGCAAAGGGTAAAGGTTTGTATTAAGCAATCACTCAGGCCCAGGTTTATATAAAGCAATCAATCGGGCCCCGACACGCAGCAACATGCTGCTTTTGAGCAGAGAACCCTTTTCAACATGGGTGGGACTGCACAAAGTGGAAGCGCGAGGAGGGGATGGTCCGCCAACGGGAGCTCCGCACCTGCCAGAGCTATCATACAAGGTAGAAGAGCATGAAGAAGGTGGCTGGCGCCATTGCAGCCAGACAGCCACCTACAACCCCAGGGCAGGCCCAGAGTCCTGTTGGGAATGGACTCAGGCTCAAGGGAGCAAGCTGCTGCACAAGGTCAGGGAGACAGGGGGCATTAGGGGCAGAGGCAGGGGGCACGGGTTGTCGGCTGAAGGTGTCCGTGAATGAGATGTCAACACAGATGAAGAGATGGAGGGAGGGGATGGGTAGAGAACAATGCATGTGAACACACAACACATTTTCAAATTTTGGGTTTTTGGGCAGACCTCGCAAAGCCATAAAAACATTTTGGGACTTGCAATAAATCAGTGCTGCTTAACATTAGTGCTGATCTGGCATAGAACAATGTTCAACGCATCCAGATTGTGCAGGGAGTCTCCAGGTGAGTGCTGCCAGGGAAGGGACAACCCAATTGGAATTGCTTGGAAACTGCCAAGTTTAGCAGAAATCATGTATTTTTTGAATATTGTAATTATAATGTCAGGTAGCTCTGGGCAAGTAGCTCGCCAGGGCCACTGCAAAATTTTAATCCCACTTGGCACACTCTGTGCAACCTGACCTCCAAACAAACCCATTCCTTTGCAACATCAGCATAGTAGTAACTTAGCTATACCCTTTTGGGTATCAGAGTGTCACAATGAGGCAGCATTGGAGTCCTCATAATTTTGGTGGGAAAGATCGGACCCCCTCTCCCGGCCATCTGACGATGTAGCACGCATTCATATGATGCCCTTGTTGCACCTGCATGCTCAGGTCTCGTGACGGAAGCCACTTGGCCCCATTCCCACACCAAAGCATGCAGTGCCCAACTACTTCCCACGTTGCCAAGCACATATGTGGGCACCTTTCCCCAAGCTTTTGATAGGGATTGCCACCCCCAACACACACACACACATACACACACACAAAGAACAAGTCTTCATCAAGCGGTTGTGCCCTGGTAGCTCCAGTAGGCACAGAAAAGTTTGGCGTACAAATAGTTGATGGTGACCTCCCTTTGTGTGAGCACTGAATGCTCACCTCACAACGGTGCTCCGCTCTATGGCGCCAACGATCATGGTCCCTGCATCAATTGAGCATAAGGCAAGAAATCATATTTGCTTTAAGGCATTCCTCGTGTTGATTTCAACAGCGGAGTAGCTGGAATGCCAAAAATACAATGCTAAAAGGACGTCTTTTTCCAAACTGCAAATAGTGTGGGAGAATGTGCAATCCAGCAATGAATAATGGAAAAATTAGACTGGACGTATAATGGTGGCATTCCAGATAGAAGCAGAACCAGACGATTGGGGAAGTCCGGAGTTCTGATGCATTCACACTGAGGAGTGTGCGGTTTAGTGCTTGGAAAACAAGCTGTCCACATGCATGTATAGGGTCGTGCAGCAAAGGGTCATCCCCCCCAACATGGAAGGGCAGCGCAAATGTCTCAAAAAAACATAGATATGCACAGATTTTCCAAAACAAAATCAAACATGATGATGGAAGACGTGCTTTGGGACAACACAGGGGATGAGGGTGCCCTGCCACGGAAAAGGGTGACAGGTTCCCTAGTTTGCAGCAGATCAGGGCTCTGGTGAGATAGCTTATTGCTGCATTCAATACCACCAAGAGAAGCAGGAGGATTTCTGAGAATCCTTGCTGGTGGCAATGCGTGAAGTGTGGTCCTTGTGGCTGCATCTGGGACAGCCCCCGTTATATGCAAGCTCAAGTGCAAGCTGTGCACTGCAATGCAATGCTCAATCCCCCCGCCCCTTGCACCTGCAAGCAGCACCTGAAGCCCAGTGCGGTTGGGTGTGAGGGAGGGGTTCAAGGAGGGTGGCACACAGAGGTTGTCAACCCAGGTGGGAGGGTCCAGACATGCTGGCAGACATCATGCTGGCAAGCCGCTCCACATCAATTTACCGTGTCTCCACGACCAATTCGAATATTAATTATTTCTGGAGCTAAAATTTAACATTTTTTTAATTATTGCAAGGCGTTTGAACCCCATTTAAATTGAAAATTGATTAATTTTGGGGCTGAGAAGGGCAAGTGCTGAAAATGGCCTCTCAGGCCCCCAGCTCCAATCTCTTAGCTAGGTGGCTTAAGCCTGTAACCCCCACCCAGCACTTGGTCTGTAATTAGTAAACCAGGCTTGCCAGGGCCCAGGCATCCAAGAAGGGGCAGCCAGCAAAGCAGAAGAACCCTGTGGGACGTCCTCCAGGTGACAGCTCGGTTGATGTTGAATGCATCAGCTCCAGTGTGTGCATGAAGTTGGACCTTTAGGTGTGCATGAAGCTGGACCCTTCGGTGTGCATAAGGCTGAAGCTTCAGGTGTGCATGAGGCTGGACCCCTAGGCGTGCATGAGGCTGGACCCTCAGGTGTTCATGACACTCTGATGATACAGACAAGCTGTTATGAAGTGTGTGTGTGTGTGCGTTTGTGTGCGTGCGTGCGTCCTGTGTTATGTTTGAGTGCACATTCCAATGTGCATATTCCCTTCCTGTGTGGCTCCCTCTCTTGTGTAACTCCACTCCTGAACAGAGATCCCCTCCAGTAGCAGCAACAGTCCAGCAGCACCAGCAGCAGCAGCAGCCCTAGCAGCACGGATTCGAATTGGGTAATCAAACCAAGAAATTGATGCCAGCCATAAGCCCTTTGAACCCATTCGAATTGAAATATTAATCCTGGACACCCCATTCGAACTAAATTCGAATTTTTTTTATTGATTTTGGGGGGGGGGGCCGTTCAAATTGGTCATGGAGACACGGTATTTGTTTTTCATCAAAAAAGGTTGTCTAAAAAGTCCCAGAGATGGACAACTCCAAACGTAGGCATGATTTTTGCATGCTCCCAGCATCATAAGTGTGCCATGACCTGTGACACCTAAGCTTGGTTGCAAAATATAGCATTGCACTGCCCCAATGTTTGGCGCCTATGCCTATTAAGCCGCAACGTTAACCCTGCATCTTGACCACCAAATCTCCATCCCAGTTCACACACTGCACCAAAATGGGTGTTTTTTGGTGATTTCAAGTCCTTGTTTCAAAAGAATGGCATTGCAAGGAGATGGAGTAAAGAGTCCGAGTTGTTGGTCAAATGCAAATTTTCAGCCATCTCCCAAGGAGGAGGAAATCCAGCACGAGGGGTGCTAAAGAGGTCATTTGTTGACCTCCTCTTTTCCTCATTTAAAATATGCAGGATGTTAGAGTGGTATCAGAAGGTAGGATATGCCTACTTTTGGGGGGGAGACATGTCCCAGAGTGGAGCTGCAGGCTGTTTTTGGTTGATCTGAGGCCTGGGGAGTGATTTGGGGTCCTTTGATTTTCATATTTTTGGTGGACATGATATGTCTTAGAAATGTTGGTTGGCATGGCTGGAAATGAGGATGACAACCCAGAAAGAGCATTTTCAGCAACATAGGCAGTTTGTCCACCCCTGGAGAAATCAGGAATGGATGGAGGCATGTATGAACAGCAATTATTTCCCCACAATAGCAACTCACAGGAGCCCTCTACAAAGAGGGAGGGGCCTTTCAGAGGCTCGGAGTGCCTCGTTGGCAGAGTGACAGACCCTCTTAACACATGCAAGCGCATGTATTCAATGCCGTTCCCAACGAAGGACAGGACTCATTTTTGAAAAAATGCCCGCACTCTTACGGCAGCTGTCTGAAAAGCGGGGATCAAACCAATGCTGTGACCAGATTGTTCCAATCCTTCTGTCTTATATCTCAAAGGACTGGAGCGACTGGGAAGCACGTATTTGTGCAAATTGATGTTTCGCACACCTGAGGGACACCATTCCTGCTGCAGTGTAGAGGGCACCAAGGTGATTGCCAAGCCATTTAGCATATGCACATGCTAACAATGGAAAATGTTACCCGTTGTTGGCGAGATAGAGCCCAGATTAGCGTTCCTCCTGGCTTTGAGTGCAGGAGGAGGAGGCCCCAAGTCTGCGCTGCTGGAGGCAATGGTCGCAGATCATGGTCTCGAGGGACGAGTGTCTCTGTGGGGCCCTGTGCCCTGTGAGAAGGCGAGAGATTTCCTGGTGAGTCAATGCAGGAAACATTTTATCCGTGAGGTTGCATGCCAAGGCGTACCAGGCATCTTGATTACTGGTGCCAGGTAGATGTCGCTGCAAAAAGCAGGAAAATCATTAGACTGGCCTTTAATAAACAGACTTGGCCCGCATGTGAAAAGGTTTGGGATCAGGGCAAGGCTCCAAAAAAGCATATCTTTGGTAACACGTACTAACTTGTTTTCCCCAACACTGGAGACTGACATTAATTGCCCTTGCAGCAATTTGGCCTTTTTTCCCCTGCTGCCTTCTGTAAGCAGCTGCTTTTGAGTTCAGCCAAAGGCTCGCTCCTCAGCAAACAAGTCATGCACCTGTCTGTCCGCCTTGTGTGCAGTTGCAGGGCCACATTTTTTTGAATGCCTCCTTGACAGAAGCCTTCTGTATTGCAATTGTGGAGGCTGCCGCCTGTGGCCTCCTAGTTGTCTCCACACGTGTGGGGGGCGTGCCTGAGGTATGCATGTACATGAGCCTTTGTATTGTAATTGAGCCTTTTGAATCGCGATTCTGAAGGCTGCTGCTTTTGGCCTTCAAGTGACTTCCACGTTCATAAGGGGCATGCCTGAGTGTGGGTCATGACATGAGCATGGATTGTTTTGGAATTGCACAGACTAATGTGTCTGCACATTATCTGAGCATGCGTGTCGACATGCAGTCACCAAATTGTGCTTTACATGCAAGTGGTGGTTTCCATAAACGGCGGTATCACCAACTTCCGAATTATGCTATGAATTAAAAGTGCCTGCCTTCCTTCCTGCCATGTTTATGCGTGCAATTTTAACCTGCTGCACTTTTGTGCTAAAACCTTGTAACCATGTGAACAGCAGTTTTTTTAGAAGCTATTACAAACCCTACTTTTCATGTGGTTACAAGGGACGGGGCCCGGACTACAGGCCAGACACTTTTTTTGGCTGAGGTGACCTGAGCAAACCTCTCAGAATTTCAACCCCGTATTTTGAGCCAGGCCTAACTATGATAGAAAGTATGAACCGATTTTTGGAAATGTATGAAAAAACAATCTCAAAAGTGCTCCCTAAGTGAAAGCAGGGGTCAGGTATCAGAGGGCTACCTTACCCCTCAGACAGTCTTGTCCACCCCGTCCAAGCGAGACCACCAATTGACCCCATTTCTTTTGGTGTCTACTATATCACTGCTACTTACCAGAGAAAAAATTTGACAAGATTGGGTTGGTTGAAAGGTTCACATTCTTCACCACACTGCCACATTGCCCTTTTCCTTCTTTTTGAGCAACCCAGCACACATATCAGGCCAATTGTCTCAATTCTTTTCATGCTGAGTTGCGCCTTTATAATCATAGAACAGGACTGCATAAGAACTTATGTGAGGGGCGGGGCCAGGAAGACCTTAAAAAGTCTCCTGTAATTGTCACATACCCCCTAGAAGTTAGGACCCCCTAGAGTGAGTGTGCTGTGCACAGAATGGCTTGCTGGAAGCAAGCTCCCACTTTTGCTGCAGAGAGACTGGTGTCTGCAACGCTAAATACACAAAGTTACGCTTTGGCATTCTTTGCCATGCCTCTTAAGCCTTTGGTCTCTGGGTGTGTTAGCCAAGAGCAGTGAAGAGCATCCACTTGACATACACCTACAGCTCTATGATTTTACAATTCAAATTAAAAAAACTGCCATAATTCCTTTTTTGCAGCTAGCACATGTGCCCTCTTACGCCCCCACCCCTCACTCTACACACCCTGTAGGTGCTTCCACCAGACATGGTGGAACTGGCAGAGCCTAGCGCTGAGGGCTTGTGTACAGCTCTGCAGCAAGCTCTGAAGAGGTTGGGGGATGTGGAGCCCTTTCAGCAGCATGCCAGAGTGAGTGGGGGTGCAAGTAAAGGTTGTAGTAAGGATGTCCATCCTTGGTTGTGGTTTGGTTTTCAGGTCTATTGGGTGCCGAGCGTCATTAAATTGAAGGATCATGCACATTGACGCCAGACAGGTCCGCAGAAAGAGGGGGCTAGGGAGGAAGGCATTAGTCTCATTTATTGAAGGTGTGCATCAGGCCTTTCTTTTTTTCGTTTTGGCACAACTGAGATTTCAATACTATGAGGGAAATCCCCCTTTATGAGAAGTGCCATTTTAATACTTTGCCCCCCAACCAAGCCCGCCGCGAGGCCGCAGGCCTCGCGGCAAGGTAACATCTACTTCCCTTACTGCTGCACTGTACTGTGCCTTAGCACTTTAATTACAAGCACAACTCCATGTTCATCACCTGCTCATACGCTTTGCATGCCAAACAGTCCATTAAGCAAGACAGTGTTAACATCTGTGCACCTTCAAATGTTCAAGTTATGAAAATTTAAGGGTCCCATGGTCCCGCTAAGCAGACTTTGCGTAACAAACATCCCCTCCTAGCCCGCATCCTCCATGCTTTTTTGCGTCTAGCCACCTGCCAGTTGCAACAGGGTCTAGGGAGGACATTAATCAAACTCCATGCTTGTCACTGTTGCATGCACTGGAGCCTGCTTCTTCCATGCTGGCTCATGCTCAAGTGCGCTGCTGCTCCCACTGTGCAGCTGATGCTGCTATCCCACTCCTCAAGCTTGTCAGCATCACCCCTGCACCCAGCAAGCCTCGGTCCAGACTGTTGCTCACTCCTTGCTCAAAAAGGACGACTTGCATTGCGTTGAGCTGCAAGAACGACGACTTACTTGCTGCTGACCGCTGATGCCCGAATCCAGGTCCCTTCAGAGGTCTGAAAGGGGGCCAAAATGGTCGATGCGCCCCTTCGGGGCACATCACCCATTTTAATACGAATTTCAGCTATCAAAATCCCGGATTTTAATACGATCGTATTACTTATACGCGAAAAAAAAGGCCTGGTGTGCATGTGAGCCCATAGGCACAAGGCAACAGTAAAGCAAGCAACACGTTTTCCTGGGTCCTGATCCTGCTCATCTTTCCTCAGTGTCTTAAACTGTCTATGGCTGCCTGTTTGCCTTGCTGTGGATAAACAAAGGCAAATGATGGCGCTGGAGCTAAAGCCTGTCGTTCTTGTGCAAGGTTCATGGTACTTGCTTGCATGTCTCTTCGCGCTCAGGTTGCCAAGATGTACAGCTGGCCAGACGTTGCCAAGCGCACAACGGCTGTCTACGAAAGAGTAGCTGCAGAGCAGTGTCCCCAGTGTGCTGCCTCAAAGTCTATTGGCAGGCGTCGCGAGCTGGGCCGCCTGGCTGAAGGGGAAGAAGATAAGGGTCAGGTCGAAGAGTCCAGAGAACCATCTTCACATCAGGCACAGGACCAGCAGCAACAAATTTCAGATCAGCAGACTCGGGTGCAGTGCAAAGTACGATCGCCGCAGCAACGGCAGAGCCGCCAGCTGCGAGTGTATCAACGGCAACTGCTGCACCAAGAACAGGCACAAGCCATAAACGAAAGCAGCCCCTGTGGCATCCACTTGAAGTTCAACAAGGATGGCAGAAAGGGGACCACTGCGTTCCACAATGCCAACGGCAGCAAGATGAACGGCTTAGCGCCCGCCAATGGCAGCCGTCCTTGCTTTCCTCTTCCTGCGCCGTCGCATGACTCCTTGCCCCAGCCACCGCCAAGCGGCATGCGGCATACTCGGGAAGCAAGCAAAGAGGCAAGCAGAGGCCGTGCGCACCCTGCAGCAGCCTCACACGCATTTTCAGCCACGCAGCCTGCCACCTCTCCATCTATGACTCCAAGCACCTCGTTAGGGCAAAGGCAGCAACATAGTTTTGAGTTCTCTGGGCACGAAAGTGGCGATGCAGACATGCGTGACTCAAGCAGTAGTGGTCGCAGGTTGCCTCCAGGCCCTTGCAGCTGCTGTTGCTCATGCTGCCGCTATGCCTACTGCCATCAGGCTGCCTCATGCGTGGAAGCTGCCGCCTACTTGCAAGCCACACAGGGCGGGCAGCTGCTTGCGCGGCTTGCTAGCTACCGTCGTTGTGGCTTTCTGGCAGGCTTGTTGTTCGGGGCGCTTGCTGTGGCAGTGCACCTGTGGTGGTGCTGCTTGCAGTGGATGCAGCCTGCTCACAAGGTCCAGATTGCACTGGATTTCCCTGCTGAGAGGAGGCGTGACGCTGATAAAGCTACCATGTGATAACATTTCGCACAATGCTAGGAGACCTCTGTGGAGCTAAAATCCCTGTGCATACATCATCAAACCTGGTGATTAGTATATGGCTTGCAGTCGGCCTGTGAGCTGGATAACAGTCCCCTAGGATTTGTAATGGCCGTGCTGCAACTCATTGCCAAATACTTGTGCTGATGACTCAAAGCATACATATTTGTTACTGCAAGCCTTTGCCACACGGCTTTCCAGGAGAACAACTTACAGTTCTGCACTTGATAGCTTGCATCCAAGAGGGCAGGTGCCTACCACCCTTTGCATATGGCAATAATCTAGATGGACAGTAATGCGGGAATCATGAGCACCAATAGAGAAATAAGCTTGTTTACGATGTGAATTCACTGATTTCAGCCAGGTATTTGTCTGCTGGACTTGCTGGACTGTGACAGCCAAACAGGAAAAAATATCCATGACTATTGGAAAAAATGATAAGTTCCATTGCCAATGGACCCAGTGGGTAACAAGGGGTTAGCCTACAGCCCGAGACTCTGGCTGTTCTGCTGCCTGTGGAACATTCAACCAGCATCAAGCATTGAAATCAACTCTGACAGAAACTTTGAGGCTTTAACCTTCAGCCAGGTAGTTTGGCTGCTCAGCCTGCTCAACTGTTCCAGCCACACAAAAAATATCTATGAGATTGGAGATAAAATGATAAGTCTCATTAGTTTGCTTCTGTAAGAAATGGAAAGCATCCTCAGTAAAGAGATATATATAGGAAGTGTAGAAGTTGCTCAAAGTGTTCTTCGAAATCGGGGAAGATCTTTTTGCCTTTTTGCCTAAGTGCTTTTCTTAGGGATCAATTCAGGGACCTCATGCAACCTCGCGACGCATGAGAGGCCCTGGACTGGCTTCGCTACCAATGTAACGCTTATGAAAAGTCAGAGCCTGGGATGTAACATAAGGCTATCGCAAGCCTTGTATACTTGTTACATAACCATCCATGCCACGTTCATGTACCGCTCCGTGCTTGCCAGGATAGCAATGAAGTACAAAAAGAATGTAACACACTGCTGTGTATTATGGCATAATATGCATGTGACAAAAACAAGCTTGATTGAAAGAAAGAAAGAGAGAAAAACTGTGCTTGCCAAGTCTGGCCGCGCGCATTAAGGAAAGGTCACCTGAAAGGCAGGACCCCACCACACAGGCCAAGAAGAAGAGGTGGCACAGATGTCTACACCAGCAAGTTGGCCTCCACCATGGGACCTACGACACGACACGAAGTTTGATTTATTAAGGTGTGTTTGCTAAATTGGAGGTCAAGATGCAAATATCGAAGAGCAGAAAAAGGAGTGCCATGCACACAGTAGCTTTAGAGACAAGGCAAGTTATGATGTTAAGCAATTTTGTCTGTTTGCTCGACATGCTCAGACAAAGGAGCCCTTAAGGTGTCTGGGGAGCATGCCGTGCAGCCTCACATAGCTGCCCGGCAAAGGATCATCCTTCGTTCATCGAATGAAGAACTGTGTGCACCAGCATGAATAAAGGAACAGGCCGCAGTTTTGGCTTTGGCTTTCACAGGTATATGGTGTTCCGGCAAGGGTCTATGCACCCCTTGTATACATGCCAAGTTTGGGGTACAGGATATCAGTGAGTAGGCAGTGGGTTTAAATACCAATCGCAGAAAAGGTTTTTATCATATACGCAATATCAGCATATGGTGCACTGGAACTTCACACAGCGTGGCAAAAAATAATACACAGAGACATGGCAATGATGTCCCTTCCTCAACAAGCTTAGTGCAAAGAATCCGCTTTTAGCAATGCCTCACAATCTGCATTAAAAGAAAATACACATCTACACATCACTGGGCGCGCGGAGTTGGATACCAGGAGAAGGAGAGTCCGGGCGTCTTGGGGCACTGCTGACAACCCGCCCGATCCTCATTAGTTCTGTCTCTTTCCTCTCCTAGGCTAGCTGTAGCTAGTGTAGTTTTGAGGGACCCTTGGTGAGGCCCTTGCTACTAGTAGCCTGCTAGTTAAGGGACCTTTCCTTAATGCACGCGGCCTTTGGCTTGCGCAGGCTTTTTTTCGCATCTACACATACACATTAAAGGGCCTGAGAGACTCGTACACATATACTCACACTTGTTAGATCAAAAATATTCCAAGGACAGACATGTGGACATGTTGCCTTCAAAGAAAAGAAAAAGAAAAACTACGTAAGCAGAGGAAACTCTCCCTACATCAATTAAGGAAAAGGAGACCCATTGGCTCAAAAGAGCCGTGAGTCCCCTCCACCACGAAGCTACAAAAAGAATATCCTAATGGGGATCTGGAGGGTTATTGGGAGCACCCGGCTCCATAACCTGGCTGCACAAAGTATTCTTGTTTTCAATCATTGAAATGATATGATATATAATGATATGATAGCACGCCTAGTGGTAACAAGCTTGTTGGCATACATGACAGAATGGGCATGAAGTTTGCGAGCAAGTTTATTGGCGCGTTGATGGTCAAGTCCCAGTTGTTTAAACTGATTAAGGGTGTGCTCAGTGTAGCAGGTCCCACCAACACCCAAAAGGATGGTGTGGAGAGTCACAACTTTTGCATTAATGATTTTGCAGAGGTCTACATGCTGCCGCTGTGCCACCTCCAACTGCTGTCCAGGCCTCGTGTCTTCACAGTACTTAATTTCAATCAAGTGCACATGCCGCTGGTTTACATTCAGTTGGTGGGGTTGCCTCACGCGGTTGGCTGTTGTGGACCTCAGTGTGGGGTTGTGTCTGCTGCGTAGCACATGATGGTGTGAGCAGGAGGTAGAAGGAGAAGAAGTGGGTTTGGCTTTATAGGGAGTAATCAGTATAGCATCAGGACGGCTGGAGGTGAGTCTAGATCTCTTAGAAAATTTTCTTGGAAAGAGGTAAGGGGGTATTATTCTGTTTGACGCATGTGCAGGGATTTGAAGGTTGTGCTGCGCCGACCTATCACCACTCCCTATGTCCATGTTAACCAAACCTGCTCCCCAAGGGCTTTTGCTAAGAGCTTTGATGACAATTCTTCCAGCAACGTTGTGGCGTTCAGTTTTCATGCTGGAGATGATATGATTTTGGCAGCCTGTAAGCATGTGGAGTGCGCTGTCTAATTGATGACAGCCTGGGAGAGGGCATAGTGGGTTAGTGGACCTTTTGAAGCGCAGTGCATGTTTTTGGTTGTAGAGGGTGCCAGTGCGATATTGTAAGACGGTGCGCTTCATGGGTGTGGATATACAGGACATGTTCCTAAAGGCATTGCTGATTTTCTTATCTACATGTGGTAACAAACTCTGATAATATGAGTAGTAGCCTGTTTTGGAGTTGGCGTATCCAAGTCTGTGTTCTGTATACATATGAGATTTGAGAGCGTTTTGAAGATTGGGGAGGTAGGTGATTTTAGGATTGGGTGTAGGGGCTGTGGATGTGTCAGCAATGTGCTCTTTTTTTCCCTCCTTGGATAGCCAAAAATCTTGAGAGAAAGGATTTCCACCGGGGCCTGCGCTAGTGATCCCAGTATCAGCCACATTGTATTTGGCTTGGCTTGCTTGATATTTAGCAATAGCATCTGCACATTCGTTTTGTTCGTGCACATTTTGTGCACATTCGTTCAAAATGCATCTGCACATTCGTTTCGTTCGTGCACGTTTCGTTTCGTTCGTGCACATTTGTTCAAAATGCATGGAATGTTTGGGTAGACAGTGTAGAGTAAGTTAAGGAGCCAGGGCAGAAAGCAATGGAATCAAATTGTGGAAAAAGGAAAAAGCAGGAGGGTATGGCTGAGGGGAGGGGGGAGAAGGTGTGTGGGGGGGTCAAGGGTTCCAGGCAGCGGTCCCTGGCAAAAGGCGTGCACATGTGAAGAAAACACATCCTGCATACCAAATGCACAGGGACGTCAACGCGGCCTGGAATCTCTGTGAAGTGTGCTTGGCTGAGTATTGCGGGCATCCTAGGCCTGCATACTTGAGCCAATGTGTCTCCTTTTCCTTAATTGATGGAGGGAGAGTTTCCTCTGCCTATGTAGTTCTTCTTTTTTTCTTTTCTTTTTTTCTTGAGGGCGCACACCGTGGCATAGCCGCTACCGGGGTGCTGTTTGCTGCGCTCATTTGGCATGCGCTGTTGGAACTAATCAGTGTTTTCATAAACAGACATGCCTCAGTTACTGCTGTGAAGCCCTCAGCGAAGGTGAACATGGCTCATTCCTTGTTTGGATTATGTATGTCCTTGGCTTCCCCACTGATGCCATGGACGCCGTAAAGAATCTCTATGAAGATGCCACCACCGTGGTGACCCTTATCAGACTCCCCGCCGGTAATAGCTCTCAACAAATCCCTGTTGAAAGAGGCACCATCCAAGGCGACACACTCTCCCCCTTCCTATTTTCACTATACATTGAACCCCTTCTCCGCTGGCTCCATGTTGGAGGGCACGGCTATAAACACAGCTGCATCTCAAACCAAAATGTCTTTGATGCACACCTTGCCAATACCCTCAGCAGCGCCTCCTTTGCAGATGAACTGCGCAGCATGCTCAGCAAAACGAATACAATTCAAAATGTCAAAATCCAGGCCCACAAAATTACACTCTATTCTGACTGGGCAGCACTCATCATATCAGGTAGCAAAACCAAAGTTACAGGCATTCTACATTGCCACCCACCAAAAGATAAAAATGGGGTGACACCCTCCCAAGCCCTCCGCCAACAGCTTGAGGGGAAAATAGACATACAAAGACAAAAGGCTCAATTCATCACACCAGACACACCTTTCCGCTACCTAGGAGTGGAGCTTACCATGAATTTAAACTGGAAACACCAAATACAAAGCATGACATGCAACCTTAGGGAAAAACTGGAACATCTTAGAGTCTCCTGTCTCACTCCAAGCCAAACTCTCAGGACAATCCGCACAGCTGTTATCCCTAGTTTGGCTTATGCTTTTGCTGTCTCCCCCTGCACCTCATTAAACCTCAACTTGTGGGATAATGCGGTAGACAGTTATCAAAGACAAACTTGGCTTTTGGACCTTCATCCCAACTGCAATGACACGGGAGGACACCTTCAAATTTTGGACTAGGAGTAACCTCAGTATATGTTGAATACCATAGGCGTATGGCCCTTGCCCTTACAACTAGCCTAGAGGACCCCTCAATCAGACACCGCACAGTCACCTTGAACCTACTCACCAAGCAATTAACACACCTGAAGAATCTCGCCACGGAATACCTTACAACAAGAGAAGGAACAAACCTCCACATCAGACGCCAACTCAGTTACTGTTTGAGAGCTCGCCAGCTGGTAAGCATTTACACAAGTAAGCTCCACCTCACAAAACATAATAAAAGCCTGTTTACTGATGACCTTAGAAAGAAATAAAGAAAGACTACGCTTGCCAAGTCCGGCCGCGTGCATTAAGGAAAGGTCACCTGTCCTGAAAGGCAGGGCCCCACCACACAGACCAAGATGACCTTAAAATTATTGATGAAGCCCTCTCCCTTCGCAAACCAAAATTATTGATGAAGCCCTCTCCCTTCGCAAACCCCCTGCCCACTCCCTCCCTACGTTGATTGCTTGCATCACAAAACCACTTCTGAGCTTGAACATACATGGACTCTGTGACCTTACAAACCCCAGCGGAACCCCAGAGGTGGTCATCTGAGGCCCCCAAAAGGGGTGTTTTTGAAATGTGACCAGAGTATGTGCGCCGGGACTTGCAATTTCAAGGCTTAGCATCATTATGTAGCCCATACTCCAAGGGCTCCAAATCACCTGAGCTTGACTATTGCAAGTTTCGGCGCACCTGCCTTACCTTCCGTGGCGTGAACCCTACTTTTCACCACTAAGACTCCATATCTGACCACCCACTGCTTCAAATTGGGTGATCTTTGATGATTTGGGGTCCTTGTAACAAAAAAATATCATTGCAAAAACATGGAGTGAAAAGACCCAGTGGTTGGTGTTATGTGGTGATTTCAGCCAAAAAGCACTGAATTAGGGTTTACGTGCACCATGGGGCTTTGACCAAGTCTACCTCAGCACACAGGACGACTTACACAAATCTGAGCATATGCTCTGGTAGCTTGTAATGTCAGCTACACTTTAGAGCTAAAATTGTCCCAATCAGGTGAAGTGGCTGTGGGTGGGTGCACTTTAAATGCGAAAAAAGAGCATATTTGGGGATTTGCTCAGATAACCCCCTCTGGCGGAACCCACATAATCAGTGTGGCCCAATTAAAAATTAGACACTCAAACATCAACGCAAAACGTAAGTTAAATCTCAACAGACGAGCAGCCTTAGTTAATTTACATCCTACTGTAGAACTAACTCCGGACGCCATACACACAATTCTCCTGAGCAAAAACACTACAGCTAACACCCTCCCTGTGTACCGCCAAATCAACAACCACCACATCAGCAAACTTGTTGATACACACTTCAGCAACACATCTCTGAACCCAGCTGGCCCAGACACTGTCCCTCTGTCCAACTTCACACAAACCACACAACAAGTGCCTCCAACACAACCCCGCTCCAAAACCCACTACAGACACCCACTTACAGGCTGAAGCATCCATATAACAAATACCCCAAGTACTGACCCCATCCAAACACTGACAGAGTAGCACAAAATCCAGGGACCAACTCGTCAGAATTGAATGCCAACCACTCCAGCAGTAGTGGTACCGCTCCACTTAACACACAAGGGATCCCCTCGGCAACCAGGGAGGCAGCTGCCATAACACCTCAAAACACATGCCAAGGGACCATAATTCAAAGAAGTCCTCATGAAGCTAACAAGGAACCCACAAACACTTGCAGCAACACACATGAAATGCCTCCCACCCTCATCCCCGAGGTCAACCTGGTGTCTCAAACTGCCCTAAATGCAATAGATGACCCACCCAGCAAAAGGACACGATCCAAATGCAAAGAAACATCCATAACAACCAAAGAGAGACACTCCTCCACACAAATCATCAACCAAACCATCCAGGCACTCCCCACCCAAGAAAACCCACACCTTTCCCCCAGGACCACGCAAAAAATTGATACAACAACCCTACACCCCCAGGAACCTTCAAACACTCCAAACACAAAGAAAAGAGCAACCCGCCAACTCTACCCTCCCTAGTACTCAGCCCAACAATCCTGAAACTTCAAAAAGAAGCAACCCGCAAACTCCTCCCTCCAGCGAGCCACCTAGTAAGCGAACACGATCCAAATCGCAAACGAGCTCCTACCCCCTACCCAATTCAACCTACCAAGGAGCACCCAATTTCCCAGCTTCACAGCAGCAGCAGCAGCAGCACGTTAACCTGCCCCCCCACACACACAAACCAATCCTCCAGACAATGCGACTATTCACCAAACAAGCTCACCTCCCATACCTGCCACCATTCCTACCACTTCTTGTAGCCAAGACATACAAAACAGCAGCCAAAAATCAAAGAAGAAAAAGCTTCTCCACATCAACACAAACCTCCCCGACCCAAACATCTCCTCCCCAGGCCCAATGCCTCAAAATCTAGACCTCTGGAACTACAAGAAAAACAAAGTGAAAATTTTGGCTGAGCAAACGACCCCTCTTGATGCTATAAATACCGTATAGTATGACCTAGATATTACTCATATCAATGAATGGAGACTCTTTACAAGAAAAGGGACAGGAGCAATGGCCCCCCCTTACAGCAGAAGCAATACCGAACCCACTTTGCACTCATGACCATAGAAAAATGGGCTTTGACAATGTTCGAGAATGCTGGGTTCACACCTGCAAGCATGGAATCTGCTGCCCGGGCAGGAATTGAACGTGCCTGCTGTGAGATCTGCAATTATCCTGGTGGCAAAGAACCCTTGAACTCTGAAACCCCCTATCTTGACATGTATATCTGTGATGTCTGCCATAGAACCTATCACTGGACGTGCATGAGAGAAAGAAAGAAAGAAAGAAAGAAAGAAAGAAAGACTACGCTTGCCAAGTCCGGCCGCGTGCACTAAGGAAAGGTCACCTGTCCTGAAAGGCAGGGCCCCACCACACAGACCAAAAGAAAGAGCAAGCACAGAAGTCTACTCCAGCAAGTTGGCCCCCACCATGGGACCTACGACACGACTGTCAGGCAGGCCCTGTCCAGCATGTGAGAACTTGGATGCTACACCAATGAACAGAGACAAGATGTAGACAACAAAAACTAATGGGCTTGCCCTGCCTGTGCTCATCTCAATGAAGATGAACAAATTCAGTCGAGAATCAAACTCTCACAGCAAAGAACTCGTGCGCATTGCATGGGAGCCAAGCTGGGAGCCAGAAGACACCAAAGAAACATGGGCAACTTTCCTCCAGCGCATTGTCGATTTAAGACTCACAAGGATGAACCAAACCTCTCCATACCTGCTGCTGACCTTGCATTAGATAATCTAGAAAGGCAAGGATTTGGCAGAGAAGGCAGGAACCAAACATGGAAACAAAAATTAGACACAGAACTCCGCAACAAGGTCACCTTCGATGTCAACCCCACAAACCCACAAGCAGACATTATGGGGACTTTATGTTGTGAGTTTTGGATTACAAACGTTGACCTCGTTAGACTAAAGCCCAGTAACACAACAGATCCCCACCCCAGAGCAGAGGCCACTAACTCCCCTTCCACACCTTCCATACCACCCCTGGTGCTACCGGAGATCAACTCCCTACAGGTGGCATGCATCTACGGCACAGATGGCAAATGTCAAGGGATGCTCACCCCAGAGCGCATTAATATCCTCTATAATGCATTCGACAGAGCCAAGCAGAGTGGGATACATGAAACGATCCAGCCCCCACCTAAAAGCTTTGCCTCTGAGCTCCTGGGCCTCTTTTCACGCTCTATCTTGAACAGCAGCAAACACCAAAGTAAACAAATCAAAGACTCCTACATGCACATCCTACCTGACCATGTCCACTTAACTCTCCAGAATTGGGCATTAGTGACCCAGGAAAAAATGGCCTCACCCTTAGAACATAACCCCAACTACATCCACTACTGGAGCGAACACCCTCAAGACAGGATATTTGGAGCCATCCACAATGCTTTGTTGTCCAAATTCTCAGGCTTCTCGTCATGCCATCCTATCTATGACGACCATGTAATGCACCTCATCCTGAAACATGCCATTTCCTCTGCAATACTACAATCTAATGCAACAGCAACTTCCATGTTCCTACCAATTGGTAGCTTGCAAGCTGGGGAGGTCCAATGAGCACCAATCCATACTCCAAACTTCTTAATGCCTACCCTCACCTTTGTTGCACATTGGGAACCATACCATCAGCAGCTCTCAACTATGCCACTCCCCACTTCTGGGTCAGCAAGGAGTTCATGCTTCCCCGCCACTCCTGGAGCCTACAAATTATCGCTGTCTGGAATACTGCAGCAAGAATCCGCCTAAATGGGAACAACCCAACTTGGCTCACTGATTTCAAAGTTAGCACAACAAATCCCTGAAGCACGTTGGTGGAAAACAACCATCAGCAATGACCAGTTCTCAACCCCAGACACCCAGGCATTGAGACTGGTTTCAAAAAGTTTGAAAAACTACCCTCTGACCAACAACACACCCCTAAAAACATTGTCCAAAGCCAACAACCCCTCTTGCCGCCTACCGCATCTAGCCCAAACCTGGTCCGAAAAGTCCAGAATTGGAAAGAATGGGCATACACAGATGGTAGCTGCCGAATACACCTTGGAAGACAAGTAATAGGAGCAGGATTCTACCACCCTGACAATGACAGTCCCAATTATGTCCAACCAAACGGAGCAGGAATCACAAATACGATTGTGAGGGCTGAATTAGCAGCAATAGCAGCTGCCATTTTCCAGGGCCACTCTCACATCGCTACTGATAGCCTTTCTTCACTCCTCCAAACCAGAAAGCAAACACTGTATCCAGAGCTTCATCGCCAGCATGTCCAAGGCCATATCCTTAAAATAATCATACAGCTTGTGCGCAATTCACCTACCCCTATCTATCTCTACAAGGTTAAATATCACGCTGGAATTGCGGGCAACGAATGCGCAGATGCCATTACCAAACACCAGGCTATTCAGGGTGATGACACCCCTGCAGACACAACCTTCCCCTGTGTCAACCTTGAAGGCAATCCTTTCCATGACACCACCCGGCTTGCCTTTGAGGAAGCTGCCCGCCCCCATGCAAGCACATCAGGATGCCCTGACTCGCCTGCCCCTAAGTTTAAACACTTTTCCAACCTTCGTGATGCTCTGAGGACGCACATGCACTCAAAACACAGACTTGGAAATGCTAACACAGAGACAGGACACTACTCTTATTATCAAAGCCTACTTCCTACAGTCCATTAAAAGGTTAGCAATGCCTTCTAGACCATGCCAAAACTTCCTTTCAATATGAAGCGAAACGTTTTCAACTACGGCACAGGTACCCTCTTCAATCAAAAGCATGCAGTGCTCTTTGAAAATCCCTCCAGCCTACAATTTCCCCTCTGTGGGGAGCCAGACAGTGCCCTTCACATTCTTTCAGGATGTAAGCACTCCACCATATCAAACATGGTAACCGAGCGCCACAACGTTGCCAGCAGAATCCTCCTTAAAGGTGTCAGCAAAGGCCCTTCTGGGGCAGGCCTTGCCTCCATGGACATTGGCAGCGCAGATCGTCTTGCTCTACAGAACCTGCAGATCTCTGAACACTCAACAAATAGAACCCTTCCCAAATTCAGTTTCCCTCGTCGTTTCCCTGACAAACAAAGGCTCACTTCTGGTCGCCCTGGTCAAGCGCGAGGAGGGAGACAGCAAGGAGGAGGTCCCCAGATCGAATCCTTGTGGCTGGGGTGGAGATAAAGATGCCCTCTATCGGTGGGAGCCAGTGGGAGGCCCTTTCCTTAATGCACGCGGCCGAACGGCAAGCGTAGATCTTTCCTTTCTTTCCTTTCTAGTCGCCCTGACGCTATTTTAGTTGTTCCAATGAAAAGAGTGCCAAGGACCAATTCAAGGTACCCATTGAGAAGTAGAGGGGGGCGCGGGGGGAACAGGGAGCACTCAGCGCCAGCCACAGCCACTCCACCTACTTCCAAGGCCCGCCACCCTAGTCAGCTCCTTCCAGAACAGAGGCACGTCTATCTCGTGGAGGTCAAATACTGTGAAGACACCCGGCCCAAGAACCAGCTTGAGGCCTCCAAGCAACAGCACCGCAACCTACGTAGCCATCTCTCAAGGGCCTCAGCTCAAGTCACCCTCCATACCATTCTGTTAGGTGTGGGAGGCGTCATCTACACCCCCCACACTCTGGAGCCTCTTAAAGAGCTTGGTCTTGACACTCATACAGCTACCAGGCTTGCTCTGAAGCTTCATGCTCACTCTGTTCAGTACGCTTATAAACTTGTTAGCACCAGACGCGCTCTTGAGAAGACTTCACTCAACTCTCATCGCCAAGATCAGGCACGGGCTACTGCTAGTAACCCTCCTGATCCCCATTGACTTCTTTCTTGTTTCTCTTGGTGAAGGGGATACACGGTGCCTTGGCCCTAGGTGTCCTCTTTTCCTTAGTTGATACAGGGAGTGTCTTCACTGCCTGCGTAGTTTTTCTATTCTTTTCTTTCTTTTCTCCAAATCCCTGCACATGCATCAAACAGAAATATACCAGAGGAGGCCTGGACTATTTTGCAGGAAATGCTTTTCCTCGTGTTTTTCCTCAATTCTAGCCAGTATTTTTAATAAGGATATCACATTCTCAAAAAAAAGAAAACTGGAGTACCCTAGATCACTCTTCTGGCCTCAGGTCACCTAAAAACGGCCCACAGCTCCACACTGGGACCATTCTCCACTCCTAAAGTATTGCTTTTGTAACCCTTATATACTGTCACAGTATATATGCACGGTGTTAACACCCTGCAGATCAAAAATGAGGAGAGAAAGAAGTCATGACTTGACCTGTTTGGCACCCCTTGTGCTGGATTTTCTCCAAGGTAACAGACTGGAAGTCTGTACCTCACCAACCACCGTGACTTTTCACTCTAGTTTTTGCTATGATATTCTTTTGATACAAGGACGCCAAAACAACAAAAATCAAGCATTTTGGTGCAGTGGATGGTTGGTTATGGATTCTGTGTTCAAAAGTAGAGTCCATGCCATTGCATATTAGCAGAGGGGGCTATCTGAGGCCCAAAACCAGGTGTTTTTTGCATCCAACATAGGTTCTCCAAAAGAAGTGCATGTCTGGTGTTAACAATAGTTGTTAATCTTTGGATAGCATGGCATCTCAGTTTGGATGCTAATGATTTAGCTTTCTGCCTGGTTAACCCCAAGTCAATAAGAGGTTGAATGGTGTAGTTGTTATAAACAGTGCCTGCCACACCAATCAAGATGATGTTCAAGGTCACTTTGTTGTTCCTGTCAGGGTTTCTTGAGCTGCGGGTTTTGAGCCTTATTAAAGCATTGGCATGCTGGGTAGTTGCAGCTTTCAGAGTGGATTAAGTGTTGGTATCAGGGCAGAATTTAAATCCAACAAGATGAATGTCCCTATCTTGAGGAGGGATTTTGGTAGGATCAAGGTGGTGAGATCGACCTGGGATAGAGCGCACAAAGACAGCATCAGGGCAACTTTGGTGTCGGGCAGAGGAGCCAGTATTATTAGGGAGAAACCAGTCCGGGATTGTTCGGGAGATATTTTCAGAAACTTCTATTCCCCGTTCCAGGAGTCTCTCATTTTGGCAGGCATCCACACCAATAAGGGACGAGCCAAATCTGCCTTTACCAAGGGCCTTGGCACAGAAGCTAAGGCCAACATGATGCCTGTTGGTGTGCATTCAATGCAGAAGTTCCATTCATAGTTCAACCAACTTGGTTGAAGTTGGGTTAGGACATCTAAGGGCAATGTGATTGATGCTGTCCACATCGCCGCATAATGGACAGCGTGCAGAGGTGTTGGACACCTTGAACCTGATGGCATGCTTTTGAATGTAAACAGTTCCCGTGCGGTATTTTCATACATTAATCTGCTGCTGAAGGGTGATCTTTGGATAATTCCAAGAGGAATTGCTGATTTCTTTGTTGGCAAGTTGTGAGGGTGGGTTATGAGCTTTTGAGCTGACAGAGGTGTTTGGGGGAGCGGGCTGTGTGGCGTAGTTAAGCCTCTGCCAGCTATTGTAATAGTGGCCTGAGGTGTCAGCAGAGCCGAGCTTATATCTTTTGTGCATGTGTGTTTTAAGCTTGTCTGTCAGGTTGGTGAGGTAATGAGTTGGAGCAGTGTGGGAGTTTTGTGGTTCACCGTTGCGTCCATGCGAGGATTTCAAGGAAAGCCAGCAGAAATTGGCACCTTTCAAACTTAGGTTCTTTTGGTAGCCAATTTTACAAGCTTTCTCTAGCACTAGGGTTTAAGAGGTGGTTCCAGATACGGAAAAGCTGCCAAATGAGCTCCAGCGTGAACCCTAGTTTTCACAACCAAAACTCCATATCTGACCACCCACTGCACCAAACTGGGTGCTCTTTAGTGATTTGTAGTCCTTGTAACAAAGGATATCATTGAAGAAAAAAGTGAAAAGGCCCAGTGGTTGGAGTTATGTGGCGATTTTAGCCATTTTCCCATTAAAAGCACCGAATTAGGGTCTATGTGCCCCATGTGAGCTTTAGCCCAGTTTATCTAAGCACACAGGCCGCCTACACAATTCTGAGCATATGCTCTGGTAGCTTGTAACGCCAGCTACACTTGAGGGCTAAAGTTGTCCCAATTAGATGAAGTGGCTGTGAGTGGGCGCTCTTAAATGGCAGAAAAGGAGCATATTCGGGCACGTGCTCAGCTGACCCCCTCTGGCAAATTAGATACTCTGCCCCTTGAGGGCTGGTTTAAGAATTTAGTGCTACAGAAAGCCTGTTTTACCTCTAGCAACCAAGCTTGATAACAGCCTGTAAGGGGCATCATGCGCTAGGAGCATGCAAAAAGTGACTCATTTTTGGTCTCAGTTGACCCCCTCTGGAATAATACCCCCTTACCTCTTTCCGCTTAATTTTGATTACTTACCATCATGCCAAACTCACTCCTTCTTCTTCTTCCTCTTCCTCACACCATGTGTTACGCAGCAGGCACCCCGCATAGGTCCAACACAACTACTCGCGTTAGACAACCCTATCAACTAAGTGTAAACCAACAGCATGTACACTTGATACAGAGCCGAGTACGAGCACAAAAGATTGCACAGGCAATAAAAGCAACGTGGGTCCTGAGTAGGAGGTATGGAGGAATCCAAGATCCATCCAAGGCTCGAGCCATGTATGGGATTAGTCTGGGGCCTGATGGACTCTGCGGTCTCTGAAAGGGTGTTTGGAGTCTCGTGAAAACTGTTCATAGAGCTTCGAGTAATGTGATGCACCTGATATCTCATGTTGATACCTGAACAATCCAGGCTGTTGCTGCGGTTACCTTTCTCATCTTGAAACATTGCAATGCATTTATGACGGTGGATGCTGAGAATTGAAGTACGGAGCATATCATGAAAAGGAAAAGGAAAAGGAAAAAGGAAAAGGAAAAGGAAAAAAGTAAAATCATGATCTATGAAAGAATATAAGTGTGTAAAGCTGTTGAGTTACGTACCATCCTTCTAGGTTTTGGTGGGACCTGTTACATTGAGCATACCCTGAGCATACACTGAGCATAATGCAGGCTGACTGGGGCAGTAGCTCAAGCAGCTACTCAAGCCTCCTCCGCCATCACCAGCAGCAGCAGCAGCAGCAGCAAGGCCAGCAGCACAAGCACCTACTTTGCCTGCCCCACAACCAGCACAAACAGCAGCAGCAGGAATGACAGCAGCAGGAGCGACAGCAGCTGCAGCAAGAGGAGCCCCAGTCGCTCCCACCAAGCGGAAGCGCACCAGCCAAGAGCCTAACCCTGCCCAGCACCAACACTGCCCTCCCCCAGCAGCAGGAGCAGCAGCACCAGTACGCATGCATGCAGGTACCTTTGGAGGATCCATGAGGCAAGGACAACCTGCAGACCAAGAGACCCGAGTTCAAGCACACAAGGCTGCGCAGGCAAAAAAAGCGACTTGGGTCCCTAATAGGAGTTATGGGGGAGTGTATGGGGGTCCTCAAGGGCCGTCCAAACCCCTTGTGATATCTTGGAGAGACTACAGAGGGTACTTATCTGCTGAAGAGATTCAAGCAAGGCAATGCAACTGATAATTTATCTCGACATGTGCTCTCACCAGGCTGTATCGGCGGTTACCCTTCTTGAAGCATTGCAATGCATCTACAACAGTGGATGCTGAGAACTGAAGTACAAAGCATCACATGAACACATTTGTCATTGCCACTTTTACCTTTTGTTGAGACATCACTTTGGCAGGATCACACATCAACTTGTGATAGGTGTGACCAAGGAGGACTCCAAGATGAAAAGCATGCTGTGTTCCTTTGTTCTTGCGCTTTCTCCGCCTCAGTGAGCACCTCCAGAGCATTTGGTTATTGCGTGACAAATGCATGTTTGGGTTTGATGAAGACGTTGTGCTGGGAGCCTCATGTATCAATCCCCAGAGTAATGATTTTACGGCTAAAAACGTAGAAAACCACTTCACTCACCTGTTTGAGGACGTGCTCGATGCGCTCCAGGTGTCCCCTAACCTTGTGCTTTGTGGTGACTTCAACGCTCATGTGGGAGTGCTGAGTGAAGTGAGTGATGCACACTACAACTTTGTGGCTGACTGCCCTGAATGTTTGGATGCTAGGAGGTGTAAGTGTCCTAATGTGAACAAGGCAGGCAGATTACTGGTGGACTTAGCAGCAGCATCAAGCATGGCTATCACTACAGGGCGTGTGGCAGGGGATTATGGACAACCGTCCTATGTCGGTTATCATAAGGACAGAAGCAGCAGGCCTGACCATACCTTGCTGTCACCTGCTGTATACAAATCGATGAAAGGCTTTGACATGATAGACAATCTTGCATCTGATCACTGTGGCTCAAGCATGCTTTTTGAAGTAGGTGGCAAAACAGGAAGTATGGATGCAGCACCTGAGAATTACCATGTTTGTAAGGCAGGGTTGTGTGACAACAAGCTGATTTTGCGATGGAATCAGGAGAAGGCTCTTGCATTTACAGAGCATATAGTCAACAATGTGGAACTCTTGAATCAGTTCCAAGAAGCAGAGTCCGCTGGTGATGTTGAAAAACATGCTTTTTGTGTGCGTTCTCTAATTGTGCAAGCTGCAAGCGATAGGGCAGTTGGCATGACATCCTTGGCCAAGTGTGCTTTTGTGCGTGCTAGGAATCAGAAAGGGCCTTTGAGCCCTGTCTGGTTTAATGAAGAATGCAGAATGAAGCGGAAGATGTTTATTGAGGCAGTGAAGCGCGGTGAAGCAAAGCATGCATGCCAATTCCTGAGGAAGGAAAGCAGAAGGTGCAACCGTGCGACAAAGCGCAGTTATAAGAGGCAGCAGTGTGCTGTTTTCCTGGATAGATTGTTTAAGAAGGACCCCCAAGTCCATGCCATGTTACGGAAGAGGCAGACCTCACACATTACTCCAGTCACAACAACAGCATGGGACCAGCACTTGCAAAGCCACTTTCGAGTACAAACAACAGTTGTGCCACAAGAAGGAGGGCATGGTTGTTCAACAAGGACTGCTAGATTTATTTGCTTGTCAGGAAGAGATATGGCTGTGCCTTTAGGTAGGAACCACGCGCTCTCAGAGGTGCTCTTGAGACAAGTTGCTGAATCTGGGTGGGTTCCTCAACCTGACTGCTTGGAGACTCATATTACAACAGTTTTGGAAGGAATGGTTGGGTCCCACATCAAGAAATTAAATGCGAGCGCTTCACCTGGATTAGACGGTATCCCTATACCCTTCCTTAAACATGCCTGTTTGCCCATTGAGCGTGGTCGGAGAGTGGATCATGTTAACATGCTGGTGCCTCTGATAGCACGCATGTTCAGGGTTTTCCTGAATAAAGCTAGGATCCCTGCATGTTGGAAGGTGGCAAAACTGAGCCCCCTTCACAGAAAGGGAGCTTTATCAAATCCTGGGAACTACAGGATGAATGCTGTCAGTGGGGTGATGTACCGTATTTATGCCAACGTGCTAAAAGACTTGGTGACGGATTGGTGTATCCAAAAAAATAAGGGGCCAGACACCCAATTTGGTTTTTACCCCGGTAGGAGCACTCTGAATCCACTCTTCATCCTGAGGCACTTAAGACATGCTGCAAGAAAGCTCAAGCCACGGCAATCACCTAGGCTGCATGCTGCCTTCATTGACTTCTCTCAAGCCTACGACACTGTGCCCCGTTTGCAACTTTGGGACCATCTACGACGCATTGCCATGCCTGCACTACTCCTCCGGGCAATTAAGGAAATGTACCAGGATGATGAATATATTCTGATGGATGGGGATAAAAGGGCAAGTGTGCGTCCAACAAATGGAGTCAAGCAAGGTTGTCCCGTGTCCCCTCTCCTGTTTTCTCTATACATCAATGATATGGGCAGAGATATTAGTGAAGGTATCAGAGGTGCTGTGAAAGGTGATGGAGTGAATGGCGTTTCATACATGCTATATGCAGACGACTTGAGTTTAACTACCGATGACCCAGTGAAATGCAAGTTATGCTGAATAGATTACAAGCTTATGCAATGAGAAAGGGGCTGACTGTCAATACATCAAAGGCAGAGGTCATGCATGCACTTTAATAGTAGGTCGTGTCCTTCTCTGCCTACTTTCATGTATGGAGACGTGGCTCTTCCAGAGAAAGAGCAGTTTAGATACCTCGGTATGCTTGTGGACAAGCAAATGAATCTGAAGGTGTCTGAGGAGCATGCAGTGCGGCCTTACATGGCTGCCCAGCAAAGGATTAAGGAGTTTGTGCATGAACATGATCTAAGGAATAGGCCACATGCTCTGATTTGGCTCTCCAAGGTTAATGGCATTCCGGCTGGGATGTACGCGTGCTAAGTGTGGGATACAGAGTACTTACGAGAAGGCAGTGAATTCAAAAGCCATTTGCAAAAAAGGCAATTATGCTCTTTAAGGCGTTTTCTAGGTGTGAAGAGTACTGCCACGAACTGGCCAGTATTGAGAGAGTGTGGTCAAGAGCCCTTACAGTTTTATTGTTTTAGGGCTACTGTTAAAATTTTCAACAATATGCTTATTTCTAACAGTAAAACACTACGCCAAGTGCTGAAGGCAGATTTACACCTTGCTGATACGGATGAGTCTTGTTGGTCTGCACATGTATCTAAGTCATTTAATGGCATGCGCAATGAGGAGGTGTTTAAACAGAAATTACTGAGTGCTTCCAAGATACCCATGCAGGATTTTTTAGGGGATTTGAGGTACAGACAGCAGAAGGTTTGGAGGGAAGCAGGCGCCCTAAGTCCCCGAGAGGTGAACAGAAAAGCAGTGAGTTACCATCATTGGTGTGGGAAACCTTTAATTCAAACAGCACGCACACCCTTCTGTATCCCATCATATTTATTCAAGGATCTGGATAAAGGAGTCATGAGGAATGTGAGTAGGTTTAGGCTTCGTGCCCACTGCTTGAAGGTTGAGTCCTGTAAATGGTTGGGTGGTTCAAATATTTGTGATAAGTGTGGATGTGCTGAAGTCCAGGACGAGAAACATGTTCTTGTCTATTGCAATTGCTGTGAGTTGTGTGAGCTGCGCAGAAAATACAAGGACCTGTTCATTGATCTTTTTAAACCGTTACAAACTTTTGCCCAGCTTCCAAACACTGATTTTATTCCTTTCTTGGCGAGCTTTCACTTTTTGACTGATTTCGAGGTCAATGCTTTTCTAACTCAAGACTCGCACAGATTTTCACAATTTTTGTCTGAACTGATTTCAATTTTTGATGCTGGATGAGAATTTTTCACCAGCAGCCGATCAGCCAGATTCTCGGGCTGTAGGCCAACTCCCCTTGTAACCCTTGCGCTTCTGTGTGTTCTCTTCAAAGGACTTCTGCACAGTTATTTTCTGAATTCCCCTCTTCTCATAGAAATTTTCTGGACGATTCAGGCACTTTCTACTATTCTCAAGCTAGCTCTGAGGATGCTATTCATTTCTTGCAGAAGCAAACTAATGAGACTTATCGTTTTATTCCCGATCTCATGGATATTTTTTGTGCAGTTGGAACAGTTGAGCAGACCGAGCAGCCAAACTACCTGGCTGAAGGTCAAACCCCATTGTAACTTGTAACTTACCTTTTTCAGAGAGATGCTGTTCTCAAACTTTCTGTGCTTCTTGTGGAAACCCAAAAGTGTATTTTCCTGACACTGCAGCTTTATGGATTTTTTGTGCATGACTTTGCATGCTTGTTTCATTTAGAGTGACAGGGTGTGTTTTCTTTTTTTTACATTTGATAATTCTGAAGGGAAGGGAAGGGAAGGGTTACATAGCTGTACCTGCCTGCGGGGGCAGCTTAGCTGAAGCAAAACGTGCCTGCAAACAAACCAGTCCAAACTAAAAAGCAAAATGAGCTAGAAGCTCAGTCACAGCATTTCAGGCAAGCAGACACGAACTTGGCTAATCCTAGGACACCATCCTGATCCATGAAGTCTCTAAGGCGTGATGCACTGCTTGGGGGTGCAGAGCTAAACAGATGCTGGAACTGAGTGCGCAGTTCTGTTAAATCCTGAGATGGGCAATCCAGGATAACATGCTCTTCGTCTTGTACAGTGTGCCAGTCGCATTTGTTGCAAATTCTAAGCTCGTATGGGCACCTATTTCCATGATGCCGTTGGGTTTCTACTCGAAGGTTGTGACCGGAAAGGCGTAAGCATGAAATACTGCGAAATAGTTTATGAGGAATATCTTGTCGTAGGTAGAGAGGTAGCAATGGCTTTTTGTTTCTCTTCTTTTCATCCCACCTTCCTGGTATAGAGCCCAATGGAATGCCAAAGTGTGTGTGGTACGTCCTCATGATTCTACTGGAAGCATGGGCCTCTTGTGGAGTCAGACTGTCCAGACTCCTCCAATCATGGATAATATGCTCACGAAGAACACCCTCCAAGTCGTTCATGTTAACCTTGGCTTTGGTACGTATAGCAGCAGCAAACTGTTGAGCATGAGGCACGTCATTCAAGGCTGTCAGAACCTGGTGAGTCCAACTGCCCTTTTTATCAGCAAGTCGTAGGTCTGCTTGCGCAACTTGGCTCAAAAAGGCATTGCTTGTACTGAGAAGAGAGTTCCAGAATCTCATGATACACCTGAACCAGTAAAAATAAAAAGGCATCTGTCCCGTCTCTCAAAGTAAGCAGTGCGTTTCTGTTGCTCTCTTAACACCCAAAAGAGACTTGAGGAAGCCTGTATGATAGACATGTGCTTTAGTTTTCGCTGATGACTCGAAAGAAAGTTCGTCTGTAGCCCATATTTGGCATCCGTATAAACCTGCTGTGAGTGCAAAGACTTGAAAGAGCCAAAGCATGGCATGTTTCCTATTCAAGATACCAAGTTCAGCGCCAGCCTTTTGTACTCTGGCAATGCCTCCCATAAAATTACGTGCCATTTGGCTTGTAGCAGCATTCATTTTGCCATCACGTCTCAGTAGAACTCCAAGGTATTTAATTTCTGTAACCCTCAAGGGCTGTGCCATTGTACTCAAAAGTAGGCAGTTGCGTAGAATCTGCGCTGAAAAAAACCATGACCTTCGTCTTCAATTGAGTCTTGCAAGACGAACAGTTGTTTGTATTGAGTGTCAGCTCTTTGTGGCGCACATACTCATGGAACCTATTAAGCTGGAATTGCAGGTTTTCTGCAGAGTTTGCAACCATCGTGTCATCTGCATAATCACAATCGGACACCTTGGTTGTTTCTGTGGCTGTAACAGCCCCTCGTCCAGAATCCAAAAAACGGTCCATGTCATTGGTATAGAGGGTGAATAAAAGAGGGCCCAGTGGGCACCCTTGTTTTAATCCCTTGTTTGGGGCCGTTTCACCTGACTTTTTGTCTCCATCAACAAGAACGTATACCCCCCCTTGGTACATGGCCATGATGGCTTGTAATAAGTATCCAGGTGTCTTCATTCTCTGCAAGTGTTCCCACATTCGCTTCCTCTGGACATTGTCATAGGCAGCTTGGAGGTCCAGAAATACTGTGAAAAGTTTTTTCTTTGTTAACTTGGCTGTCGAAAGGGCATGTCGCAAAACAAAGAGGGGTTGATTGGTGTTTCTTGTTGGGCAGAATCCAAATTGCGTGTCAGGAATTTGGCCTTCAGTAAGGGCCCACTCTGTCAAAAGATCACGCACAACATTGGCATAAAGCCTGTATACACAGCCATTGATGGCAAGCATTCTGTAATTTTTTGGATTGCTCAGTGCATCTCTTTTATAAAGAGGGGTAATTTAAGTTTTTTTCCAAGCTTGTGGAAGCACACCAGCTGACAAAAGCAAGCGGAACAAATCTGTCAAAAAAGGGAGTAAAACATTCTCTGTCTGACGTTTCCCTCGGTCATTTGTGTATTCCCTTTCTGCATGTTTAATAAAAGGGGTTGAAAATGGATCGAAGCCCGGGCTGGAGTCAGCATTCATGCGAGAAATATTTCTCTGCACGTAAGAAGTCACAGTTGCTGCATCTGGTACGTTGTAAGAATTGAGACTGGGTTGTATTGGAGACTCAGCAGTGTTTGACCTGTTTGACCTCTGTCTGTATCTTCCGCCAGGTCCTGGGGGTGTTGCAATTTCAGATGGCGTGGCTAGTCTAGATCGATGCTGGTCACTCAGTGTTTGGTGTTTGTGGGGTAACCTGGATCGAGTGCTGTCTCTGGTATAACCATCCTCTTGTGTTTGAACAAAGTGTTGCTGGAGATGTTCAGTCCAAATGTCTGCAGGAATAGGGGTCGTGTGCTTGTGTGTGTGTGAGCTCTCATCACTTTGTAAGCGTCTACACAGCGTGAATCAATGAGGTCAACTATTTCCTGAGCCTTTTGTTTCTGGTGAGCTCTCTGTCTCGTTCTGCAGTATGATTTGTAAGCACGTTTGAGGTTTGCGGCAGTTAATCTGTATTTAATATGACGTCAAATTGACGTATGTAACCCTTCCCTTCCCTAATTCTGAATTCAGCTCAAGGCTTTCAGTTGACATTTACACATTCTTGGTTTGGTTTGGTTACAGGCACCTTTTGCTTCAGCTAAGCTACCCTTGTAGGCAGGTACAGCTATGTAACCCTATCCTATCCTATCCTTTCCTTACAATGAGCATACCCTTAACCAGTTTAGACAACTGGGACTTGACCACCAACGTACCATTAAACTTGCTCGTAAACTTCATGCCCATTCTGTTATGTATGCCAACAAGCTTGTTACCACAAGGCGTGCTATCAAAAACAATGTAACTCCTCACAGCCAGGCTCTGGAGCTGGGTGCTTCCAGTACCCTCCAAATCCCCAAGAGCACTCTCTGTTTTGTAGCTTTGTGGTGGAGGGGACTCGCGACTCTTCTGAGCCAATGTGTCTCCTTTTCCTTAATTGATGTACGGAGAGTTTCCTACGCCTCCGCAGTTTCTTTTGCCAGCTTCATTAATTGCAGCTGTCTCCAGCAGCAAATTTATCATGCCTTTTTACAACCTCCAGTGCAGCTATCGGACCAGAGAAAGAGAGAAAGACAACGCAATAAGCCTGGTCGCTTGCATTAAGGAAAGCTCACCTGTCCTGTAAGGCAGGGCCCCACCGCGCAGACCAAGAGGAAGAGCAAGCACAAAAGTCCACTCCAGCAAGTTGGCCCCCACCATGGGACCTACGACACAACTGTCAGGCAGGCCCTGTCAAGCAAGCTCAAGACCCAGCCCTAAGCCCTAAGCACGCTCTCCAACATCCCAGCAAGGGCCCCCCTCTTCCCCATGAGAGCCAAAAATTTGGAGGGGAGCGCAGAGTTATGCAGACCCATTCTGAGACACTCCACCCCTGAACACACCATATCTTAGCTTTGTCTTGTCCATCCCTCTCAGTCCGTTTGGGGCTGAGCACGTTATTGCTGCACAGAGCTTTCCCTAACGCTCTGGCATGTGCGTGGACTGCATAGTTTTTTACTTTTCTCTAAACATCTTCCAGGTAATAGAGAAGACACCAATGATGGCAACCGCTGCCGACAGGATCTTGGCTCCAATATAA
This sequence comes from Dunaliella primolecta, assembly GCA_914767535.2. Classification (NCBI taxonomy): domain Eukaryota; kingdom Viridiplantae; phylum Chlorophyta; class Chlorophyceae; order Chlamydomonadales; family Dunaliellaceae; genus Dunaliella; species Dunaliella primolecta. The sequence goes on from OU611752.1 coordinate 8,204,085, forward strand.
ACTACTCCAACCAAGATCAAGGCCACCAAAGGATCCAGAAGCTCATTTTCTTGGCTTGCCTTCCTCTACCTCCACACCAAGAGGTTGAATCGTAGGAGGTACAAAAGCCTTCTTTGCAGCCTCCTGCAGTTGGTATGATTGATTGCAAAATGATGAATGGACCAGGAGCAAATTTGCCAATCCAGCATGCACAACGTCCAGAAGATATGTGCACCAGGGAGGTTCAGGGATTTATGTTATTTCTCTGGTCCTACCGGAAAGACTAAAGACTAATAATTCCAGTCATGTTGGAACTACTTTCAAATCATTCTTAGTCTTGTCTTAACCGGAAGCCTGGTATGAGTATATGTCGAGCCCCAGGTATGCACAGCCCCAGGTAAGCCCCAGGTATGCATGTAAGCTGGGTATATTTGTCCAGCAGCTGTCATACAGCTCATGACGTTTTTTTAAGGAGAATTAGCCAATCCTGTACAAGTGTGCAAAATATTTCTCGTTGCCTCACTAGTGTGGGCTTCAGAGGGGGGTCACCATTGATGAAACCCTTACCAAACTTTTCTGGGCCAGCTGGAGCTTTTGAGTCACAGTATTTTGATGCAAGTTGTTCTTTGCATGCCTCAGGGACAATACTTATCAAATGTTTGGGGAAACACCCCAAAGTGCATGTGGTGGTTAGGAAAAAAGAGAGCACTGTATGTTGAGTTGTGGGAACGAGGTTAACTGGCTTCCATTATGAGAAATGAGCATGCAATATTACTAAAAGCATCACATGAGTGTGTCCTGCACCACAAGATGGCTGGGAGAAGGGGTTCTTCCGTCTCAGGTCTCAGGCAAAACCGGGGCCCCAATCCTCCCCCATCTATCACATGTAATTCTCTGAGCAATAACAGAGCTTGATCTCATGTGCCTGTCTGTTTACACCTGCAGATATTTCCAATTGCCCTGGCCCAGCCAAACTTGTTTGACCCCATCCCTTATGCAACCATTGAATGGAGCCAGTACATTATCGCTGTACATGCAAGGTTGAATTGTAATGATGGGGGTACTTTTACATTTGACGGTGCCTTGTAGGCCCAGCTAGTGTCATTTGCCGGCAATTTCTAATGTTTCAATGCTTCCTTTCCCCCCATTCCCCTGGCGGCTGCTGCTCCTCCTTCTCGTCCTCCTCCTGCCAAAGCTACCCCGGGCGTCACCAGCCCTGACAACACAAGTCCTGCGCACTCTTAAGGATCTGCTTGAGTGGGCTGGATGATGCACCAAAGCTTATCCAGATCCCTGTCTGGGCCTAGCAGTTCGCTCAATCCTCAAATGAACATGCAGTATCATTCTAATCTTTGACAACCAGAGTGGGGTCACCATTGTGTGGGACTCCCTAGGGCTATATCTTGAAAATGCATGGATGGTCCCGGACCAAAGTTGTCTGCGCAAAAAAGGCATTACTTTTGGTGCTGGGACCATTGAAGCGTTCCTAATACATTGCCAGTTGGAGATCAGGCGATTCTTTTGAAAACTTACCGCCAAATTCAATGATGCAGGTTCATCTGTTTACATAGAGAACAATGTCCTGCTCATTCAAATTGTGCATGAAGCTTCCAGGGGAGTGCTTCTGGAGAAGGAGAAACACAATTTGGAAATGCAAGCAAGATGCCGGTTTTTGCCAAACATAAATCTTATCATGTTACCCCTAAATTGTCAGGCACGTGCAAGAAGGTCGCCAAGGGCCAGGGCAACAGTTAAATCATACTTGGCACACCTCGTTGCAGCCTAATGCCCGATTGACCTTATTTCTTCACTAATGTTGCTAAATAACATAGTTCTACAGGTATTGGTCAGGTTTTGGTCAGGTTGTCGTGATGGGGGAGGAAAGCTGACCCCACTTTGTCCTGGGACGGAAATACTGTACTTTCTCTCTCAGATGGTGCAGGTTACACTCATGTGATGCCTTTCGTTTTCCTGCGTGCTCAGGCCATATGATGGAAGCCATTTGATTCCATCCCCACACCTCGGCGTTTAGTGCCCTTTTTTCCCCTCACCGCCACACGCACATGGGGGCACCTCCCCCCAAACTTTTGGTGGGGTTTGTCCCAGAGGCACATAAAGAACAGACCTGCATCAACAGACTGAGACCTGAAAGCTCCAGCAGGCCCATAGAAGTTTGGGAGACAGGTTAAACAGTGACAATCCCCTCTGATTGACAATCCAAATTCCACAAAAATGCCCAGGTCTCTGCACGATTTTGGAAACACCTGCAGAGTCGGCGCTGTGTGCCAAGGAGCTTTCCAAACTCGAACAAGCTCTCTAACAAAATAAGTTAATCAGGTCATCCCAACTTCCTAAGTCTAAGGTGTTGTGAGCAAGCCTCAGTGGCTTTGCGTGAACAAAAGTATAAAACCGGTAAAACGAAAGGCTTCCCCCTGAGGCCCCCCTTTGTCACCAGGATTCGCCAAAAGCTGTGAATTAATCCCCAAATGAGCCCCTGTGACAGCCTCCTAATACCTTTAAACCGCATTGCACCCCTATTTTAAAATTATGTCATCCAGCACCAGGCCCTGAGTCAACAAATATGTCACAACTTCACCTGTTTTAACTGATAACCCCTAAAGTAAATTGTGACATCAAAGCTACTTGATACATACAAAAAATACAAAGAAAGCACAGTGCAGAGTAAGGGCACAACCAAGGCTCATGTGGCTTGTATGCACCATCTTTTGGTAGCTGCAGCCATTTGGAAGCACTATCAGCAGCCACTAGAGCGTGTGATTAGCAGTCATATGGACATTCATAATACCATAATATGTATTACAGTCAATGACCCACCAATGCAGGGAAAAATACGAAGCCACCCAAGGAGATCCAGATCAGGCGTGGCTGCCAGCCTTTCAGGAATGCTGCAGCGCCCTCAGTCCTTGCAATCTGCAAATATTCCAAACACTGGCTCAGGGCTTGAAAAGCGAAGCTTGTGATGTTTAAGGGATAACAAGACGGATCCCTTGCCAAGTTCTCTGGATTGCAGCACAGTTTAATTGCTCAAACAAGATGAGGCTGTATCTGCATCGTCAACAAGTAAGCAAGAGAGTGCTGCACATCATGCTTCTTTGACTTTCATTGTGAACACAACAAAAACAAATACTAGCTTGGCGCCACCCTGGGCGGCCTGCTACTAGGAGAATGATTGATGTAAGTCAGATTGACACCCACTGCATGAAAGGCTTTTTTTTTTCTTTTACAATCATAATTCTCTTCATCATGGGTTGATTTTACCACGTGCAGAGCCCTTCTTTCCAAGTTTATTTCAGTGAGGTACATTGAAATTGTCACCTCAAAGTCCAAGTGGTGATGTTATGTATGTTTCACTGTTGGCCTACTTGTGCATGAGTGATGGAGACCTTTTTGGCAGAGAGAAAACCTCGACACAGCAACCTTGAAAATAGAAGATTAAGTTTTGAGGCTTTGGTCATGAGGACCTTGTGCCCTTGGGCTGGCCCAAGCAAAGGGCATCAGCTCACATGGTCAGACGAAGAAGTGTTGTCAGTTTACTCACGCATTGTTGGTGGACACTGTACAGCACACAGGTCTGCGCTAGTAATGAAGAATGCTGGTATAGGTAACGAGTGTCTGCAAATTGTGGGCATAGGCTTCTTGCTTGCTTCCTGACAATGTTGATGCAAGGGAGGGAAGGGCATGGGATGCCAATTATATCTGAGGTACACAAAGCGTCAATGCCCATGGGAAGCCTGTATTATCTAAACAACCAGTGGTTCATGAGCTTCCTTCATGAGCTTGGCCAAGCCAAAACATCACTTATGGTTCCACAAAGCCAGATTGGCCACAAGTTTGCACATAAGAGCAGCGCATTTAAGCTGGGGAGACATGGAACAGGGGCAAAGAGACATTTTTGACAACCATATCTCTAGGGATCGGCATTTGTCTATAGCGCTGTAAAAGATCCTCATATAGCACCATATGCTGACTTATAGGGTGCGACAGTAGTGAATAGCGTCATCATAATATAGCGCTTTGTAACACTAAATAGCACTAGAAAGTGTAATGTGTAGTGCTATATGCCGATACCTACATATCTCTTTCATTGATATGAAATTTTCGATACCTCCTTTAAGCCCACTGCTTGCAAAGCCGCATCTGCAGCAAATGTCAATTGTGTTTCAATCTTTCACTTGTTCCTCTCTGTTCTGTCCATTCTGTACCTCTCTAAGCAGAAGATGCAAGTGTGGATGTTCTCTTGAGAAAACAAAAAGTGTATGGAAATTTTTAGTACCCACCTGAACAGTTGCGTCTACAAAATTCTTGTACCGCCCTGCTCCACCCTGGACCATGAGCCTAGTCTTGATCACGTCCAGAGGTGTTGTAGCAAGGCCTAAGTTGCAATGCAAATGTGGGTTTTCCATCACAGGAAGACACCATTTTGTTAATACATAACAGAATGTGGCAAAGTGTTTACGCTGATTGACCAGGCACGTCTGCTGCTTTCAGCAAAAAGTTAAATAATTCAGAGAACATAGAAAGTAAACTCTCAAAACCAAATGCAGCCCTTCCATCCCATACTACAAACACACGGCAAAATGGCGGTCTTCCTATCTGCCCACCTGTGAAGCCCCCTGCACCAGCACCAATCACTGATGTCTCCAGTGTGTTCAGGTCTCGACCAAGGTAGGCCTGTGCGGCTACTTTCAGCTGAGGATGGGAGCAAGCAATTGAGTATTGTGTCAAGAAAAGTATGGCTAGCAGCTACAGATGAAGAACACATGTACTAATTCTCAGTAAAAACCTGCCCAATACAGTAAGTTACTAAATTGCACGATTGATTGACTAGCTCCATGATTAAAAAAATTGCATGGTCGATTGACCCCTGATTCCCCAGCTCTTCCTTCCTTAAACAGCACCATTTGATTGTTGGCAACCAAAATTAGATGAAAGGAGCACAACACAAACTGCAAACTGTTTATACTTGCATTTTATAATAAAGTTAAGCACATTTCAGCTTGTTTCCAATGTAGCTCCATTGGTCATCCCTGCAGCTCAAGTTTTGAAGTTGTAATGAATCAAACTTATGCAGGACTTAAGGGTGTAACGATTGCTGAAAAACCACGGTAGTCGCCTGGCATTATTTTACACAGCATATTAGTCAGTCCAGCCATGCTATGCCAAAAAAAACAGGGGTCACTAAACATTTAGGTAAATAGAGTAAAAATAAGTGACCGACTTGGCCCCAAGAGGAAATGAGTGTGCAGAGTAGCAAGAAGTGACTCACTTGGCACTTCTTGCATTTCAAACTGGGGTTGAGGGTTCAAATGCAGGAGGCTGCAGGAAGCACGATTTATGGATATACGATTTATGGATATACGTACCATTCAATTGAAGTCACAAATTTGGAATTCTAGTCTTGAGGGCTTTTGATTGGTGCATATTTCATTTCAATCAAAGGGGTTGGGGGAGGGGGTGAAGGGTGGGGGGGTCGAAGGCTTTTGACTCTGTGGGAACCCCCCAGGGGAGGGTCACCATTGTATGGGACTTCCTGAGGCTATCTATTAGAAACATAATGGGTTTTCCCAAACCAAACGTTGCCATTGCAAAAAAAACATTTTGAGGATCAGGTCCTAATACTTTTGGCCCAGGAACACACATACGTATTTTTAGATGTGGCCAGTCCAAGGCAAGTTGAAACCTTTGAAAACTTTAGGTTCTGCCAATTTGTTTTAGTAAAAAAATGCAGAATGTTTACTAAAAAAAACAATGTTCTGCATATCCAGAATGCGCAGACAGACTTGAGGAGAGTGTCTGAAAGAAAAAGGAATCCACTTTCGAAGTGCAAGCTAGGACTTAGCCAAGATTTACTTAGGGTTTTATAGACATTCTATAATGTCAGAAGTGTGCAAAAAGGCTGCCAAGAATCACAGCAGATTCTCAACCAACTTTGGCACACCCCGTTGCAGCCCGACCTCCTATTGACCCCATTCGTCCACATGCTGTTCAATAGTTTAGTCCTAAAGGCTTTGGGGGTCAGATGGTTGCGATGGGAGAGAATTTCGGACCCGGTTTTCGCCTGGGATGGAAGAACCAAACCCCCTCTCCCAGCCATCTGATGGTGCTGGACACACTCAAGAGACACCTTTGGTACTCCTGCCTGCTCAGGTCTCATGATGGAAGCTAATTAACTCCCACACCTCAGCATACAGAACTCTTTTTACCCCTCACTGCCACCTGCACATGGGGGTACCTTCCCCAAACTTTTGGCGAGGATTGTCCCAGAGGCACGCAAAGAACAAGCCTGTATCTTTGGTTTGTGCCCTGAAAGCTCCAGCAGGCCCAGAAAAGCTTAAGGGATACTTTATTAATGGTGACCTCCCTCCGGAAAACCCCCTTCTAGATTTTTTGAGCCATTCCTGCAGAATCTTAAGTCTGTCATCGAGTTCCTCAGCCCTTTGATTGGCGCCCTTTTGGTGGGCTGCAGGGGGTGTCAAGGAGGAAAATCAATTCAAACTTCCAGAATAGCAACAATGCAAGATGCTTAACAGTAATATGACATCAAGATGGCAGTTTGTGGACTTGCAAGCCAGCCATGGGAGCCTAGCAAGACATGCATCGGCAGCTTACTTTTTGCCCCATAACCCTGCCATAGTTGACTTTTTGGCCATGATGGGTGTGCAGAGGGACACAAAATTGTAAGGTCCGGTTAGATAACCTGCAAATTCAAGCTCGGCTGGCTGCTATGGGGCAAGAATTCAAGTATGCATGATTTGCTGAACTGATAAAAGGGTCTAGGGGAAGGCCAGCTGCCCAGGGTCAAACGACATCAGCTTTAAAACAGAGGCTTCAAGTGCAACTAAGCCAAATGTAGACAAGCTGATTATTCAAACAGGACAAGACAGGCTGCCATGCAGAGAAACCTTCTAAACAGTCCAAAACCCTGGTTCAAGTCACACTTCTGTGTTGGGAGTGCACATGTAAATGGCTGCCAAATTGTCGAGGTGGACATCTAAGCTCGCACGTACATGTCCTTGCCTATAAATATCCTTTTTTGTGCAGAAAGGCCATTTAAAAATGAGCAACCTGACTATTGCTCTGCTCCAACATCCTGTCTCATTCCAGCTAAAATTTATTGCATCCATGACCATGGCAATTGGAGTTTTCAGAAGGCAAGATGAGAAAAGGTGGCCCAGTAATTTAAAAGGCGTATTAAGGCAAACTAGATTGCCACTTGAGCTCCAACGCTCTGGTCTCTCTCTCTCTCTCTCTCTCTCTCTCTCTCTCTCTCTCTCTCTCTCTCTCTCTCTCTCTCTCTCTCTCTCTCTCTCTCCATTCAAAGGATATGAAGTAAAGCCCTTCGATATTATCGACCTTAAAACACAATACACTTGCACAAAAGGTGGCAACTCCACTAAGGTGCTGAGAACAGGTGCAGACAAAATTCAGGAGAGTTCGCCAGGCAGACCCTCACCTGCTCGTAGCATACAAACTCGATGGCATCAAACGGGAGGTCACGAAGCATCAAAGCGCCATAGCCAGCATACATGCCTCGTCTGATTCCCTCCTGGGAGATGATGGTCCTCAACTGCAGACAGCTTGAGGAAGAGGGATACGCTGAGCCAAAGCAAGCCGTTCTGTGCAGGAACACATCCAATTCAAATGCGTGCACTATGTAGCATCATGTGCAAATCTCCAGCTCAAAAACACTTTGATAAATCCATACCAAATTTCAAGCCCAGCAACAAACATTGCAAAGCTGTACTAGAAAATTGTGTTTGAAGAAATGATTGGTCAAATTGAAGAGTGCCCCTGCTAATAAGACATTTCAGAAGTTGTATTTGGTATGCAAAAACTGTGGTCCCAATCATTAAAAAAACGAGGAAACGAGACATGAAAGACAAATTCCTGTCAAATGAGCTGAGCGCTTCTAGCAATGGCACATTTGGCCTATGTAACATTGGAACATTGCATTGGAGGGTAGCACTTACAGCGTTGACTGCTGATTTGTACTCCCCAGTTTGAAGGCGCTGCTTGACCACCTCTGTAGGGACACGGATGAGTGATGATGCAGTGCCAGCTGCACCGCCGGCAATAAGGGCTCCTAAGTATTGCTGCAGGAGACGAGTAACAAGAGGGAACAATATTTAAAGCAATTGTGAGCATGACAAACCCCCAGCCTTCCCTAATGCGAAATTGCTGCCCCTCTGTGAAGTGATGTTAAGCATTTGGGCTGAAAAGGTGGAATTGAACGAGGAGAAAACTATTTTGCAAGCTGCAAGCCTAAACGTGATGCTTTGTGTCCCAGGAATAAGGTTGACAATAACAGTAAGACCCAGGAAGAGTCAGCTCCTTATTAGTCTCGAAAACATATTTACTCTTGGGATTTACCGTGCCTGTACTAATGTATTGCGATGCATTCCAAAATAGATGCATGAATTTACCTGCGAACATTTAGGCTATGCGAAAGGCCTCATGAAGTACAATTTACGAGGTTTTGCATTTCAGCATCTCTTTTTCCATGCTCAGAATCCCCCTCATCCATCTGCTCATCAGTGTTTCCAGAGGTGGATGACTCCCCTATATCATTGAATATGCTCTTTTACAGTATCCTTTCTCAAATCTAATGATGCTAACCTTTTATTTCAAAAAATACCATGTCCACCAAAAAATGAGGAACATAAGAGGACCCCAGAAGGACCCCAGACCACTCTCCTGGCCTCAGATCACACAAAAACGGCCCATATCTCCACCCTTGGGCCATTCTTCCTTCCCAATAGTAGAAATAATGTGCCTTCATATACCATGCAAACGTCCTGCGTACCCCAAAAAAGAGAGATAAGGTCAGAATCGAACTTTTTGGCCCCGCATGCTGTATTGTTTTGAGTGAAAATTGCTGGATTTCTGTATCTGACAAACCACTGAGTCTTTCCATTCCATTCCTTGCACAATAATATTCTTTTGGTCAAAGGATTCCAAATCAAAAAAAATCAATCATTTTGGTGTCAAAAGATTCCAAGTCACAAAAATCAATCATTTTGGTGTCAAAGTTGTCCAAATGGAGATCTGGGGGTCAAAATGTAGGGATTACGACGCAGCTGATTTGGTAGGGTGTCTAGAAATTGGGACTGTTAAGCTTTATTGCATAGACAAACAGGCTACATTCTGCAACCAAACTCGAGTATCCCAGGTTATGAGACACCTATGCTGGGAGCATGTTCACAATTATGCCCATTTTTGGGGGGAGAAGTCCACTTTTGGTGGTTTTCTCGGAGGTTGCCTCTGAAGGCTGAGACACCTCCATGGGCTCACATGCCCTCTCCTTCTTGCTTTTGTTTGAGCCTCTCCCTCTGCCCCCACATGCCCTCTTGCCATCCAGGAAGATTGATGGGGAGGAGCTGCAGCCAGACAAGCTTGGGGCCAGATGTTGGTGCATGAGGCACAGCCTTCCTGGGCCTACCCACAGGCTGGTGAGGAAGGGGAGCAGGCCTGGCGGCAATGGCAGCAGCCACCTGCCTCTCACGCTCATGCACCTATTGTGCAACCTCAGGGTCCAGGCTGGTGCGGAGCTCCCTAGGCAGGCCACTGCCCTCCCTCAAGTTTCCGCTCGGTGCAGCCCATGACAAAAAGGGTCATCTGCCCCTTCTTGGCTTAAGGTTCCATTTTGGGGCCCGACGGAGGACAAGACCAGGAGTTTCTCGCATACTCCCGCAAAGGTGCCCCCAATTGGCACCTCTTGAGTTTCTTTTCTGTATCCTTCAGCTTTAAGAGGTGCCAGTTGGGGGCCACATGCCTAGTTAGCCACTGCATAAAACCTATTCTTCACCACCAAACCTCCATTACAATCACCTACAGCACTGAATTGGGTCATTTTTGGTGATCGTGAGTCCTTGCTCCAAGATAGTATCATTGCTAAAGAAAAGGAGTGAAGAGGCCCAGTGGTTGGTGAGATACAGTACTTCAGCCATTTCCCTTCAAGAAAAGTGAGGGAAGCGTCGCAAGCGACGCTGAAATTGGCGAAGCCAGTCTATCCTGGCTGGTGGCATTGATATGCAGTGCCTGGGGCAACAACGCAGGACCTTCCTGCAGCAGACCATGCCCCGTTCATGCATGCATGCATGTATGTAGAGCTGAGCGCGTCCCATGCAAGCTGCTCCTGCCATTCATTGCTTGCTTACTCCCCTTAGACCTGTTTAAGCCAGCAGCAGACCATACACCAGAGGCTTTCTCATCCACACACCAGGGCAGGGGTTGCAGGTCCTAATCCACATCGCATCAGCAAACTCTATCATTATTATCAGAAAACTTCAGTGCTCTCACCTCTCAACTCGTGGTGCACATCACACCATTGTTGGAACATAAATTGAAAATGACATAGCAATTGGAAATATGTGAATCCGTCAGCCCAGCGGCAAGCTTGTGGGTCTGCAGGTTGACTGCGAAGTCCCCGGAACAGGCCACTCCCTGGCCCCGGACCCAGCAAGGGCATCCACAAAAGCATGCTGATGAATTTTTTTGTCGACTCAAGCTGCTCTGGAGGCCTGGATGGGAGCAACTGATCAGCTTCTCTCAGCTTAGATACATAATTATGTGTCGTGCAGTTCAGCCCACTGCACCGGACCCACCAAAACTTGGAATCCACGATACATCTTTTGCCTGGTACTGCATGCCGAGTTCAGGTCCGATGTTAGGCTGGCTGACTCAGGCCAAATACTGCCTGCAAAAGTTGCCAAAAGATTTGCACAGCACCAGCCACTACGTCCCACGTCCCACTGGCACTGCAGGGTTGCCTACACTTTTTAAGGGTAGACAAAGTTTCAGGGCGAAGGTTGCGCTGGGTGGGCCAGGGCAGCTGGTGCGAATTTTACTGGGGAAAGGCAAACCTAGGGGCTCAACCCCCATAAATGGGGCTTTGCGGAAGAAACAATACAAGGGGTGCCAAAAGGGGCCAATTTTTGATGTCTTTCCTTGTCAGCACAGTACATCAGCAGGAGGTCACCATGGTTGGGGCATTTAGAGGCTGCATCTCAAAAACGCCTGGACGTCCCAGGACCTAATCTTGTCAGTGCAAAGAAGGCATTATAAAGTCACCATAAGAGCTAGGTCCTAATACTTTTAATTCTGGGACGTCCAGGGGTTCCTGAGATACGGCCAGATCAAGATCAGGTGGAACTATTTGAAAACTTTGAGTTGCCAATTTCAATCATGCAAAGTGTTTTGCTTACATACAAAACAATGTTCTGCATATTCAGAATGCGCAAGAAGCTTCCAAAAGAGTGTCTGTGAAGAAGAAGCAGTCCAATATCGGAGTGCTATCAAGGTGCCAGTTTTGGCTGAGATTCACTTATAATTTATAAACATTACATCTATAATGTCAGGTGCATGCCAGAACATCGCCAACGACCAGAGCGAGTTTTCAGCCATTTTTGGCACACAGCCTGAGCTCCAACCGACCCCATTCCTTCGCTGATGTTGATCAATATTTCAGTTCTACAGGTTGCGGGGGTCAGATGGTCACGATGGGGGAGGATGATTGACCCAGTTTGGCCTGGGACGGATTTACCATAGCCCCTCTTCCAGCAATGAGATGGTGGATACACTCACGTGATGTCATTAGTAGTCTTGCATGCTCAGATGTCATGATAAAAGCCAGGTTACCCCATCCCACACCTCAGCATATAGTGCTCTTTTCCCCCTCACCGCCATGGGGGCATATTTTCCCGAACTTATGATGAGGATTGCCCCAAAGGCACACAAAGAATGCGCCCTGAAAGCCCCAGCAAGCCCAGAAAGTTTGGAAGATACTTGAACAATGGTGATTCCCCTCTGATAGTATATGGCCGTTCAAAATATGCTTATTGAATATAAATTGGTCCCAGGATGGAGCCATGGCCCTTTTTTGGGTGATCTGAGGCCAAAAGAGTGGTCTTGCTTCCTCCGGATTTCGTCATTTATTGATGGATGTAATATCTTTATAAGCATAGTTGAACAACATATTCCCCCGTATCGGCACAATCATCAGATGATTTTGGTGTATCAGCTTGGACACTTATCCCACATAAGTTATAATAACCCATAATAATAATGATAACAATCCATCACATTAAAGCCAAGCCAAATTGTGAGGATCGAAAAAATAACCCCCTGACAAGTGAGGGAAGCGCTGCAAGCAATGCTGAAGAAGTGGCAAAGCCAGTAAAATCTGGAGTCTTCAGTCATGAATCAACAGGTACAATGCCCAAGGCAACATCAGAGCATGCCATGATATATATGTAGGGATCGGCGTATCGCGCAATATGAGCCAAACCTATAGCGCGATGTAGCGCGATATCGCGATATCGCGCTATATTAAAATGCTATATTATGTCAGAAACCCCCCTCGCGGGTCGAGTTTCGGCATCAGACTCGGCGGGCTGGTGGGGCACCGTGTACAATGCTCCCTTGCAGAAGTGGAGAGCCAGGAATCAATCGTGTTGAGCTCTGGACGCCTCTGGGCCAAAATATAGCGCTATATCTGCTCAGGCCAAATGACCTACTACAGGTGTGCCCACTCCCTCATGGCCATACATCCCTTGGCCCTGCCCTTCCCTTCCCTTCCCTTTGCAGGACAGCCCATGATAGCGTGTGTGTGTGTGTGCACTCGCGGGCATGCGCACGCGGCCTGTGTTTTGAGCGTGCCTGTGTGCCCGCCTGCCTATGTTTGCCAGCCTGTGTGTGGGTATATGTGTGTGCTCCTGTGTGTATGCGCTCCTGCATGTTTGCGCGCCTGTGTGTGCGCATGCGGGCCTGTATATGTTCATGCACTTGCCTGTATGCGCAAATGTAAAGGAAAAATGGCTCAAGCATGTGCATGCATACCCTCAATGCCACGTATGAGCACGCACTTATACATGCTACCATGCGTGCTGGTGTGTGCATGCACACAGGGGTGCAAGCATGCGTGTGCGCATGCGCATGTTGTGTGTGTGTGTGCGTGCGCGCGTGTGCGTGTGCGTGTGTGTCTGTGTGTGGCTGTGCGTGGCCCCCACGCCTCTTCTTTAGGGTGTTGCCAGGCTCTTGCTCCTCCCCAGTGGCTTTCCATACTGCACATTTACCCTTGGATGTGAGAACAGCAAATTCCTTGGTTTATGCCCGATTGCTGAGGTGCTGTGGACGCAGTAAATGGTTGATTTTAACATTTTACATTTTAGCACGCGCTATATTTCAAAATTGTATAGCGCGATATCGCGCTATAGGCCAACGCTGATCCCTATATATATGCATGCGTACATGCATCATTCTGCGTGGCAATCGCTGCACTGCATCCTGCGAGCCATGCTGTCAACAATCGCTTATATTTTCCTGGGCTTGGACCAGACAAGCAATGCACCAGAGATGCACACATCCACAAAGTACAGGGGTGAAAAGTAGGGGCCCTGCTCCCCATCTCACCGGCAAAGTGCCAGGCTTTATATCCGAACTTGCTGTGCAAAGCACGCCATTGTTTAAATGTAAAGTGTAATAGTCATCGCAGTAAAAAACGCATAAAACCATTGGCGATCTGGAATGCACATGTTAACATTGATACCACCATCTTCCCCCAGGCCACCGGACTCAGTAATTGGACAGGCAAAGTATGCTGAGTTAGCCTGTACTAACTGGTGCTGTTCCCTGGGCGCGGGGTAGGTTCTAAGACACATCAGCTTCTCCTGGCTGGCTACCAAACACGCCATGAGACTCTGCTTGCTTGCCAAATAAAACCCTTTCTTGGTAAATACAAGTTTGGTTGGCGCGTGGGGGCGGGCCATGTTGGCCATCTCCTTTGTAGCTTCCTAACATAATGTCTTAGGGAACTTTGCCCAAGGCCCCTTCCGTCCCCGCGACATTGCAGAGCTGCCTACATGTTTTTGCTTGGCTGGCATGCCAAGTTTCAGGGCAGGATCTGCACTGGCAGGCAAGAGCAGCCGGGTGTGGACTTCACCGGAAGCCAGCAAAGCTGGGGGCTCACGCCCCATGAATGAAGCTCTGCAAAAACATACTTTGTTTGAAACCGGTGTTTTAATCAAATTGATCTCCAACATGAGGATTTGCAAGCTAGGTAAACTAGCAGATTTCAAACATGCCATGTAAACGTTTGAATTGTATATCTTCAGTTACACTAACATCACATGATATCTGTACTTAGGTAAGACATTATTATCATGAATAACAAAAGAGAAAAGATGTACCTGATCACTGCTCACGGCCTCCTCTACAGATCGTTTAACGGGCTCATACACAGAGATGAAAATAGCACTTGCTGGGGCCACACCAGCAAGGTTGCCCCACAAGCCTGTGAGGACATGAAGAGCAGAGGATTTGGAAATTAATGTGGCAACAAGCGCCCGCAGCAAAAGCACCAAATGAAAATCCCAGAAAATAGCTTTGGCTGATTCACCAGCAGCACGGGGACAAAGATCATACATTGACAAATAATCCATATGCCTATTATAGCGAGAAGTTCCATGGCTGGATGCTGTAGAGGTTTCCCGCAAAAAAGGTGACAACAGCCGACGGGCTGGAGCACTCGTAGGAACTCAGGTCAAGCTACATCAAACAGCACGTTTCAAATTAATTTGTTAGCAGCCAGAAATGAGGGCTGCTCAAAAGCAAGCTTGGCCAGCCACGGCATTCCTATGCATCAAGGAAAGCTAGACCTGCCACGCATCTTCTGTGCATATTAAAGTTTAACCTGCAATACATCTCCTGTGCACGTGAAGAAAGCTTGGCCTGCTATGCACGTCCTGTATACGGACTTACAGTCAGATGTTTTGATTGAAGGTCTTCTGCTTCTGTAACCAGTGATAGTCAGAAGAAGTAAAAAACCTCCCGTGTGAGGACATCTGATATAAACCAGGATCGCACCTGCATACAGCCCCTTGCCTCCTCCTGATTGCAGCAACGCTTTCAGGCCTCCTCCACCAATCATTGCTTGCAGGCGAGTCTTTATTGTGTCCAGAGGGTACAGGGCTGCACAGGTGCAAGAGATTTCAAGGGTCAGCTGGTTGAGCTCTTGGCATTCCTGTTATCAAATAAACCTCAAGGAAGAGATGGAAACTATGTTTAAAAGTTGCGACATATAGGCACATGCAAACACCATCTTTTACAATAGGCACGGTAGCGAGGCAAGGATGGCAACAGCTTTTCAGCAAGGTTTACTCTTAGAGTACTGTATGAGCGCCCACATGCATTGACAAAGACGCAGTAGAGGAGAGGTGTAAGTCAATTGGAGTTCTTCTGTACAAGCAACAAAAGGTATGTTATGTAAGACACTTCAAGCAAACGCACAGAGTTTTTAAAAGAGACACAGAGTGCAAGGACTTGAAAGATGAAAGCATGCCTTGTGCTTCTTACACATTTACGCTAGGGTTTAGAGGAGCATTGCATGGCCATGGGAATTCCATACACATAGAAGGGTATTTTCTTTCTAGTACAAAATATTTTTAACCTTGCAACAGGCAAACACTGTGCAGGGAGGTAGACCTTGTCAAGTAAATGACTGCGCTATTTAGCGGCAAGAAGTGTATCCTTGATTCTAGGTACGTAGGAGGCTGAACAGGTGTTGTTTCTGATCCAGACCCCTTTTGTGACAAAAGGATCCGTAATACACCTTAAATCTTTTGAGCCCTTTGGCGTGATTCAGGTCATATGTCGCATAGATGGGATTTATCAGTTCACCAGATATTGTTGAGGTGCCTTTTTACCTTACCTTACCAGTAACTTATGTATCCTCTCATCAATGACACGTGGGTACTTCAAACTACAAAAACAACACTTTTGACATTGATCGTCGCAAGTTCTTGACATAGGGTGAAGACAAACAAGTGTGCACCCATTCAATGACAAAAGTTATCAGGAAAGTTGCAAATAAATCCCAAGAAGTGCCTCTGGATGAGTGTCTCTTGACGGGCGCACGCACATATGCACACACACAGCTACTACATTTGGGAAGGCAAACAGGGCAACAAAGGAGCCTACGCAACACCTGCAGCACGAATCTGAGGAGCCATGCACACATGGTAAGCGCCTATGTTGACTTATTTGCAGTCCCTTATGTTGTGGCTGTGTGTGCTCAAAGCGCCCTATGTCCTCAGCAAAAGGGAAGCACAGCTTCAGGTACACATGCTCTTGGAAAAGCTGAAGTGGCCAGGTTGGAACAAGGAAAACGTCAGAGAGGTCTAACTGAGTTAAAACATGGACAAGCTTATTTATGAAACTCACAGAACAGAGACTTTCCTACAACCTTTGGGCAGTACAAGTCAATAGTTTGGAAATTGTCTTTAAAAGCTTGAGCTGAAGGGCTATGAAATTTATACAAATGTGGATTCCATCAGAGGAATGGGTCATTCAACTTTATGGACCCCCACCTCCAAAACTTTTTTGAGCCACTTCTATGCAATTTTCAATACATCATCAATGTCCTCAGTTCGAGTTTTGTTGCTGGCACCCTTTCGGCACAAAGTGGATAAAAGAGGGGTCACTGTGCAGGACAAAAAGCAATGCAAATGTGCATAGAGGTGTGGCCAGGGGAGGAATGAAAGGTGCAGCAAATCGTTATACACTTCCAGGATAGTGGGAAGGCAAGAGGCTCAATTAGAAGTAGAGCCAAGTTGTGATGGCGGTTTATGGACCTGGAAGCCAAACGTGGTGCCTGGAAGGACTAGTATGTATGAGCGCCCACAACTTGGTTTTTGCCCAATTGCACTCCTGCAGTTCACTTTAAGGGTAAGGTTGAGGAGGCGAGTATGCAGACGATAAGGGAATCCAAAGAGGAGCAATTGGGTACCCTTTTTGCCCTAGGTAGAAGATAAATCCCTATCCAAGGAAGCGGCGTTTTGGGGTGTGTGGGTAAGGTGTCAGAGGGGTCCAGCCAAAAATCAGCAAGCGCTTTTCAGCAAAGTTTAATTGCTCCCACCTGTAAAAATTGCAAAACATTAGACACTTAATGAAATCTGGTTTTTTACCAGCCCTTTGACCTGGACTGACACACAGCCATACTTTTTGACGCACCAAACAGAACTCATCAAGCAGAGGGAGAGCGAGAAGCAGCAGCAGCGAAAGCCGAGCGAGCCAGGTGGAATACGGGACGTAACAAAGCCTAGACAGAGGTAACGCTGAACGTCAAGCCCATGCATCTACCAGTCATTGTGAGCTGCAATGGTGACGTGCCGGCAGTGTGGAGGCACTTGAAGCAGCAGCGTATGAATAGCAGCCTGGCGTGGCAAGTGCAGCCCACAAAGGAGCCTGCACACCTCGAGCTGCAGCTAAGTTAGAGGATGGTGCAGTACATGGCGCGAGCAAGGGTGCTGAAGCACAGTGTCAGTAGGCCAGCAAATCAGCACTCAGGCCTGCATCGTGTACATGCTGGCAGGGCTTCCAGGCGGGCTCCACAAGAGCATCATGGATGTGGTGACAGTCAGCAAGGGCAACAGCAGACTTGAGAAGCTGGAGCGCACACTCCTGACAACAAAGAGCAAGCAGGTCCAGCAGGGCAGTCTGTACCTTGAACAGGCCCATTCAGCACAAGCCTATGTAGCACAAGGCACACATAACCAGGCAGAAGGACGGCAAGCTGCAAATTAGCGAGCAATGCCAGTGAAAGTATGACCAGCGGCAGAAACTTCAGACTGGAGATAGTGAGGAGGAGCGCGAGGCTGGCACAGATGGCAAGATGCAGCCAAACGCCAACTGCTTTGTGTGCGATAAGTTTGGGCACGGGGCGCTTAACTGTCCGAGGGGAATGGCAAAGGTAAGGAGAGGAAGGAGCCTGTGCAGCAAGCATTGACAGCAATGACGGGGTTGCCCACATTTGCCTTCTCAGGCATTGACAGCAGCATCAGCATTCTTTTGGTAGCACACCCCTCTGTCCCTGACTACAAAGGGAACCTCCACCCTTGCATACTACGTGACAGCAGTTGTGCCTGATGTGGGGAGAGGGGTTAGATACTAGGGGAGAACCTGCTCAAGCAAATCGTGGGCAGCAGACTGGCAAGCACCAGTATAAAAACATGGCACAGCTGAGAGAGAGCTGAGGGTATCAGCACACCACAGCGGTGTTAGCACAGCTGGGAGAAAGCTGATGGGCATCAGCATACTACAGCTAAGGTGCAAGCAGCAGCAGGCAGTGTGAGGAGTACGCTGTGGTGCCATTAGCAGCTTGCTGCTGGTCCAGGATGCTCGGGTTGGATTTGCAGGTGTGCAGGGGAATGCAGCCACACAAGAGAAGCTGAGGGCTAAGGAGCAGTCCAAGAGGACCACCATGATGGCATTAGCAATGGGTGTTTTCCCTGTGTTAGACCTGGATTGCAACCAAGGCGTTAGGGCTTCAGTGGTTGGCGTTGCACTGTGCACATGCAGGGGTGCATCTAATCACCATGCACTGCATCAGGTCACAGCAGCATGAACTGGTGATGCACACGCACATGAGGCATGGGGCAAGGAGCACTTATGCAAATCCGTGTGTATGGTGTGTGAGACCTTGTTGAGCAGTTGCATGCAAGACGTTTTGAGCAGTTAGTAAATTTTGGGAGCATGCTTGCAGTAAACTGCGTGAGGACACTTTAAAATGTGCACGGGCAGTGAGCAATATTTAGGACTTGGGCAGTCAAGACACGAGCAAGAAATATTTTGGGAAAGTTACTTTACAGACTTTGATTTGAACAGTGAATCCTCAATCATCAAGCTGAGCAGAAAATCTATTGAATGATACAAATATCAGCTATGGGGAGTGTTGGAGAGTAGCTGACATTTGGTATCCATTGGCAATGTGCAGAGTCAGTTGCTTGTCTGTTAATAACTTATTTGCGGACTATTGTTTGTTTATTGTCGCTTTATTATTAAATCTCGTATGTAATTTCAACACTTTTTTCGACTTGAAATCAGTTTTTACCGCATATCTTTGCTGCAGGTCAAATTTTGTCCATAATAATATGCAGGTCATCTGAGATGGGGAATTAGAGAGAAGCAGATTGGTACCCTTATTGTTTGGATTGAGGAACTGGAAAGGGGGTGGGTGGTAGGTCAGAGGGTCCCCGCCCAAAAAATAGGCATTGACGTCCACAATTATTTTCTTGCCCTCCTGCTCCCTATTCATTAAAACAAATATGACCATTCTGCACCTCTTAAAAATTCCTGTTTTAATGGACCCCACCTTGACCCCGCAACCCTGTCAGTATTTTTTTGGGGTGTCCTGCACATACCCACAGGGGCAATCAAGCTGCTGCCTGAACTGCTCGCTCTCTGCTGTTGCTCCTGCTGCATTGACAGGGAGGGGTGTCAGGAAGCTTCAAATTCCTAGCTGTTGAAGCACCAATGGCGATTTAAAGACTAGATTCTTGCCGTAACTCCCGGAGGTCTCAAAAGCAATCAATTGTGACAATCACACACAGTCCCACACCATTGAAAGCAGTTTGATACTTATTGGGGTTTGCGCAGTCATCCAGCACCCCCTCAAAAGTATTGTTGTTACACAATGATGTATTTTGTACTGGACAACTGACGGAAAATAGGGGCCTAAAACCTTAAAAGGTGTCCTGCATGGCCACATATTTTCCAGCAATTTCAAGGGATCAAGTAAGCAAGCCTACTGTATCTCAAATGTGTGTTTGTTGCTACCAAAACTGAGCTTCATCTCATTCACATGAGCCAGGCTTGTACCTCAAGGTTCCAAAACAGATAGCCCACTCCCTCTCCTGATAGCAGCATGGAGAGTTTCTGAAAAGCACAGGAGGGCAGGTTCCTGCAGTTTTTGATCAGCACGCGCCTCTTACTAAAAACAAAACATTCATGATCCTGAATCTGAGCAGTTGTATGTAATGAAGTCTTTCCTCCAATGTGGATTTAAGTGGTTGGAGGGGTGGTGGTTGGGTCGAAGAGCTCGAGCTTCTACTGCCCCTCTCCCTCCTCCATATTTCTGAGCCAGTTTTCCAAAAACACCATCAGATTGCTTGGTCCTAGCCCTGTTGATTGGCCCCCTCTTGGTGCAAAGTGGATGAAAGGGCGTCTTTGCATGACAAGAAGTCAGCACCAGAAACGCACAGCCATGGGCCGGGGTGGGTGTCAGGCCTATGGAGCAGCAAATCACTCATACTTTTGCTGACCGCCGTTTGTTATTGGGTAGTGACAGCATAAGGTATCTGAGGTGATTGTTGAAGCCAAGATGGCAAATGTGCAACTTGCCAGATATGAATGCCTGGCAAGAATGTATGCATGAGTTTGCACCCCAATTTTATCCACAACTCCGCTGCAATTCACTCATAGGTTGCGACAAGTATTAAAATGAACGCTGGATTCAAAGGAGAGCAAATTGGTACCCTGTTTGTCTGGGTTAGGGCACTGGAAGGGGGGTTTGAGGGGTGGGTTGGTGGTGGGTCATAAGGTTCAGATAAAAGTTATTAAGTGCCTTCCATCAGAATTTATCTAATTCTATTGAGCAGCACCTTTAATTTTTGAAAAAAAAACACTCATGCACAGGCTGACCTGACTCAATAGCATACCTTAAAATCGTCCCTAAAAATGGAGCATAGGACACCATCCTTATTAATAAAATTAAAACAAGATATCATCCTTGAGAAAAGAGCTAGCACGCATGGACTGACCTGACTCCACAGCACATCCTGCTATCGCTCCAGCGGCCAGGTTGCCAACTGTTGATCGCCAGGTAGGCACGCTATTTGAAGGCTGCTTGGACTCTGCCGCAGAAGCCACCAAGAATAGGGGCATCTGGGCTGCTGCAGTGCAAAAGTGTTGCACATGACATTCTCTTTGCAAACGAGCTCCTTCCAGAAGGTCCCCACACCATTGCATGTGTTTTTTAATGCGCACAATCAATTCAGATGGAGGCATGCAAATCCATGCCAAAACCCAAACCAACACACAAAGCAGCTGCAAACCAAATATCAATACAACACGTTTGGGGCAGAGCCCCCTTGGGCGCGATCCCCCTATGCTCAAATCGGTCGACACGGAAAGAATGAAGCTTTGAGCAACCCAGACCACCCCAGGTCATAAGGATCCCACCATTGTCGAGTTTATTCAATGCTGAAACAAGAGCTACCCTTGAATACTTGGTCAAGGCCCCTCGCCAGGCCAAGGTACATCTGTGGATGAAGCAACCCGTCCATATCTCCTTCAAACGCCAGTAGCTTCAAATTATTTATTTTGGCTGCCGTCTTGGCAGTCAAGACTTTGCAGCAGAGGCGTGAGCTTGGCAGAGTCGCATCAGGCACCACTATGGTGGTAATGTGTGACTTGGAGATGCCACGAGTCTTTGAATTCTGATTTGCACACATACACACGCAACAGCATGCACATCAACCCATCCAACAAGCATGGGTCACTGCCAATTGCACCATGCAGGAAAAGTGTTAGAGCACCTGCATGCCCTTCAGGTGCTCCAAAGCAAAAAATGCGAGCAGCAGGCTTGCAGATTATCCATGCCAACTCCTTCCATTACTCCAAAAGCCCGCAATTGCATTTGTGCTTTGTGTGCCTGGGCTACATAGGCTAGCGCAGCCCTCCCCTGCCCTCACTTAACACATGTGCATGCCGCTTAATCCTGATACTTAGCATACAGAAAGTACTGTCCCCTGAAGGTGCTTCTCAGCTGCAATGATCCCTTTCTCATGATCAGGGTATCCCTTATCCTTTTTTATGTAAGCTGTGATTGTAACACCACACAATTCAGCTGTGACTGTGATATCACGCAGGATCACGTATGTATTCCACCCTGAGCCTTGATTGAAAACAGCTCTTTCGGAAAGTACAGTGCACACCTAAACTTGAGTGCACACCTAAACTTGCACGTGCCAGCCTTGATCATGCATGTGGGGCAGCGCAGGCTCTGCCTCAAGTTTCTGTGACCTGCTAGGATCACACCCTACTTGTTTGCTCTTGTCATGGAAATGCGTACAGCTACTTATATTTTTGATGGTTGATGGTCTGCAAGCCTGTATTTCTGGGTTTGAAAGGGATAGGCTTCACGATCTACACTAAGACGCCAACGCATAACGGATGTGAACATTCTCATGCTGATCTACATAAACACCACGCTGACAACAAAAAAACCAGGCTGAAGTTTTACATGTGTGTGTACATGTATGCACGCGCGGAAGTTTGTGTGCGTGTGCATGTGTGTGTGTGTATTTGTGTAAGCCCCCTTCTCATATTCTTAAAAAAGCGAAGGCTCAATGGAGGTTGGGAAGAGCAGTGAGGAAAAAAAGTGGAGCCGAATCGTAAATGCAACAGCGTCACAGATGAATTGATGATAAGGATGACAAGGAGAAGAAAGGGAAAAGGGAAAAAGTGACGACATGCATGGAGTGGGGAGTGTTGATGCATGGAGCATGCTCACACGTACAAAATGCGAGATTTTTGAACTTCTGTTCAAGCTGCAGGTAGGAAAACGGAGCAGTGTATAGCAGCCAGAGTACATGCAAAACAGCTATAAAGAGCAAGAACCTACACATGGATTGTGTAACTTTGTCATAAACTCCACCTTTGGCATGCATCTTTCACTTTCCGTGCATGTGAGTGGACAGTTCGTGAGTACATGAGCAAAGAGCAGCTTTTTGCCTCTACAGGGTGTGAAAGAAAAATAATACAGCATGGGGTGCAGCACTTGCCCGGATTCGTTAACTACTTGTAATTGAGGTGTGGGCGCAAGATGATTACATGCCATTGCTGTGTTTGCCGAGCAGGGGGGGACGAAAATGGGGGAAGTTATCGTATGAAAAGATCATATTAATGATTGAGAGGGTACGTTAGCACATACAATCGTGCACCTGTGTGGTGGTGGTGGTGGTGGTGGTGGTGGTTGCGTGTGTGTGTGTGTGTGTGTGTGTGTGTGTGTGTGTGTGTGTGTGTGTGTGTGTGTGTGTGTGTGTGTGTGTGTATGTGTGTGTGTGAGGGGGGGTGAGTCCCAGTCCACGGAGAGTCTCTTCCCATCCCGCACCTTGTCCACCATCGGCGTTGGAGCTCGGGACTGATGAAATCGTGGCAAGCGGAGCATGCTTGAGCTTGCTGCTGGGTCGCTTCCGGCCACCGCAGATGGATGCAGGCGACAGCGCATCACACATGCTGTGCTGCATTGGCGGCAATGACGCCGCACCAACCAGGATGGACGCATTCGCATTTGGAGCAGCAAGCCCGAAATCGAGCTGGCATGGCTGGAACATTACCGAGTCAAGTTTCTGAGATTTTTTCATTGTTCAAAGGATTTGAGCACGCTTATGATTGAGTTGGCGACCTGTTTAAAATTTTTAGATATTTGCGATCAGAGTTAAACATGCTTCAGGCTATGATATATGCCGGTACGTACAATCCGCTATTTAAATCGTACCTTTCATTATGGCAGCGGGCTAGAACGAAGGTCAGAATGTGAGAAGTGTGAAGGCTGCCACGTGTCACTCTCAGCACAGCGGTCCTTGGAGTCTGAAATTTTTCCTGATTAAAAGTGCATATGAAAGGGAATGCATAATCCATTTGCTGGCGCCGCAGGAGGTGCGAGAGGGCGACGAGTCTTCCTACTGAGCCGCTGTGCAAACTTTGCTGTTTAATTGCTTTCTGAATATGTATTGCTATGAAAACGTTTCTATGGGGAACGAATTAATTCGCCCCCCCCCCCCGGTTTGCTTTTAGAACAGGCAGGCAGGTAGACTGGCGGGCAGCTTTGCTTCCTAAAAATGCGTGCATGTATGCAGGCAGGCAGATTCCTACTGGAGGGCTTACTCATGTGCTTTGCAGGTTCGCTGTTGCAGCTTTCAAAGCAGCAAGTTGCTGTCAAGTGAGTGAATTTCTTCCTGAACTTCAAGGTGGTGATGGCTTTGTATTTGCAGATTTTTGCAGGTTCCCTGTTGCAGCTTTGTTTTTGACTGTGTTGAGTAGCTATACCTTTGCTCTCATGCTTTGCAGCAAGCAGTTTGCATTGCTTGGTGGTTCGTCCAAACTGTGATATTTTAATTCTGTACTTTAATTCTGTATCTACTTGTAGGTTGCTGGACACGGCCTTTCAGCAAAATGATGGGTATCTCTAAACAGGTATGCATACCCATATGGGTATCTCTAAACGCCTCCGTGTGCTGGAATGTACCAGCACCAGGCCTAGTCCAACGTTGTGGCTAACGGTCCATTTTATAAATCTGTAAATCTGAGTTCAGCAAAATGATGGGTATCTCTAAACAGGTTTGTTGACTCTCTCTTGATTTGGAGTAAAAGGTAGACTCCACGCGCCAACATCTTTTCAGACTTATTGATTATTTGTTGGTTGCTTTTTTTGCTGAGCAATGACTATTTTTTCGTATTATTTTCATTGCATTAATCAAAATTGTTGCCTATCTTATTCTCTTCTTGTCTGTTTATGATTGTTTTTGTTGATGAAATAATTATGATCATTACTTTTCAAGAGTTATGCTTTGCTCTCTTCTGGACTTTTTTGACGTTTTTCTCCATTCAAAGTTGGAGCTATTCCTAAACATTTTTCCTTTACCTGTACTACCGGTATATTTGAACCGGTATATTTGAAATTCTTTTCCAGTGTACTGCAAATTCCTCTCCTTTACATTGCTCTAAAAAAATGAATAAACATTGCTTAAAACAACAAAAATAAAAGGGTAAACAACACACACACGCCCACCCCCCTGTGGGCACCAAGAAATCTCTAGATGCCCAAAGCTCAAGTCAAGATCCCCATGATCTAGAAAAGTCCAGAAAAGACCAGAAAAGTCCTGGAAACTCCAAGAAAGCTCCATGATCCAGAAAAGTCCGGGTTTTTGTACTCTGGTAATTACAGGTATTTGAATTAACAAGCCTCTGATTAAATCCTGTGACGTCACGTCAAAAGGCCCCATTGGCCTTGCAAGCTTGACCTTGAGGCAGCGGCGTGCTTGGCTCTGAAGACTGGAAAGGCGTTTATCGCTGCCCCAAAGGAAAAAGCTACGCAAGCGGCAAACACCTCACGCGTTTTATCAAGAAAAGGGCAGGACCCCACCGCCACAAGGGCTTGAACTCGGGAAACCCCGCCGCCTGGACAAGGATGAATATTCGACTCGGCCTCAAATCTTGGAAAAGAAAAAAACGTAGGCAGAGAAAAGTCTCCCTACATTATTTAAAGAAAAGGAAATGCATTGGCTCCCGGAGCTTACCGAGCCCCAAATTTCAGGAAGCCTCATTCTCTGCTTTTAAAATACAACAAAACGGTTTCCAGGTTTATGAACTAGGGCAGTCTCCATGCAGGATGCTGCTGGTGGTTTAAGGCACAGGTTGCTAGATGCATGGAGAAATGTTTTTGGGAGTGGACCCGCAGAACCCGTAACTATGAGGGTATATGTGCTTTGCAAAGGGAACACTTTAAGATGTCCAGGAGGCGTCAGAAGGCATAACTTCTTAAAATCAAGGGACGATCATATCAAAAAGTTTGTATTCAAGAGAAAATGGAGAATGGAAGATGGAGAATGGAAAATGGTGAATGGAAAATGGGTGAGTCAGGGGGGTTCTGACTTTTTGGGACCCCCTCCAGGAATCTTCAGTTTGTGTAACTTTTTGGCGGCATGTGTCAATCCGATTGAAAAGTATATATTCGGAATCCTGAAGTTGAGAACTATCAATTGGTGTATATATGGGTTTAATCGGAGGAGGTCGGTTGGGGGTGGTCCCTCGGGGGGGTTTTGACTTGTTGGGACCCCCCCTCCAGAAATTTTCTGGGGAGCTTCTACAGAATTATACAGACATCATCGGACTCCTGAGCTCAAGAACTTTTGATTGGCACCCTTTTAGTTCAAATTGGGTAAAAGGGTGGGCCTGTGTGCATGACTGGGAGTCAGTGCTATGCGTGCAAGGGTGTGGGCAGCAGGGGGTGTGGAGACAAACATGCAGCAAATCATTCCAAACTTCCAAGATAGTGGCAATATATGTTGTGTTATTGCATGATGAAGCTGAGGGGAGTTTGTGGACTTAAAAGCCAGTTGTGGGTGCCTGGAAGGGCAGGTATGCATGGGCGTCCGCTGCTTAGTTTTTGCCCCATAACTTTGCTGCAGTTCAACTGATGGCTGCAGTAAGTATGCAGATTGATGGATAACTCAAAGAGGAGCAGATTCGTACCCTTATTGTCCGGGTAGGGGCACTGGAAGGGGGGTTTTTGGGTGGGGTGGTCCCTCGGGGGGGTCCCGCCCAAAATTTACACATGCCTGTGGGCAAAAAAATGTTTTTGCGGCCTCCTGCCCCCTCCATAATTTCCTGGGGCGACACTCCTATCAAACTCTGAAGGCGTTGTCGGATTCCTCAGCTCAGGCCCTGTCAGTTGACACCCTTTTGGTGCTCATTGGTGCTCATTCATTGCTCATGAAAGAGGGGTTCTGTGTGCATGACAAAGAGTTGATGTCAAGTGAGCAAGGGCGTGGGCAACGGGGAATGTGAAGGCAAAGGTGCAGCCAATCGATCCAAACTTCCAAGATAGTGACAATGCACGATACTCTTCAGCATACTGAAGCTGGGATGGCTGTTTTATGGACTTGAAAGTTGTGATTGCCCAGCAGGACATGCATGCATGAGCGTCTGCAATTCCAATTCTTGCCCCATAACTTTGCTGCGGTTCAATTTTCGGCCATGATTATATGCAGATCTTCTCATTCGGATTGATACCATTTTTGTCATGGTACTGATCCATCAATGAGTTCAATGTAAGTTATGATCTAAGATGGATGGATGATTTATAAAAAGGAGGGCAGATTGGTACACTCATTGTTTGGGTTGGGGTACTGGAAAGGGTTTGGGGGGTGGCAGGTCAGAAGGCCCCCGCCCAGAAAATAGGAAAGAAAAGAAAAGAAAAGAAAAACTACGTAGGCAGAGGAAACTCTCCCTACATCAATTAAGGAAGAGGAGACACATTGGCTCAGAAGAGCCGTGAGTCCCCTCCACCACGAAGCTACAAAAAGAAGACTCTAATGGGGATCTGGAGGGTGAATAGGCATGACTTCCACTCCTTCTTTGGTCCTCCTGAGCTGCTCAGGGGTTTTTCCAGTTACTTTTCCAGGGGGGTCGTTAGAGGATCCAAAAAGGTGTCTTAATGCTCCCTGCATAGGTGTGCCCAAACAGGCATCCTTAGCTTGCTTTATGTAGCAACCTCAAGTTAGGGCACGGTTGCCATATTGCCTCGGCGTGAACCCTATTTTTCACCACCGAATCTCCATTCCCGACCACCCACTGCACTTTATTGGTAATTCTTGATGGTGAGGAGTCTTTTACAGTAATAGAAATATCATTGCAATAAAATGGAGTGAAGAGACCCACGTTCGTATTCACACATTGCTACAGGCAGTCTCACCTCCAAGGTGAAACAAGGCTAGTTTCATTGGAAAAATAAACAACCAATCTACCCTGAGAAGCACAAGCAACACATTCAAGGATATGGCCTTGAAACAATGTCAACCCTCACTCTCAAACTAATATTCTTGTTTACAAAATGAAAACACACGCTGGCATTGCTGGTAATGTATGTGCAGATGCCATTGCCAAATACCAGGCAAATCAGCCAATATTTGTGTGACAGATGGGACCCTAAGTGCAGGTCCCGGCGGGAATCCATTTTCACAAATCTTCTGGACAACCCAGGAGAATCTGAGGGCATGCTACAGACACATCCACAGCTCCTACATCCGCTCCTGAACTCACCTACCTTTCCAACCTTCAAAATGCCTTAAATTCCCACATGCATACAGAGCACAGACTTTGGTACGCCGACCCCAAAACAGGCTACAACTCTCACTGTCAGAACTTGCTACCACACGCAGGTACAAAAATCAGCATTGCCTTTAGAAACATGCCATGTATATCCACACCTATGATGCGCACCATCCTGCAATACCTCACAGACGCCCTCTATAACTAGAAATGCGCTGTCTGCTTTAAATGATCCAACCTTGTTATCCTGCTATGCCCTCTCCCAGGCTGTCATCAAGGAGACAGCGTGCTCTGCATGCTCTGAGGCTGCCAACATTGAGTCATCTCTAAGATGAAAAACGAACACCATAATGTTGCTGGGAGAATGATCATTTTATCTCCGAGAGTCTTTGCAAAAGCCCTTGGGGAGCAGGCTTGGTTATCACAGACATAGGAAGTAATGACCGGCTGGCGCGACACAACCTTTGAATTCCTGCACATGCATCAAATAAAATTAAACCCCCTTACCTCTTTCCACGTAATTTCCAAAAGAGGTCTAAACTCACCTCCAGCCGTCCAGATGCTACACCGATTACCCCCCACCATGCCAAACCCAAATTTTCTTCTTCTTCTACCTGCTCACACCAAGCTTGCTCTGAAGCTTCATGCTCATTCTGTCCAGTGCGCTTATAAACTTGCAGAGGTGGGCGACGGGCCCAAATTGCTGTATGTGTTCTTTCACGCCAATGCTTTCCAAATCTGACCATGCCAACCATTATAATACCAATAATTATCATGTTCACCAAGAAATGACGAAAGTCAGTTGACCCCAGATCACTCTCCTCGCCTCAGATCACCCTAAATGGCCCACAGGTCCACCATGGGACCATTTTTCACTCCAATAACTTTGTATTAGTGACTCTTGTATACGATGCTAACATCCTGCATATTCAAAAGTGGGGAAAAGAGGATCAAAATTTGATCTTTTTGGCACCCTCTTTGCCAGATTTTCTCTAAGGGAAATGGCTGAAATTCTATATCTGACCAACCACTGGGACTTTTCACTCCATTGTTTTGCAATGATATTCTTTTGGTACAAGAACTTTAAAGCACCAAAAATTACTCAATTTGGTGCAGTAGGTGGTCAAATATGAAGTTTTGGTTGTCAAAAAGTAGGGTTCACGTTTTGGCAAATAGCAGAAGTGGCCGCGAGGTGCACCTTTCAAACTCAGAAGCTATGGAAGCTACCATTTGATGCTAAGCACAAAAAATGCAAAGTGTGGCCATTTTGCGATGTGAAAATTTCAAAAGTACCCCTTGGAGGGGCTATTTGAGGCCTTTGTCGCCCACCTCTGATAAACTTGCTAGCACCAGACACGCCCTTGGGAAGACTTCTCTTCACGCTCATCACTAAGATCAGACACAAGCTACTGCTAGTAACCCTCCTGATCCCCATTGACTCATCTCTTTTGTTTCTCTTGGTGAAGGGGCTACACAGTGCCTTGACCCTAGATATCCCCTTAATTGATGTGGGGAGTGCTTGACTGCCTGCATATTCTTTTCTTTCACATCATTTATAACGCAGCAGGCATGGCACCCCGCAGAGGACCAGCACAGCTTCCTGTCTTTGCAAACAATGTCAATGTCAATTGACAGCTATATCGTGTGAGTGCAAACCAGCAGCATGTACTACATGTAGTACTTAATAGGTATTCAAATTCATATCAGTCAGTTCTCTGCGTAGCAGTAGAATTGAGGTTCTTTGGAGGCGAGTGAGATGTATGATCTGTCCTTATTGCTGCTCATGCAATAAGGGACACCATATTCCCTTTCTCGTGATCTTTGCAGACCTGTTAGGCTTAGTTTTGCTCTCGCCCAGAGCAGCTCTCAGACTTGTTGTGCATTGTCAGTTCAGCCATGCTTTTCCCAGCGGGGCCCAGTATCGTTCGGTGAGCTTGTCCCTTCTCTGTTAGCTGACATCCATGGGTGAGTGTTACACCTGTGGATGAAGCTGATTAAAGACTTGGGACTCCTCAATCCCGCTGTTCCAGTCAGTGTTTCTTGTCTTTGTGTCTTGCCTTGCAGCGTGTGTCTTTTGCTCCCTCTCTTTGGAGCTGTGCTCTGAAGGCCATGCAGGCCAGATTTTGTTCATGTGCTTTTTGGTCTGCCCCACCCCCTTGTAACTGGGAATTGCCTATCAAACGAGCTGGAAGAAAACTGGTAAAATACTTTTAAAGTTCAGTCTATTCACCAGAGAGGTTTTGAGTAAGGTCAATTCCAGCATTTCAGTGCAACTCTTTCTGGTTTCGACCCCCTTAAAAGAAAACCTACTTAGACAGTGAAAAGTACATACATCACTCAAGGAAAGGGAGCCACATGGGTTCAAGACCGTATGACCACCTCACCACAAATTCAGAGTGAGAGAATCACGGCAGGCAGAGAAAGAAGACAGGTCCAGCAACAAGAAAGAGAGCAAAATGATAGCTGGAAGACTGGAGTTCCAGACCTTCAGCAGCAAGCAGAGTCAAGCACAACCAGCCAACCAGGGAAAGCCATGCCCAGCAGCTAACTGCTGAGCATAACTTAAGCCTGATCTCAGGCTAAACCAAAGATACAGCTGCTGACCACAAGCACAAGCCTGTGGAACAGCCCTTAGAGCACCCCGTGAGGTGTTGCACTTGTGCACACCATGCTCGGCCCCCCGACCATAAGCACCATCCTACTCGCCTTATATGATACAATTTATATCACCCCTGCCTCCGCTCGATGCCTGGCCCCCTTGCAAGTATCAACAGCCCTTGCCTCAACCAGAGTCAACAGACAAAAGGCTTGGATAAAGTTGGAGGTGGCACAGAGGCAGCATTTGGACCTAAGAAATGATATTAGCGGGAAAGCTGTGACATTACACACCATTCTCCTGGGTGCTGGTGGGGCTTGTTATGATGAACATACTACATACATAACACAAGCAGCCTGGCAACAGTTTCCTGCCCGTTCCGCCGTCACTCTTGCCTCAGCCTCCCTGCCTGCTCTGGACCCAACTTCCCAAGCCACCCTACTGGTAAATGATCTCCCCAACAGGATCCATCAGGTGTAGAAGCTCCGGGTGGGCAATAGGTGGAAGGAGATCTGGTTGCGCCTGCTCTCGCAGGGGATCCCTGGGAGCGGGGGGCAATGGCATCACCAGGGCCAAAGGCTCAGCCTGTGTTTGTGGGTGCAAACCGCAGATGCCGCAAGTTCTGTTGTGCGGGCACTCCAGCAGCTGGAGCATGTCTTCTGGACGTGCCCCTGCACTCAAGATACTGTAGGCGTCTTAGTTAGGAACATTTATTTCTACGTAGACGTTCCTGTTCTCCCGTGAATGTGTGGCTCCTGGTCCCCTTGCCCTTGTATTACTGCTCAAAAGAAAAGAAAAGAAAAGAAAAGAAAAACTACATAGGCAGAGAAAACTCTCCCTACATCAATTAAGGAAAAGGAGACGCATTGGCTCTGAAGAGCCGTGAGTCCGCTTCACCACAAAGTTTAAGAACAAGAAGTGTTAATGGGGGTCTGGGGGGTTACTGGAAGCACCCGGCTCCAGAACCTGGCTGTGAGAAGTTTTGTTATCAAAAGCACGCCTAGTAGAAACAAGTTTATGAGCATACTCAACAGAATGGGCATGCAGATTGCCAATGCCGCAGTGCGAGCAAGTTTCAAGGCACGCTGTTGGTCAAGTCCCAGTTGTTAAAACTGTTTTAGGGTATGCTCTCTATAGCAGGTCCCACCAGCACCCAGAAGGATGGTGTGAAGAGCCACTATTTGAGCAATAATAAGTTTGCAGGGGTCTGCGTGTTGCTGTTGTGCCGCCTCCAACTGTTGTCCAGGCCTCGTGTCTTCACAGTACTTGATCTCAATCAAGTACACGCGCCGCTAGTTTACATTCAGTTGGTGGGGTTGCCTCACGCTCAGGTCTGGTGGGCTATTTTTTGGTGTCCTGAACTCCATGTGTGAGCTTAGTGCTTTGTGCCTCCATCGGAGGCCTAATGACCTGATGGAGCGGTCCGCAAATTTTTTTTCTGAGAGGCTTCAAGAATATAGAGCTTGCCAAGGGCGGCAATACCCTTTGGGAAAGTGGTTATCTTTGAACCACCCGTTCTTTGCCTCAGATGGTTGCAGTAACATGGTTTCTAGGCTTCTTGCTAGGGTTTTTCTTTTGGAGCGTGGACCTTGTTTTTCCTAGGAGCCTGCCTTTTCTTGGTCCATAGGAGCCTGCCTGTCCATTAAGAGCTTGCTCCTTTCCCTTTGAGCTGGCCGTTTCCTTTTTGCCTAGCCCTTTTGGGGCATCGCTATGCCCTAGGCTGATGTAACGAAAGAAAATGAACATATGATAAACCATTCAAAATTTAATTTGAAATTCAAATTCAAGTTCAATTCAACTCAATCTAAAATTCATTTTAAGGTCAGCTCTCAATTGCCAACAAGCTTACAAGCTTGCACGCAAACTAAATGCACGTTCTGTAGAATTCCGAAGAGTCTGTAAAGTGTGCTCACAAATTCGTTACCACTAGGGATGCTATTGGAAACAAGAACATTCCTCACAGCCAGGTTCTGGAGCCGGATGCCTCCAGTAATCCTCTAGATCCCTACTAGCCCTTTCTATTCTGCAGCTTTGTGGTGAGGGAATCACGGCTCTTTTGAGCCAATGTGTCTCCTTTTCCTTAAATAATGCAAGGAGAGTTTGCTCTGCCTACATAACTTTTCTTTTCTTTTCCAGATGCGCTCTTAAGAAGGCTTATACTGAATCCCATCACCAAGATCGCAGGTACTTCAAGTAACCCTTGGTCCCTACTGACCTCTTTCTCTTCTTTCTTCTCTTGGCAAAGAGGATGCACAGTGCCTCAGTTTGAGCTATCCTCTTCTCCTTCAGTGATGCTTTCACTGCCCACATAGTTTTTCTTTTCTTTTTCATTTTCTTCTCGCTCCATATTTTGAAGGTGAACATTACAATATTGTTGTCCTGCTCACTTGCAATTTGTAATTTCACATGAATCCCAGCCTATCCGATGGCTGGGCGTGATGAGCTCCTTGTATCTAAAATGCATGGAAAAGGACGTGCTTGTCCAACTGACTAGCTTGGAGCATCTGCAATGTTTTAACAAGCCAGTGCCAGACACTTGGGTCTGAGGTTAAAAGATCCAAGGCACAGCACTAGTCATAGCTCTAAAAGCATTATCTAGAGGTTCACGCACCAAGAGTTCCTCAACATTTATGGACGCTGTAATTGATACATAACCCTCTTGTAACCTCACCAGCGCCACAGCAAATGTTGCACTTACCCCGTTCGCTCCTTGTGCTCTAAGCTTTTATGGGGATACTTTCTTCACTGAGTTATATGCATTCTGCATAAAAACTCCGAGGTTTTCTGAGTCAGGTTCTTGGAGGTTGCAGGAAGTGAGATGTGTGACCTCCTTCTACCTGTTCTCTGGCTTCTCTTCTCCATCTTTTTGTATTTCCAGTTCCTCTTCAACTTGCCTCGGGCTTATTTTAAGCCTGAGGCATCACCTGAGAATTATGGCATAATTCTTGCCTTCCTCCCTCTGTTCTCTTTCGGCTCGTGAGGCGTGTTCCTTACATGGGTAGGGCAGACCACAAACACGCGAGAGCCAGACACACTTGCTCTCGCCAGACACACTGGCTCAGAGGCAGGGCCAGAAACCACAGAAACAGAGGCAGCAAAAAGAAACTCTGGCTGAACTTCACAGAAACAGAAGCTGCCCAAGAAACTCAGACTGAACTCCACAGAACTCGAGCAAGTCTGCTGCAAGCAAAAGGCAGGTCTGCCGCGCAGCCAAGGTTTTACAAGGTTTTACAAATTAAGCCATCAGTCAAGAAGTGCGACTGCTAGGCTGCTCAGGTGAAAGACTGTATTATAAAATGTTAAGGAGTGTTTGTGTAGCCCATGCATGTAAGTGTACAAAAAAACCCTTGCCAAGAACAAGGGAAAAAATTTCCACTGGTGTTTGTATGACAAAGCAACGGCAAATAAACATCAGGAGTTTGCCAGGACCAACCGACTGCATAAAAAAAAGGAGGAGAGCAACATTTGTTTGTTCGTGTGGTAACGTAAGGAAGAAGCACGGTCCGTCACACTGAGCATGCCGAGAACAAAGGGGGCAAATAGGTATAAATAAAATAGCCGCGCAGCCAAGAAGTCTGCTGGAAACCAGGAAAGGCAGGCGAGAGCCGAAACTAAGCTAACACAGGTCTGATGCCCAAGAAGGAAAAGATGGGCATCCTTATTGCTGAGCGGCAATAAGGGAACGTCACGCTTCTCACTCGCCTACGAGAACTGCAGTTCTGCTGCTACGCAGAGAACTGGTCATTTTTCTTTTCTTCTTTCTAGCCTGGCAAGTCGTTGAGCTTTGCAGTATTACACCATTCATCATGGATCTCACGAAGTAACCAATGAGACCAAAAGTTTTGGACACCCTTAACCAGTTTAAACAACTGGGACTATCAACACGCCAATAAACTTGCTCGCAAACTTCATGTCCATTCTGTCATGTATGCCGACAAGCTTGTCACCACTAGGCGTGCTATTGAAAACAAGAATACTTCTTGCAGCCAGGTTATGGGGACGGGTGCTTCCAATAACCCTCCAGATCCCCATTAGGATATTCTTTTTGTAGCTTCGTGGTGGAGGGGACTCACAGCTCTTTTGAGCCAATGTGTCTTCTTTTCCTTAATTGATATAGGGAGAGTTTCCTCTGCCTACATAGTTTTTCTTTTCTTTTCCAAAAGTTTTGGATACCTGAATGGAGCGTACAATAATACAAGCGCACCCTAGCCATGACTCATCTCACTTGGTGTCGGACACCAAATGCAACAGGTGTGGCTGAGAGTCTGCAAAGCTGAAAGGACAGTGTCCACAGCATCAATGCTGATTTATAGCACCCCAGAAAGTCACTTGGCTGACCTAACTGGGAGCACCCTGTACCCTCTTCCTTTTGGTTGATTTGACTGAGGCAGGTAATCATTGCACATATGCTTGGCCCATGCAGCTTGTTCTTGAGCACACACCACCACTGTGGCGCCCGGAGGAAAGCACCTCTGCTGCTGAAAAACTTGAGCAAATTCACTTAGGTGAATGGGGCGTCCGAGATTAGCAACTCTTGTAGTTGGCCATGTTGACTGAGCCGAAAACAGCAGAAATAATGCAAGCGTGCAAAGACGCTCATAATGCAGCATTTGTAATACAAGCCGCTAATGCCGCAACAACTAGTCATTGCAAATTTTGCTTTAACAAAAAGCTACCCACTTCCGAATCTTTGCTGGTGCTGGCGTGCAAGTGCTTGCAATTCTACAGCCACGTCAGTCACGTCATGTTCAAATAAAATTTTCCGTTTTTTAACGCAATCCCGTAGTTTGTAAAAAAAATCATCCCAAAGAGGCCCCGTCGGTGCAGTTTCCTTTGAAAGCTCCCTTTCTGAGCCTCGCATTCTTGCGTTCATGTGTGCCTATTTCTGCCTATAACATTGGGGACGCACCTGCTTCTCTAGAGGCAGTATGAACACCATGGTGATCTCTGCCTTGCCTTTGGTTCTCTCGCTCTGTGCCCTGCGTTTATTGAGTGCTGCGCAGCAGCCATTGGAGCAGGTCGGTGCTGCCTGTGATTGGAGCAGAGGGGACAGAGACTGCCCTTCCCATTACAGCTGTGTTCCCAACCCAGCTAACATATCGCGTGGTGAGTCCATAGTTGCACAGTACGTGAGTACGGGTACGAGTACGGGTACGGGTACGGGTACGAGTACGGCAGCTTGTGAGAGAGCGGTACGGTGTGTGCAAATACACTGTGGTGCTCCATCCATGCATGGCTTTGCCGGCACAGGTGCTCTAGCGTATATCCAAGCCACAATCAAACCATTTCAGACATAGAGAAGTAGCCTAGCACACTGCATGATGCATCATGCGCTCATGAGCCATGAAGCAGCTCCTTATGCGTTGCTTGCGCATGCCCATACGCCCATTTCAAGTGCATGCATGCACTGCTCATGCCCCGCTCCTGAACATGCTTGGGTCCTTTGCCTTACCCAGCTCCATCATCTCCTTCTTCCTCAGGAAAAAGGCACCCTCTTGGTCTTCTTCCCCTAGTCAAACCATGCAACGCGGTGCAATAGCACGCACACATTTGAACACAAAGCAGGACGTGTCTTATAATTATAACAATAATAAAATAATACATTTAGCGCCGCGTTGCAGACGTTTGGCTGTTGGCTCCAGACGGGGTCGTTGGCTCACCCCTGCCTCCCGCCCCACCGTGCCTTCCGTGCCACGTACTGGTACGAGTACGGGTACGAATGGTACGGGTACGCGTACCAGAGCCTCTGGTACGCGTACCGTGCAACTATGGGTGAGTCCAAACAGTCATTGTGCCTGCACCCTGTTTCTGGCCCCCTTCATTGTGATACAGCGA
The DNA here is from genome assembly GCA_914767535.2 of Dunaliella primolecta. Lineage (NCBI taxonomy): Eukaryota > Viridiplantae > Chlorophyta > Chlorophyceae > Chlamydomonadales > Dunaliellaceae > Dunaliella > Dunaliella primolecta. Next base: position 8,240,185 of record OU611752.1, read on the forward strand.
TGCCTCAGCAGCAGCTAGCATGGCGCCTGATCAAACACCATTTTCCGTTTACATGCACTAAAAACCAGCTGGTGTGCTTTGTGTTGTTACACTTTCTGTTCAGATTTCTAAGTTGTTTGCGGCAATTGAGCACAATCACATGATCTTTTTGATACTTGCACAGGCAGCGAAGCCCCTGTCTCTGGCTTTCTCCTAGTCTAGCTGTGTCTAGTTTTGGTTTGAAAGCCCATCGGCAAGACTCTAGCTAGCTTGCTAGTTATGAATCCTTTCCTTAATGCAAGCGCCTCTTTTGGCTGGCGTATTATTTTCTTCCTTGCTTTCCAGGGGTATACATAGAGGATCTCTCTGTTTCTTGGTCCGGTTTGCTGGTTACGTGTACTGCTAGGGGGGGTGCAGCCTAAAATTCATGTGACCTGTCAAAAAAGAAACCCCAAGCGCAACAAAACCCCTGTGTGCACTGCAGGGGCTTGCCAAACAAACCCCCCTGGAGGACACAACCTGCCACTTGGCTTGGGCAAGCCTGTCTTCTATTTCCCCCTCACAAATGGCAGCCTGGATTCATGGCCATGGGCGACCCGCGCAGGCACTCCTTTGCAGGCAAGGAAAACATTTTTGGGCTGGTCTGAGGTATAAGCTTCTACCTGCTGGTTTTGCATGAGCATTCACTTAAGCTGGTGACGGTATTCTTACTGTGCAACAAACGCTTTCAACAGATAAGGGCATGATTGAAACACTTGAGATACTTGAGGATGCTTCAACAGCAACAGGGAAACCCGTATTTCTAGAGCCCCTTGGACTAAAATCCACAGACAAGGACTGGAGACCGAAGATCAGGAAAGTGCTCTCCAGATTTAAACTGAATTGAAGGAATGGACTAATTTATTTAGGCAAACAACAGTACGTTCAAATTGCAGAGTTGAGGTACAGAGCTGTACCAGCCAGGCCTGCGTTACAGTGGGGCCTGTAGTATCGATTTGACGCCATATATAAGTAATATGTATCAGGAAACGTATCAGGTCCTCAAACACTGAAACAACTGTAGAATGTGGTGCTTCAATAAAACACCATTCAATCTTGGATGTCGAAGATGACAATCCTTTCTCCACCTAATGCAAAGGATTCTGGGCTTGAGAATCCCCGAAGGAACTCAGGTATGGGTCCAGTGACCTGTGCCCTCGCTCTTTCCTGCTCTCTTGTGCACTGCTTTGCACTTTCTTCTTTGAGTTGTTGTTGTAACCCCTTCCTGTATGCACACAGATTTGCACTAATCCATGCTTGCAATGGCTCATGGTCCCTGTTTTTGACTGGCTGGCAAGGTTTCAGGTCATGCCATTGACATGGTTTAGCTTAACATCAGCAATCTTAGCGTGTTGTTGTGTTGGTGGTGCTTGGGGGCTTTTCTTGCATGCAATGGCTTTGCTCCTTTTTTCTGGGGACCACCATGGGCATTTGCATGTTTCTATTGCCTGCATTGTAGACTTGACATCCAATTCCTTCCAAACGCACCCATTTCCTTATGCAATTTGCTGTCAGGGTCAACCTCAATGGGGTGTTACTGAAAACAGCCAAGGACTGGACTACTTTCCTGGAGCCATGAAGTGTACAGGAACAGGCATGCATGTCCACATTGACAATCTACTTTATGGCAGGTATGAGTTGCTTCAGAAGTGTCAAGGGTGCTTATGCGTATGTACCATGCCTGCCAATTGCACATAATCCTTTGTATCTTGGAAAGAGGGTGCTGCTTTTGGCATGCAAATGCCCCAAGACAGAAAATCCTGTTCCTCCTTACCTGCATTGCATTGGTATGCAGGAGGGGCTCGTTTGCCATAAATCTGTGGATCAAATCAGCAGCTCAAAGACCACCCGGCAGGTCTCCTGCTAGAAATGTGCTAGGGGGAACCCTGTTCCAATACGTACTTTCTCACTCTGGCGTGCTGCAGCCAAACACTTCATTCTCGGTGTTCGACAGAAACCAGGTGTGCAATTTTACCTAGTAAATTTTTACCTTGTGGCTCTGAGGTGCTGCGGCCAGATACTTCATTCTCAATGTTTGACAGAGGACCAGGTGTGAGCTTTAAATTTGTGGCTTTCTCCTGGCATCTTGTTTCTAAGAGCTGTACAACTTCTGCTTGGCCTCAAGCTATTTACAAGGCTTTTCCAAGTCAGTTTGCATCAGGATCTGTGTGCCATTTTTCATGCTCATCTTGCTCATTTTGTTTGCCTGCATGTGGCGTAAGGAAAGAAAAGTCTACGCAAACCAGGTCCAGCTGCATGCATTAAGGAAAGGTTCCCTTACTAGCAAGCTAGCTAAGACCTCACCAAGGAGGCGCACAGGCCTAGTCTAACCTAAGCTAGGAGCCGACAGGAACTGATTGTGGCGTACATTGCTGGAGAGCTTGCTCAATTTTACTTGCATACTTGTCTAGATATTTGGATTTCTTATGGACCAGTCAATTTCACTTTGGCTCGTGACTGTAAAGTAAGAATGCTCTCCACTAGGCATGCTATTGGAAACAATATTACTCCTCACAGCCAGCCTGTGGCTCTGGAGCCGGGTGCTTCCAGTAACCCTCCAGATCCCAATAGCACTCCCTGTTCAGTAGTTTCATGGTGGAGAAGACTCACGGCTCTTCTAGGCCAACATGTATCCTTTTCCTTAATTGATGTAGGGAGAGTTTCCTCTGCCTACGTAGTATTTTTTCCCTTCTAAAAATGCTCTCCTCCTAGCGTAGCTTAAATGTCAAGATCTTGCTTGCAGGTTAACATTTACCTCCCTGCTCCTGGACGTCCATTATTCGGAATTGCAAGAGCCGCAATTAAAGATTCAAATGATGATGAAGACAGCATGTTTGTTGACTCTGATGGTGCAGTCAATAACAATGTTCGCAGGTTAGTATGAGGGATTGCAATGAGTGCACGTATGCTAAACTTGCATTGCTTTCTCCTTGTTGTAATGGGATACACAAAGCAGCACCCCCACCAGGAATCTTTCCAGCCACGGCTTTCTTGCCTTCTGTTTGTAACCCTTTAGTTAAGCAGCCATGTCCTTCTTGCTTTCTTTTGGTACCTCCTTGTTAGGCAGCAAATCTACTGACCCTATTGGTAAGTTGGGTATCTCTCTAGAAAAGTCTTTAAAGATTCTGTGGGACAATGGCCCTCGAGGAGCAGACAATCCATTAATGTGCTTCAACTTTTGCTTGTGTCAGCAGGTCACCATTGCCCTCTGCTCCTGCTAATGTCACTGATGGTGCTTGGCATATGCTTACTGTAACCACTTTCCCTGAGACCTTGAACTCCCGCGGCTTTCAGCTTTACGTGGACGGCGCACTTGCGGGACAAGTTCCATCTGCGTTTAATGGTGATCATCAGTGTGACACGCACAAATCAAGAGAAGCTGCATGTGCTTTCTCCTTCAGTGCACCTTTTGTAACTGCTAGAACCACAAATTTTCAACTGCTGCTGGCTAAACGTTCATTTTCTTGCTGACACTGGTATGTCTGCGCACTCCTGACAGGAGAGGACTCTGAGTCAGATGGCGGCGATCCTATATTTCTGGATGGACCTTTATCTCTTTGTAATAGAGCAGATGGTGACGCAAACCGCTCGTTTTATGGGTAAGTGGAAGTGCTCCCTTTGTTTGGGAAACTTGCATGGATCTACTCAATGCTTGTCGCAGACATTTGAAACCATGCAGCAGCTTCTTACAAAGACTTAGCTGCATTTCTCATTGGCGTGAGGTCTCTCTGGAACAACTCCAAAAAGATCCCCCTTCCCCTTAAATTTAAACTATTGGCTCCATTGGCTCCACCTTTATATACAGATACAATCTCAGGCAAAATTGGCTTGCTTGCGGAATGTAAATGAAGCGATTGGTGTGCTAGTCCTGAATTGACGTTTTTGGGGATGTGCTACTCTTCCTGCAGGTACATATCACAGCTGGCTGTCATTGATGCAGCCCTTGAACCAGAGGATGTCAAGGTAGGAGAATATAATGCTGTAACTGTGTGTTTGAGGTTTATTCTGTGACCATCATCATTGATTTACTTACACTTGTTAGCAATATATCCATGGAATGCTTAGATTTTAGCTGGTACTTTAACTTAGCCTATCTTAAAAAAGATAAAAGAAGAGATAAAAAACGTTACGTGGATAGCAAAAATACCCCCCACATCAATCAGGGTATAATTTTTGATCAAATCAGAGTGTTGTGAGCAAAGCATTTTTCACACTGAAGCAAACACTGAATAAATGGTTGAATGCAGTTTGAAATTGATAAATATATGCAGAGGCGGACAACTCCCCAACATTGCCTGGCATGCCCTTTCTCGTGTTTCATTCTCAAATCTAAACACGCCATTACATGAAATATCATGTTTGCAAACAAAGGATGGAAATTGTAGGACCCCAAATCACTCTCCCAACCTCAAATCACCCCGAAAGGGCCCAGGGCTTGACTTTATAATTATTTTCACTTCCACGATTGCGTTTTTGAAGGGTGCGAGATGACTGTGGGATGACCCATGAATAATTTCCTCAAGTTCCGCGGGAAAGTACGGGAAAGTGATATTAATTATTTTTAGACTAATGAGGATGAGAAGGGGGCCACTGTAGTGGTGTTCAGGTCCCGAGGCGACTTTCACCAAATGAGTACAAAATTTGACAACAGGTGTACATTTGGTAAACATTAAGGGCTGCATACTTGGATTTTTAAAAATTGGCCCAGGGGGTGATCTGAGTGCCCCAGAAATTGATATCGCACCCCAGATCGCACTCCTCCTGCAATAGCAGACCTGGAACTGGTCCAATCGTGACAGCTATTGCACTAGTGGGTGAGTGAGATCAAAGCCTATGTATTGATGTGCTAATCTGGGAAAACTGGTGCCAAATAGGCTGACTGCGCCTGGAAATGTCAAAATTTTAGTCATTTTTGGCCAATGCCACACACAAGAAGCCCCAGAAAAGACGGGCAAACCAATTACCAGGTCAGTAAATTGGCATAGCTGCTTTTAATATTATAACAAGGGTAGCAGGAGGAAAACAGGATGAAAATGTGGCCTTCGGGGCTAATGCTTGCCAGAAACGTGGTAAAAAATGCCAAAAAATGCACGTTTGAGCCCACCCCTTTTTGACTTTTGGTCATTTCTGTTGCAAACCTATTCTTTTGTCACAAGGTATCCAATGGTGTGCTGCTTGACCGAAACGGACAACTTTCAGAATGACCCCCTTTTTGGGGTGCTCATTTGCCTAAGTGCTGACACTGAAAATGGGTTTTGGTGCATAAGGGGCCCTCAGGGTGGTTGTTTCGGCACGAAACTCGGCGTGGGGGTCCAGAATGGTGTTATGAAGGGGCTGTGCGTGGGAAACTGGGAACGCGCAGGTGCGTGGGTGACCTGCTGGGGGAAACATGCCCATTTTTAGGGTTAAATGCATGTAGGGGGTGGTAGCATGCTGAAGGTGTGTTCCAAGCCCTGCCAAAGCGAAAATCTGGCCATACCTTCATATGATAGAGATGTTCAACTAGGAGGATTAGCATCAGCCGATGCTGGGCGATGCAGCAGGCCCGGTTAAAAACGTAAGAGCCATTTACATGCCCTTGTTTGGGCACACCACCATGCGCAGCTCCCTTGCCCTTGCATGCCACCCCCTGAAAACCTTCCCAGACCTCACAGGTACCCAAAGCAGCCCTGCTACACAGGGCCTGCAAGGTTTGGGGCAGCGCATGGTCAGCTGTCCAGCGTTTTGCATTTTGGTGATGGGGCATGCAGGGGGTGTGTCAGGTGGCCTGCAGTGGTGCTCCCAAGCTCCAAATGCATGCATTTTGACCTTATTGACTCTTGCTGATGCTCCTCGAGTGCTGGAGTGCACTGGGCAGGCCAGCTGGGGGTGCATGCGTGTGACGTACCCCTTGCCACCCACACAGCATGTCCACAGCACGCAGCTGCAGTCACCTGTGCGCAGGATGCCCTTCCTCATGCCTTGGTGCAGGTCTGGGACAGGGTGGGGCAGGCTGTCCGGGCTGCTGCTGGCTCCAGGGTGCTCCTTTCTGCTGGTCAAACCTCTGCAACAGCTGCTGTAGCTGCAGCTGTGTGGAGTCGCTGCCTCAAAATTAAGACAATGATTCATTGATTAACAAAGACCAAACGTGTCCCAAAAACGGCAGGTTTGGTGGCCCGTCAGGAAGGCGATGTCGCCAGACGTGTCAAATTTTCTAACGCGACAGCTGGTGCACCGGGGCTCATAAAACAAGTGCAGACGGAATTTTTAATTTACATTTAATAAGTTCGATTGCTCAGCTTGACCTGCCGGTGTTTTTTGGTGGCTGGTCCGATCTATGTCTGGACACCCCCCTCCTGTATCTCCACAGCCACTGCACCATCCGGGATTCTGAGACCAGGTTTGTCAACCAGTTTTGCACCATAAAACTGCTCATGAAGTCAAAAATGAGTTTGGAGCAACTTGGTCTGGGGGTGAACACCACTACACTGAGGGAATGTGTGGGGTTGAGAAACTAATTATTGAGAGGAATGCAGAGTTGCATAAGTAATATACTTATTCTAGGGTGCAGGATGACTCACTATCGGATACCTGGTAGTACGGTAACCTAATTTGGTGCAGAGGTTGACCGAGAATGGAAATTTGATGGTAAAGAATAGGTTTCGCGCGCGGGAGTAGTTGACCAAGAATGGAAATTTGTTGGTAAAGAATAGGTTTCACGCGCGGCACATCAGGCAACTGTGCTCCAATTCGGAGGTGTTGATATTTTCACTAAAAGAAAGCTTTTGAATTCCAAATCAGGACGCAACTTTGCACAAAGCGCGTTCAGGCCTTGGATAGCCCCCTGTGGCAGTTGGAAGGCAAATCAAATCTTACCACCAGGATCAGGCCAGGCGTACTGCTAGTATCCCTGATCCCCATGGACCTCTTTTTTTTTTCTTGGTGAAGGAAATACGGGGTACTTTGGCCCTAGATATCCACATCTAATTAATTGATGTGGGGAGTGTTCTTACTGCCTATATAATGTTTCTTCTCTTTTTTCTTTTCTTTTCTTTTTTCTTCTTCTTTTCTTTTCTTTTCTTTTCTGTTTGTAAGGTGTGGCCAACCAAACAATATTTTGGGTGTGCCCTTGGTTTGATGCTGGTCACATTTTTGTCGTGTGGCCCGACACAACAAGAAATTATATCATAAAACAAATGATTCTGTCGGCATTAATTGACCTACAGTCCCTTCCTTAGAACACAGCATGCATTCCACCCACCACACCCCTACCAGAGGTCATATCAGACCGAGTTTGGGCTTCTTCAACCTTATCATACATTTTGAAACTGCCTCTGGAAAACATCATTTCTGGAACATTTTGGGGGACCCATTCATTTTTTTTTAAGTGCATGACTGGAATTGCACATCTCTTATCAACTGGTGCGTCAATCTCAGTCATCGGTCCAAAGTTGTTCGTACCTGCTGATAGGTAAAGGGACAACAATGACTGAGTCATATGGCAGATCCCTCATGCTGGGTTCCCTACGCTTCGCCCTTTCCTTAATGCACGTAGCCTAATGGCAAACATAGACTCACCTTACATGGTGAGGACTTTGGGGCTTCCTTAATGCGTGCAGCCTAAAGGCAAGCGTAGGCTTCTCACTTTTTTTTTCCACTTCTCATGAGACCTAGTTGCGCCACATTATTGGTGATGGCCAATAAGTGTGATCAATCAATCTCCAACAGCATCCATTGTGGGGTCCATGTTTCAGCAGCTCTTCTGCAAACTTGTGCATTTTCTAACAAAATTGCCCTTCCTTGATTGGCATAAGGCGATCAAGAGAAATGATCTGATTTAAAGTAAACAGGAACAATTGATGTGCATGATTTTTTTTTAAAACGACACCTGTTGCATGTTATTGTGAATCTGTACTCGCGCGTACAAGTACGCAAAAGCATTACAATTTCGTCCTATGGCATAAGTAGGCCTATGTGCCGATGCTCTTCGTTGCTGGTATCAATTTTGATCAAAGTGGTTTCTAGGCCACACTTTCTTGAAACCAATCAGCCTGAATGTTTGAAAGCTAAAGCTTATTCACTTTTAAGGTTTAAACATTACCCGGAAGAAAACACGATCCGATGGACTCAGGCATGGAATGCGTTGATTGACAGAATAATTTTTCCTGCCGGCTGGATACTTCTTGCGTGATCAATTCAGGCCCTGTACGATGTCGTCGTCAGTGAGGACAGAGAGGCAATGGGTACTTCTTCACAGCCTTTCCTTGCTCCCTCTGGGGCAGACAAGGAGCAGCTGCTGAAGTTCAGAATTACTCAACCTACGCTCTATGATACTACATCACTGTCCTGGTAAACATTTCCTCTGGGGCGCAATTTCCGGTTTTGCTTGAAAGAATTGTGGGAAAATGTTGCAGTGCAGCGATTGGATTTTGCATCGTCCTATTCAAAGCAACTCCTTTCCACATTTTCATTGCCTGTGTGTGTGCATGTTCACTTCCCCCACTTCACATGCATTTTCCAGGCCTCAGGTTCCAGATGCAATGTTTGATGATGTAAAAGAGCAGCAGCCGTCCCAAATCAACTCTTTTGAGCCGAGCCTCGTCACGTATGACGTGCCTGAAGGACAATACTGCTCTCTGTGAGTGAAACAAATGGTATGGAGCAGCAAATCAACGCTTTTTTAGGCTCAAGCCCTCAATGAAGTACAGAATTTGCTTTAGAAGCATTCTGCCCTTGCCCTGAAATGCATATTGATTTGTAGCAGAGCCATTCCTTCTTCCTACGTGTGCAGTGACCTTGCCCAGCCTAATGGTCTGACTTTTTGCGCGCCAGAGCTGGTAAGCTCATTTAAAGTGTTGACACATTTCTTATGTTATTTTCTATCCTTTCAGGCACTGCCTTTGCATTCCACACTTATTGCCCATCTTGGTGCAGCACATTACAAACCCATAAGGTTGGTTGTTGTGGTGACACATGTCTTTGATCTTCCAAATCAGCAGGTGTGTGTGCCCCAGCGTCTGCAACCAACAGGCAAAGAACCAGCATCTGCAGTTTGTGAGTGACACTCCAGTCTGCGTGACGTGTGCGCAATCCACTGCAATTTGCCCATATCCATTTTAAATTTGAACTGCTGCAAAGTATGATACTCTTAGGAATCAATTCAGATGTTTAACACTGGATCAGAAGAGAGAAAATGGGTTTCCCTCTTGCTCCAACAAAGAAGTTATCATTGAGTTACAAAGATGCATTCTCTGTTTGAACACATTTAAAGGAAGGATAGAGTCAATGAAGGATTCAGCATACATGCTTGCACATTCCATCCATGGTGCCTGCCTTGCGTCTGTGCTTTACACATGAGTGTGGGATACGTGCTTTTTTAAAACAAATTTTCCATGTGTATGCAGATCCACCAGGTGTTTGCGCTACGCCAATCCTTGGGGTGCTCCTTCCTGAGGCTTTCCCCCCAAAGATTCCTGTTCCCCTTTCCTACTTCCCCCTGTCCACACCTGACCTTGGTGAGCATGCAGCAATCCATTCTGGCTAATGCATGAATTATACTCAAGAAAGGAAATGAAAGATGTGTGAGTTGTGGTATGCTTCATATTTCTATCCAGGAAAAGCAGGCACATAAGCCTACAGACATCATGACCATCTGTGATAGAGGTTGTCTAAACACAGGCAAGCCTTATGTATATATGTCTTCTTATGATATCCAATGTCACACTCAGCGAGCTAGGAAAGCTTCTTGGCAGATGCAAATGAAGTCATAAAACGATGCTGAAGTGGAAATAAAGCCTTTGGACGTGAATTTCAAATATCTAAAGCTTGAGCCGTGTGCTATGGTACCAAAGCATAAACTACTTATAATGACCTCATCAGAACATCGTGTATTGATCGCAATGACACAAATATCAACTGAAGCATCGTGATCTTTCTCTCTAGTGGTTCTGCTGTAGTTGCTTTGATCTGCATTAGGAATTCAGGACTTCTATGAGAGCCCAGCAGATCCTGCAAGTTGCCAGGAACAAATAAACAAAAGGGAGATGCAAGAGGGACTGGAAAAAAAAACAAGGGGAATAGTGATAGAAAACAGGTAACAGGATATGATTGTACATCCTAATGCCTGCAATCCCTGTGTTTCTGGGTGTCCATGACATAATAATACTTCTCACTGCCAGGTTCTGGAGCTGGATGCTTTCAGTAACCCTCCAGATCCCCATTAGCAGCTTATGTTTTGTAGCTTTGTGGTGGAGGGGGCTCACGGCTCTTCTGAGCCAATGTGCCTCCTTTTCCTTAATTGGTGTAGGGAGAGTTTCCTCTCAGAGTCTGCCTACATATTTTTCATTTTCTTTTTTTGCAAAAGACAAGCAAATTTCATTGGCCTTCGAAATTTTGGTAAGGCGATTTTGTAAGGGCTTCAAATGGGCTTAAAATATTTCAGAAGCATTTCAGTGCCATAAGTCATTTTTCAACCAGAATGCAACCCTCCTCTCGATTGCAGCATCTTATCCAGACGGTGCCTATCGCTCCCGGAATTTCAGAGCTAGTTTGGCTGCAGATACTCGGTTTGGGCAGGTTTTGCAATGCAATCAGGAAAGTTGATGGCATTTTTCTTTTTTCTCTTTTTCTTTCTTCTTGGTGGCATTATGCATAATGCTCAATGCTCTGGAGCTTGGATGTTTTTTGCTAAATTTATCCTTGTTTTCTTTTCCACGTTGTAGCCAGCGCCTTGGCACCAATATTGCGCCTGCCCTTTTTATAATGTGCACCTATGCCATTTTCCCTGCAGACAAAGGCTTTAAGTGCTCCTCAATTTGTTCAACTGGATCCTGTGCCTTACGCTGCAAATGGAAGCTTTGCCATCAATGTGAGTTTTTGTTTAAGGAAATTGATGTTTATATCCAGTAAGAGGCTCCTTATGTGCAAGCCTTAACTGTGCTTCACCTGCATGTGCAGCTCTTTGCCAAAATGCGGCGTGAGGACCTGCAGCTCTCTCTCTTTTCCTATCTTTTTTCACATGCTGGTGCTAACGAGACCGACATGAATTTGGGACCCAACAAGGTGAGAATTACATACGCTTTTTGGTGTTTGCTTAAAGCTGCACATCTCAACAAGAGTTGCAAGGCAGTAGGAGCGCAGGGCTGTTTGTTTGTTTATACTGATTTGTACTCTGAATTAGGCTGGAGGGAATGGCTGCAAAGGAAGTTGAAGATCAAACCTGTTGTTGTGTTCATAAGGCCGTAACAATCATGGAGGTCACGCCTATCTTTTGAGCAGGCGTCTCCTGACCCCCCCTCCCTCCTACCCCCCCTTCCAACAAGGGTAACAATTTGCTCATATTTGAATTTCTGGTCTAACTGCATAATTGCTGCACCCAAAAAGTGGACTGCAGCAGCGTTATTGGGCAAAAACTGAGCCGTGGATGCTCATGCATACCTGTCCTGTATGTGCATGCACTCGCAACTGCATTGCAAGACCACAAATTGCTATCCTAGCTCATCGTGCAATAACATGTCTTACAATGCCACTATCCTGAAAGCCAGGATTCATCTGTTGCACTTTTGTCTCCACACTTCCGATGGCCACACCCTTGCTCATGTGACACTGATTTTTGTTCATGCATGCTGATCCCCTTTTTCATCCACTTAGCTCCAAATTTGTGCTAATTGACAGTGCTTGAGCTTAGGGATCAGAGAATCTTATATGCAGATTTCAGTAAAAATGGCCCAGAACACCCTCCACCCCCTGTGATTCCAAATCCATAGTTTTGTCAGGACTCTGCCTTGACGTCCAAAAGTTATGCTTTCTGGAGTCTCTTGCTGTGTTGAGTAAAAAGTAGCGTAAAACAAGCTGTCGTACTTCCTCGTTTCCAGGTCCACCTTTTTGTTCCTGGTCAAATGTCTGCATTCTATGGCGTAAGTGTCCGTTCCATACTGCGAGATCGTGTTGACAAGGACCTTGGAAGGTCGTCACAGGTATGTTTCAAAGCAAATCTTATGCCATGAATGCTGGTCTTGCAGACTTAGGAAAAAGAATGATACAATTAGGGAGGCCCCCTGACAAGCTGCTGCTGCCTTCCTGGCCCTTCCTGTAGTGCTTTTCTGGAGGGGCATCTTTACTTAGGCAATTTATGCCTGAGTGGAAGCTTCATGGACAAGGCACATGTGCAATGTTCAAGGGTTAGGGGCAAGTCAGCCATGAGGGAGAGGGGGGGAAATCTTTCCAGCCAAGGCAAGTGGCCTTCAGTGGTTTTCTTTCACTGAACATATAAATAGCTCTTTTGACCTTGCTAATCAACCTCCAAGGCAAGTTGCTAACGGCTCCGATGCATCCGGCTTCACGTCCAGGCTGCACTTATTTAACTCAGATATTGAATGGCTTTACCAAAAGATTACATGTACATGAGGTTTGATCAAGGGGAGTTTGCTGTCTTGCTCACGAGTTAGGGGGCCTCCTCAGTACCTAAATTGTCAAAAGAAAATTCAAAGTTCCAGTCACGAACATGCATACTATCTTGGAAGCTAAGGGCCGCCCTGGCTAGGTACTTAGATTCCTTGCTCCCCGCGCAGCTTGTAATCACTGTACTCTAATGAAATTACTTATACAAAAATAGTAACTTGAATCCGAAATAGATAGATTTGTAGGGAAAGTACTTTCCCAGCTTTATTGTATTTTGCCTTGTACTGCATGATGAAAGCCGCTAAGTAGCTGATACTTTAGGTACAATGCTGCTGCAGTGGTGGTTGTATAGTATAAAAGTTGCATTTTTATGAATAAATCAGCTCCCTCAATGCTGCTCTAGCAATAAAGCTCCCTTATTTCCTTTCTTTGGGCTTTACTTGTTAAGTTTATTTACTATTTTGCTTGTGCCTCATGCATATGTTCTGTCATAACAGCACGGGTCTGAAGTCTGAAGCCATAGCAAGAAACAACGGATGGGTCCATTCTGCGCTGTTATTAACAGTTTTGATCATGCACTCTTCCTCTTACATCTTCTCCTTGCTGTCAGCCTCTTTCAGCAGCCATGCCAACAGGTTACATGTGCAACTATAAAACAGCTGTAACTTTTTTCCTCCATGTGTAGAATGTAAAAATTGCTTCCAAGGAGTGATTCCCGTTTTCTTGCCCCCCCCCCCTTTCCCCTTTTCAGCACCCTAGCACGCACACGCACACACACATTCACACACACACACACCAAGCCATTTTTCCAAGCATATTTTATGCGTAGTTGTGCGTGCACCTGTAAGCATTTTACATGGCCAAGTAAGAAAGAGGAAGAACAACTCCAGCCAATTGGCCGCATGCATTTAGGGAACTTGCAAGCTAGCAAGGGTCTCACTGTAATATTGGCCTTTAAAATTAAAGTAGACATAGCTAGCCTAGGAGAAAGCCAGAGGCAGAGCTCTTGGGAATCTGGTAGGTTGTCACCTGTGCGCTAAGACGCCTTGACTTTCCTTCTCCCAAGTTAGGACCCTCTGGAGCCACTCAGCCTAAAACCTTATATCAAAGTACCATGGTTTAATGTTTTCAAAATTTTGTTTGTTGACCTAGGTGTAGGCAATGTTTTGGGTTTTGCAGTCTTTTGCAAGGAACCTGCCAGGTTCCTGAACATGCCAGAAAATGATCATGTCCACAAAATAAGTGAAGAAAGTACAAGTATAGGAAGTACAAGAAGGAATGAGGAAAGCGCAAATACTGAGACATCTTGCCCTTGTTGCCCTTGTGCGTGTGTGTGTGTGTGTATTGCCATTAAATCACTCTGAGTTTAATAATCTTCCACAGCTGGCCAGCTATGGTTTTAAAAGAAAAGAAAAACCATGCAGGCAGTGAAAACACTCCCCACACCGATTTAATAATACCTAGAACACCTAGTATACCTTTGTCTAGTTTAGGTGGAGGGCCTCCTGGTGAGACCTCTAACTTTTGATAGGGGTTCTTCCCTTAATACACGCGGCCTTTGGATTGCGTAGACTTTTCTTTCCTTTTCTTTAATACCTAGGGCCGAGTCACTGTGTCTTCCCTTCACCAAGAGAAACAAAAGAAAGAAGTCTATGGGGATCTGGAGGGTTGCTTGCAGTAGCCCATGCCTCATCTTGGTGATGAGAGTCGAGAGGTGTGTCCTGAAGAGCGCTAGCAAGTTTATAAGCATACTGGGCAGAATGAGCATGAAGCTTCAGAGCAAGCTTGGTGGCTGTATGGGTGTCAAAACCAAGCTCTTTAAGAGGCTCCAAAGCGTGAGGGGTACAGATGAACCTGCCCACACTTAACAAAATATGATGGAGGGTGGCTTGAGCTGGAATGTCCTTGAAATATTGCAACAGGGGTCACTGTGCTGCTGCTTGGAGGCCTCAAGCTGATTCTTGGGTCTCGTGACTTCACAGTATTTGACCTCCACAAGATGGTTTTGAACTTACTGCTTTTCAAAAACATCATTTTACAGGTCTGGCTGGACACATCTGGACATATCGGCAATGATCAGCCAGGCAGGCTCTTGGAGGATGGAGTGGTGAGAGTGAAGCAACTCTTTACTGTCAATATCATAGAGGGCTGACAGGCCAGTACGTTCCAATGCATAGATAAGAGAAGCACCACTTCCAAGCCCATTACTGAGAGATGACGTTGGCGCTTTGAGTGCAATGGAACAATGTTTATAACTTTAATGAATTTCATGATTTCAATAAATGCAACTCTTTTCCTTTTTTTCCTTTTCTTTTTTCTTTTCTTTCTAGCAACTCTCTATGCATGGCAGGCTCAAGAGCATGTTTGCACATAAAGACAAATGTCAAAACGGTGCAGGAAGTTGATGATGGAGAATGGCACATGGTTACACTGACAACACTCTCCAAACAGGCACAGGCCTCTCAGGAAATTGTGCCAACATCCCCCGCCGGAACAGCCATGCCAGCAGGTGCACCATTTAGTGCTAATTAGATATTTATGTCGCCCTTGTGAATCATTAGCCAGATATCTGTCCTTGTCCTTCTCATTTTTTCCAAATGGGTGTAGCAAGCATCTCTTCTGAATGTCTGGGTGAGATGAGAGAAGGATTGATCGCCAGCTATACACACAGAGCTACAACAGGCTGATTCCTATAAATGGATGGGTATCCAAAAGACAGCTTTACAAAGCCTAGAAACTGTGTGCTGGATTTGACCATGAAAGCCAAAACTGTATCAAATTTCTGCTGCGTATGCCGACAAGCTTGTTACCGCCAGGGTTGCTAATGAAAACAATACTTCTCACAGCCAGGTTCTGGAGTCGGGTGCTTCAGTAGCCCTCCAGATCCCCATTAGCATTTCTTCTTCACACCTTTGTGGTGAAGGGGACTCACGGCTCTCTGATCCAATGTGCCTCTTTTTCCTTAATTTATGTTAGGAGAGTTTCTTATGCCTTCGTAGTTTAATTTATGTTAGGAGAGTTTCCTATGCCTTCGTAGTTTTTCGTTTCTGATGTTTCTGTATCAACCTTCAATCTATGTTTCTTCTGGACCCCCTCTGCAGGTTATGCCTTATACCTAGATGGGACGCTCAGGGCCGTTTTAAAGCCTGGTGTGAAGCGCAGCACAGCAAATGAGAGCGACGCGGCAGTGCAGGTGTGCAGGCAAAGCAGCTTGCAAAAATTTTCATTGCATTTTTTTATATTGGCACGATGATCCAAGAATGCATGCAAATTGCACACAAGCCTTCATGTGAAAGTGAGTGCCGGTCAGCAGTATTTGGATTCTCCTGCAACTGTCCTTGCAACTATCTTCGCAAATAAATACACAAGCGCGCCAACTTTTGACGTGGATTGGTGTTTGAAAGGTCATGTTGTATTCTATACAACATGGTCAAAGTTCATAAAGCAATCTCAATTATCACTTTGAAACAGTTTCTAATGCATCTTACCTTTGACGTCTTTTCAAAGGCATTCACCGCTGAAAATGAGATAAAAGACTGTGTCATCCAAGAATGCTGCATGCATTAAGGAAAGGTTCCTTAAAATCTTATGTTGCCCTGTTGTTCTTTCATATTCTGGACACGTGCTGAATGCAGAAAAAAACAGGGATCCATCGTGACCTCCTCCTTGCTAAAATGGTACCACAGTGCTGCTAAATCCAACAAAGACCACTCTTTGGGGCCCAGAAAGAGCCTTTTGTCAACCTAGGGGGAACCCAGTATATGGCACAGAGCAGGCTGACAGCTCGCCAGACCCTCACAAGTTGTTTTCGCTAGCTTGCTAGTTAGGGAACCTTTATGCGTGCAGCCAGACCTGGCTTGCGTAGTCTTTTCTTTCCTTTTTCTTATCTTGGGTACAAATCCACTTGCACAAAGCCCTACCAAGCATCTTTGATTGTTCAATGTTGACAGAACCATGTGCTGTAACCCATATGTTGTAGTGCAGACAGAACGAAACGTTGCAACACATTTGTTGTGATGCACAGGTAACCGGTGGTGCACCAGCTGATCTTGACGGACCCATAACACTCTGTGGTCGATCAGACCTCTCTCTTGAACGTTTTTTTACTGGACAACTTTCAAACCTGGTGCTTTTTGACACGGCCCTCACTGAAGACGAGGTGGGTAATGAAATGTAAAAGTGTTCAAGATTAATGGGATGATGAAGGTGGGCTATCTCGTGATTCTGTATGAATAACTGTATTTTATGAAAATGGAAAAAAAAGGACTACGCATGCCAGGTCAAGCTGTGTGCATTAAGGAAGGTTTCCCGACTAGCAGGCTAGCTAGTGACTCACCACCAAGGCTCACGGGCCTAGAATAAAGTAAGCTAGGAGCCAGCAATAAAGAAATAATGAGGGGTTTAGCTTTGTTTTGTATGCACGTTGTCCCAAAGAAGTTTTTCCTGAACCTTCCCTCTGGTTGAACGCTTATCTTTAGGGATTGGTGTTGGCCTATAGTGCTACATAGCACTATATACTACTATTCAAGGCCCTCATGTAACACTAAATGCCGATTTAAAGAGAGCGGCATTTGTAAATAGTACTATTATAACGCTTATAATGCTATATCACGCTATATAGCGCTGGAAATGTGACGTAAAGCGCTATATGCCAATTCCTATTTACCGCATAACTTGCAAGTCATATGGACCTCTAAACTCACCTAATTTGGCTTAAACTGTAAGTTAAAGCCTGGGGTGCATTTATAGGGCACAAAATGGTTTGTAAAGCTGAAAAACAGGGTACTTGATTTTTTCCGTTGCTTCTTGAAGTCTGCAACATGATTCTTGGTTTTCAGGTGGCTGAGTTGTATTCTGCATATTCTCGGCAAGCCATCAAATACCCTGTCGGTGACATTTTTGGTGAGTGGTGGATATGGCTCTAGTCTGTAATGGATCGTGCATGGATGAGTGAACGTGATTGCTTGTATATGTATGTGTGTATGTGTGAGAGAGAGAGAGAGAGAGAGAGAGAGAGAGGAAGAAAGAGAGAAAGAAAGAGCCAGAAAGAGAGAGAGAGGGCATTTACTCACGTCGTTGAAGAATTGCGGTGCTCCATGATTTTGCTTTGAATTGTAAAGATATGCTTGCAGTCCGCCAATGCATTGCTTGCTTGTACGTACGCGCAGCCGCGGCCAACCAGACAACTTTGGAAGGAGGCCATTGCGCAACACCATTCTTGTTAGGAGGGCGCCTCCATTACAAGCCAGTGTTCTTGCAAGGCCGCCTTTCGTGCCCTTCTCAGGTGATTATGTGGTCCGTCCTTCCTCTCTGGTAAACAGATCCTGGATTCAAACCAAGGGCTAAGTGCAACATGCGAGAGATCCAGCTGCAATCTTGATTTCACCAGTGTGCAGAGAGGCCTACAATGCTGAAGAAGCGCAAAAATGAGGTGTTCAAAAAAGAAATGCAGTATGTATGGCTCGACTGTGTGACCCTGCATACTTTTTTATTTGCAGAACAACAATACATGGCTACCCGCCGCAAAACCAGCTGCACTTCCAGACGAGGTGCGGATTTAAGGGGTTTCACAATTGTGGCACTTACATGTGATGTAGTTTATGAAAACCAGTACCGGCACCACAGCTCAAGGCCCAGGCCCCTTCAAGCATACAATGGTTACACTGATCAGGGGATTTGTGGCCCAGATTTCTCCTGTATCAACTGCTTCCTAGGACAGACTACCGGTATTAATAAAGGAGCTCCTTGTGCCAGTTCCTCAATAAACTGCTGCCTCAAGTGATTGGCTCTTACATTTAGTTCATACTTTGATGGATTGTCAGGGGGACAGTGAAAATTTGGTGAGGAATTAGTGGCTACAGTGTTTTGTGTAGGAATGGAATTTGGGGAAAGCAAGTAGGGGCTTTGCCTGGAAAGAACTTGTGACACGGTGCTTGTCACCAGATAAGCCCAAGTGTAGATCGTTCAAGGACCATTCTGAACTTTCTTCATTCAATGCACCTGACCAAGTCAGCTACGTGTAAAGTCCGCACACCTGGATTGCCACACAACAAATACAAAGCATCTGGGTAGTTTTTACATATTACCATCAAATGCTCTCATCCAACGCTTGACAGTAAAAAATACTTTAAAGAGGAAAGGGGTAACAACAACAAAATTTCGTAGGCTCGAGAGAACCAAGAAAAATACCAGGTCTCTGTCAATGCAGGATAACTTAAGTTTTTATAGGTGAGTAAGAGATGTGACTTGCCCGTTTTGCCTCTCATGCAATAAGGCGGCCACCTTTCCTTCCTTGGGGCTTCAGACCTCTGTCGGCTCAGGTTTCAAGGGAGATGCCATCTCCCTAGCAATGCCTAGTTCACTGCAGCAAAAGGCAGAGGGTCTAGCCCTGGGGTTAGTCTGTCTAAACCCCTGCGCTGCCCGTGCGCCTGCTGGACAAGGCCATGGATGGGGCTGTGGAAGGGGCCTCATGCCAGCTGCCCCACCGCATGCAGAATCTGGGGAGGAGGATGTTGTATTGCGAAATCAGTGTCAAACACGAAACACCAACCTGAGCACATCTTATAAATGTTGCCTTGGGTTTCTGGCCTGGGTTACATGGACCAGTTCCAGGGCTTCTCAGAGGAGGAGGAGCCAAAGCTTCAGCAGCTGCTGTTGTAGCAGCTTCTTTCTTGGAGGAACACGCCTCACAAGCTTGAACCCAACAAAATAGACGAGAAGAGCAACAATAAATGAATGGGTTATGTACAAAAATGTTGATGAAATGGACAAGTTCACTGCCCCCCCCCCCCCCTAAAAATAAGCTTTAAAAACCTTTTTGATGCCTGGATCATTTCTATGGAGCAAAAAACTCACATTGACAGTCCCTGATGTTAAAACTCCTCCCAATTGATTTTGCTTCACGGCCTGTATGATTTTAAGCCAGACTATGGATTCAAAACAATATCCTGCATTTTGCCTTAATTGGATTAAATGCTGTTGCCAGCCTTTCACATTCAAGCCCCAAAGCAAAAACAACTTGCCCAAGCATCTTGCGGCTGTCCCAAATTCTTAGTGTTCTATGCAGTTCAGGCTGCTGGTTTTTTGGTGTAGCCCAGCAAACTGTGCAGGACCCGCCATGGAACTGATTAGATGTAGCACAGTAATGTAATTGCCAATCCATTGCATGTACAGACATTTGATAGGGATTGAGCTCGTCATCCTTACTTTTGAAAATGCCAAATGTAGTGCGCAACAGGCATGTCATAAGGGTAGGGTGTTTTGTCCACACTTTTCCATAATGCTCATCATAGGGTACAATGCCTCCCTGCTCTGTCTTGTGTGCAGGATCTCAACCTTACTGCCTATGGAGTTGCAGATGGTGCAAGCTTAGGGCCCATTGTTGATGCCCTACCCAGAGTTACAACAAGTGGCCAAGTATGAGCGGTGTCATCACGAGTGCTCATGTGGTGTATGCACACTTGTATACATTAAAAACCATGGAAGGGAGCAAAATTTATCAGAGCGGGTTATATGAGGCTTTAAAACATATGTTTTTTTGCATGCTCCCTACATAGATGCCCCCCAACTGGCAATTTTCAAGCCTGGGTAGTCCTCCTTTCTTTACAACCAGGTTTTGAGAATTGCCAGTCGGGCGACACCTGCCAAAAGAAAAGAAAAAAAAAAGAGAAAACTACGCCAGCCAAGAAGCCACGTTCATTAAGGAAAGGTTCCTTGAATAGCAAGCTAGAAAGGGTCTCACCAAAGGGCCATCAATCCTAAATTAGACTAAGCTAGCCTAGGACCTGCCAAATGGGACATCCGCCAAATTAGCCTCGACGTGAACCCTACTTTTTGACCACCAAATCTCCATACCCGACCACCTACGTTTGACCCAAATTGGTTCTTTCTTAGTGATTTGGGAGTAAATTCATCCAAGGGGTGCCAACAAAGTTGTTTTTTGACCTCATCTCTCACTTTTCTCAACATCTTGAGTATGCAGGATGTTAGCACTACATATATTGATTACGAACACATGTTTATTAGAGTGACAAATATTCCCAGGTCGGAGCTATGGGCCTTTTTTGGGTGATCTGAGGCTAGGAGATCTGGGTTCTTCTGATCTTCGTTTGTTGGTGGATGTGATATTTCTGTAAGCCAAAAAAGTTGGCATGGTTAGGTTTCAAAAAGAAACTCGAGAAAGAGCATGTCCTGCAATGTAGGCCAGCTCACCCTGTGGAAAATTATATTTGATTGTTTTGCTTCTGCATATCCATCTCACGTGCTTACTTCTTGAATTTTGATCTGAAAAAGGTGTGACCCTCTGGGGCTGTGGGGACATGCTGCCCCATCTCTTGGCACGGATCACGCATCTTCTCAACCTCTGACCCCAGCCATTCTTTGTCACTAAAACAACACTTGTGCTTTTTCTCTAGTGCTTTCAATGACCATGAACTCCATTGAATGGAACTTTGAAAATATGCTCTCAAGGACTCCAAAATTTACAAAATAAACATCCAATTTGTTGAAGTGGGTGAGCAGGAGCAGAGGTTTTGTTGAAGTAGGGTTTGTGCTACAATCGTTGGTGTAGCAGGTCCGCACATACCTGAGCGCTCGTGTCAGGAGCCTGGTGCGAGTTCTTAAAGATTAGGGGCGGCTTGGGGGATTCTGCTGGGTGGATCCTTTGGTCTTTTCCTATGCACGCAGCATAACAGCGTGCGTGAAATTCTCAATTCTGTTAGGGAACCTTTCCAGACATTTCTTATGGCTGGCCTTTTCTCCTTTTTCTTTTCACGCTACGGGCAAATTAGGTACGTTGCCTGCAACGTGTACCTTTTAAGCTACTCGATGTTATACTTAAGATTACTTCCACGTTCACTTGCGTGAAGAAATAAAATGAGGGAAGCAACAGGAACCAAGTGCGAGGAACATTTGAACACCCTTTCTAGGCGCAGGCTGACTGTGCTCGACTCTGCTTTCTGTTGAGGTCAAGGTCTGGGGCTTCAGTCTCTCAGCTTGCATTTTGCTTTCTGTCTCTTTGCTGGACCTTTCTTCTTTCTCTTCCTACCATACTCCTCTCGGTCTGAGTTTTGTGCTGGGAGTCATACAGTCTTTGAACCAATGTAACTCCTCCTTAACTGATGTGTGAAGTTTTCACTGCCTAATTTCACTGCCGGGACCCCCTATCCGGTCCATTTCATGCTTCCATCATTTAAAACAGTATGTTAAAGGTGCAGACAGCAGAACGTGCATGCTGACTCACCATCAAAGCGCATTGCCAACAAAATGCATGCATCAACAATCCACCGTGTGTACGGACCTGCTACTTGCAGATGTGCATGCTTCCTTTCATGCAAGCTGATGGTAGCACCTACGCTGACTGCCTTCAAGAAGAGGGCAGAGAAATATGCCAAGTGGCAGGTGGCTTCATGCAGGTACTACTAAGTGTACTTGCACTTGTTTTGTATGCTCAACTCTGCTGTTGTTAGCTCCTACTCAGAGAGCACTATGTCTGTGATCTGCAGACCGGCAAACCTGGAAGAGTTAGAAATGGTGCTTGTCCTTAATTGACCCTTGGTACATGCAATGTTGATCGAAACCAAAACAATTACACTTGCTGTAAGCTGCTCTTTTGTTTGCTGTGGCTTCCCTACATTTTCTGTGCCTGCAGGAATGTGCACCTGTGATAAGCCTGAACACAAACAACACCGGTTGTGTCAACCCTGGAATTCAGCAAGCCAGGAAGGCCAGACTCAGCCTTGTTACAAAGGAATTTGTCACGTGTGTTAGTATCAAGGTGGGGAATGACAAGGATGTAATTGTTGCTCTTTGAAGTTGAACACCCAAGCTCACATGGTATTCCTTGCCTTGATTTTAGGACACTGAAATGTTCCTGCGTATAGCAAGAAATACAGCACACGGTACATTTTTCCATAATTTACTTTACGCTCAAGAATGTGGTATTTGCTTGTAATGTACTGTGGTAGTCCATCAGATGGAATTTTTTTTTTGCGTGTGTTTTGTCTCTGAAAAGCAGGACTATTTATCTGACATGTTATTTGATCAGGTTCTCAATACCTTGCTACTCTTTACTCGGTGCAGGGTCAAGAGCTTTGCCAAACAGAGAGTCGGTCATGGATCCAGTGTCCAGAGGCCTCCTTACAGAGGACAACAGTTACAGGATTACCTTGCCGTATCCCTTTTGAAATCAAAGGCTTGGTTGGTGGCAGTGCGGGAATGTGTGCT
Organism: Dunaliella primolecta; assembly: GCA_914767535.2. NCBI lineage: Eukaryota > Viridiplantae > Chlorophyta > Chlorophyceae > Chlamydomonadales > Dunaliellaceae > Dunaliella > Dunaliella primolecta. The sequence continues at coordinate 8,262,805 of OU611752.1, forward strand.
GCTTACCCTCCAAACCTAGTATTCTTTGAAGATGTATTCATGGCCAAACAAAGAAACGTTTGAAAAGGAAAGACAAATTTCACCTTCTTGCGATGTGCAAGTCCGCCAAAGAAAAATGTTTTTTAATCCATGTTGCATCTTTAGCAATCTCTTTGAAACCAGTTTGTGTATTTCAGTTTAAAAAGCATGTTCAAACGTCTAGACACATCCAAGGCCCTCATAGGGTGTAGAGGGCTTCTCATTGCACAACCTGGTGAGGACATCAAGGCGGTGGTGGTATTACTAAATTAGGCAAGTCAATTGCTTGTCATAACTAAGTGCAGATTTTCAACAATGTCGAATTGTCTGTGATCACGTGCTTTTTCAGGTACACAGTGACTGTGTCATTGATCCCAAGCAGCGGTATGCAGCTGTTTGCCCAGTTAGGGATGACTCCCAAGGCATGGTTGAGTGCCAGCCCGCGGACGCATCTCCGGCGTTGAAACCTAGGTATTCAGAGTGCAATTCAGGCATTTTGAGCAGCTGTGCAAGGACATGTGCAAACCCACGCCCTATATCACATTTCAGGATACAAGCATTGGCTATGGCGTTGCACCTCACAGGCTGACCACGCGATTCACTCTTGACCGTCAGCAATGTCTGCCCCCTGGCCCAGGCGCCTTGTCTGAGTGCTTAAACTATGATTCTCAGGTTCCAAAATGTGAGGTGAGATACATCCTTATTTTAGAGCAGGACACACTGCTCGACAGAATGTGCAGTTGGTGATCACGCCACAGCATCTTTTTTAGGTAACGGCCACTGTTGCATGCCAACTTTGAGTTGGGGGCTGAATCTGGAGCCTCTGCCTATAATTGCAGACAGCGTCAGGGGCCTTGATGGCCTGCGCTCCTGTCTTCCGTGTCGGGGTGTCTGGAACACCTTGCCAATTGCCTTTCGGCTACAAAGGTCAAAATCGCACCAATTGTGTGGATGTAGATGGTGTGGAGGCCTGCAAGGTGCGGGGTTAGGGTGCACGCCTTGCTGCATGCAGAGTGCTGAAATCCCAATTGAGCAGTAGGTCCACACAATGTACGGCATCAGCACTTGCATCAACAAGTTCATGTTATATCCTGAAATCAGCAAAGAGCACAATCCTCATGCTGCTAAACACTGCTCTGGGCTTCTCCTCCAAGGATCCAAAAATTATGCACTTCAATCATACCTGACATTCCATTCAGACCATTGAAGGCGATTGGCAACAATGCGCTGGCCTCTATGCCACGTCATTTCCCAAGCCTCCAGTCAATGCTACTGGTAGATTCACCGTGACAGGTCAGAGCATTTGCATTGCTTGAAGCTCATGCAATGACATGCAGCAAAGCCTGCTTGACATTGCCAGCCAGAAACCTTGCCTTGTTCTTGCCTTCAGAAGCATATGATGATGAATTGCAGTTATTCCATAATCTTCTGCCAGGAATTGCAATTGCACTTTCTCCTTACCCAGATCTACCGTCCTTGCAATACACCAAGTCATCTGCCCCACTCAGCGAGAAACTGCTTACGCTCACTTTCCCTTGGTCACTGACCAATTTTGACACTATCAGGGCATGGCCATTGTTTCATGCAACACAGGCAAAAGCTGTGCAGCACCATTTGAGTACCAAGGCAAGCCAGCTTGGAGTTGTGTGGGAGTAGGCATTGGCAGCAAGCCCGAGTATTGCACTACAGTTGATGGCGAGTGGCAGCAGTGCGCAGCACTGGTCAAGAATATCAACAGGTGACCTTGCTGCCTTGCTTTGAATCAAACATGCTAAGGTATAATTTTAACTTTGAAAGGTGTTTGGAAGAGAAAGTTTTTAGCTATAAAAAACGGGATAGAGATGTGGATTTGTTGATCTGTACTGAGTAATGCATCTGGTACTGGCCATTTTGAGCACATTCCAAGCATTGGAGACATTGTTTTTGCAGGATGACTTCAGCGGGTGACCAGTGTGTCCTCCCTTTTGAATTTGGAGGCGTGGGTTACTACGACTGCTTAGGGGTGGACCCAGCCACAGGGAATCCAGGATTCTGTAAGTAGCCTACTGCAGGGAAGATTCCTGCTCAAAGGAACAAGGAAAGGAGCGTTCATTTTTGGAATCAGGATGATCATCCAGTCTAAAATGCGGCCTGCCTTGCCAAACACTGACCTTGTCACGACAACCCTGTCCATTCCCCTTGACAGGCATGAATCGTGCTGGTCGCTTGGTCCTGTGTGGTCCCCGCCCTGAGCGCTACACAACTACTGGAAAGCTGTGCAGGTTTCCACAGCGTTGGGCTGGAATGTGAGTATAGGCTTGAATAATACCTGTTTCAAAAGTTCTGCAGAATTGAGGCATCAGAGCATTTCAGCTCAGGCGTTCATGTGATCATTACTGTATGCCATGAGGTGCCAACTGTCATACCTGATTCCCAGGTCACCTTCCTTGCCTACTTTGCTGTGCATGAAATTTCTCAACCTGCAGCACTTGAATGCATGAGCCATGCAGGAACGTCAGCGACTGCGTTGCTGGCCCTCTTTCTCAGAAGGTGCCTGCCTGCCCCACTGGTAGAGCAGGCCAGTGGGAAGCATGCGCTCCTCTGTACACTAGGCCTGAAGCTGAGCCCAACAGCACCGACATCACTCCCAAGCCTGCCAGTGGTGAGCTGCATGCTTTGTACATATGCTTGTTGGGAGGCTTAACGCTTGCATTGCTGAACGCAGTAGACGTGGAGTGTGATCAAGAGAGACCAGACCTACTTTGAAATCTTTGTTGATAGGGGTATAAGTATGGGGTGCGTGTCAGCTGCTCCAACCACACCTCAGCTAACTATTTTACTGTTTGGGCAATGCATCATTTTGAGAAAGAAAAAAATATGTACCTTGCCTGCCTCTCTTGTGCTTGCAGTTGTTCCTGGCAAACCACAAAGTGACACCACTTCTGCACGCTCACAACCTGGAGGACCTGCCAGCAGCAGCTCTACCAGTACTGACAGCAGCAGGCATAGAAAGAAGTCAAATCGCCAAAGAGACCTGATTCTGGGGCTTGTTTTGGGCTTAGGTGGAGGCATCCTTTTGCTGGCTATAACACTAGGAGCCTTGAGGTAGTGTACGGGATTGCAGAAGGAAAGAAGAACCAAGCTGCACTGAAATCTCTTAGGAGGCAGACGTTTGGCAAATCTGCTGTCCATTCTGGATTTGAATGACAGGTCTCTCTGGTGTTTCCTTCATTCCTTGATATTATCTTGATTTCTGCGGCAGGCGAGCGTGGGCCAAGAGATATCATGCCAGGGTGATGAAAGAGATGCGCATGGTCCCTCAGGGCACAACAGTGAGTAGTCTTGTGAAAAAGCTTGCTGTGTGTGTTGTGTGTGAGCGTTTGTGTGTGTGTGCGTGTGTGCGTGTGTCTGTGTTGTGTGTCCATTGCTGATATCCATTGCTCATGTCCTCATGGAGCAACCCAGTGGGTCAACAAGGTCTGTAAGACAAAAGACGTACTCCCTTTATAAAAGTGTGGTTAGAAGGTAAGGTTAGAAGTCAAAAGAGGGGGTGCATACATACGGGCAAAATGTCGAAAAGTTCGCAGAAGGCGCTCATTGAATGAAAATAGACGTAAGGAATCGGGAGTCCACTGTAACCCCAGCCGCTCTCATTCACCCTGATCCAGCCCACCAATTGACCTTTTTCTTGCAACGACGTCTCTTTCACCATTGCTACACATTTCAGGGTAAATTTAGGAAATGGGGTTTTGTTGGAAGATTCCCTGTTGTTTGCATATTGCCCTCTCTTTCCCCTGTGTCAAAAGCACACTAGCACACAGGTCCAAAATGTTCCTGCTACTTGCTCCCCTATATGTATAGATAAGTCTGTATGGGAACTTCTGGAAAGGGTGGGAAGTTTTGGGAGTCAGGGAGTCAGAAAAGTCTCCTATGACATACCCCACAAAGACTAATTAAGGACCTCTGGTGCTGCGTATAAATTCGCAAGTTCATGCCACAAGAATAGGAACATATCACAAGAATTGGAGAATATCAATATCAAAATATCAAAAATGCTTGCACACTTCATAATCACATACAGTATCTCCGCTTCTTAACAGGTTCCCACACTGGACCAACTGGGATCTTTTTCATGCATTGATTAATCTTTGAAACAGGGTGCATCCTTGGAGCTCAACGCTCAGCCCCCTCAATCTCCCCACTCCCCCAACACTGGTTTCTTCCCTCCCTTGCCCACAAGTAAGAGGGCATCGTTAACATCAAGACCTGGAGCTTTTTATTTGTCAAGACAAGCCTCAGGATGCTGACGTCAATAGTAGCAGCTTCCGAGAGCAGCAGGTGAGTAAGAGCTGCATGCTTGACAACTGACTGGTCCATTCATGAGCTGCGCCTTGCTTGCACACATACACACACGCATACACACACTTAGAGCAAGAGAGAGAAAGAGAAAGAGAGAGAACTAAAAGCAATGTTTTCCATGGGCCATGACATTCATCTTTACATACACCGCAATTATGTTCTTGTTGCATTTTGACATGCAAGTGGGAAAGTGCACTACACAGCAAGCATGTGCAACTTGTAAGGATAAAAAGGGAGATAAAAGCACGAAGGAGGACAAGACGTATACCTCAAGGAAAGGAGCCTAAGGCAGGTTGCAGAGAAACTCAAGATATGGAGGTTCTTCTGAAGAGAGCCAGGAAGCTGTGAAAAAATACCACCTCAACAAAGACACTTACCGCAACGGACTACAAAAAAACAATCTCTTTGTACATTGGTGGGCTTAAATGTCTTAGGTCTCGCTTGGCATGGGTAAATTCCACCTCCCTAAAATGATGTCATGTGCCTTCATGCTTCACTTTTGCTTGCAGGCCTCAATACCAACCCTAGGTGCAATCCCATCAAGCACGCGCCTTTGATTTTGGGATCTGCACCTCCTTAATGCTTGAAGTTGCTGGTATCAGGTTTGATTTATTGATTGATTGACTGACTGATTGATTGATTGATAATTTTGGATCCTGTTTGCACTTTTTTTGGGTCATGGATGTGTCACAATGTAATGGTTACTAAGAGAGCAATACCTGCAAAGCAATAATACTTTGTATTGTCCTGTCTTGACCCTTGCAATAATAAAGAAGAAAATGCTAATAAAATGTTGGATCCCTCGTTCCATGAATTTTGGAAAACATGGAAACAGCCCAAGTGTTTGACATCCCCCACACCACGAGCTCAATTCCTTAGTTCATAATTGATTTAACGAGGCAGTGAAGCCCACGGTGGTGAAATAAAGCATGCATGCCAACTTCTAAGGCGGGAACTTCCTTTGAAATTGTGAAGTGTAATCGTGCAACAAAGCTGTCATAAGAGGTTGCAGTGTGATCTGTTTCTGGGTAGATTATCAAGAAAGACCCTCAGGTTCATGCAATGTTATGGAAGAGGCGGACCTTACATATCACTCCAGTTCCAACAACGGTATGGAACCAACATCTGCACAGTCATTTTTGAGCACGACCAACAGTGCCACAACAGGATAGGCGGGAACATTCGACAAATAAATCAGGAGATAACCGATTTTCAGCACGAGATACGGCTGTGCTGCAGGTAGGAACCATGCGCCCCTTGAGGTGCTCTTGAGACAGGGTGCTGGATCTGGGTGGGTTCCTGAAATTGACTACTTGAAATTCTAAGCACTGAAATTTTGGAAGCAAATGCACTCAGGGAAAGGACTTTTCTAGGAGTTGCTTCTATCCTAGAAGTCCATTTCTATCCATCAAAATGTGGGTCTTGAACCATATCTTGAACCGTAGAAAAGAGAAAGAAAAGAAAAACTACGTCGGTAGGCAGACCTTTAAAATGCTCTGAAATCCCATATGCATGCTCAGCACAAGCTGGGCTATGCTGACCGGAAGACAGGCTACTACACTTATTACCAGAGCTTGCTACCTCATGTAAACAAAAGCATCAGCAATGCTTTTTGGAATATGCCCAGTCTCTCAACTCGAATGAAACGCACTGTCTTCCAATATCGCACAGGCACCCTATACAATCAGAAACATGCTGTCCGATATAAAAGATCCACTAGCCTTACATGCCCCTTACCTGATTGCCACCACATGGATAACGCTCTCCACATCCTATCTGGCTGCCGATGCCCCGTCATGCGTAACATCATGATGGTAACTGAGCATCACAATATTGCTTGCAGGATGATTTTGAAACTGGTCAGTGAAGGCTTTTATGGGGCCAATCTTGTGCAGTTGGATGCAGGCAACCCAAATCGCTTGGCCCAGCACGACCTGCAAGTCCCTGAGCAAACCTGTAGTCGTGCTGTACCTTCCTACCTCTTCAAATCCATGATTCCTATTCAAACCAGATGCAACTCCAGCCGCCTTGATGCTATCTTGGTCACTCCTCACCCAACTAACCCAAACAGACCACCCACTCCACCCTCACACCGAGTACTGCGCAGTATGGGGAGAAGCACAACTCCAGCCCGCCATATCCACTTGAAAGAAATCAAATACTGTGAAGATACGAGGCCTAGTGCCCAGCTAGAAGCCTTACAACAACAACAACACAGCGAACTGTGCAAACAACTCCAAGGTGCAGAGATTACTATCCACCCAATCCTCCTGGGTGTGGGTGGGACTATTTACACTGCCCATACCCTTGATCAATTCAGAAAACTAGGGATTGACTCACAGAGATCTGAAACACTTGCAAGAAAATTCTATGCCCATTCTGTATAATTTGCGCACAAATTTACCTCTACCAGGCGTGTCATTGAAAATAAAAATACTCATCACAACACTGGTGACCTGGAGCAGCGTGCTGCCAGAAACCCACCCAATCCACATTAATTTCCCTCTCAACAAGAAAAGAAAAAGAAAAAGAAAATTCTACGCAGCTCCGAGGCCGCGTGCATTAAGGGAAGAACCCCTAACAAAAGTTAGAGGCCTCACCAAGAGGCCCTCCACCTAAACTAGACAAAACTAGCCTAGGAGAGAGCAAGAAACAGAACTAATGGGGATCTGGGGGATTGGCTGCCATGTCCCTGAGCGCTCGGACTCTCCTTCTTCCATCCTCAGCCGCCGCTGCGCGCCCAGCGAACCCTCCCCTCCCACATGCTCCCTGAAAACAAAGTGCATGTCTAATGGTAATGATGGTGGATAATCTTTGGATGGCATGGTCCCTGAGTTGGGAAGCTAGTGATTCAGCTTTTTGTTTGGTCAAGCCCAGATTTATGAGAGGTGTAATTGTATATTTGTTATAAATCGTGCCACCAACACCAATTAAGATGATGTGCAAAGTCACTTTATTATTCCTGTCTGGTTTTCTTAAGCTGCGTGTTTTAAGCCTATTAATGGTGTGGGACTGTTGAGTTTGTGCACGCTCCAAGGTGCTGACAGGATTAGCGTTGGAGCAGAATTTAAGTTCAACAAGGTGAATGTCTCTATCTTGTGGTGGGATCTTGGTAGGATCAAGGTGGGCTTGTCTGCCTGGAATATGTCTCACAAATAGAGCATCAGGGCGGCTTGTATGCCGTGCAGGTGAGGCAGCGCCATTTGGGAAAACCCAGTCTGTAATAGCTCGAGAGGTGTTTTCAGGGACTTGTATGCCTTGATCCAGAAGTCTGTCATGATTGCAGCCATCCATGCTAATGAGGGATGAGCCAAAACGGCCTTTGCTGAGGGCTTCTATACAGAGAGAAAGGGCCGCGTGGTGTCTGTTGGTGTGCATCCGACTCATTGTTGGGTTGGTACACCTAAGCAGAACATGATAAATGTTATCTGTATTTGCACAGAGTGGGCACCTATCAGAACAGGAAAAGTTAGAGTCGGATGCATGTCTCTGTGTGTACAGTGTATCCGTTCAATATTTCATGAGATTTATTTGTTGTTTAAGGGTAATCTTTGGATTTTTCCAGAAGGAGTTGCTGATTTCCTTGTTTACAAGCTGAGAGATTGGGTTGTGAGCTTCATTGTTCGTGTTGTTGGTGGATGGTGTGGCATCGTTAAGCTTCTGCCATCTCTGATAGTGATAGCCAGAGGTGTCAGCACAGCCTAGTTTGTGTTTTTTGTGCATGTGTGTTTTAAGTTTGTCGCTCAGATTGGTTAGGTAGTGTATCGGGAAAGTGTGGGAGCGGTGCCTGCCATCATTTTGTGTGGAAGTGGTCTTTAATAAGAGCCAATAAAAATTTTGGAAAGGGTCCCTGGCATCTGGAAGCGTAATGTCTATTGTGTCAGAGAGGGCTGCGGTGCGAGCGCAAGCGTCAGCCCCCTCATTTCCTATGATGCCAGAGTGGGCTTTGAATTTATGAAAATGGATAGGGTGAGGGGAGTGCTCTAATATGGTTGATATGGCATGGATGAGCTCTGCATGTAGGTGATACCTCATGCGCATGGGATGAAGGGTTTGATTTGAAATCTGAAAGAGGCAGGATGCACTATCAGTGGCAATTGTGGTTTGTTTGTGTTGGAGCGCCACAAGGATACCCACGAGTTCTGCTCTTGTGATGGTATTGGTAGGCCCATGGCCGTTGGGTTTTATGTGCAGTTGTAAGTGTTGGGGGGTTGAGTAGTGTCTATACCTGGTTTGTAAACACCTGAACCTGAGAGTGATGGGGAATCGTCATCTTTGTGTTTGATTACACTGCCATCCGTGTAGGTCATTTCCCTCCAATCCTTGATTTCGGGTGTGAATATCTTTCTGCACTTGGCACGGGTGAATGCTTCTCTTTCTTGATGGCACTTATGTGAGCAGCTGTGGGTGTCAGGGGGGAGTGAATAGAATTTCTGCTTCCAAGTGTTTGATGCAAGGTGTTGGTGTGTTTGCAGTGGCATGACTGGATTTGGAGGATCCAAGGGTAGCCAACTAGCATCTGGAGCGACTTGCTTGACATCTTGCTGGAGAAACTGAAACCAGTCTTTGTTTGCGCTGTCTAGCATAACTCTGGCATTATGGTTCCACACAACAATGAGCTGCATAGGATAGGAAGGTGAGTCAGGATTAGGTATGGTATCAAACCAATGGTGTGGTGCCTGGAATTGGATTTTTCTTGCAGGGAATTTGGCAAGTACTCTTGCCACGTCTGGGTATTGTCTGAGCCAGGTCATATACGCGTTGCAGCTGAAGCCTCTCCAGTGAGGCAGGAGCATGAAGGTGGCAACTGGATCTGTGCTTTGGAGGGAGGAATGCACTGCATGGTGCATGAGTTTAAACATTACTTCATCATCATGGGGTGGATGGCAGAAGGAGAAGCCGGTGTAGCGCACTGAGAGGGCGTCTGTGTGTGCTCCGAAGACTTGGTCTCGGCAGTTTTTACTGAAATAGGTGTTGTAGGTATTTTCAAAATCAAGGGGGCTGGAATACCTCTCTACCGAGACCATGCACCATTTCTGCAGGGCTGAGCGAATGCAAGAAGAGGTAGTAAGCATGTTTGAATTGAAGATCTTTTTGCTCTTAGCAAGAAGATTTTTTTGTTGAGCCTTTTGGCGGGAAAGCAGACCCATAATTTCAGTTGTTGTATCTTGGACAAGGGGTTGAATGGTGTCATGGATGCCTGCCTTTTTGGCAGCTTTGTAGGCTTCAAGCAGGGTCCTGAGCCTGTCTATAGTGAGCATGCCCATGCATTTGCCATTGGTATTGTAGACGCAGGCGCATTCAGAGGTGGTTATCTCTGGCATTTGTGCTGGCATGGCGACCTCATCACATGTGTCAGGGTGAAGGATTTCCTTCATGAGGTCAACATTTCTTATGATGATGTCACATTGCCATGTTGGCATGATATCTGTCTGGGGGTTGGTAGGTTGAAAATCACAGGTGACATTTTTGCGAATCGCGCAGCCGGTAGTTGAGATCCATGAGGAGTCAGAAAGGCTTTGGGGATTGCCTTCAAAGCCTTTGTTGACAAGATTGTCCAGGTCTGTATCAATGGTCAAGGGGTCTTCTATAAGCTCTGGGTGTTCCTCCGGGTCGAAGGCTTGTATATGAGCATCCAGGTCTGGGTGTATTCGTAGCTGTTCTTCAGCTTCCCATTTAAGATGCCACTCTACATAGATCATTTCGCAGTCTTCAGAGAAGTTGATCCTTTCCGCTTTTTGAGAGTCTGACAGGGAGGCGCAAGCAGGGCAGTCCCGGTGCTCACTGTGATTAAACTGTTCCCGGTCATTTTGGGAACAGGCTTGACATGTATGAGACAGGCCCAATGGCATGCGGTGGCAGGTATCACAAGTAGGCATATCGTTATGGCATTGACTTTCAAAGGTGTGTTCCTTGCTTAATGGGCTCCAGCAGAGCTGACAGCATGGGTCTAGTTTAGTTCTTCTTGGTACATGCTTTGAAGAGGCCACTTTCAGCCTATCATTTTTGAAGATGGGCAAGGCCCACTTCTCAATGGTGACAGGGTGCCATTGTACTTTGTATTGTTTTTGGTCCTTTGTTTTTGGTCCTTCTTGAGAAGATCTCTTATACTTCCGGAGGTGTTGCCAGCCCAAGATATCTTGGATAACATGGTCATAGCGGAAGATGGTGTTGCTAGCTTCAACTTTGCTTAAAGTATCAGCCTTATTCTGTTTGTAATTCCAGGGCCATTGGGGAAGTTCAGTGCTTGAGGTGTTTGGAGGTGAGGGACAAGGGGTTATTATAGGTTGGTGGTTAGGGTCAAATATCCCTCTCATCTTTTGGTGAGGGAGACTCACGGCTCTTTGAGCCAATGTGTCTCTCTTTCCTTAATTGATGTAGGGAGAGTTTTCTCTGCCTACGTAGCTTTTTCTTTTTTTTCCTGGGCTTGCCCTGCCTGTGCTAGCCCCAGCAATGAAGACAAACTCAACAGAGAAACAAATCATAGAGAAGAGCTGCTTAAGGTTAACTGGACACCATCATGGGAGCCAGAAGAAACAAAAAACAATCTGGCTTGCCTTCCACCAGCGCATGCAAGAAGTTTGAAGCCCAGCAAAGCAAACCAATCTCCTTCTATCCACAGCAGACCTGGCCCTCTCCAATATAGAGGGGCAAGGATTCAGCAAACCAGACGCAAGCAACAGAAAGAAAAGAAAGACTACGCTTGCCAAGTCTGGCCGCGTGCATTAAGGAAAGGTCACCTGAAAGGCAGGACCCCACCACACAGACCAAGAGGAAGAGGTGGCACAGAAGTCTACACCAGCAGGTTGGCCTCCACCGCAAGCAACAACTAGAAGCATAAAATAGATACAAAAATTTGCAACAAATGTTTTTGATATACATCCCAGGAAAAGAAAAGAAAAGAAAAGAAAAGAAAAGAAAAGCTAAATAGGCAGAGGAAACTCTCCCTACATCAATTAAGGAAAAGGGGACACATTGGCTCAGAAGAGCCGTGAGTCCCCTCCACCACGAAGCTACAAAAAGAAGACCCTAATGGGGATCTGGAGGGTTATTGGAAGAACCCGGCTCCACAACCTGGCTGCAAGAAGTATTATTGTTTTCAATCATTGAAATGATATGATATATAATGATATGATAGCACGCCTAGTGGTAACAAGCTTGTTGGCATACATGACAGAATGGGCACTGCTGGCATGGCATGAAGTTTGTGAGCAAGTTTTTGGCGCGTTGATGGTCAAGTCCCAGTTGTTTAAACTGATTAAGGGTGTGCTCAGTGTAGCAGGTCCCACCAACACCCCAAAGGATGGTGTGGAGAGTCATAACTTTTGCATTAATGAGCTTGCAGAGGTCTGCATGCTGCCGCTGTGCCGCCTCCAACTGCTGTCCAGGCCTCGTGTCTTCACAATACTTGATTTCAATCAAGTGCACATGCCGCTGGTTTACATTCAGTTGGTGGGGTTGCCTCATGCGGTTGGCTGTTGAGGTCCTCAGTGTGGGTTTGTGTCTGCTGCGTAACACATGATGGTATGAGCAGGAGGTAGAAGGAGAAGAAGGAGTGGGTTTGGCTTTATAGGGAGTAATCAGTATAGCATCAGGACGGCTGGAGGTGAGTCTAGATCTCTTAGAAAAATTTTCTTGGAAAGAGGTAAGGGGGTATAATTCTGTTTGATGCATGTGCATGGATTTGAAGTTGTGCTGCGCCAACCTATCACCACTCCCTATGTCCATGTTAACCAAGCCTGCTCCCCAAGGGCTTTTGTTAAGAGCTTTGATGATCATTCTTCCAGCAACATTGTGGCGTTCAGTTTTCATGCTGGAGATGATATGATTTTGGCAGCCTGAAAGCATGTGGAGTGCGCTGTCTAATTGATGACAGCCTGGGAGAGGGCAGAGTGGGTTTGTGAACCTTTTGAAACAAACCGCATGTTTTTGGTTATAGAGGGTGCCAGTGCGATATTATAAGATGGTGCGCTTCATGGGTGTGGATATATTCCTAAAAGTACTGCTAATTTTCTTATCTACATGTGGTAACAAAATCTGATAAGGTGAGTAGTAGCCTGTTTTGGAGTTGGCATATCCAAGTCTGTGTTTTGTATGCATATGAGACTTGAGAGCATTTTGAAGATTGGGGAGGTAGATGATTTTAGGATTGGGTGTAGGAGCTGTGGATGTGCCAGCATTGTGTTCTTTTTTTCCCTCTTGGGCTAACCAAAATATGAGAAAAAGGGTTTCCGCAGGGGCCTGCGCTAGGGATCTTGGTATCAGCCACATTATTATTGGCTTGGCTTGCTTGATATTTAGCATCTGCACATTCATTACCAGCAATGCCAGCATGAGAGGATTTACAGGCCATGTTTCTAAAGAACCATGGACTTAACTGGAAGCACCGAATTCAATGCATGACCTGTAATATCAGAAATAAGCTTGATAACCTTGACTCCTCCTTCGCTTCCCCATGTCAAACGTTTGATATTGTCCGTACAGCCATTATCCCTAGCCTCGCCTATGCTTTTGCAGGTACTCCCTGCACACCAGCAGACCTCATCGCTTGGGACCCAATGATAGACAGGATTATCAAACATAAATACAAACTCTGGAACAGCACAGCACAGCAGCAATGATCCGCAATGATTCTGACAACTTTGGACTAGGGCACACTTCAATTTGTGTAGGTCACCATAGACGCCTGGCTTTTTCACTCACATCCAGCTTAGAGGACTCCTCAACTAGACACCGCACGATAAGCCTCAACCTCCTCACAAAGCAAATAGCACACCTTAAAATCTTGTCTACAGCTTACCTTTCCAAACAAGAAGGGACCAACCTGCACATAAGACGCCAGCTCAACTTTTGCGTGCGCGCCCGCCAATTGATCAGTATCCACTCCAGTATGCTCAACCTCAAAAAACACGAAATTGTCAGAAGGAGCTATCTGGCTTATATTGCCAGACATGCTCTTTTCCGTGCTTTTTCCTCAAAGCTAATCATACCAACCATTATAATTTATAAAAAAGTATTACATTAACCAAAAAATGATGAAGATCGGAGGACCCCAGATCACTCTCCTGGCCTCAGATCACCCATAAACGGCCCACAGCTCCACCCTGGGACCAATTTCACTCCCGAAAGCATATTTTAATAACTCTTATATAATATGCCAGAAGAAGCTATCTGGCCTATATTGCCAGACATGCTCTTTCTTGAGTTCTATTTTGGTTGCATCATGAGATGCGTGAGGAATGTTACATTACACAGCGAACTCAATAACTTGCCAGGCATAAAAGGGAAGAGGGAACAGACAAATAAAGGCAGGAAGTGAGCCTCAGGCTAAAAAACAATTAGCCTGAGGCAAGTTGAAGAGGGAAACTGGAAATACAAAAAGATAGAGAATAATTACTGAGATACAGGAAAACACCCATATCACACATCTCAAAATCATATCATCTCCAACATGAAAACTGAACGCCACAATGTTGCTGGAAGAATGATCATCAAAGCTCTTAGCCAAAGCCCTCGGGGAGCAGGCTTGGTTAATGGACATAGGGAGTAATAAAAGGTTGATGCAGCACAACCTCCTAATCCCTGCACATGCATCTAACAGAATCATATCCCCATACCTCCTTCCTCGTTATTTTCCACAGAGATCTAGACTCACATCTAGTCGTCCAGATGCTATTCTGATTACTCCTTATCAAGCCAAACCCACTTCATCTTCTCCTTCTTCCTCCTCTTCACACTATGCGTTACGCAGAAGACGCCCGACACAGAGGATCAGTGGTGCTAACCGCGTAAGGCAGCCCCATCAACTGAATGTAAACCAGCAACACGTGCACTTGATTGAAATTAAGTACTGCAAAGACACGAGGCCTGGACATCAGTTGGAGGCGGCTCAGCGGCAGCACGCAGACCTCTGTAAACTTATTAGTGCTAAAGTAGTGACCCCTCACACCATCCTTCTGGGTTTGGCGGGACCTGTCACAGAGAGCATACCCTGAATCAGTTAAAACAACTGGGACTTGACCAACAACGTGCCTCAAAACTTGCTCGTAGTCTACATGCCCATTCAGTTCAGTATGCCCACAAACTTGTTTCTACTAGGCGTGCTATTGAAAACAAGAATACTTGTTGCAGCCAGGTTATGGAGCCGGGTGCTTCCAATAACCCTCCAGACCCCCATTAACACTTATGTTTCATAGCTTTGTGGTGGAGGGGACTCACGGCTCTTCGGAGCCAATGTGTCTCCTTTTCCTTAATTGATGTAGGGAGAGTTTCCTCTGCCTACGTAGCTTTTCTTTTCTTTTCTTTCTCACTTCCTGCAACCTCCAAGAACCTGAGTTACATTGCAAGCAAAGAACTCAGTGACTTCTTTCTCAAATATAATTATGTCAACCGTTATCATTTATAAAGGTATTACATTAACCAAAAAACGATGAAAATTGGAATAACCCAGATCACTCTTCTGGCCTCAGATCACCCAAAAACGGCCCACAGCTCCACCATGGGACCATTCTACACTCCCAAAATCTTGTTTTTACAACTCCAATATACAATGCTAACATCCTGAATATTCAAAATGAGGAAAGAAGGAAGTTGAAAATGGCCTTTTTGGCACCCCTTGTGCTGTAATTTATCTAAGGTAAATGCAGGAGGGTCCAGGAAGCATAACTTTTGGACGTCATGTACAAATCCCTATAAAAAACTATATATTAGGAATCCTGAGCTCAAGAGCTATCGATTGATATATATATATATATATATATATATATATATATATATATATATGGGTCCAATCGGAGGGGGTGGTTGGTGGGTGGTCCTTCGAGGGGGTATGGTCTTTTTGGGACCCCCCTCCAGAATTTTTCTGAGCCACTTTCTCGAAATTTCAAATATACCAATGGATTCCTGAGCTCGAGAACTGTTAATTGGTACCCTTTTGGTGCAAATTGGGTGAAATGGGGGGTCTGTGTGCATGCCTGGGAGTCAGTGTCACGAACACAAGGGTGTGGGCAGCAGGGGGTGTGGAGGCAAACATGCAGCAAATCATTCCAAGCTTCCAAGGTAGTGGCGATGTATGATGTATCATTGCTTGGTGAAGTCAAGAGGGCAGTTTGTGGACTTGCAAGCCTGTTGTAAGTGCCTGGAAGGGCAGGTATGCATGGGCGTCCGCTGCTCAGTTTTTGGCCTATAACTCTGCTGCAACCAGGGAAGTTCAGAGGGTTATACGTTTTTCCGGGTCTGCCCGAAAGGCACTCTCTAATCTCTCGGGTCTACCCGACCTGCCTTTCAGAAACCTCGGGTTTGGGGCACTGAAAAAAAACCTGGTGTTCGTGTGTGTAAAATGTTAACATGAATGTATGCTTTTGTTAATTGCCCACCCACCTTCAGAGATAATTTTCGTCCTGGTTGTTTTTCAAATTCAAGTTTTTTTAATTTAATTTGATGATGCTAGATAAATGCATAAGAAAAGAAAAAGAAAAGAAAAAGAAAAAAACTATGTAGGCAGAGAAAACTCTCCCTACATCAATTAAGGAAAGAGAGACATTGGCTCAAAGAGCCGTGAGCCTCCCTCACCAGAAGATGAGAGGGGAGTTAATGTGGATCAGGTGGGTTTCTGGCAGCACGCTGCTCCAAGGCACCAGTGTTATGATGAGTGCTTTTATTTTCAATGGCACGTCTGGTAGAGGTAAGTTTGTGCACAAATTGTACAGAATGGGCATGGAGTTTTCTTGCAAGTGTTTCAGATCTCTGTGTGCCAATCCCTAACTTTTTGAATTGATCAAGGGTATGGGCAGTATAGAAAGTCCCACCCACACCCAGGAGGATTGGGTGGATAGTAATCTCTGTACCTTGGAGTTGTTCGCACAGTTCACTGTGTTGTTGCTGTGAGGCTTCTAGCTGGGCACCAGGCCTCGTATCTTCACAGTATTTGATTTCTATCAAGTGAATATGGCGGGCTGGAGTTGTGCTACTTCCCATACTGCGCAGTACAGTAATGCATAAGGTTCCTTCATCCTCTTGTTTCAAAGTTCGGCATTTACAGATTTATTCCACTTAAACATTTTTTCCTCTTGCTTCAAAGTTCAGCACTTACAGAATTTTCCAATTATTGAAGATTTTCACCCAATTTTAATTTTAAAGTGATGATGCTAGACAAGTCCCTCAGATTTCTTGGCCGGGGCTCTACAATGGAGCTGCATCAAATTTGTTACGTTTGCCGAAAAGAAAACTGGAAGCCATGATGGCAACGTCCGAGTCGATGCAAAGAAAAAAATGTATGTTACCTTTACAGATTGTCCAACTCAGCTGCTGCTGCATCCTCTTTGTCCACACCTGTATCCATCATGCTATCCCCCTCATTCTGCATGCTAACTCCAAATCAATCCATCCCATCATCTACTTTAACTTCCTCCTCGTCACCACTCATCCCATGCTCCCGCATCATCATCTTTTTCCTCAATTCCATCTTTCCTTGACAAATCAAGATTAGGCTCCTCACCTTCATCAATACCATCGCACAACGAGCCCAATTCAATGTTACTGACTTTCATGAGCAGAGCACGCAACTTCATATCCTCCTTGCGCTAACGGGGACATAATCATGTATCCTAGCAGCAGCAGCAGCAGCAGCAGCAGCAGCAGCAGCACATTTGAAGGACTGCAGATCTTAATGTAAGCAATTTAATGCGCAACAAAGAATCCAGTGACATAATATTAGACGGATAGCCAGTCTATTTTTCAGAATGCGATGCAAGCTGAAGCCGCGCTCCACAATTGCAATTTACAAGGGAATCAAAAACATTATGCTAAGAGAATCATGTTAGGGAACACAGCAGCATCAGGGCTACTCCATAGCATGCCCCACACCGACACCGGATCAATTTTTTTTTAAATATTGACCAATGCATGCATGGCTTGCTTCATCATCATGAGCTCATGTCTGATGCTGGCCTCATAAAACACACTTCTGCGAACCTTGTTCCTTGCCGCAGAACTTTCTTCTGGCACGTTTATGTAGAAACTGGGAATAAAAATATGAAAGTGCCTCAACTGTTGCTCTCAAAACGCCCCTGAAACTTATGTATAATGAAACTGGCTAGCTTCCTCATCTCCTTCTGCAAAACAAGTAAACTGCACTTCCTCGTTTTGAACTTCAATTGGGAACTTGGCACCCACCATCCATCTTTTCTCACTCTAGCACAGAACGCCTTAAAGCGAACCAAATGCACACTTTTAAATCCTCTGAGGTAACAAACATCTGCTCAAGTTGCTCAGGGTTCTCCTGACATGAACATCAATTTCACGAGGCAAGATTTTGTCTGACTAAACTTGGATTTAAATTCAAGCGCATCCCTTCTTCAGGCTTCTTCAGGCCAGCAGTAGCCTGCATCCAGCAGAGTCTGTAACAAGCCCCTGAACTCAGGGTCAGAGGCCTGCTCCATCAACTCACTGGACCAGACCTCTGGGGGAGTGAATGCTGCTGGCTAAGAGGGGGGCTGAGCGTCTGGAGAGGGGGTGGGACCTGGCCCGCATGGGGCCTGGGATGCCCCTGCATCAGATGAACTTCAAGGCCTTCAGGGCATGCTGTCTACCCCCATTGCATGCTCAGTGGTTAGGGCTGCCAGCAGCTCATGACTTACATAAGGTGAGCCGAGGCTGCGATGGCGGGGGGGGCTCTGGCAGGTTGGGCATGGGGCTTCTGCCCTCCCTCTCCCCCTCCCTCCCTTTCTTCCTCGAGGCATGGCTGTTAAGCTAGCTATGTATTATAATTCACCCGAGACGCTTTTAATGACCTTCCGGCGCAGGCCAAATCCTTTAATTTCTCTCGGGTTACCCGAGGGTTTGAACTTCCCTGGCTGCAACTCAATTTTTCATTGCGCTGAGTATGCAGATGGATGGGGAATTAAAAAAGGAGCAGGTTGATACCCTTTCCTTGGGAGGGGGGCAGTATTTGGGGGGGAAGGGGGTGGGTGGTCCTTTTGGGCCTCACGCCGAGAACTTTGACATGACATCCACCATTTTTTTGTACCCTCCTGGTACATGGCTGAAATTCTGTATCTCACCAACCACTGGGTATTTTCACCCCAATTCCTTTGCAATGACATTCATCTGGTACAAGTACTTCAAATCACTAGCAATGGCCCAATTTGATGAAGTAGGTGATCGGGTATAGAGGCATGGTGGTCAAAAAGTAGGGTTCACACCGCAGCTGATTAGGCACGCTTCCCGTAACTGGCTGTTTTGAAACCCTAGTGCTATAGAAAGCAAAACAGGCAACCAGAGGAAGCCACACTTGAAAACAGCCCGTTATGGGGCACATATACGGAGAGCATGCAAGAAGTGGCTGATTTTAGGCCTCAGATAGCCCCCTCTGGGAAATTGTATTCCATGAGGACTTGAGTCTCATCCATAAAGCCCTCTTCCTGCATAAGCCGCCTCCCCATAATCTCTCCTCTCTTATGACCTGCATAATGCAACCCCTGATGGGCCTTGTAATTTATGGAATCCATGAACTCACATCCCCGTGTAAGACTCACATCATAACAGTAGCTCAGCTACAAGCCAAATACTCCAAGGTCAATGTTGAATGTAAAATAGCACTCAACAGACTGGCAGCACTGGTTAACCTCCCCTGGGAAGAAGAATTAAATACATCCTCCATCCAAAAAAACATTGCCTACAAAAACACTGAAGCAAGCACTCTTGCACGTTACCGCCTGATCAAAAACACACATGTGAGTGGCCTCAATGTGGAGTTGGATTCCCCCATTCATACCAACCCCCATGCAGGCCCCCAACCAAGCAGCACCCCTTCTACACAAGTCGTGCCATCACCACAACCTCACTCCATATTTGCTATGGACACAAACATACTGGATGCTGCCTGAGACATAACCAAGCCACCTTGTCTATCCCTATAGTTAACATTCCTCCACAAAAAATCTGTCCTTTTACTCAGGAAGTAAAGACTGCCAAAGAAACACAACCCATATAAGAGCCACCCACTAAAAGAATTCGCTCCAATTGTAGGCTGAGCATCACCCCTACACAAGTTATTCATACCTCAACACATAATACTGCTAACTCTAATGTTATGACACCCACCCGACGGGACTCACCTGCAGTAGGGCCATCTAGCGAGCGCACACGCTCAACAATGAAACACACTTCCACGCCCATGTCTCAACCCCTTAGCCAGGATAACCCAGAAGAAAAATGCAAGTCAAAAGCACTGCTTTAGTTATTTTACATCCCGACACAATCCATCTCCCCTTGCCCAACAGATACTGCCCAACAGATACCAGACAGGCAAAATCCACAGCCCTCCTACCTGTCCAAACACTCCACACAGCCTTGATACACGAATCAACAACCACAAAAACAAGAAGAAAATATTACTTCACACAGTGACAGAGCTCAACCCTCCTGCCATCAAACCCCTCAGCTTGCTACGCCAAGGCTCTGAGGTCTAGAAACATCAAGTTCTCTGCATAGCAGTGGGACTGAGGTTCTCGTAGGCAAGTGGGAGGAGTGAACTGTCCTTATTGCCGCTCTTGCAATAAGGCCACCGTTTTCCTTTTATTAGGGGTTCTTGCAGACCTGCTCTTGGCTTAGCTTTGCTCTCGCCCTTGTGTTGTTTGCAGACCTCTCTTGCAGCGGACCTGCTCTGGTTTCCCTCGCGTGCTTTGCCTGCCTGCTTGCCTGCCTTCTGCCTTGGCTGTTTTTCAGTGCGTCTCCTCTTCTCCAGCTGCTGTTTTGTTTGGGAGGCCACACAGGCCCTGTTTGGCTTCTGTGGTTTTGGTCTTCCCCCTCCCCTTGTAAGGTACTCGCCCCTCACGAGCCGGAATAGAATTACAAGAAAACCTCAGTCCAGAAGCTTGCAAAAGCAAAATCAGCTAGCCATGCCATTAATGCTATTTGTTTCTATGATTTTGACATAACCCATATAGATGGTTGGAGAACTTGCACGGTTAATAAAGAATACGGGAGGAGCTTTCTCATCCCAACCAAGTACAATACCACACCCACTTTGCCCCAATGATAATTGGGAAGTGGGCCCTGCCTTTCTTCAAGAAAGCTGGCCTTCAGCCTGCAACTACCTCAACTGCTGCTTGCACCGATATTGAGTGTGCTTGCTGCCAAATATGCAATTACCATGGTGGTTATGAACCTATTAACTCTGAACTTCCATACCTTGATATGTATATCTGTGATGACTGCCAACAAACGTACCACTGGAAATGCATGACAGAACTTGGTTGCTACACTGATTGGCAAAGACAAGAGATTGATGCAGCTGACACATGGGCTTGTCCCGCATGTGCAGGCCCAAACAATGCACTGAAACAGACAGAGCATGCCAGTCTAGAGAAGAGCTCATGAGTGAGGGTCACTTGAAGCCAGAGTCTCGGGCTGTAAGCCAACCCCCTTGTAACTTTTGTGACCCTTGGATGCCCTCCTGGCAGCCCGAGGAAACTAGAGATATCTGGCCTAGATTCCAACAGCATTTGTTTGAGTTTGAAGCCAGGCAGAGCAAACCTGACCTTTCCCAACCCACAGCAGACTCTGCCCTTCAAGGAAAATCTCCAATCTTGAGAGACAAGGTTTTGAAAAGCCTGATGCTATTAACACTTGGAAGCAGAAACTTGACACGGAACTGCGCAACAAAATCACCTTTGATATGCACCCCACCAATCCACAAGTAGACATTAAACCCACTGTTAGTTGTGAATCTTGGCTGCATGACATTGAACTTGTCGAGTACAAAGTTAAAAGCAACACCTTATCAAACGTCATTAGAAAATGAATCACACAGCCCCCACTCTTGTGCTCCACCTCCCCAAATCCTTCCAGATATTTACAAATCACGCATAGCCTGCATTTACAACACAAAAGGCAAATGTGTCGGGATGACAATCCCCAGCCAATTTCAAGTCCTTTACAAGGCACTCTTTTTATCCAAGCCTGCTGGCTTGCATGAGGCCTTTTCGCCTGCTCCTACTAGCTTTGCATCGGAGCTGCAGGAGCTCATTACACGCAAGACTATGCAAGAAAACAAGTGAGCTTGCAAAAAGAATGAAGACTCCTTTTTGCGGGCCCTGCCAACCACATTCATACTGCCCTCCAAATATGGGCCCTTGTAATTCAAGAGGAAATGGCCTCCCCGCTGGACCACAACCCACAATACCAGCACTACTGGAGCATTGACCGACGAGGCACCCTTTTTGGTGCCCATCATATATGACCACTATTACTTTACAACTAAATTCTCAGGTTTCTCTGTCTGCCATCCCATTTATGTCAAGGACGCTATGACCCAGGTACTGTGTCATGCTATCTACTCAGCCGTTCTCAACACAGAGGCCACTGCTACTTTCATGTTCTTTCTTGTCTGGGGAAAACACATGATAACTAACCCCTATTCCAAACTCATCACTGCCTATCCACATCTCTGTTATGAACTTGGAACAATCGCTCGTACCAACCTTTGCTACAACGATCCACAATCTTGCATCAATCAGGGTATACCCCTTTCTCAGCACACCTGGGACATACAAATTATTGCAGTCTGGAACACAGCTGCAAGGATTCATCTAAACAATCACAACCCAGTCTGGCTGCAGCGCCTGGCCTCAGCTATACCAGAAGCCAACTGGAAGCTGCGCAGTGTTGGCAATCATTCTACTTTTAATACAATGCATGCTGACATGCCTGGATTCAAAACCTGATAGCGCCTCCCCTCTGACAAACAATAGATATCTAGAAATCCAACCTTCTCACACATAGATAATCAGGAAGAACTCTTTTTACCTTACCAATCTAGTCCAAACCTCAAGCTCAAAGTCTCTGACTGGAGGATGTGGGCCTACACTGATGGTAGATGTCAAATCCAGAATGGCTTACAAGAAATTGGAGCAGGAGTCTACTGTCCTCTCACTGATAGCAGAAGTTTTGCCGAGCCCAACGGTGCTGGAATTACCAACACCATATGTCGAGCTGAATTAGCAGCAATTGCTGCTGCCCGGGGGCCATCACGCACTCTTATTCACACATTGCTTCAGACAGTCTCACCTCTCTTTATCAAATACGTAAACAAATTATTTACCCAGAGAAGCACAAATAACATATTTAAGGGGATGTTCTTAAAATCATATCTTCTCTCATTAGCAACTCGCAAAGCAATATTTGTGTCTACAAAGTAAAATCTTATGCTGGTATTGCTGGTAACGAATGTGCAGATGCGATTGCTAAATATCAAGCAAGCCAAGCCAATACTAACGTGGCTGATACTGGGATCCCTAGCGCAGGCCCCGGCGGAAATCCTTTCTCTCATTTATTTTGGTTAGCCAAGGAGGAAAAAAAGAACACAATGCTGGCATATCCACAGCCCTTACACCCAATCCTAAAATCACCTACCTCCCCAATCTTCAAAATGCTCTCAAGTCTCATATGCATACAAAACACAGAGTTGGATGTGCCAACTCCAAAACAGGCTACTACTCACCTTACGGTATAAGCTTATCAGATTTTGTTACCACGTGTAGATAAGAAAATTAGCAATGCCTTCAGGAACATGTCCTGTATATCCACACCCATGAAGCGCACCATCTTACATTATCACACCGGCACCCCCTATAACCAAAAACATGCGGTTCGCTTCAGAAGGTCTACTGACCCACTATGCCCTCTTCCAGGCTGTCATCAATTAGGCAGCGCACTCCACATGCTTTCAGGTTGCCAAAATCATATCATCTCCAGCATGAAAACTGAGCGCCATAATATCGCTGGCCCAGCGGGAAGAATGATCATCAAAGCTCTTAGCAAAAGCCCTTGGTAAGCAGGCTTGCTTAACACAGACAAAGGAAGTGATGATGCGTTGATCTAGACTCACCTCCAGCCGTCCTGATGCTATACTAATTACTTCTTAACTCACCTCTTCTTCTTCTTCTTCTTCTTCTTCTTCTTCTTCTTCTTCTTCTTTTTCCAGCTCATACCATATATTACTAACGTAGTACGCAGCAGGCATGGAACCTCACAGAGGACCATCGTAGCTAACCGCGTGAGACAGCCTCACCAACTGAATGCTAACCAGCGACATGTGCATCTGATTGAAATAATGCTATTTTAGTAGTACCGGTACTGTGAAGACACGAGGCCTGGACTTCAGTTAGAGGCGGCTCAGCGGCAGCATGCAGACCTCTGCAAACATAAGTGGAAAAGCTGTCACGTTACATCCCATCCTTCTGAGTGTTGGTGGGATCTGTTACACTGAGCATACCCTCAAATAGTTTAAACAACTGGGACTTGACCACCAACATGTTATTAAACCTGCTCGCAAACTTCATGCCCATTCTATTATGTATGCCAACAAGCTTTTTACCACTAGCGTGCTCTTGAAAACAATAATATTCCTCACAGTAAGGTTCTGGAGCCAGGTGTTTCCAACCCTCCAGATCCCCATGGGCATGTTCTAATATTTAGCTTCATGGTGGAGGGGACTCACGGCTCTTCTGAGCCGAGGTGTCTCCATTTCCTAATTTCTAATTGGTGTAGGGAGGGTTTCATCTGCCTGCGTAGTTTTTCTTGTCTTTCCATGCTTACGCCTTTCTAGTCACAACCTTGAGTGGAAACTTGACAGTATCATGGAAAACAGGCGCTCTTACAAGCTTAGAATTTGCAACAAATGTGATTGGCACACTGTTCAAGGTAAAGAGCACGTTATCCTGGGTTGCCCTTCTCAGGATTCAATAGACCTCAATTCCAGCACCTGTTTAGTTCCGCACCCCTAAGTAGTGCGTCTCGTCTTAAAGCTTTCACGGACCAGGCTAATGTCCTAGGAATGGTGTGTCTGAAATGGCATTTAAGAAGTGATTGCTGTGACTGTCTCATACATTTTGTTCCTGCCTTTCAGCTCGGACTGGTTTAGTTACAGGCACCATTTTTGCTTTAGCTAAGCTGCCCATGCAAGCAGGTACAGCAATGCAACCCTTTCTTTTCCTACACCAAGACTCCTTGCAATTCGTGTCTCAAGTCAGCAGTACATACGTGGGAATTGCACCTCCTGACTTCACAGCTTGCTCGAAATATCAGAACTACGTTAGCTTTAAAAGGCTTGAATGAACTGCGCTGTCCAGCACTGGTCATCATTGGATTGTAACTTCAAATTAGCTTGCACAACACGGCATAGAGTGATGTTCTTCGTACCGAGCATGCTGTTATACAGCTTGACTACAGCTCTGAACTAATACTGCAGTGGTTGGTGCCCACATTCTTTCAAGACAGCCCAATTAATGGTAGTAAGTTTCCCAAGGATCCTTTCAAGAAATTTAAATGTCAAGTTTACAGAGCACTAACAAATTTCTTGCCTGTCTGCATGAAACCCCACACTTGCTCGCATACATCCCAGCTGGAACAACATACGTCTTTGCAAGCAACAAGGAAACATGCGGCCTATCTGCCAGTGTGTGCTCACGCACAAGCCGACAAGCCCTATAAGCAGATGTGAGCATAGTGCAATATGATCTTCCTGCAGATGTAGCCATGCTTAAGGTCCTGTAACACACTAAGCCATATTCAAATGAGGCCTTGTGAGCAAGCGTGTCATTGCAAAATTGTAAAAACAGGATTTATAATGGAGTTTCCTTTCTGGAACACATATTCAGCCTGCAACAACATGGCTTGCATGAACAACAATGACCTGGGCAGAATTAGTCAAGATACAAAGGCCAATGAAGGTTTCTTTGTTCAAATCAGTGAAACATGTGCGTGATGCAGCAAGAAACATTTACACCATGAGCTCCCCCACTAACCCATTGTCTGACCTTAGCCATGCGCACACTTCTTTGGATGCTCGAATCTTGTGCTCGACCAGATACATTCTGTTGTTGTCAAAAACCTGCTCCAGGTTGTATACATAATTCACGCAGATGCCAAACGATCGGGCCATACCCTGCTCACTAGCATCAGACATCCAGTTAATTCTTTGTATCTCAGCACCATTCCGAAAATGAAAGTTAGCAACAGGGTCCAGCGCCAGGTTGCGCCGCTTCTCAAGAAGCAAGTACCTGGCAGCATTGCGCATCAGTATGTTTTTGAACAGCTCATGCAGGTGAGCACACTGTGGCTGCAAGAAAATTTCTTTGTGAAGCATGGTGTGAAGCAGGGTGAAGCAAGAGAATCCACTCCTGGAATTCAGCAGCTCATCCATGGAAGGCACAGCCCGCAATGACAAGATCAGCTCAGATGCTTCAGCTTTGGAGATGAAGGGAGGGTAAGCAGACTGCTGCTGCAATGTCAATTCCTCAGGTCTGCCTCCATTCTGCAGATCCTCAGCAAGCAAGCGCGAAAGCAGCCACTGCCGAAATCCTGGCACCGGCGAAAGGGTTGCAAATGTAGATATTGAAGGAAACTCTTGCTGCAAACAAAAAGAGAGAGAGAGAGAGAGGCAAGCATGTCATATTGCTTGAAAAGGTAAGCATTAACCACGTCATCCAAGCATCCCCTGACTTTGATGCTCTTTGCTTTCATATTCCAATATGGGCTTCAGGAATACAAAATCACAACAAGCAGTCAGTGCTGTGCAACTCTCAATCCACAACGTCGCTGAACACAGGTAAATTTTCTTCCGACGCCGTCAGTGACGGTGTCTTCTTGCTCACTGTCAGGAGCTCACAGTGCCCGGGAGTACGAAAACTCGAGTGCATACAAGTGAGCTTGAGCATCTGCTTTCACGTTCACCATATCCAGAATGCACAGAAGCGTGTCAGTAGCTTTAGTGAAGCTACGATGGCAGTCGGTTGACTTGCAAGCCGTTTATGGGTGCCTGGCAGGGTATGCAACTCAGTTTCTGCCTCGCAATTTCGCTGCAAGTTTCCCTTGTTATAATTCATACGCAACCAGATGCAGGGTTCAACAAGGAGGAATACATTGGTACGCAGTGAGGAGGGGCACAGGAAGGGGATGAGAGGGGGTGGGCCGCGCGTCTGGAGGTCCAGCCAAAACACATGCCTATGAACTATCAAAATTTCATCCAGGCAACCCCCTGCCATCAGATGCGGATTTGGGTGCATGGATCGCTGCTCCCCAGATACTTCAGACCTGCCAGCAAGTTGGTTTGGGGGGCTCACTAAAGATTCAGGGCAGGTATGCTGGGAGGGCCTGGGCAGCTGAGAGTTAACTCAAAAGCTGGGGCTTTGCCGAAAAATACAAAGCACAAGACATCAATGTAGCAATCGCTAAGATAGATGCAGCTAAATTGAGAGGGAGCGAAGGAAACTAGCGAGTCCCAACCACAGGGCAACAAAAAAGCACAGTAGTACATCATATGGGGTCAGCTAAGCATGTGCCAAAATATGCTCCATTTTTGCATTTTAAGTGCGCCCACTTGCAGCCACCTTCTCTGATTGGCACAATTGTAGCTCTTAAGTGTAGCTAACGTTAATCGCTACCAGAGCATATGCTCGGATTCGTGTAAATCGCCCTTTGTGCTTAGATGGATTGGGCTAAGGCTCACATGGGGCACGAAAACCCTAATTCGGGGAAAATGGCTGAAATGGCCACATCACACCAACCACTGGGTCTTTAAGCTCCATTTTTCTTGCGATGATCTTCTTTTGTCACAAGGACACCAAATAACTAAAAAGCACCCAATTTGGTGCAGAGGGTGGTCAGATATGGAGCTTTGGTGGTGAAAACTAGGGTTTGCGCCGCGGCTAATTGGGCAGTGCGCCCCAACTGGCAGTTCACAAACTCAAGTGCTACAGACAGAAAACAGGCTTTACAAGGAACCCAAGTCTGAAAAGTGCCAGTTGGAGCGCACCTATGCACAGGAGCATGCAAAAACACCTGGTTTTTTGGGCCTCAGCTGACCCCCTCTGGTAGTACATAGTTCAGGCAGAAGAAAACAAAGCTGGTTAAGCATAGAAAGTTGAAGAGCTATCAAAGATACCACAAATCAACTTGACACATTCGCGCGCGCGCACACACACACACACACTCACACACACACACTCACACACCTTTACAGAGTCTGCCACTTGCTTGATCAGAAATTTTCCCAAATCGATCCCTGCCAAGCCACGTTGCGTCGCGCTGATGCTGCAAAAATCCACACACAAACAAAGGAATGATTGGGTTGAGAACAGAAAATATGCATGAGGACTAAATGCCACTTTTGCACAGAACATTTTCAAGGCCCACCTGTAGAACATGGCAGTGCTTGGTGGTTGCTGGGCAGCGTCTGATGCAAAGGGTGCACTACTGCCTTGTGCTGTGTCATGGATGTGAGCGTGCTGTTGCAAACCAAGCAGCTGGTGAAGGCCTTTGCAGGGCTCGCCCCACACCAGTGCGCAGTGCAAGATGACCAAAGGCTCTCCAGGAAGGCAGGGGTGAAAGAAGGCGTAGACGCGCCTGCATGGGGAATCATCAAGCAGTGTTGATTGAACATGGCGGGTTGGGCTTGACCTCCGTACATGCATCCTTTCCCACGGACATGAAGCTTTCAAACCTGGAAAAAGGATGCAGTGCCATATTTCCTTCTCCAGTACACTGCGCTGCCAACCAGGCATCAACTAATATCCCCCCATTGGGAACCCAGGGTGCAGAGACAGGAAAAAGGCACAAGTGTGCTAGGAGCAAGTCATTAGCTCAAGCTGCCCTTGCCCTTTACTCTCCATTAGTCTTGACCACACGGTCAGCCAAGCTATGCCAGACATAAATTATTTTTTGCAAGCACAGTCCACCTAGCCCCTAGCAAGCCCTGACATTTACCTTAGGCCTTGCCCACTTTCTCCACCCCTCCTTCCAACCCTTAGGGCATTTGCACTGGAATACAAAAGGGGAAGGGCTCAAAACAGGTCCATACAACCTTCAAGTGGCCTCTACAAACGTTCCTGTGGCCTTATATTGCTAGCAGGAACTAAATTCATGCATTTACACGTCTCAATGGACGTCAACTTTACAGGCATGCAAACAGTCGACATGCTTGCATGGACAAACTTGTTTTCAGCAGGTGAAGATTAATAACCCCCAACCACATCTTTTGCGCATATCAGGAACAAAAATATATTAAAGAGCTGATTCTGTTTGATAATACAAAGAGACACTGAGATGGGGCTGTGGGTTGCAGTGTGTGGCCAGCTTCAAGAAAGCAACCAGACCAAAACAAGAATGCAATACAAATCTTTCAATCCAAGCAACCTTCAATTTCGTGACTCATACGTGTACCCTGCAACTCTTGTGCAATTCAGGCTTAAGCTTTTGCCCTTGGCCGTAGGGAATGCTATGAATGGTAAAAAAACAGGTTTCAACCAGGCCACCAATCCACACCACCTTCATTTAATAATGAGAAAGAATTTCACACCGCAACTCCATTCCAAATTGGGAAGGCAAACTTGCGGATTGAACAAGCTCATGGAGGTCCTTCCTTCCGCACCTACAAACTTCCTGATGCGTGCCCCACAAGTCCGCTCTGCCTCAGCCTTCTAGCAAACACATTGCAGCATGGTTTCAACCTAAAAGCACCTCCTCCACATGTCACGTTTCCAGCAAACCTTAGATCTTGGAAAGCCAACCTCCACCAAAAGGTACTGTTTAGCCATCCTTTTCTTCAAGCCTCCATTAGTGCCCTGAGCATGCCAGACATGTTTTTCTTCCCATTAAGATTGACTAAAACATTGGGTAGTGGAGGTGCTTCTGAGGGCTCAGAGACAGTTTTGCTACCATCTTGCAAATGAAGGTGCAATTTTACAGAAGTGGACAACTCCCCTGTATTGCTGGAAAAACATGCTCATTCCCGGTTTTCTTTCTCAAATATAACCATGCCAACCATTATTACTTACAGAATTATTAAGAATGAAAATCAGAGAACTCCAGATCATTCTTCTGGCCATAGATCACCCCAAAACAGCCCATAGCTCCACTCTTGGGCCAATTCTCACTCCCAAGAATATAACTTTGCAACCTTCATTTGCTATGCTTTTATCCTGCCTTTTCGCAAATAGGAAAGAGGGAGGTAACAAATTGAACTTTTTGGCACACCTTGTGCTGCGTTTCCTCCAAGGTAAATGGCTGAAAATCTGTACCTGACAAACCATCGAGTCTTTTCACTCCATTTGTTTGCAATGATGCTTATTCGGCGCAAGGACTCCAAATCACTTAATATAACCCAAATTGGTACAGTGGATATTTTGGAATCGAGATTTGGAGGTCAAAAGTAAGGGTTCACGCAGCAGCTAAATATACATATGGGCCAAAACCTTGGCCGGCCAAGCTCTAGCACTGCAGGCAGTAAAAATGATGCCCATTTTGGCCGGGAGTTGTCCACCTCTGGTACTTTTACAGGCATTTTATAACTTGCACCACATGACCAGCGCTCCAGGACCTCGCGTTTAGGTTCTGCAGAGGAGCTCTAGAGAAGCGTGCTGGTAGGAGAGGGAGCAGACGTACGGACAAAGGTCCTTTCATCTGCTTGCTCATGTTGTGAGCTTAACCCTCCCAAATTTGTCAGAGTTGCGGGGTAATATGAGGCTTCAAATCACTTGTAATCACTTGTCATCCACAGTTTACAGTATTTCCATGGTCCAGGGCTCAAATCTGGCCTTGATTTGCACCAGGGTTGCGGTGTATACAAAAAGGATTAAAGAATTCCAAGGTCGCAGTTGGTAAAGCTTTTGACAAGTGGCATCAGGTATGGTTCCAATACATCCCTTTTTGCATTCCTGCTGGCCGCACAGTGCATCTCATGACCTCTTATAATACCAGAGGGGGTTATCTGAGCGTGTGCCCAAATATGCTCCTTTTTTGCATTCTAAGTGCGCCCACTCACAGCCACTTCATCTGATTGGGCAAATTTTTATTCTAATGTAGCTGGCGTTACAGGCCACCAGAGCATATGCTCCGATTAGTGTGCGTCGCCCTGTGTGCTCAGATAGACTGGGCTAAAGCTCACATGGGGCACGTAAACCATAATTATGGGAAAGTAGCTGAAATCGCCACAAAACACCAGCCACTGGGTCTTTTCACTCCAATTGTTTTGCAATGGTGCTTTTTGTCACTAGGATCCCAAATCACCAAAAATCACCCAATTTGGTGCAGTGGGTGGTCAGATAGAGTTTTGGTGGTGAAAACTAGGGTTCACGCCGCGGCTGATTAGGCACGCGTCCCGTGACTGGTTAAAGACATACTCCAGTGCTAGAGAAAGAAGCTACCAGAGGAAGCCAAGTTTCAAAATAACCAGTTGCGGGCCACATATGCAAAGAGCATACAAAAACTGGCTGATTTTAGGCCTCAGCTGACCCCCTCTATAATACCTGTGAAAAAGGAAATTTACATTAAATACAATTTCCATCTCCTGTGATGGTGTAGGAATGAGCAGTTGATGTAGATGCCAAGTGGTCTGCACTTGTAAAGGGAAGACCTTGTTGTGAGGACCAGATCTACAGGACTTCAAATTGCTTTCCAGTGTTGTTCCCATAATTTCCTCTTGAGTTTGGAGGTACAGCATTGCAGCTGCCGGCCCTGACTGCTTTGCTTAAAGTTTGTTGTAAATCAGTCCTGGTCAGCTCTACTGCCACCATGAAATCAGCTTGCAGTGAGCTTAGAGCATCATGGAGAAGGTGTTCAGAAGTGAGCTTCTGTCATGCGAGGGTAGGCATGCCCAAGCCATGATTTCACGCAAAGTATATCTCTAATGCAACCCACAAATTAGCGTACCAATTCAGCCCACAAATTTGCTTTCAACTCAACCCTTCAGCTTCCCTGCAAAGATGAGGCCAGGTCCTGGACCTACTCTTCAGTTCCCTACCGAATTCGGGCTATGTCCTGGACTTACTCTCTAGCCCCCTCAACCCCTAATAGTACGCTTGCATGTGCCCAGCTACCACTGTCGGTCAGCCATGCTGAAGCTAGCTTTCTTAAACCCCCTGTTGGCGGAGGTTGTGCCTATTTCATGCCTCTCCCTAAGCAACCCCTGTCACGAAACAGTGTGCATACCTCAAGGTAAAAAGGTTTTGCACGTATTCGAATGGTCTACGGAGTGGGCCAAGGGATTATAAAGGCATTGCTGCCGCGGCCAGGCCACAAGCAATGTATTGCAGCTTATCAAGAGAAATTTCTAAGATTCATGGGGATGCAGATCTAGGGTTCCTGATCGTGTTGATGGCAGAGTGAAGCCAAGTCCTATTGAAGATAGGGATGAAACTTAAACTGGTAGCCTGTCTTGATCTGCACGGGCTGCTCAGTAAAAGTAAAGAGTTATTGGCACATAAAAAGCCTCAGCCAAGTTGCAGGCATCATACTTTTCCTGATTCCCACCTGTCTTCATGGAGTCTCCTCTTCAGATCTTCCCATCCTCTTATGGGGTGAACTGCCTCGTTCCTCATAACCTGCATAGTGCCCCAATGCAAATGAAGCTGCGAGTGACTCAAAACAAGCATAGAAAGAAAAGGCAAGTAAAAGAAACGAAAGAATGAAGATTTGGTCATGTGGTGACCAGAAATGCTGCTTGAAAGATGGAGGTTTGGGCTCCAACACGTACATGCTTCTGTTTACCTTGGATTGAGCCTCACCCTGTATTGAGTGGACTGAATAACACAGGATGTGGGCATGTTGTTGCTGGCTGCCCTCGCCTTTCTTCCCCTCACTTTCAGGGAACAATGCCAACCAGCAATTTAAAAGTATGGAAGCAATAATGCTTGCAGGAAATGGGTCATGGTCTCTTCCACCATTGCTATTGACCTTGAACAAGGCTCCCTGCGTGCCTTATTAGCAACAAAGTACACAATCTCCTTAAGTACCGTGCAAACTTGGACTCATCCTGCACCCCAGAAGGAATAATCAGTTCTGCAACCATGCATTAACCACGCATCCCAAAAATATTATTTACACATTTGCTCATCAACCACGCAGGGCCTTTTGCCCCACTTTGCCTCAAAGGAGTACAAGGGACATTGATTCATAAGTCCTTCATCATGAGTCCATGAACAGTAAAAACATGTCTGGACCACGAATAGGTGTAATCCACTTAGTAGTCATGTTCACTTGCCTGTCATACCTACCCGCCACACCCCCTGCCTTCAACCATCCAATTCCCCTATCATTTTTCACTCATCATCACTGCTGCCCTCCCTGCTGCTGCTAGTGTAATGTCTTTCTCACTACTGCTGGCACTGCTGCTGCCACTGCTTGCGCGAGCTCGACCTGCTGACGCTGCATGGTGCGGGCTGCTTTGGTGGAAGACCTGAGGAGCAGCTAGCAGAGAAGGAGCAGCTGTGGAGGGGGCTGCTGCTTAGGTGGCTGCTCCTGACCACTCATACCTATCGCTGTCCCACAAACAGTTAATTTCTACAATCGCGCACAACCACACACCTTAAATACAAAACATATTTCATGTGTGTGCAGTCACCATGCAGGGCAAAAAACGTTATTTACGCGCGGTGATATAAAAATGCCCAATTAAAGAGAGTCACAGAAACCTGGAAATCTTTTTCCTGCTCAATGCCTGTTTGCAACAATGTTGAAAGCAAGGTGCATTGGCATGAAGCTAGAAAAGAGCCCTCCCTGCCAATCTGTATCTGCCCCTGATTCCTGCCACCTAATCAGTAATCCCTGCCACCACCGCTTCCCGAGAGCCATTGGTGTACAAGCTAACAAGGCATGCTTGCTTCTAAATTGCCTGTGTTCTCCATGCAAGGCATTGCATAAATTTGCTCTGCATTGGAGTCAAAACAAGCTAACCTAAATAATATAAATCTGTAGACTGGAGGTACGCATATCCAGGGGCAAATGTGAAATGTCTTGCAACAACATAGATGCACCACTTCCATAAAGTGACATTGTA
This sequence comes from Dunaliella primolecta, assembly GCA_914767535.2. Taxonomy (NCBI): domain Eukaryota; kingdom Viridiplantae; phylum Chlorophyta; class Chlorophyceae; order Chlamydomonadales; family Dunaliellaceae; genus Dunaliella; species Dunaliella primolecta. The sequence goes on from OU611752.1 coordinate 8,295,995, forward strand.
TGCTGCAAAACAGAATGTTGAGGGCAAACTGACATAACAAGCGTTTTTTTAAAGGTCTTGAGAAAGCTGGTATGGCGGACAACCAAGACCAAGGTGCGTACACTTATAATGTATGCACAAGCGCTGGTCAATGTTCTAGGGCACATACTTTAAAATCACTCATGCGGGATGCATACAAACATCAATGTAATGGAAAAAAGCTCAATGCAGCATCGCAGAATTCATTTTTTTTTTTTGAGGGAATTCGGAATGACATAATGTTATCATGTCATCACAACCGTCCTTCAAATCCGTATCACAAAAAATGGGAGTTTTACAAAGGAGTGTTCCAGGTGAAGCGTAATGTGCCAATGTGTGCATGCATGTGTGTGTGTGTGTGTGTGTGTGTGTGTGTGTGCGCGCAAAACAGTGACCACCATGCACCTCCTTCTCATGGTATGGCCAAAGGGCAGCCAATGCTCAACCTGCTTCATAGTTACAAAGACCTTTATCAACCTCACATGCAGCCTCTGTCCTAGCCCCATCTATTTTGCGCTGCCGAAAGCAGTTGAAGATATGACATGCCGATCAAAGTATTGTTATTAGGCACGACGCGTCCCTTTGGGTTGCACTTCCCATTTTGTGCTCAGGTACCCCTGTGCCGCACTCTGGGGCCTGAGTGCGACACCTAAACGTCACTAAAGACAACGCTGATGCCGATGCAGGCAGCAACTGCTTGCTATAAAAACACATTAATGGGAAAAAGGGATGCCGCCCTGTTTCATAAGGCTCATTGTTGAATGAGATCAAAGAACACCTGATTTTCAACTGCTACTACAGCTTAGGTCATGGGCAAGTTGTGCTTGCGTTTTATTATGCTTGCCTTACTTTTGAGCTTTGATAAGTTCAACAATATGTTGCTAATATCATATGTGCACAAGGATTCTAGCATTATCATTGCCGTTGCTATCCAGGCTTAAGGTCAGGTGCCTTATCCCTGTATGATATCCTGCAGTTTGCCAGGCAGCCCGCCTATGCCAATTTTGAGCATACCGCCTGAAAGCTAGTAACAAAAGCAATTTCCAGCGCCGAGCTGGTCCCATTTGGTGAACCCTGCTGCATGCTGGACATGCATCTTTATGCGCTCAGCCAGCCAAACTCACCTCCTGGGTGCCCTAACCCTCCAGCTGCACCCCCAAGCCTGCAGGTGGACCCTAGGATGTGCCCTGGGTGTCCAGGTGGCTACTTGCTGCAAGCTTGGGGGAGGCTGTTGTTTGGGGAGGACTCGAAATTTGGGGAGGATACGAAAAAAAAGAAAAGAATAATAGTGAGAGCTCACGCTTCCACTGCACCGTCTGGTAGGGCTCCACTAGTGTTTTTGACACTCTGAGAACGGAACGAGCCCTACCAGGCGGGATAGGTGTGCTTGCGCGCACGCAGATGGGGCACACACGCCAAAAGTAAATTGGATAACACAGTGAGCGGACGCTGACCTGTGCCTGGGGAAAAGTGACGTGAGAAGCCAAGAAGAGATGGAGATTGAGCAACTTGTGCGCCAGCTTCAACAGAAGGTCGACGAGCTTAATCAAGTGGTGCTCCAGCTACGGCAGCAGCAGCAGCAGCAGCAGGAGGATGGCCGAGCAACTCGGGGCAGCGTTGACCAGCTCGTCCGAGACTCTGCTGACACCAACTGGGCAGCAGCATGCAGCATAGACAGGGAAGAACGTCAGAAGTTCTACAGTGTACGTCTGCTGCGCTCCAGGAACGCAGGGGCGCTGCCCTGCGAAGCAACACCAGCCGGGGTGGAAGCCTTCCTGCAGTGCGAGGTGGGCAGCGTGCAGCATGTGGAGCGGATGCGGGACAACGCACTGGGCAAGCAGCGATACATCGTCAGGTTCAGCACGGCAGAGGCAGCGACTGCAGCGTACGCGGGGTTCCGCGACAGCAGCAATGCAGCACAAGCACTCCTGGTGCAGAAGAAGACGCGCCTGCAGAATGCGCTGGTGGACCTGGCCATACAGCTGCAGCAATTGGGCCGGGGACAGTGTGGGTATGGGGAGGAACTGGTTGTGCAAGTCAGGGGAAAAGCAATCGTGGTCAAACTTGGTGAGGGGGAGCTGGTTCCCTACCCCTTCCGCCAGCACCTGCCTTCAGGCCGCATCCCCAGCCCTGGCGAGCCCTTCCTGCACCTCAATGCAGGCCGACTGGGGCAGCAGCTCAAGCAGCTACTCAAGCCTCCTTCGCCATCACCAGCAGCAGCAGCAGCAGCAGCAGCAAGGCCAGCAGCGCAAGCACCTACTTCGCCTGCCCCACCACCAGCACAAACAGCAGCAGCAGGAACGACAGCAGCAGGAGCGACAGCAGCTGCAGCAAGAGGAGCCCCAGTCACTCCCACCAAGCGGAAGCGCACCAACCAAGAGACCAACCCTGTCCAGCACCAACACTACCCTCCCCCAGCAGCAGGAGCAGCAGCACCTGTACAAGAAATGCACGCAGGTGGCTTTGGAGGAGCCAAGAGGCATGGACAAACTGCAGACCAAGAGACCCGAGTTCGAGCACATAAGACTGCGCAGGCAATACAAGCAGCATGGGTCCCTAATAGGAGGTATGGGGGGGTGTATGGGGGTCCTCAAGGGCCGTCCATACCCCGTGCCATGTCTTGGAGAGATTACAGAGGGTACTTGTCTGCTGAAGAGATTCAAGCAAGGCAACGCAGTTGATACCTTCTTTGACATGTGCACTCACCAGGCTGTATCGGCGGTTACCCTTCCTGAAGCATTGCATTGCATCTTTAACAGTGGATGCTGAGAACTGAAGTGCAAAGCAGAACATAACACATTTACTATGGCCTCTTAGGCCTTTTTCAGAGCGGTGCTGTTCTCAAACTTTCTGTGCTTCTTGTGAAAACACAAAAGTGTATATTCCTAACACTACAGCCTTATGGAGTTTTTTGAGCATGACTTAGCGTGCTTGTTTCATTAGAGTGACAGTGTGAGTGTGATTTTTACAGTTGACGCTTCTGAACTCAGCTCAAGGCTTTCAGTTGACATTTGCACAAGTTTAGTTTGGTTTGGTTGCAGGCACCTTTTGCTTCAGCTAAGCTGCCCTTGTAGGCAGGTACAGCTATGTAACCCTATCCTATCCTATCCTATCCTTGGGGAGGACTCCAAACTGAGCAAAGAGGAATGCTGACGATATGGGACAGCTAAGTATCAATTTAATGAAATATTCTAATTTCCGGTGACAGCCACAGATGCGAAGATGCAATTCTTGTCTTTGCATAGTTCTAAGGTCGCGACAACCAGGATTGTAAGTGGATCGATGGCTTACATCATGAGACCTGAGCACGCAGGAGTAGAAAAGGCATCAAATGTGTTTAGTGTGCGTGCCAAGGATGCCGATACTTCGCTATGGCCCCGGCCAACCTTCCTGCACACACCTGACACAGATGTAATCTTGATTAAATTGCAAGTAATTTGCAACCAAAACTAGAACCTTGCTTGCCCCTTGAAGCAAGGTTGCTCATTCTCCATTCTTTTGGAAGCTTCCTGTGTGTGTTCTAAATACGCATAACAGGTATGTAAAGAATACATTCTGCATGATATGCAAATTATGCATGATACATAAAGAATGCATGCTGCACATTCTGCATCAATCAGCAGAACTCGGAAATTCAAAAAAATTCCACCTGATCTTGATCTGGCTATATCACAATAGTGGTGTCCACCCCCAGACCAAGTTACTCCAAACCCATTTTTGACTTCATGAGCGGTTTTATGGAGCAAAACTGGTCGGAAAGCTCGGTCTCAGAATCTGAAATGGTGCAGTGGCTGGGGAGATACAGGAGGGGGGTGTCCAGACATGGATCCGGCCCCCCTTCCAAAAAACACGTGGAGCTCAAGCTGAGCAATCGAACTTTTACAATGCAAATTAAAAAAGTCTGTCTGCAATTGTGTTATGAGCCCCGGTGTGCCAGTTGTCAGGTTCGAAAGTTTGATAGGCCTGATGAAATCGCCTTCCTGACGGGCCACCAAACTCGCCGGTTTTGAGGCACATTCACACTTTGTTGTCCAATGAATCATGGTCTTAATTTTGAGGCAGCGACTCCACACAGCTGCAGCTACAGCAGCTGATGTAGAGGTTTGACCAGCAGGAAGGAGCACCCTGGAGCCAACAGCAGCTCGGATGTCCCAGACGTGCACCAAAACACGAGGAAGGGCATCCTGCACCAGTGTTTTTTTTGGGTTTTGGCGAAACCCAAATTTCATTACTTTGAGGAAAATCCCCTTGATTGAGAAGTGCCATTTTATTACTTTGACTCCCAACCAAGCCCGCCGCAGGCCTCGCGGCATAATCAGGTAACAACTGTTTTTTCTTTCAATGCTGCACAGTGCTATGCCTTCACACTTGGAGTACTTCAATGCAAGCACAACTTAAAGTTTGTCATCATGTCATACGCATTGCATGCGGACCAGTCCATCAAGCAAAAAAAAGTAAGGATCCATGTACCTCCAAGTATTCAAGTTCTGGAAATCCAAGCACCCAAGTCATATCATTTCCCAACTAGCATGTCAAACAAGCATATTTCACTTCACCACCATATGGTGGTATAAATCCATCCCCTTTTACCATGCATCGTCCGCGCTTCTTTAAAGCTTCAAATTTGCAGCATTCAAGCACCTGCCAATTGCATCTGAGTAAAGGAGGGAACTCAAATTGCACTCCATGCTCTTAAAACCCGAAGTACACACATTGATGTGCATCTCCTTCAACTTGTTGCGCTGAGGGCTTTTCAGATATTTCAAAGCAGAAACCATACGCTCATCCTCCACAGAACCAGGCACCATGACAAGCACAAGCTCAGCCAGCTTCAACCACTCAGGGCACCTAAAGCAACCCCCATTGCTCTCTAGCTGTGCCCAGGATTCAGCAGCTCTGCTTGCCACTGTTGCAGGCTCTTAAGCTTGCTTCTTTCATGCTGGCTCCTGACCGTCTGCATTGCTGCACCCGCTATCGCTACTGCTGCTGTCACTGCTGCTGCTTGGTCTGGGAGCAGGAGCAGGGGCACGGGCATCGCTACAGCACTGCAAGAAGTCCAGCATCTCGCGCATAAACACAGTCCCACACCACTTGCAGCCTTGTACAAACCATCAACATGCTTGCCATGATCCTCAAGCCACAAGTGCCTCCCATTCTCCTGCAGCCAGCTAGCCTGGAACTTGTTGCTCACACCATGCTTCAAGGAAGACTTGTATTCACCAGCACTATGACATTTCTTTGTTTTTTTTTTGAGTTTTTACTTCCCGAGTTCAGGCCCTTCATCGGTTTGAATGGGGGTGGAAATGGTCGATGCGCCCTCCGGGGCGCATCGCCCATTTTATTACGAACCCCAGCCTCCAGAAAACGGATTTTATTACGATCGTAATAGCATTGCGAGAAAAAGTGAACACTGTCCTGCACACATATGGCTGCAGCTGCGCGCTGGAAACATGCTGTGTGGGTGGCGAGTGGTTTGTCGCACACGCATGCACCATAGCTGGCCTGCACCGTGCACTCCAGCACTCAAGGAGCAAAAGCAAGAGTCAATAAGGTCAAAAGGCACGCATTTGGAGCTTGAGAATGCTGATGCAGCACACCTGACACACCCGCCGCATGCTCGTCACCAAAATGCAAAGCGCTGGACAGCTGACCATGCGCTGCCCCAAACCTTGCAGGCCCTGTGTTGTAGGGCAACTGTAAGGTCTGGGAACCTGTAAGGACTGAATGGGTTTCAGGGGGTGGCTTGCAAGGGCTAGGGAGCAGTGCATGCTGATGTGCTTAAACAAGGGCATATGGATAGCCCTTGCGTTTTTAAAAGCATGGACAGATTTCTGGTCTATTTGGGCTTGCTCCACAACTTCACCATGCTACCACACCCTGAATCGCTGTCTGACCTGGTAGTTCAGACGTTCAAACACTATTGTCTAGTCGATCAATGCCTTTCAAGGTGGAGAAAAGCAACTGCCATCCATTGCAACATAATGAACTATTCCAAGCCCCTTTTCAGAATGTTCTCTAGCTACCCCACTTAGCCTGAAGTTCAGCTGCTCAACTCAATGAACATGGGCATATTTTATCATAATGTATCAATGAAATAATGTTATGCACAATTATATTGGCTCTGGCAAGATGCAGTTTCTCTGCTACATGGCTAAATTGGGACCTACATGGTCAAGCTGCGCAATACATGGGCTGGGCGGAATAAGCAAAAAGCTACCAACAGAGGAGGAAACAGAGGACTTGGTCAGCCAGAGGGTGCAGAGTCTGATTCGGGAGTCACAATTTTTTGCAATTTAGAACTCTCAGCAGTTTCACAAGGCGGTGGGCAGCAACTGCAACCTCATGCCAATCGCCTTTGTCCAGCTCCAAGTGTCTCCTGCTAACTGCTGCTGTCATGTTGCTGCCCCCTCCTTCCCCTGCTCCTGCGCTGCTCTTTCCAATGGCTCATGCGCGCGTCCACTATTGCCAGTGCTGCTGCTGCCGCTGTGGAATTTTGCAGCTGCTCGGGAGGTCCTAAAGCTTACATTTGGCTGGCGTAGCTCTCAGTCCAGCACACACAGCTCTATGCAGACAGACTTGATCATTCCCACATCAAAGTCAATCCTCCTGTATGCTTCTTGTCCAGAATTTACCTGCCTGCGCAAATAATACTGTATGCCTTGCTTCACTTCATCCATCGATTCAGTTCCCCCTATGGAATCCGCCACTAAGGGTCCTTACTTGGATAACTTGGGGAGATCTGTCACAGGAAACTTTTCCAAGCCTCCTTGGCCCTTAAGTTCACAAAATATTACATGCAGTCCTGTCCTGTAATTATAGAAACAAAGCTCTGCATAAACGGTCTGAAATTTTTGGCTTGGTGTGTTTGCCAGGGTGCTCAAAGAGGAGAAAGGGGGCAATGTGGTGAAAAATGAGGATTGTCCAACCGTTTTAACCTTGTCAATATCACCTCCAGGTGTGCAGCAGGTATATAGCAGTGCAGGCGCCACTGCAAAATCATAACGGGGTCCATTGGTGGTCTGGCTGGGTCAGAGTGGGCGAGAATGTCTGGGAGGGCAAGGTAGACATCTGAGCCCTGTATGCTGTTGTCATCTTCTCTGAACATTTTGCAGGTTCCAGATAGAAGCACTGCGCGCCTTTTCTGGTGCACTGACCTTCACTGCAGTGGTTCTATCAAGGATTTAGGCCCTGTAGCCACTTGGCTACACAGGGTGCTCAAGCCAAAAAAGTGTGTCTTTCTCAGGCAACCCAAAAATTTCCTGCCAAGATTTAGGCGCAGCCAAAATATTATTACCAAATTTATAATAAATTAAGGATTTGTTTGCCCAGTTCTCCAGTTGAAGTATCTGCTCCATTCTATGTCCCAATCATGCGCATAGCTAAGGTTATTTCCATCACTGTCCTCATCCATCATCACAATCTCTAGCTCAGACTGCTGCCTGCGGCCACCCCCTTAAGCGCTGCTTTGCAGCAGCCCACTTTTTATTAGATCGCAAAGGGGAACTGCTCAAACGGCCAAATATGCTGTGTTGCAAGCACAAGGCATGCGTTTAGGTGCCCCTATTCCAAGTGGTTGCGCCTCCCGTCCTTCAAGTAGGCTAGCTGAAGAGGAGCTCCTTCTCAACTGACCCGGGCACTTGGACCAGCGCACTCTCTGAGCTTGTGCTAAGGTCTACGCTGCAGCTGATGCTCGTCAAAAACTCAGCTGTTGTCTTGCTGCGCGTTGCTGCAACATTTAGCAAGAGGCAGAGGGCCTCATCAGCTTGCTCATACAGCTTCTTTGCCATGCACAGGCGCGGGAAAGCTCATTGGGGACAGGACTGGTTACAAGTTCTTGCCGTAGAATGCACTTAAGAAGCCCATGCCCCATGTGACGTGCTCCCTCTCAGCACAGCAGCAATACCTCTCAGCCTAGTCTGCGCACCCCGCACCTGCCCTGTGCCAGACCTCCTCTGTCTCTTTGCATTCGCACCTGCCCTTTCCTCACCCACACCCTCACTTCCACTCCCAGCCTTTTATGCATCATGCGCAGTAGGCTCTGCAGCAGGAGCGGGGGGAGCACTGACTCATGCATGGCGCTTGAGCCTCATGCTGGCCTGGTCTGGCTGGTACTGCTGCTGAAGGGTATGCTGCTGGAGGGGGTGATGCTGGTGCTGGGTTTGGGCTGCCTGTGCTCCTCACTGCCTTGCCTACCCAGAAAGCCACTGATACCCAATTAACTCATTATTTATTTGTTGTCGTTGTATCACTAATAATAACAATACAATACAGGAAATAGTAGGCGACACAGGGGGGTCCCTTAACAATTTAACTGTCGCCTATCGGCGACAGGGGGGGGGCCTGGCAGGCCCGCCAGGACCCCCCTGTGTAGCCTGCCAGGTCGCATTTGCGTCGCCAATTGGCGACGCGTCGCGACTAAAAGAACCACTGCTTCACTGTTCTCGTAGGCAGGTACAGCTATGTAACCCTTTCCTTTCCTTTCCTTTCTGGCCTGACCTTCGTTATCACTCAGGAAGCACATCTTGAAGAAAACTTGTTACAAGCCGCGCAGGTAACAAGGTACCTGGATACATGGTACCCTGGCCGCAGCAGACCTTGGCTCTATAGATGGGTTTCCGGAGTCTTGTGCCATTAAACTTTCCTTCCACTTTCACTGCTAAGTAAGCCTACTTTAACCTCACACGCGCCACAGCAATGTCACGCTTGACCCCAATCACAACTCGTGCTGTTGTAATCTTATAGGCACACTCAAACATTTAAACGTAAGGCTGAAAATAATGCAAAGGTAGCCTGGCCGTGACTCCGGATGCAGAGGGAGCGGCTGAGAATTAGCAAAGCCAAAAGAGCAGGATTCAAGCCATCATTCCAAATAGCCACTTGTGCACTTTGTTCGGAACACTTTTCCCTCCCCTTCCACACGCCTGACTTCCCCTGACTTCCCCTAAGTCTTCTGCTGAAACACATCGGCACATCTAGGCTGAGTGGTGCTCATTAAGAGGCACCACTTTTGGGAAGGAAAAGTTCATCGTGTACTTACCTATCTTATCACTTTTAGTAAGCCAAATGAAGCAGGAATGTATTGCAAGTATTCCTGGAAGGTAAGACAAGCCGCGGCTTGTTAGGTAACTAATTTTTCCACAAGTGGACGGGCACTAGTGTAAAGGTCTAACGCAAACCAATGAGTTTCAAAACATGTTATGGCATGTTCAAGGCATATCCCCCTAGTTCTTGAACTATCTAGGTACCATGAACAGGCAAACATTCCACTTGTTCAAACCCCTTCCATACAAATGGATTCATTGACATTTGCTGCCAACTGAGGACCCTGCTGCTCCACTCCCCACCACGCAGCATGCTACCAACATTTCCCTCTCTAACCCTTGTTGGCTTTGCATGCGCTCTTCCCCGCTGTGAAGGGGAGTGCTGCAGAGAGGCTGTTGCAAGGGGGGGGGGCTGCTGCTCAAGGGAAAGTCCGAGTGGGGACGCTCTTGTCCACTCATACTTCGAGCCATCTGAAATAAAATAACTTTCACAACAACGCATAACCGCGCACGCTCAAACAATTATACAAGTCCTTGCAAGCAGTCACTGCACAGGGCAAAATATAGTACTCATGCGCGGCGATTTAGGTTCTCTTCGGTAATTTTTTTTGCGTTTGAAACATCTTCTCTACCTAATTAGGCCAAAATTCAAAATTTACGGCTGAAATTCCGAGCTTTCCCTAGATCCCACCTGTGTGTTGGAGGCCTCTCTTCTCCATGAGGTGCAATATGGTTTCGATGGTAGCCTCTTGGTCCTGTTGACTCTCATGCTAAGAGATCGATGGACATCCTGTATCCTTCAGGCAGCTTACCTTCTCAAGTAGCTCTGCGCCTGAGCTCCAGCTGATGCGCTCAAAAGCGAGCAGGCCAGGAGTGAACCAGCTTGCCAACGCCTGCCTGCAATTGCACAAATAAACCAATGAGGTGAATGCATGATGCCCCTATTACTTCAGCGATTCCCAAATCAGAAATCAAGCATGGAAGAAGCTCGAGGACCTGATTGCAGCGTACCAAGCTGTAGACCTTCTTGTAATACCTTTATTGCAGCGTGAGGCTTATAGACTGTGAAGCGTATGCAGTACCTGAGGTTTTCTGCCAGTGCGCGCAGAGGTGCACCGAATGCAGGCTGCTCAGCCAGGAAATCCAGGACATCAGCCCGAAGCCTGACAAGGAAGCAAATGCCTGCACAGTCCAATGTGTGAGGAGCAACAACACATTTTTGGATGGCAGAAAAGCAAATGATGGGGTTGCACCTGGATCCAAACGTTAACAACCTACACCAAGATCATCTAATAGAGAGGCCCTGTGATTCTGAAATTATGGCCATGGATTATTTCAAGAATTTTACCTCTGATCATGCAATTGTTCAAGGCCATGGACATGCCTTCATGTCAACACTAAGAATGCAGGGAGTTGAAGCAGGTTAGTTCTATGTGGCAACTTGCAAATGAAACGCAACGGCAGGGGAGTAAAGGACAAGTTTGTTGGAGTGTTGGATCGCCACTTTGGTCAGTCATCAGGTGATAGACGAGGTGGGGCAAGTCCCAGGGCATCATCTCTTTGCATCTGCATTATACAATTGCATGGTAGATAGCCCACCAAGTTTTCAAAGAAAACATGGCTGCTGATTCACTCTACTCACCCCCTTTTTCCTGGGCTATGGCGTGAAAAAGCCGCATGTACAGAGGTTGGGCAGCCACAGACAAGTTTGCTGCCACGCGCAATATTGTATCTGCTGCTGGCAACTGAGCATGCTCTCCTTTGCTGGGAGGTTCCTGATTCAGAGCCAGCCATTTTCTCACAGCTCCATCCACTGCACCTCCTGCACAACAAAGCCCCATGCACCACAAATGCTTGGAGGTGCAGCTGTTCAGGTGGCGACAGTGTACTTTCCGCAGATGTCCATCATGCAAGACCTACGCTGGGTGCCCAACTCATCAGCGAGCAGCTGGCAGAACCAGATTTTCGCTGCCATGGAGGGTAGCCTGTAGTAGCACTGCACCAGTGATGCGTGCACCTGAATTCAAGCAGTGTGCATTCACCTGTCCATGCGTGATGATTTGAATTGTAACAATGCAAAGAGTCGTGTGTGCGTGTGTATGTCTGCATGCGTGTGTGTTAGTTTGTTAGTTAGTTTGTCTGTGTGTGTGTGTGTGTGTGTGTGTGTGTGTGTGTGTGTGTGTGTGTGGCCTGCGCGCACATGCATGTGAGTGAAAGTGCGGTGGTAAACCGTGCGATGCAGTGGCATGTTGTGCGCTCTCACACACACACACATGCGAACACACCTTCTGAGGGATGTCTCCTTGCGGTATGTGCATCGCACTTTCTCGGATGAGTGAGCGGGCCCTGCTCGCAGCCCTGCTTCTGCCTTCTGACATGTTGCTCTCATCTTGTGCCCCCACAACACTGGCTTTCTGCGCTTGCTCTAGCATTTCTCCCCACAGGACCATGAGGTCCTGGGCGGAGCCTTTTCTTGAGACCATACTCCTAACACGGTGAGGAATCGTGGAGAGGCCAGCGGTCAGACCCCTCCTACAAAGAGCTCTGAGCATCCGGTGTGTGTCAAATGGATTGCAGGATGATCGAATTTGACTTTCGATCGTTGGAGTGCCTCCACTTCAACGGTACATCCACCGTCATAAAATTTATTGATTCACCTTTCTGTCATCTGCCAGATTCAGCCCTTGCTTGCCTCGAACGCAACAAGCAGGACGTGAAGGTGAGTGAAGTCCTCGTGTCCGCGTCCGAAATGCTATCTCGGTAAGTTGCCCAACAAGCTTAACATCGCCGTTCGTTGATCGATATCTCACGCTATTGGTGTTACCTCCACAATGATTTCATTGTGGCCTCATGCCTGCATGCCCCTGCTTTCCACCACGAAGCTAGCGGGATGGATCACTCCCTGCCTGGTGCCTGCAGGCTTCCGTTGATTTGGCAGCCCTGCACTGCAAATGGAGCGTCTCCAACGCATGCTGGGGGGTATGGGTGGGGGAGGAGGGGGGCCTCCAACTGATGCTCCGACCCCAGACAGTGGGGAGCAAATCTACATCAGCTCCCTGGCCCTGCTGAAGATGCTCAAGCACGGTGAGGCTTGCAGCGCTTGTGTGTCAAACATGGAACGGGGATTGGGGTTTGGTGCTCCAGGTGCAAACCTGCTTCAGCGAGGTCTAGCTGATGAAGTCCAACGGTCTGAGTGCTGTGCTGGTCTGAATGCAGGGAGGGCAGGCGTCCCCATGGAGGTCATGGGCCTTATGCTGGGTGAATTTGTGGACGACTACACAGTCCGCGTGGTGGATGTCTTTGCTATGCCTCAGTCAGGCACAGGAGTCAGCGTGGAGGCAGTGGACCCCGTCTTCCAGACAAAGATGCTGGATATGCTCAAGCAGACCGGAAGGTGGGTGTTAAAGGATCTGGAGAGGGCTATAGCAAGATTGGTTTGATAAATGGCCCCATTGCTGTGTGCTTGTGCATTCTGTCGTTAAGAGTATGCATGCACAAAGGGATTCAGGCCAATTTGGACACTCATAGCCACCGCTTAAGTACCTTATGTTGCATGACAAGGTGTCAATGGTAGGCCTCACAGACTTCTGTTGACGGCTCCTCATCACTCTTCTGCTGATCTTTGATAGACATGCCAAATGAATGTCATCATTTCTCAGTTGCAATGCACCCACTTGATCTGTACCTCACCCTGTTTTGTGTACTGGGCATGGGTTAATTGCTGCACAGTGCAGCGACATTTTTTAGCATTAAAGCACTCAAAACATGCCTTAAATGTTATTTCGCAAAAATTGCAAAACTGCCATCCAAATTGGATAACTGGTCCCATTGCTGTATACTTGTATATTCCTGTAGTTAATTAATCAGCCAGCCAAGCTATGCCAGAAATTGAGGATTTCTTGCCCTGAGGGAAACTGAGAATGCAGAGTAGTAATAAATGACTTACTTTGCATTCATGCGTTGATAAAGAAAGATACAGACCCAAGTTGGGGGCCAGGGACAAAGTTTGGGGCATTCTATCTGCACTTCACGCACAATGTTGCCATTTCTGGCGAAGCCCCCATTTCGCATGGAGACAACCCGAACCCAGTTAGAGAGAACCCAACCCATCTGATAACCCATTGGCGTTGCTTAAGGGCGTTGCTTTGTGGCCAAGCCCAGTTATTTGCCAGTTTCACACTTCTGCTCACACCAGGCCACTGTGACCCACTTGCAGCACCTCAGGCTCTTAGATTTGTAATGCCCCCATAACAAAAACTTCTAGGCCTACCACCAAACCTGATAAGGTAGACAAGCCAGCCAGCCAGCACTTCCCTAGAGCTAGATTGTCAATAATTTATACAGCTTATACTGTCTGCATATTTTCTTGAGAACAAGGTGTGCTGGTTAACCCAAAAGGGTTTGACAAAGCTCCAGAGCGTCATCCAGGGCACATGAGCAGCTTTTTCTCCCCTCCGGTGGCGTTGCTGCCACGATGCTGCTGCACCAGGGAGAGAGGGTGTCTGGAGAGGGCCAGGAGACAAGTGGGGGAAGCGTCGCCAGCGACGCAGAAATATGGCGAAGCCTTTTTGACAAAACTGGAGCATACCATGATGCATATGCAAGCATAAATGCGTCTTGACGTCAGCACAGCCTTGCTGTGCGCATTGCTGTGTGCATTGCAGCGTGAATCGCTGCGTGCATTGCTGGATGTATTGCTGCGTGCATTGGTGTGTGCGTTGCTGTGTGCATTCCTGCATGCACTGCTGCATGCATTGCTATGCATTGCTGCGTGCGTTGCTGTGTGCATTCCTCATGCTCTGCTGCATGCATTGCTGTGCGCATTGTGGCCGCACATGGTGTTGCCCCCGCTGTGCGTGCCTCTGCACAAAGGCACCTGCACCAGTACACAGCTCACTTGTAGGTATGCGTAAACCAGCCCACTCCTCCACATGCCGTGCTGAGCAACAATCGAGCATTGAAGACAGCAACAGCGGCAAGCTTCGCAGTACTATGTACATCATTAACACTGAGATGCAAAATCATCGCGGTCAGACTATGAGTGTTGGAGCTCGGCAACTCAACTCAATCGAGGTCAGCTTCCTGCGTAGCTACCAAACTTTTGCGATGTCACTGCCCACAGCACCGCCCGGCCACCCAAGCACAAATCCTCTGATGAATTTTTTGCTCGTCAAGCATGCCGAGTTTCAGGGCGGGGGGTGCGCTGAGCGAGCCACGCTGGGCATCTTCTGCTCAGCTACCAAACAAATGAGTTCCAGAGCGTTTTGCCCGTGGCCTCCCCCACTTAACCGACACTGCAGGGCTGCCTGAAACTTTTTGCTTGGCCTGCATGCCAGGAAGGTCGTCAGGGGCCAGAGCAATTTTCCAGCAATTTTTGGCACGCCCATTTGCAGCGAACCTCCAATCGACCCCATTCCTTACCATTTTGTCTAATATTTTAGTTTATGGGGTCAGAGGGTCATGACGGGAGAGGATTTGGTACCCGGTTTTGGATTGGGACGGAAGAAATGAGCCCCATCTCCAGGCCACATGATGTTGCAAGACAGGAATTTGATGCCTCCAATACTACTGCAGAGGGTCAAAACTCATGTGTGCAACTTTGAACTGCTGTAACTTTGCACCCAGCTCTTGTGCCAAGATGAAAACTAAGTGCGATGGAAAGTTAGCACTGTTTTGGTCCTGGCACTGGTGCCGGGCGCCGATCTGTGCCTGGTCATAGATTGGCCGAAAATCCGGGGAAACCTCGGAATTTCGACCCAAAAATCGAGTTAGCCTATTGATGGTAGAAAGATGATATATTGTCAGAAATGTTTCAAACGGTTCATGGGAAGTGCTCCTTGAGTTAAGACAGATGTAGGCTCAGAGCCCCCTTAGACATTTTCGCCCACCCTGACTCAGATTTAGGGTAAAGATTTGAAAATCTCACCCCCTTTCCCCCCTTTTGAGCACCCTTGCACACACACACACACACACACACACACACACACACACACACACACACACACACACACACACACACACACACCAAGCCAATATGTTTCTCCCAAACTTTTCTGGGCCTGCTGTAGCTGTCAGGACACAAATTGTTTATATGCATTCTTGTTCTTTTTGCAGAAGGGGATTATCTGGGGTCCGAAGTCAGGTGTTTTTTTCATGCTCCCAGCATAGGTGCCCCCAAACTGGCAGCTTTGCACTCCTCTCTAGGGTTTCAAACCTTCAGGTGGGGGGCGCATGCTAAATCAGCTGCGGCTGAACCTTACCTTTTGACCACCAAGTCTCCATGCCCGACCTCCCACTGCACCAGATTGGGTCACTTGCAGTGATTTGGAGTCCTTAAAATACAGCGGTGATCATTACGCATTATTTATCTTTTTTCAAGGGCGTAATGCGTAATGGGGTTTTTGAAGGGGGTGCAAACTGGTGGGAATGGGAAAATTATTCCGTTGAAGCGGAATGCAAACTGGTGCGGAATGCGAAAAATAAATGGCTAAAAATTCCTGAGACCCCCCCCCGGAAAGGTAATGCAGCAGGTGCAGGAGGGGAGGGCAGCATGGCAGACGCGCATGAGCAGCAGCAACAGCCCCTCAGCGTTGCAGCAGGTGCAGGAGGGGAGGGCAGCATGGCAGACGCTGAGGAAGGAAAAAGAGCTTTGGATAAAGGAATTTGAGCATGTGTCGCACACAGCAAAGGCAGAGTGTGCCAGAAGGGACATGGGGAATGCAATCAAGCTTGGGGACAAATGGGATGCGAACTACTTGGCCAAGTGGCTCGGAAGGACAACATGGATTGCTGAAATGGAAGAAGAAATTGTGAAATGCTTGAGGGTTGAGCTGAAAGCTCTAAGCGCAAAAGAGAGGGGGGCACAGGGCCAGGATGAGGTGGAATGGGAGGACATTTAAACGCTTTGAAGATTAGATGTCAGGGATGAAATGCTGACTTTAAACAGCAAGAAGAGCAATGCAAGCGGTGCCTTGAATGAACAGATTCTGTGCTTTATCTATATTAGCTACATGAGATGTTGTTTGCTTGGCTTTTGTGCTTTCATCAACAGCAGAAACCTAGGAACAAACAGTTTTCAACCCACTAGCTGAATGGCAAACAACTTAAATTAGCTTCTTATTTAGCTGCTGTAAAGCCATAGAGCAACTGCTGAGCTTATAAGTTCATGCTATTACTGCAAAAAATCAGGTTGCTGGAGGATGCGTAATTCTGGGAAATTTCTGTGCAGGCTTTCCTTGAGGGTGCGTAATTCATCATGCGTAATGCTGGTAACAATTGGGCAGGCTTTCCTGCAAGGTGCGTAATATAACATGCGTAATGCCAAACAAATCTTTTGAGCAGGGTGCGTACTGATGCGTAATGGAATTCAATTGCTGAAAAAAGGGGGTGCGTACTGGTCACGGAGCTGTACGGTATACTAAAAGAATACCGTGAAAGGACCCAGTGGTTGGCGAGATAAAGAATTCTGCCGTTTCCTAAGAGACAAGGGGAGGCATTGCAAACAACGCGGAAAATTGGCAGCCTGTGCGTGCGTGTGCACTTCAGAACAGGGTGGCCCAAACGAGGGTTTGGCCAAGCTCCAGGGCGTCGTCCAGGGCACCCCGCAGCTCCTTTCCCCTCAGTTGGCGTTGCTGCCATGTCGCCGCTGCACCAGAAACATAGCTTGATGTTCGCTGCAAACAGCCCCACAACTGACTTGCAAGTCCACAAACTGCCCTCCTAAATTCACCAAGCAATAACACATCAAGCATCATCCCTTGGGCGCATGGCACTGACTCCCAGCCATGCAAACAGACTCCCTCTTTCAACCAAATTGCACCAAAAAGGTTCAATTGACAGTAATTGAGATTAGTCAGTCTGATGAATTTAGGAGTACCATATGTCCACGATCAGTATGAATGGTCTCCGCTTAAAAATTAATAAAATGAATAAGGGGTGGAGTTACACAAGAAAGGGAGCCACACAGGAAGGGAGTGTGCACTCACAACGTAACATAGCACGCGCGCACATACACACACACCAGTAGCTCATCTGTATCATCAGAGCCACCATGGGGCCTGATTCGCATCATTTCCAACATTGACTGGTCCAGCCTCAACATTATCATGCATTATTTGATCAACATTGCTTGCAGCAGCGGAGGATGCAGCCTTGCTAAGGGCAGGGTCCCCATGAGGACACTTGCTGGTCCAATGTTGCAAACATTGTTGGTGCCACCCTCTGCATCAATATACCGTACCTCCACGACCAATTCGAATGGCCCCCCAAAATAATTAATTAATTTAGTTCGAATGGGTCTCCAGGAATTAATATTTTAATTCGAAGGGGGTTCGATTGGCTCATGGCTGGCATTAATTTCTCAGTTCGAATACCCAATTCAAATCTTCTGTGAGGGCTGCTGCTGCTGATGCTGCTGCTGATGCTGCTCAGGGGCTGGAGGGGCTTGGGCCCATTTTTGCTCCCTTGAAAGAGCACATCTCACCATCAGCAATCAACCCTCAGCAATCCACAAGCTGTCACTGTCGTACAATGAGCCCATACACTGGAGGATGCATGCAACATCAACCCATGCATGCAACATCAACCGAGCTGTCACCTGGAGGACGCCCCACGGGGTTCTTCTGCTTAACTGGCTGCCCCTTCTTGGCTGCCTGGGCCATGGCAAGCTTGTTTTGGGTCGTTAGGAGCTGCTGGGTGGGGGATACAAGCTTCAGCCACTTAGCTAAGGAGTTGGAGCTTGAGCTGGGGGCCTGAGAGGCCATTTTCAGCAATCCACCTTTCAGCCCCGAAATTAATTAATTTCTAATTCGAACAGAGTTCGATCGCTCAGGCAATAATTAATAAGAATTTTCGAATTTTGGAATTTGAATGCTCCGTAATTAATTAATTTTCGGATTGGTCGTGGAGGTACGGTATTCCCCATTGCTTCCACTAGCACAAGATATAAATTTTAACCATTCAACACCTGCATCAACTCTGGCATAAAACTCAGCATCCAACTTCCTAAGTTGGGCATCATTTCCATCAACAGACCTATACGCGGTGATGTAAGCTTTGCGCAAAGCAATTGCGGCTTACTTTGGAATGTTTCCATCAGGATTGCACGAGTCCTTGTGCACACTTGAGGGTCCAATCTCGTTGAAACATGCGCATGTCATCATTTCCAATACTAAATACGAAAGGAGAGAAGCTATTTAGCTTTGAAAAGGTTGTGTGTTGTCTGTGATGGTCGTCCCCATGGCTGGACCCCCCTAAATATGACCAATTGTACTTCCAGGCTTTAAATCCACCTGTGTGCATGCCCTGAATTATGAATGCGTTAGTATCCCAAGCATTGAGATTTGCTGAACAGTTGGCATGTGGGGGTGTTCTGTGTGGCTCTGGGGCCGCTTTGCACCCATCTTGGCAGAAAAAGCTGGATTTTCAAACTTGCACGAAATGACGAGCACTCCTCGACTTAAGCTGCTCTTAGGTCGCCTAATCATACTGTGGTGTCAGATTCCGCGGGGGGCCACTGGGGGAGCGTGCTGGTAGGAGGTCCGTCGGCACGGATGTGCGAGCCGATGCAGGAAGTCTATCTGGCCAGGGAACGGCCCAATTATGTTTGCTTTTGTTTTGATGGGTGCATGCTATTTAGACCTATCTGTAGATATGCCTTTTGTGGGAAAAAACTTCCAAATGGCCAAGCTGGCCTCGAAAAAGTGTGTTGTTGGCCATTTTCCCCCTTATACCCCCACAAAGGGTGGCATTAAAGATGTGGAGAGCTTTTTCCCTCTTCTTAATGAAGCACAGGTTCTTAGCATAATATGATACAGCAGCACGAGCAATATGGGGCAGAAATAACGTTGCTCAAGGCCAATGCTCGCCAGAATTGTGGTTTTTAATTGCAGAGAATGTACGTTTGGACTCCCTGACCAACCATGCAATAGTTTTGGGCATTTATTGTTACCAACCTTTTCTTTTGTCGCAAGGTATCCAACGGTGTGCTGCTTGACCAAACCAGATGACTTTCAGAGTGACCCCCATTTACGGTGCTCATTTGCCTAAGTGCTTACACAGAAAAAGGGATTTTAGTGCATAAGGGGCCTCCAGGATAGTTGTTCTCGCACGAAACTCGGCATGGGGGTCCGGCATGGTGTTTTGAAGGGGTTGTCTGTGGGAATTTGGGAACGCGCAGGTGTGTGGTTGCCTGGAGGTGGACACGTGCTCATTTTTCAGGGGTAAGTGCATGCAGGGCGTGGTAGCATGCTGAAGGTGGTGCCCACGCATGTACAGAGTAAAAATCTGTCCATGTCATTTCTAACATGTATCATATGCACTTGCCAGGGCCCAGCACCCGACGCCTCCCTATCGGTTTAATCCACATGCCCATGCACATATGCCCTTGTTTGAGCACACCACCATGCACTGCTCCCTGGTCCTTGCACGCCATCCCCCGAAACCCTTTCCAGACCTCACAGGTGCCCAGAGCAGCCCTACAACACAGGGCCTGCAAGGTTTGGGGTAGCGCAAGGTCAGCTATCAAACCTTTTTTCTTTTTGGTGACGAGCACGCAGGGTGTGTGTCAGGTGTGCTGCAATGGTGTTCCCAAGCTCCAAATGCATGCATTTTGACCTTATTGACCCTTTCTGATGCTTCTTGAGTGCTGGAGTGCACTGTGCAGGCCAGCTGGGGTGCGTGCGTGTGCGACAGACCCCTTGCCACCCACACAGCATGTTCACAGCACGCAGCTGCAGCCATCTGTGTGCAGGATGCCCTTCCTCATGTCTTGTTACAGGTCTGGGACAGGGTGGGGCAGGCTGTCCGGGCTGCTGCTGGCTCCAGGGTGCTCCTTCCTGCTGGTCAAACCTCTGCAACAGCTGCTGTAGCTGCAGCTGTGTGGAGTCGCTGCCTCAAAATTAAGACAATGATTCATTGAATAACAAAGAGCAAGCATGCCCCCAAACCGGCGAGTTTGTTGGCCCGTCAGGAAGGCGATATCGTCAAACCTGTCAAATTTCAAACCTGACAGCTGGTACACCGGGGTTCATAAAACAATTGCAGATGGACTTTTTAATTTGCATTTTAAAAGTTTGATTGCTCAGCTTGAGCTCCATGTGTTCTTTGGAGAGGGGGTTTGACCCATGTCTGGCACTCCTCCTGTATCTCCCCAGCCACTGCACCATCACAGATTCTGAAACCAGCTTTGCCAACCAGTTTTGCATCATAAAACTGTTCATGAAGTCAAAAATGGGTTAGGAGCAACTTGGTCTTGGGGTGAACAGCCCTACACTGATTGTTTGGGACTCTGAGGTCGCGGTTTGGCTCACTGAGCGGCAAATGGGAGGCAATCACCTGGATTACGCTGCTTGAAATTTTTTCTTGCTGCCCACCTGTTGCCTCAACCCACCATCTTTACACCTCCTTGTAAAGGGAAAATTCAGTTATCCAACGCTTTTGAGGTCCTGGAATGGTGCAGGGGGCGCTGAGATATGGTCAAAAAACGCTATGTGAGACAGTTTGCCCAAGGAAGGGGGGGTTTGTTTATGGGGCCGCCTACTGCCAGGAGTCAGTTATCCAAAGCTTGGAACTCGTAATTGGCAGGCAGCTTCTGCTCAGAAGTGGTGGTTGCACGATACGTCCAGCCCAGATGCCTTGCTACATGAGCAAAGCACCATTGCTTGCTAGCACTGAATGGTGTGGTGCTCTGGGGACCTGTGGCAGCACAAATTGATCTCCGGTGATGGAATTATGGCCTGGACGACACACAGAAGACAATAGCCAAGGACGCCACTCCTCCTGTGCAGGTACGGCTAGGGAAAAGAGTATGCAATTGTTTGCATGCACAAAGCATCATAAGGTGTACACTAGACTACACGTGACTAAACATGCATGCAAGACTATACATGCATGCAAGCGTGCTTGACAGCTGTTCCCCTGACAGCTGCCCACTCGCTCTCACCTGTGCGCTGCATGTTCTTCAGAATGCTATTGATGACACCCTTGATTGTGCGAGTGTCGTTGTTCAAGTCCAGGATGCCAACACCCTTCTTCTGATTGGTGTATGTGGTGCGTGCGGCCATCTTCTGCAGGGTGTCCTGTGGCCTCCAAGCGTCCGTTCCGGCGCTTTCGTCGAGGGTGCAAGCCTGTCAAACATCTCGGCTGTTGTGCGCGGAGCAGCTTCACGCCGTCTGGGATGCTGCTTTTCTGTGTGACAGCTGAGATGACAGACTTGGCCAAACCCGACTTGAACTCGTCATTGTAGGGCCCCGCTTCTTCAATGCTGCTGCTCAGGGGCAAGGAGGTGGAGAAGCTTGGGCGCATTTTCGCTCCCTGAGAAGATCACACCTCACCATCAGCAAGCAGTCCCAAGCTGTCCACAAGCTGTCCCTGTCACACAGCTAAACACGCACTGGGGCTCATGCATGCTGGGTGGGGGTTACAGCCTTTAGCCACCTAGCTAAAAGATTGGAGCTAAGAGATTGGAGGGGGGGTCTCAAAAAGTCTAAGCCCCCCGACCCACCCCCCCAGGGGTCATATATATACCTAAGGGCTCATATTATACATACATATATATTATACCAAGAGAGACGTACTCATTACGCACCCGTTTTACAAATAATTAATTTTTCACATGCGCATCACATACGCACCCCTGAAAGAAGTTATTATTATCATATACGCACGTTTACGCACTGCCAAAAGGGCCTTAACCCACACAAATCAACCAGCAACCTGATCTGTGGTTTGAGTACCATTCGTTTTCACTCAAACGAGATGGCATCATGCTGCTGCCATTTCCTTTTTGACTTTTGTGTCCTCTGGCTCCTTCTCTAGGAAGCAATGGAAGCTGAGCTGGAAGTCCCCGCGAGGTGGTGGATGCTGCTGCTGCTACTGCTGCTGCTGCTACTCACCGCCTTGCTCACTCATCGCTTGAAATAAGTGTTTTTACCTTTTTGCATGTATCCACATCGTCTCAAATACGTATTTTTTCACCAGCTGCACTTGTTCAGAGTTCCACCTACCCCCCTAAATGTTCTTGTCCACCCTGACCCAGCCAGACCACTAAATCATACATCTCTTAATGGTGTCTGCTATATCATTGCTACGGCCCTGAGGGAGAAATAGACAAGATGGGCAGAGTTAGAACTTGTTCTTTTTCACCACACTGCCCCCTTTCCCCATTGTGAGCACCCTAGCACACATATCAAAACAAGCTCTGCTACACCCCCTCGTTCAACATTGACTAGAATTTTGTCTCGCAGGCCAGAGATGGTGGTAGGATGGTACCATAGCCACCCAGGCTTTGGATGCTGGCTCTCTGGTGTTGACATAAACACGCAGCAGGTAATGTGACTGCAAGGTGACTGCAGATTTCAAGAATAAATTAGAGCCATAGGTGCATAGGCAAATTTTGAAGAGCAAATGAGTGAAATGCCTATTTTGTTGGTCTCTTGTGTTTCAATGCCTCAGGTATTCAGTGGACGTGTTGAACGCTTCGCCCAAAACCTCCAATTCTTCTTCATGGCCGTTGATGCTCATGCTTGAGATGCACTCCTCTGCCTTCAAGACTGCACACACATACTTCCTCTTGATAGTTCATTGCTGCTGCAATTGCGAATTATAGGAGCAAGACTGCACACATATTTCCTTTTAATAGTACATTGCTGTTGCAATTGCACATAATAGAATGACTGTTGCACATTATAGAATGACCGTTATTAAGTTAGGCAGTTTACTTATCGGTTTACTTATTTATGATGATGCATGGGCAAAGGGTCTGTCATTCTGCCAAAGAGGCCCTCAGAGCCTCTCCCTCTATGGAGAGGGCTTCCGTGAGTTGTTTTTGTGAGGAAGCTGCTTTCACAGATACGTGTATTTGACGATCCTTCGTCTTTCAAACCCATCTAGCTATGGCCTTCAAGCAGCGGCATGCTGCCCTCCAGGTTATATTCTGTGCACTCCTTGCAGTGAACATCAATCGCTGGCTCGCTGGCCTGCTCCAATGCAGCATTGACAGCCACAATGACAACACTCACACATTGCCACCACCAAGAATTACCCTTCTCCTTCTATTGCTTGTTATCATTTTTGACAGTTGCAGCCATCACATCAGAGCCTACTGCTGCAAGCCAATGACTATATTACCTAGTTCCATTTGCAGCACGTTCCCATCCTCAGTGGCCTGCCCATGTGCTTGGCAAAGGGGCTATCACCCCTTATCATGACGTAATAAATTATACAAAATCACTTATTACACAATGAACGCTCTGATTTGGATTCGAACTTGAGGTTGTATATTGTGTATTTTGCTCCAGGATGGAGGTTTTCTGTGTCATTGTATTGGTACAGGAACACACGTGCGTGCCTGAGTACATAGACACTCCTATTGCTCATGCCTGCAATATCCTCTTCATTGTGCTGATAAGTACAATGCAGGGTGCAATGAACAGGTTTGAGAGCTCACAGGGAATAACCATGTCTTACCTGGTTCCAAATGCCTTGCATGTGTGCTTTATCGGATGGCTCATGGCCTCCTGATGGGTGCACCAAGTTCCCAGGGATGCTGCACCCTCCCATCATAGTCTTCCTCACTGATTACGCAGTCCCTTGACCAATTTAAAAAGGCCCTTACCTACATGAAACTGGTTGAAGATTTTGATTAGTGAAAGAGATCCCATAATTAGTTTGCTTCAATCCACTTAAATCGGCTTCATGTTGGCAATACTTTCCAAATCTAAATGCCCAAATTGGCTGCTGCTGCTGCTGCTGCTGCTGCTGCTAGGAGGAGGAGGAGCAGGAGGAGAGGATCTGGGCATGCATGCTGCGCAGATGCTGATACTCGCTCCCATAGAACAGTGCTTCTCATATGGTTTTGGGGTATGTAGCAAATTGGTTACAAAGGGTGCTCCTGGTGACAAGTGGGGGAAACGTCGCAAGCGACGCTGAAAAATTGGCGAAGCCAGCCCTCACTAACTGGCTTTAAACATGGCACGCCCTTGACAGCACTAGAGCATGCCATGATGTACATGCTTTGCATGCGTGAAGGCATCATCGGCAATGCTGCGCTGATTGCTGCATGCATTGCTGCATGCATTGCTGCGTGGAGTAATTACTGCATGCATTGCTGTGCGCATTGTGGCCGCGCATGGTGTTGCCCCTGCTTGTGCCTGCCTCTGCACCAAGGCACCTGCACCAGTACACAGCTCACCTGTAGGTATGTGCAAGTCGAAGACAGCAACAGCGGCAAGCTTCGCATAACTATGTACATTATCTACACTGAGACGCAAAATCATTGCGGTCAGACTTTGAGTGTCGGAGCTCAGCAACTCAAGAGCAATCGAGGCATTGACCGGCCTCCCGAACACAAATTCCCAATGAAACTTTTGCTCGCAAAGCATGCCGAGTGACAGGGCGGGGGGTGCGCTGGGCAGGCCATGCTGGGCATCTTCTGCTCAGCTACCAAACAAAAGAGTTTAAGAACACTTTGCACAGGGCCCCATCTGCCCCCTGACATCACAGGGCTGGCTGACGAAGTTTGCTTGGCTTGCATGCCGGGTTTCAGGGCAGGGGGTGCGCTGGGAGGGCCTGGGCAGCCTAGTGTGAACTTTACTGGGAAACTGTCAAACCTAGGGGCTCACGCCCCATGAATGGGGCTTCGCCAAAAAACAGAGGCCAAGACCAAATTTGGCTGCGCCAACATTTTGGCAGGCATGCTGTTATACCGTAGGTCCATAACAGTTCGAATGGTCTCCACTTAAAATATATAAAAATTTGATTTTAGTTTGAAAAATTTGATTTTAGTTTGAATGAAAGTCCCAGAATTAATAAATTTTATTTTAAATAGGTTTGATAGGCTTCTTGCTGGCATTGCTTTCTCGATTCGAATACCCAATTCAAATCCTTGCTGCTGCTGCCAGCAAGCAATCCCAAGCAGCCCACAGGCTGTCAAGCACACAAGCTGTACGAAACACACAAGCTCATGCACGCAACATGGAGCGTGCTGGCACACAACATTGGCCAAGCTGACATCTTCAGAATGCCTCACTGGGTTCTTTTGCTCCACTGGCTGCCTCTTCCTGAATGCCTTGGCCTTGGTGTAAGAGCTGCTAAGAACCGGCGTGGGGGTTACTGCTTTAGCCACCTACTAAGGGGTTGGAGTTCGAGCTTGGGACATAGGAGGCTATTTTCCGCTTAAGCCCTTTTAGGCCCCAAAAATAAATTAGTTTTGCAGCCACGCATCAACAGCGCAGCCCAACATGGATTATTTTAAACATCCGCGCATGGGCATTCACGCAGTCACCGCGCAGGGCAAGAATTGTTATTTATACGCGGTGATTTAGTTTTTCTACTGTAAAACATTTGATTTGGCTCCAGAATTGATTAATGTCCAAACTGATCGTGTACCTACGGTATATTATATATGGTATGATGGTGGTGCGGTTGTTATGAACGTAGAACCGTTGGTCAGGCGCCACATCCCTGTGTGATATCCTGCCTTTTGCCAGCCAGGCCACCTCTGCCAAATCTGAGCATACCACCTGAAAGCTAATGAAACAAGCAAATTTTCAGCGCCGAGCTGGTCCCGTTTGGTGAGGTCTGCTGTGTGCTATGCTTGCATGTTTGTGTGCTCAGCCAGCCAAACACACCTCCTGTATGCCCTAACCCTCCAGCTGCACCCCCAAGCCTGCAGGTGAACCCCAGGGTGTGCTGACGATAGGGAAAGGCTTTTTATACATATTAAATGAAATTTAGGTGCTTCAGCAGAGGCAGGGGTGAGGGGTCAAGTGTTTGATTTCAAAATGTTTGTTTAAATATTTGTTGACAGCCACAGATGCGAGGATGCAATCCTCAATTTTGCATAAAAATGAAGAAGTTGTGCTAACCAGATTTGCAAGATATGAGGGCGAGTGAGATAATCAGGCCCGAACAGCCTGATGGGCGAGGAAAACAAGAATCTAATTTGCACGACTTCTTTAAGATTTCTTAAAACTTACATCGACTTCAGTTCTGCCTCCACAAGCAAACGTTGTCGAGTTTTTGCGATTTTGCGGAGCCCAGCAGATCTTCCCTGGCGCCCAGCATGGCAGCCTGCAGCATCAAAGTTGATGCTGAGAACCCCAGGCGTCGGCCAGGACAAACAGGGGGCATGGAGGTGGCCTGTCGGGGCCTGGCAGGACCTCCCTGCCTTTGTGCACCTCTCCGTGCAGTTTGGGCTTGAGCAGGGTCCCTCTTAAAAATGGCATTTACCAGGGTTGACCGAGAAGTGCAGGTACTGGGCACATGTTGCACTCCAAAATTACTAGATTATTAATAGACATATATCTGCACTATTCAAAAAACAAGTTGGTGTGTCCAAACGAGAATTGCTACTTTTGGATGCACAGAGCCCCACCTGAGCCACACCCCGGCGCTCCCAGCATGCCAAACCAGACCTTTGCTTGAAACCAGCAACCCCTCATACTCAGAATTATACAGTGTCAGGTAGTACATCACCCATTTATGGCATAGGTTGTAGCGCCTGCCCGTTGGTCAGTCCAGCCATGTAGGTTTGAGTTAATGCCCCACTGCAACCAGGTGATTATGAGTATGCAGGACCTTTGTCTAAACCTAACTAAGCAACTCTGCCGTTTGTGCCGGGGGCTGCCCAGGGTGGGGGGCCAGAAATCAGACAATCACTGCCAAAATGGGGTCTCCAGGAAGTTATTTGCCGGCTTGCCTGACCAGCAGCGATGGCTGGGCACTCCATCAGGAGCATATTCTGGGGGGTCCAGAGGTTGGGGTGGGGGTCCAGAAAATCGCCCAATTTTGGCAGGGAACTGGCCAGAAACCAAGGCTCAGCACTAGGTCGATGGATTGGAGAGCCGATTCATGCGACCTTTTTTTATAGATTAATTTGTTGCTTTTTTGACACGCTCTGCTAGAGTTCAAAATTGCATAGGGCATACCCAGGAAATATGCTGAGCAAGTCCTCATACTCGGGTTGTGGCCAAACACAGTGAATCCACTGAATCTTGCTTGTGCGCCCGAACAAGCACTTTCTGCCTCCTCACCCAGCTGACACACACTTAATCAGTCTATTCTCTATTTCTACAGAGCACTGCCTCTCCAGCTAGAGCTGGATACTTTGGCCCCTCCTGCCTGCCCCGCTTTCTCGACCCACCAGCCTGCCCACCAGCCTCTCCTATTGCTGCTCTCCTGCTGCTGCCCCCCCTCTACCCTTGCAGGCACTTCTGCTGTGCTTGCATGAACACCTAGGGTTGTGCTGCTGGTGCTGGTGCTGCTGAATTTGCCCTTTAACACCGTTTGTGTCACAAATTGGCGACGTGTCGCTCTTTGTAAAGGATTAAGCTGTTACCTTGTGGACGTCCTGCTGTGGCCTGCCTTTGCCTTGTACCACGCCAACACGCCTGGCATGGTCTTGTCAGAGCTGCTGGCTGGGGTAACTTGCTTGAGCAATTTAGCTAGGGGTTTGGAGCCTGGGCTGTGGGCCTGGGACGCCTTTTTTCCTTCTTCCGATTTTGGCTTCATTCATTATATTTGCACATTACAGTTTGCATTGGTCGTGGACCTGTGGCAATACTTGTCTCAATTGCAATGATCCGTATTTTGTTTGCACAGGTAGTCAATTTTGCCCCAAGGTTTGCACTCACAGCTCAGAGCTGAGCTTGGAGAGTGGGTCACACAAAAATTTAGTAAATAGTAACAACAATAATTTACTATTTTGAGTATGAATTTGTGGGCACTCCATACCTGAAGCATTGTGTGCAAGTACTCCTGCTTCATGCTTCTTGCAGTCTTTTGAGGCCTTAAATCAACGTGCTGTTGCCGTAGTTATTGACCCAGTACAGAGTGTCAAGGGCAAGGTATGTGCGCCATTGAGGGATTTTGATTGCTGATCTCTCTTTGTTAGCACAGTACAATGTTCTTTGGCTACCTTATTTTCATCTTACCCAGTCAAAGGTTATGCCATGCCATACTCTCAACCTTTTGGATGTGCTTGTCTTCTATAATACCTTGCATCAAGCAATTTTCTCAATTATGGTCAGCTCCAGCTATTCTTACAGGAGCTTGATACAGAGCATTGAAGAATGGGTACCAGGAGCTTGCCCAAAATTGCAACAGCTCACAGCATGAGGCTTACCCCTCTATACATATGCAGGTGGTCATCGATGCCTTCCGGCTCATCAGTCCACAGACCATGATGCTCGGGCAAGAGCCCCGCCAAACCACAAGTAATCTGGGTCATTTGAACAAGCCTTCTATTCAAGCGCTGATCCATGGTCTTAACCGGCACTACTACTCCATTGCCATCAACTTCAGGTATTCTTGGCCTGCTGCTGCTTACCTGCCTTTTTTTGGCCTGTTGTTGTACAATGGCGTGTTGTGCACTTGTTGTGCTTCATGGATATTTCCTATGGTTACAGTGATAAAATTTCATGTCTCTGGGTCATGCTACGCAGGAAAAATGAGCTTGAGGAACAAATGTTGTTAAACCTGAGCAAAAGAGCCTGGGCTGCTGGCCTGGTTCTGCAGAATTTCCATACCCACACCGACACAACTGACAAAGTGGTGAAGGAGATGAAGACCTTGGCAGAACGTTACGACAAGGTGAATATCAATAGCTTGTTTGTGTAAGTGTCTTCCTGGTTGACTATGGCAAGAACTTCTGATGTCCACAAGGGAATGCATTGCTTCCCCTCCTAGTATCTCGACTTTTGAGTAGACCCATCAAATGCCCACTCTGCACTATCATGGGACTTGAAAGGTGTTGTGCACAGGAAGCACTTGTGAATTTCAGCTTGGACCCCCCTCGACCACCCACCCCCTCATCCAGAGTCCCATCCAGACAAAAAGGGCATCAATCTGCTCCTATTTTAACTCCCCATCCATCTGTATCTTTACTGCACCAAATATGTAAAGTTGTGGCAGAGGTATGAGGCAAAGCTGAGCAGCGGACGCCCATGCACCTGCTGGGCACCCACAACTGGCTTGCAAGTCCACAAACTGTCCCAACTCCAGCAATATCACATCGTACGTCGTCAATATCCTAAGTTTGGATTGGCTTGCTTGTAAGGCTTAGAGGGTTTGTTGCACCCATTTGGCAGAAAAGGTGGTGTTTCTGGCTTGCACCAAAGGACCAGCGCTCCAGAACTTACGTTGCTTTTGGGTCGTCAAGTCATGCTGCAATGTCAGGTTTTGCAGGGGGGAGCACTGGGGGAGCACGCTGGTGGGGGGCATCCATCGGTGAAGGGCACGAAAGGAGGGACCTCTGTCAGCTTGCACATGCTGCAAGCTGCAGTCCCTTTTTTGGCCGGAGTTGCTGGGTGCTTTAATGCTTCTATTAAACCTAAATGGTATTGCTCAATCGGTGGCATGATTAGAATTTGGCAAACTGATTTGACCCGCTATTTGGTGTGATGTTTTTGGTTTGATTGGGTTGACATTGGGGTGAAATTGGAAACCTGGGCCTGATTTGTTCCAGAGTTGCAGAATAAAGCAATGTACTAAGAAAAATAAGAGGTGGTTATGAAAAGGTGGTGGATTGATATTGCAGTTTAGGAAAGGAATGCGTCTTGGTTGCTCAACCTGGTGCAGGAGGCGCTAATTTACGCTAGAAAGCAGAAAGTTGCCACTTTTTGCAGAAAAAAAAGTGGAGCAGCCATGGAGACCACCCATACTTAGAATGTGAAGAATTTTATCAGAAAGCAAGAATGTGACTTTGGTCTCATGAGCCTGTTCAAACCCCATACGTTCCCGCACATCTTGGCCTTGCCAGACCCCATAGATTCCACTGACCCCATTGCTGCACATTTTATAGTGCATCGGACAGTATGCCGATTGCTTTTTAAATGCCTTTTTTTGGCAAATATGCTTTGTCTATCCCCTTTTGAGCACCACGGCATAAGTCAAGTTTGTTCAGAATGTGGTGCAGGATTGTGCCTTTGCAAGCATACAACAGGGATGCATAAAAATATGGGGATGTTACTGACAGGGAGGCCCAGGAAAAGCATGAGAAAACAGGCCCTGTGAAAACCCCTGATAGGTGCCCCTGTGTGCATTTGGCTTGGAGGAATAGGGGAGAATTCTATGCTGAGGTGTGGGATCGGGGTCAGATTGCTTCCTTCTTCCATTTAACCATAAGATGGCTTGAAGATGGAGTTTACTTCCCAGGTGCTATAAATCCTCATGCAACAAGCTGCCCGCCAAAACCTGTTTAAAACAACAAAGCCATTCACCAATGGTCTTCCCATGGTTGGACTCCCCTGAGCATGACCATTCCACTTCCAGCCAGGCGCCACGACTTATACCATATAGTATGAGGGGTTGCTGGTTTGAAG
This sequence comes from Dunaliella primolecta, assembly GCA_914767535.2. Classification (NCBI taxonomy): domain Eukaryota; kingdom Viridiplantae; phylum Chlorophyta; class Chlorophyceae; order Chlamydomonadales; family Dunaliellaceae; genus Dunaliella; species Dunaliella primolecta. The sequence continues at coordinate 8,326,374 of OU611752.1, forward strand.
CAAAGGTCTGGTTTGGCACGCTGGGGAAACCAGTGTGTGGCTCAGGTGAAGCTCTGTGCACCAAAAACTGGCATTTCTCTCATTTGGACACACCAACTTGTTTTTCGAGTATGCAGATGTATGTCTATTAATATTCTAATAATTTTGGAGTGCAACATGTGCCCAATACCTGCACTTCTCGGTCACCCCTGGTAAATGCCATTTTTGAGAGGGACCCTGCTCAGTCCCAAACTGCAGCAGCGAGAGTGTGGGAAGCCTGCTGGTAATTTTGCAAGTGCTTTTGGGTCGTTGCGAGGGCCCCTGGTGCTTGTCGGTTTTTCATTCACAGACAGGCGCTCAAGAGCAGAGAGGTTTGGCCAGGCCCCAAATGGTCACCTCCGTGCCCGCTGTTTGTCCTGGTTGACGCCTGGGGTTGTTAGCATCAGCTTTGATGCCGCGGACTGCCTTGCTGGGCATCAGGGAGGAGCTGCAGGGCTCCGCAAAATCCCTGGAGCTGGTTTCTAAAAATACTTTGCTTATGGATATTATTTCGACTGGATGCATTCAACATTTGTAAAGTGTTTCACGAAATATTGGCCCTATATTTCTAGGTTGTTGCCAGGTCAGCTCGTGACGTGAGCTTTTGGGCGACAGAAGGGCTGCCAGCCTCAAAAGTTGCTCTTTCAATAAGCTTTCTGGTGGTACATTCAGAATCGGCAGAGGTGGCCTGGCTGACAAAAGTCAGGAGGTGCCCTCAAGCAGCTCAGACTCTGTTTTGCAACCATTTTAGCAGAGAAGGGTGAATTTTCAAACTCACATCAACTGACTAGCGGCCCATGACTTCAGCTGATCTTGGATTGTTTAATCATGCTGTTATGTCAGATTTTGCGGGGGGACCCTGGGGGAGCACGCTGGTGGGGGCCACGCATTAGGACTGGTGTACAGGCCAATGCAGGACGTGACATCGCTTTGTTCATGCTTTTTCTCGAGTTTCTTTCTGAAATCGAATCAGGCCAGCCACTATTTTTCAATGTCACATTCACCAAAAAATGATGAAAATTGGAGTACCCCAGATCACTCTCCTGGCCTCAGATCACCCCAAAAGGGCCCACAGCTCCACCCTGGGGCCAACTCCCAAATGTTGTATTTGTGACCTCCATATACATCGCTGACACCCTGCACATTCAGAAAGGAAAAGAGGAAGTCCAAAATTGACCTTCTTGGCACCCCTTGTGCTGGATTTCTAGAAGGTAAATGGCTGAAATTATGTATCTGACTAACCACAGGTTTTTTTTCACTCCATTTCTTTTGCAATTGTATTTTAGTAACGCATGCAAGGACTCCAAACCACTAAGAATCACCCAATTTGGTGCAGTGGGTGGTCAGGTATGGAGATAAGGTGGTCAAAATTAGGGTTCACGCCGCGGCTGATTAGGCGTTAGTCCCAAAACCCTCAACAGTGAAGCTTCAGATTTTTAGAGAGTTTGAAAAAGGTTTATGTCAAGGTGAGGGACAATATCATGGATTTTTAAGGACTGTGGGGGCACAATTTGACCCACTCAATGGGAAACAGTCCAGCATCTGGAAAATCCCCGAAATATTTGAGACTTCTCTGCCACCCACCCGCTACACCTCACCTCACTTCCTTTTTACATTCCTGTAGAGCAAAAAAATTAGCTATCAAATGCACCTTTTGGGTCCGCTACATAGCAGGGGGTACTGAGGTATGGGCAAATGAGAAGTTTTGCCTGGCTTGGGGGGTCCCGTTCGTGGGGATGAACTTACATGAGCGTAAAAAGTTTAAAATCATGCACCTAACACACTTTCTGGGTCAAGAACAGTGCTGGGGTTGCTTAGATATAATAGGTGGCCGCTCTCTGCCTAGAAATGGGTGGGGCAGCCAGGATGACGACCTGATTGATGAAGGAATGGGGTCAATTGGAAGTCAGGCTGCAAAGGTGGTGCCTAAAATGGCAGAATGTTTGCACATGCCCTTTGCAATCTACCAGCACGCTTCTTCTTCTACTCGACTTCTGAAATGTGTTCATGTCAAATTCTTCTGCTCGACTTCTGAAATGTTTTCAATGAAATGTTGATGCCAGCACATTGCTTGCAATTAAAAAAATAAGATTTGTACCTTCAACAGCACTATTTTTACAGCTTTCTTTTCAGAGATTGGATTGGTCAAAATGCAACACTGGAAATTGAATCTTCTTTGATTGAGGTGCCCATTATGTGCTGTATTTTTCTGCAACCCTCCTTAATGACCTTATTTTTTAAGGAGGTCTGGAGGCTCCTTACTTCTGTACACCGTAAAATGTGGATTATTTTGCACACCTTATAAAAAATAATTATTTAATGCATCCCGCCTTAATTCTGCACCCTCGTCATTAATTATTTAAGTTTCCTGCATGTTCAAGCAGCCCCCTTTTTCCCCAAACACTGCATGTGTACATGCTCCACGCTGCTGCATGTAAAAGCTTGCAAGGATTGGCCAGCATGCAAAATTGCGCAAGGATTGAAAAGGCTCCAAAATTTTGCCCTTGAAGGAAGGATGTTGTTCAAAGAGCGCATGAAAGGTGCACACGCTGCTCCTTTGCTGCTAATAATCATTGGCCCGTGCCATATACTGCTGCTGTCGCTCCTGCTCAATGGGAAGGGGCTTCATAAAGCTTCCTGTTCCTAGCTGTCGACGCTCCACCGGCGTGTTCGCGTTTTCTTCACTCACACCCCAAACAATCTTAGGAATGATTAGTTTCACTTACACGCACATTCCTGTATGCTCAAAAATACCCCTCAAAAACATTGTTTTTGCGGGATGATATACATTTTGTACGGTAATAAGCTTATCAATCTAGAAACCTAGGCGTCCAAAATGCTTCTAACTGTCAACAACTATGTCAGTTAAATCACCTCAAAATGGATATTCAAGGTCATGAAACAAAGGACAGATTTATAGCTAGAAGGCAACCAAACCAGAACCAAAATTATGGGAGCATGCAAATTGTCATGGAAACCCAAGAAAGAGAGAGGACAAAGGGTAACCAGAAAAGGGAACAACTGTCATATTAATCAGCAAAACCTCAGGGTATTTATCATGCATGTATTATAGACAATCAGCAAAACCTCGTGGTGTTTTATCCTGCACATTAAAAACCTGCATCGCGCCTTACACCCTGCCTTCCAACCAGCACCCTACCATTTTTCACTTTTCATCATTGCTGCCCTCCCCGCTGCTCCCCTCGCTACTGCTGTTTGTGCTGTCTTTCTCATTGCTGCTGCCACTGCTTCCATGGCAGCGAGCTTGGCTCTTGCTCGCGCGAGCTTGCCCTGCTGATGCTGCATGGTGCGGGTTGCTTTGGTGCAAGACCTGAGGAGCAGCTAGCAAGGAAACAGCAGCTGCGGAGGGGGCTACACGGAGGGAAACTGAGTTTGCAGAGAAGAAATAAGTGACCTGCTCAGCACGCATTGAAGTTTCTGGATGGGTCAGGGGCAATCTGGCATTTTCGGCCATTTTTAGTACAATAGACGCCAAAACTCGTACTTGACCCTTATCAACCCCATATTTTGGCTCCAAGGTAGGTCAAACCTGATCCATTGGAGTGAAAAAATGGGGGGGGGGGCAGGAGGGCAAAAAAAAAAGTGATGGACGCCATGCCTAAGTTTTGGGTGGGACCCCCCTGACCCACCACCCACCCCCAAAACCCCCCTTCCAGTGTCCCAAACCAGACAATAAGGGTACCAATCTGCTCCTTTTTCTATCTTCCATCCATCTGCATACTCAGCACAATGAAATGCTGGTTTGCAGCAAAGTTATGGGGCAAAAACTAAGCAGCGGACGCCCATGCATACCTGCCCTTTCAGGCACCCATAACTGGCTTGCAGGTCCACAAACTGCCCTCCTAACTTCTCCTAGCAATAACACATTGTATGTTGTCACTATCCTGGAAGTTTGGGTTGGTTTGCTGCATCTTTGCATTCACACCCCTTGCTACCCACATCCTTGAGCGCATGGCACTGACCTAGCCATGCACACAGACCCCCCCTTTTACCCAATTTGCGATAAAAGGGTGCCATTTGGCAGTTCTTGCGCTCAGGAATCCGATGGTATGTTTAGAATTCTGTAAAAGTGACCCAGAAAAATTCTGGAGGGGGGTCCCAAAAAGTCGAAACCCCCCCGACCCACCCACCAGTCCCCCACCCCCTCCAATTGAACCCATATATATACCAATCGATAGCTCTCGACGCGAGGATTCCAAATATATAGTTTTTATTCAGATCGACCCTTGATGTCCAAAAGTTATGCTTTCTGACGCCTCCCAGGGGGGAGATTAGATCCCTGAGTACTCAGAGCATGAGCTTATCTGCCAGGCAAGACTGGTGCAAAATTGGAAATCAAACAAGTGCTATGGTAGGCCACAACCTGAGTATGAGGACTTGCTCAGCATACTTCCTAGGAATGTCATGCCAAGTTTGGAGCCCATGTGTAGATGTACGCATGCCTAGAGCACGATCAAAGTTGGGAACTGTCTCCAGCCAAGGATCTTGGCACAGTGCTCCACTCAGCTGACAGCATGAGCTTGCTTTTCTGCTCAAAAACCAAAAAATTCCGTGATAAGGCCCTCCTGAGTGGCCTGGTTGGGTCCAGCTCTGTTCCAGGAGCCCTCATCAATGGTCATTCTGCAAAATAGTAAACTATGATGGTCAAATCTCCAATCTCCAATCCACTGACCCAGAGCTGTTCCTTGGTTTCTCGCCAAACTCCTGGCAAAGTTGATTTCTGAACCCCCGACCCAGGCCCCCTGACCCCCTAAACTACGCTCCTGGTATAGTGCCCAACCATCACTGCTGGTCAGGCAAGCCGGGGGGGTGGGGAGCTTCTTGAGGACCCTGTTTTGGCAGGGATTTGGCCTGCTTTCTGGTCCCACTCCCTATGCTCCCCCTGGCACAAATTGAGTGTGCAGAGTTGCTCAGGTACATTTAGCTGAAGGCCCTGCATAATCAAATTGGCTGGTTTTGCTGGGGAAGACCTCATCCCTACATGGATGACTGGTTTTGAGAAATATGGTCCCAGGGTGGAATTTTGGGCAAGTGCAACGTGGAGCAGACCCATTGTGCGGGTATGGGAGGCTCTGGTGTCTGACCTGCTGCTCATTGGCTAAGGGATGCAAGTGCGCCATGGTAAATGGCGCCACAAATTGATGAAAAATGGCAATGGAAGAATGGGGGACCCCAGATCACTCTCCTGGCCTCAAATCACCCAAAAAGGGCCCACAGCTCCAAACTGGGACTATTTTTCGCTCCCAAGTTCTATGTCTGTGACCTCCATATACATCAGTAACATCTTGCATATTCAGAAAAAGGAAAAAAGATCAAATTTTGACCTCTTTGGAACCCATTGTGCCGGATTTTAAGGGAAACGGCTGGAGTTCTTTATCTCACCAGCCACTGGATCTTTGCACTCCACTTTTTTGGAATGGTATTTATTGATATAAGGACTCTGAAAAATTCCATTGCATCGCTGGATATACACTTTCTCGGTTTCTCTTCTCAAATTTAACTTTGCATCATGTTCATAAAGAAATTTATGGAAATCAGAGGACTCCAAATCACCCAGATCACCTCAGATCACACAAAGCATAGCTCCACCTCGGGACTATTTTTCACTCGCAAAATGTGTTTTGTAACCTTTAAGCTAATATCCTCTGTATTCAATAGAAGGAAAGGAGGTTAACGTTTTGGCCTTTTGAATCCTAGTCCTGTAGGGACTCAGGGTCATTCTGATGTGCCAAGACTTATGGTATGGGTTTTCACCACAAGCCGAACTGAAGCCTTCAAGCAATTATAAAAATTGATTGTCGCAACAAATCATTTGGTCCTGAGTTTTTAGGAGGGACTGGTCGTACTGGAGAACAAGTGAAGGCGCTAAGGGACCATAAGAACATGTTGAAAATTTTCATGAGTATCAAGGCAAGATGTTTGCATATCGCTTTTGTGCATTCAAGATTGTTGGAAGGTATCCGAGGGTGGAGGGACAAGGGTTCCCATGTAGCCCAAGAGGAGCCTGTGTTTGGCAGCCCTTGTGCTGGACCGTTCAATCCCAAAATCATGTTTCCAATAAACCACTGGATCTTGTCACTCCTTTTACAGTGACCTTTCTTTGAGTCAAAACACTAAAAATCACCCAATTTGGTTCAGTTAGTGTTCTGGAATGAAAATTTGGTGGTGTAAATTAGGGATCACGACGCTGATATTTAGGCATCCTGGCCCAATATCTTGGCAAGTCATGCTCTAGCGCTGCAGGCAGGCGGGCAGACATTTTGCCATCAAGCTCGATAGTCTAGGATGAGGGCCACCTGTGCTGCAAGCATTTTTAATGTGCATTTTGAGGGGGGGGAGTTGTCCACGTCTGGGAGTTTGAGGAGGAGCAGGTACCTTATTGTTGTGGTAGGGGCACTAGAAGGGGAGTGGGGGGGGGCTTGAACCTAGCCCAACATTACTCTTTTATAGGGTTGGCCAGTTCCATATCAGAATTCCGTGTCAGGATCCCAAATACGTATGAACAAACGTATGAACATTACCTTTAACGTGTAATGCCTGTATTCCATAGTAGGGGTGTTCACCCCCCGAGGTGACTTTCACCAAATGAGTTCAAAATTTGACATTAGGCGTACATTTGGTAAATATGAAGGGCTGCATACTTGGAATTTCAAAAATCGGCCCAGGGGGTAAGCAGGAGCGCCCCCAACCTTGTATCAGGTCTGATCATGGACGCATCTCACACAATCCCTCATAACTGGCCAGCATACAGTTCAATTCTTGTCATTTTGAAGTTGACAGGTGCCTGCTACTGAGACCTTTCTGTAGATATGCTGTTTGTGGAAGACAACGCCCAAATGGGCAAGCTGGCCTGGGAGATGTGCGTTTTCTGCCATTTTTGGCCACTTTGCTCACACAAAAAGTGGCATTAAAGATGTGGAGGGCTATTTCCCTCTTCCCAGTTAAGCACAGGTTTTTAGCATAGTATGATACAGCAGCACGAGCAATATGGGGCAGAAACAATGTTGCTTAAGGCTAATGCCTGCCAGAAATGTGGTTTTTAATTGCAAAAAATGCACGTTTGGACCCATCCCTGACCAACCATGCAACATTTTTTGGTACTTTTTGTTGCAAACCTATTCTTATATCACAAGGTATCCAACGGTGTGCTGCTTGACCAAACCGGATGACTTTCAGAGTGACCCCCATTTTAGGGTGCTCATTTGCCTAAGTGCTTACACAGAAAATGGGTTTTTGGTGCATAAGGTGCCTCCAGGATGGTTGTTCTGGCATGAAATTCGGCATGGGGGTCCAGCATGGTGTTTTGAAGGGGCTGTATGTGGGAATTTGGGAACGCGCAGGTGTGTGGGTGCCTGCTGTTGGACACGTGCTCATTTTTCAGGGGTAAAATGTATACTGGGCCTGGTAGCATGCTGAAGGTGTGTTGATGGTCCTATCAGAGCAAAAACTTGCCCATGCCTTCATGTCACAGAGGAACACAGCTGGGAGGAGTGGCAGCTGCCACAGCCCGCCGAGTGCTTTAAACGCTAGCTGCCATCCACATGCCATCCACAGCCCTTGTTTGAGCACATCACCATGCGCAGCTCCCTTGCCCTTACATGCAACCCCCTGAAACCCTTTCCAGACCTCACAGGTACCCAGAGCCACCCTACAACACAGGGCCTGCAAGGTTTGGAGCAGCGAATGGTCAGCTGTCCAGTGTTTTGCGTTTTGGTGACGTGCATGCAGGGGGTGTGTCAGGTGTGCTGCAGCGGTGCTCCCAAGCTCCAAATGCATGCATTTTGACCTTATAGACCCTTTCTGATGCTTCTCGAGTGCTGGAGTGCACAGTGCAGGCCAGCTGGGGTGCGTGCGTGTGCGACAGACCCCTTGCCACCCACACAGCATGTCCACAGCACGCAGCTGCAGCAACCTGTGTGCAGGATGTCCTTCCTCACGTCTTAGTGCAGGTCTGGGACAGGATGGGGCAGGCTGTGCGGGCTGCTGCTGGCTCCAGGGTGCTCCTTCCTGCTGGTCAAACCTCTGCAACAGCTGCTGTAGCTGCAGCTGTGTGGAGTTGCTGCCTCAAAATCAAGACAATGATTCATTCAATAACAAAGACCAAACATGCCCCAAAACCGGCGAGGTTGATGGCCCGTCAGGAAGGCGATATCGTCAAACCTGTCAAATTTCCGAACCTGACAGCTGGTGCACCGGGGCTCATAAAACAAGTGCAGACGGAATTTTTAATTTATATTTAATAAGTTCGATTGCTCAGCTTGAGCTCCACGTGTTTTTTGGAGAGGGGGCCGAGCCATGTCTGGACACCCCCTCCCTGTATCTCCCCAGCCACTGCACCATCCCAGACTCTGAGACCAGTTTTTTCAACCAGTTTTGCACCATAAAACTGCTTGAGAAGTCAAAAATGAGATTGGAGCAACTTGGTCCGGGTGTGAACACCCCTACATAGAAGTCAGAAAATAGAAAGTGGCCCAAATGCAAGCATAGGGGGGTCAATCTGCAGCTTTTGAATTACTCTTTCAAGTGCATTGTGCTCACAAAATATGGTGCTCAACAGAGTCACAGAGGGCAAGGGCAGATAGGTTAACCAATGCACACACACACACACACACACACACACACACACACACACACACACACACACACACACACACACTTAAATGCTGGATGCTTGGATGTGTGCACACGCGCGCACACACACAAACACCTTTCATACTCACACATGTATGCATGCGCACAATGATGCGCTCACACCCTCTCATGCATGCATGTGCGAGCGCACATATCGAAGCACCCTTGTGCACACACCCACGCACTCGTGCTCAAACCCACGCATGCATGCATAAGCACATTCACTGGGCCTCCTGCTCTTTTGGTAATGCTGTGCATGCTGTGCTCCCATACCCTGAGAGAGGGCTCCACTTGTGGAGCTGACCATGCTCCCTGTAGCTGCAGTCCGAATCCCCATCAAAGGCAGTTGGAAGCTACAGATTTTTGCCGTATAATACGTGGAAAATACGTATTGATTCCGTGCACCGTACCAGTACCTAAGTATCGCGAGCACACTTTATTGCGAGTATTAAGGCTTTGCGAGAGGCCTCAGAAAAATGTAAAATTTATGGATGCGCATTTTAGTGTCTATCTGGTTCACTGCTCCTGCTCATCCCCCTCATCCCTCCTCTTACCCCTGCCCCTTGCCCTACCCCCTTGCCCCTGCCCCCTTGCCCTGCCTCTTTACCCCTGCCCCTTGCCCTACCCCCTTGCCTCCCTTACCCCTGCCCCTACCCTTGCCCCTTCAGCAACATTCTCACTTGTGCCTTAGCCCCTCCCTATGCCCCCCCAGCGCGCACTGCCTCTCCCACATCTAGCTGCTGCTTTCTGCTGCAACCTCCTCCATGCTGGGACCCGATGGAGAGCGGGTTGTAAACTTGAGTCTTTGCGAGGCTTTTCAAAAAATGTATAAACGGACTTAGTATTGCGAAGGGTGCCAATAATCATATATTTAAATCGCAATACTCCCAGTACTGGTAGAGTCATCCGAAGTATGCTGGGGGGGAGAGTCTATATTATACCCATATTTCCCTCACCCGTATTTTCTACGTATATTATACACCTACGGAACTGGCCAACCCTTTCACTACCTGGAGAATGCCATATACCTTTTCGCAGGCCGTGTTGGAGGAGCAGGATATGCCTTCAGAGAAGCGTGTGGTTGCCAATGTTGGAAAGATGGATGCCAAGAAGCACCTGGCTGTGAATGTCTCCAACTTGATGTCATCCAATATCACCCAAGCAATGGGAACCATGCTGGACACTGTGGTGTTTTAAGAGTTAACTGAAGAATGCCTAGATAGATTTTCAAATGATGACTGATTGTCTCAGCATTTAGCATTAGCTTGTTTTGCGATGCTTCCTTTGGCATTCATTTTTTTTGTAATAAGATGCTTGTAATACAAGGGTTACAAGGGTTACAAGGGGAAAAAAGGCCTCAGTCAAGACGTTTGACTGCTAGCCTGTTCATAAATACACATGTTCATAAATACACATGGTCATGAAGAAAAAAAGGAAGTTTGTTGTTATCCTGGTTTAGAAAAAAATGCTTAGATGCTTGTAATACTATTATAGGCTCTGCAAAAGAAAAATTAGAAAAATACCACCAGCCAAAAAGGTTGGATTCATGAAGGTTGCAAGGTTACAATGGGATTTGCACTCCAGCAGACCTTGCAAGATTTGCAGATTTAAAGAATGGAGCGACAGTCACATTATGGATCAAAACAGCAGTTAATTGATACACACCACTTGATAAGCAACCCGGCAAAGGATGACACACCTTCACGTCATGGTGACTGTGGGTCGTCCCCATGGCTGGACCGCCCAAAGTGTGGCCAACTACACTCCCAGGCCCTACATCCCCCTCTGTGCATGCTCTAAGCAACCCTATCATGATTTTAAGTGTCAATCATTGAATGAGCAAAGCAGAAAATTAGGCATGTGAGGCTCTGTGTGGCTCAGAGGATGTTTTGCACCCATTTTGGCAGAAAAGGGTGGAATTTCAAACTTGCACCAAATGACCAGCACTCCTGGACTTAAGGTGCTCTTAGGTTATCTAATCATCTGTGTTGTCAGGATTTGATGGGGGCCACTGGGGGAGCATGCTGGTGGGGGAAAAGAAATCAGAATGGACTGTAACCGGTGGCCTGTGTGAAAAATGGTTTGCTTTTATCTGGGTGTTGCAGCACTTTTTCTGGGGGATGACGGTGAGGCACCTCCATGCGGTGTCCCCTGGTAACGCCCTCGTGTGCTCGAGCACACGCCCGGACATACTCGGGAGCGGCTGAGACCTCACCACTGGCTGCAGGATCAACAGCAGCCTATTATGCCGATGGCCTCTGGAGCTGGCCCGTGGCGCAGGCGGGGCGCGCGTGGGTGCCGGAGGAAGATTTGGTGCAGAAGTGGTCCCGGAAGTGGCGCGGTGGAGAAGGTCTCTAGAGGTGGAGTGTCTCAACATGGGTCTGCATAACTCCGTGCTCGCCTCCCAATCACGGTTGGCTCTTATAGGGAAGAGGGGGGGGCCCATGCTGGGATGTTGGAGAGCATGCTTGGGGCTTAGGGGTGGGTCTTAAGCTTGCTGGACAGGGCCTGCCTGACAGTCGTGTCGTAGGTCCCATGGTGGGGGCCAACTTGCTGGAGTAGACTTCTGTGCTTGCTCTTTCTTTTGGTCTGTGTGGTGGGGCCCTGCAGCTGCCTTTCAGGACAGGTGACCTTTCCTTAATGCACGCGGCCGGACTTGGCAAGCGTAGTCTTTCTTTCTTTCTTTCTTTCTGGGCCACACTCGCGCCCACGCAAGCTCCCGTCCCCAATTTTGCCTCGAAAAGGCTGGGCGATATGCTTGCCTTATTTGCCGGCCACACACTGCACCTCCCTGCATGATGTTTACACCATCTTGTAGAGAAAAAAATCAGCTCAATGCACTTCTCAGGTCCCGGAATGGTGCAGTGGGTGCTGAGATATGCTAGGCTAGGCTAGGAAATGGCCACTTTTTGGCTAGGACAGGGGTGGGCCAGCCGTGACGACGACCTGTGGCAAAAGTCTTGAAATGCAACCTGTGTTTAATGAGCTGAGCTAATTACCAACAAAAATATCACAAGGAAAATTTGTGTGGTGCAAATTCACAGTTGCTGTTTGTGCGAGGATTGCAGCAGAAAGAAAGATGGTCAGAGAGAGCCCCACACTGGAGTTCTGGTGTACACTCAAATGTAAGTTCATACCCATGGAGGGCAGGTCTGGAGTTCTGGTGTACACTCAAATGTAAGTTCATACCCATGGAGGGCAGGTCTGCATGAAAAAAAATAAATTGGGGAAATTTGCAAGAGGACATCGGATGAAGGGGTGAGATGGCAAATCCTGGACACAGCAGTTGGCACTCGTGCCAGCCACTCAAGCTGCACAAGACCCCCTCCTAGAGCAGCAGCCTTATGTTCCCCAGTCTCCCTTCGAAGCGTACATCGTATCAAAGCTCGAAGCCCTGCCACCCATGCAGCGCTCAATGGAGCTCCTGAACAGCCGCTTCACGGAGATGGCCGCCTGTGCGGCCCTGCAGCAGCAGCAGCTCACGAAGCTGGAGCAGCATCAGCAGCACATGGATGAGCAGCAGCTGCAGCTCACCTTCGAGCAACACAGGCAGCGGGGGCATGTAAACGCACTTGCCTGGCAGGCAGCCACCAACATGGATGCCAAGCATGAGGCGGAGGTGGAGGGGTGCCTGGTGGTGTCCCTGCCCAGGAACATCAAGCAGCAGCCCCTGACGCGTGAGCAGGTGGCGGGTGAGCTCGGGGTGGGAGTGGAGCTCCTCGAGCAACCTCCCCACCGGAAGGGGGCCGTGCTCGCCAAGCTGGGGGTGCAGGCAGCGCGGGGGACGCTGGCCTCTCTCCGCAGTGCGGCGGGGCAGGGCCCACCTGCCACACCTGGGGGCCTGCGCGTGCGCCAGGAGAAAACCCAATTGGGGTCACAGCGGCATGCCTGCCTGCAGGTCATCCGCTCAGCAGTGCAGAAGAGGCTGGAGGCGGAAGGGGGGGCTTGGGCCGCCTTCACCATGTACATGGCAGGCAATGCCAGCAACCTGCTGCTCACCAGGGGGACAGTCCAGGAGGCCATGCGGGGCAAGGCATCAGCCAGACGCTACCCAGTGGAGATACACCTCCGTTGGCGGGATGAACTCAATGGGGGAAGGGGGGGCTTCCACCTGGTCCCCTCTGACATGGAGGGACTGGACGCCATCACCATCCAGCATGTGCTCCTGGACCTGCTGGGCCCAGCTCACCCCCTGCCCGCCACAGCAGCAGCAGCAGCAGCAGCAGCAGCAGCAGTCCCACACGCTGTTCCCCCTGGCCCAACCGACGAGTGCCCCTCCTCCCCACCAAAGGAATCCATGCTGCCCTCCCTCACTGGTGGGTCCAGGCTACGTGACCCAGGCTGCAGTAGCGGAGAGGGCCCAAAAGCCAAGCGCAACCAACCCACTGACCCACACCTCACCTCCTCGCCCACAAGAAGCGGCCCCCCTGCTGCTGCCCCGCCCATGCGCATGCCCCCCCCACCTCCATCTGCCCCCCCTCCCCCTCCGTCTGCCCCCCTTCCTCCTCTGTCGCTCTCTGAGATCTCCAGCTCTGCTGGTCCCTCACTCCCCCCCAGCCCGGCTGCTGCCTCCCCCGCTCTCTCCTCTCGCCCGTCCAACCACTGCCCTTTACCTCAGCACGCTGTGGCTGCTGCTGCTGCTGCCCATGCCCGCTCTGGCCCTGCTGCGCGCGCTCCCCGCCCCTCTGGCCCCGCTGGTGCCTCCTCCTCCTCCACACCCTCCTCCGGTGGGAGGAGAGGAGGGTACACCGGCACTCTTACGGCAACGGTGGTGCGTATGCTCGTAGGGGTGTGCGTTCCGGTGGTGGAAACAATAATAGATCTCAATAGGGGGCTGACCGTCAGCCAGATTGTGGGCAGCTTAAGCTGCTTGTGCTGAACGTCAATGGCATACCTGACCCTGACACTGCACCAGAGATTGCATTGAGCAAAACCATGGCGCTCCAGGAGCTCATTAGGAATCATGCCATTGTTGTTCTCACAGAAACCCGGACAAATACTATGGACAGGCTCATGTCTGGTTTGCATGACACGCATCGGCTCATATATGCCACGCACATTGCAACGGGAGATGTTGGGAAACCAGGCTTTGGGGTGGCTGTGCTTGCAGCAGTTCAGTGTGCTGATTTCTTGCATGTACATCTGGACTCACAGCGCTTGCAATGCATTTGGGTGCGTTGTGATTAACGGTTGTTTGGGTTTTAGGAGGATGTCATACTAGGGGCGTTGTACATCAACCCAGTTAGTCAACATTTTCCTGTGCGAGCAGTGACTGACTCTTTCTCTTCTCTCCTTGATGAGGTTGCGCGTGTCACTCAGGTCTCCCCTCATGTGCTGCTTTGTGGCGATCTGAACGCCAAGATTGGCAGGATGAGAGAGGTCACGGACGTTCATGGTGGTCTTTTGATGGCGTACCCTGCCCTGCACCACGCCCGTAGATGTAAGTTTCCTGGTGTGAATGCCGCTGGCAGACTCTTGGTAGAGCTTGCGAGCATCTGTGAATTGGTGCTGGGCACGGGCAGGGTGTGCGGGGATAATGGGCAGCGTACTTGTTTGGGGCATGATGTTGGTGTTGCAGGGAGCAGACCTGACCATGTTTTGATGTCTGACAAGGTTTTTGGGATCGCTGACTGTGTGCACATTACTGAGGATCGCGCCATCAGTGATCACTGCCCTATAAGCATGACGTTTCGAGTGCCTGATTCTAGTTAGAGGATGCAGACTGGGGAATGCAGTCTGAGCATGTGTGTAAGCCTGGGGGCTGTGGTAGCAGGTTGTCCATGAAATGGCGGCCTGAGCTTGCTGAGGTTTATGCGGAAGCGCTTGTGGGGAACAGTGAGATGCAAACTCAGTTTGAGCAGGCCATTGCGAAGGAGGACCCTGTGTCTGCCTGTGAGGCAGCATGTTTTTGCTTGCGTTCAATGATTGTACAAGCTGCTGGGGATGCGGGCATGACTGGGCTGGTCAGTGTGTGTGGGCCTTTGCGTGCCAGCCGGAGGGGCGCTCACAGTCCTCCCTGGTTTGATGCAGCTTGTAGAGAGAAGCGTTGTGTGTTCATGGAGGATCTTCGAACTGGTCAGCCTCTGCATGCGCGTGAGTTTGTGCGGAGGCAATACAAGATCCAAATTCGGTGGTCGAAGCGTGCATACACGCAGAGACAGAGGGATGTGTTCCTAGGGAGGCTTAACAGTAAAGACCCTGATGTGCATCCAATGCTGAGGCGATCTAAGCGTACTCAGACCACACCTGAAGCACAGTCTGTGTGGGAGAGGTTTCTAAAAGCGCACTTTCAGCCCCGTGAGGCAGCTCAATTGGTTCGTGGGGGTGTGGCTTTGTCTGCAAGGGATATGGCTGTTCCTTTGGGTCGTGGGCGCGACGTTGAGGCTCTTTTGAGACAGGGCACTCAAAATAATTGGATGCCTGAGCCGGATACAGTTGCTGTGCCTTCAGAGGAGGAGATGCAAGGGCTGGTAGCCAAGCAGATTGGCAAGATGAATGGGCGTGCTTCCCCTGGTTTTGACTGTGTGGCTGCTCCTTTTATCAAATATGCTGCTGTGGTGCGCCCGCGGGTCAATGGCCGGGGCACTGAGCGGGTAAATGTGCTAGTGCCATACATTGCCCGGCTTTTCAAGTTGTTCTATGACAAGGCTCGCATTCCTGAATGTTGGAAGAAGGCCAAGCTGACCCCCTTGTACAAAAAGGGGCCCCTCATTGAACCAAATAGCTATCGCATGCTGGCTGTCAGTGGCACAATGTACCGCTTGTATGCTAATGTGATTCGTTCTCTTGTCACGGACTGGTGTGTGGCCTCAAACAAGATTCCAGACACACAATTTGGCTTCTACCCTGGAAGGAACACCCTCCAGCCCATCTACATTTTAAGGCACCTACAGCATGCTGCACGCACAATCAAGCCTGGGCGATCTAGCCGGCTGCACACTGCATTCATTGACTTCAAGCAAGCATATGACACCATCCCTAGGCAGGCACTCTGGCAGCACCTGCAGCGCACACGCATGCCCACTTCCTTCTTGTCCGTCATTAACAACATGTACGATGCTGATGAGTATATTTTGAAGGATGGAGAGAAGAATGCTCAGGTGCACCCTAACACAGGTGTGAAACAGGGCTGCCCTTTGTCCCCTCTGCTTTTCTCTCTGTATATTAATGACATTGATGAAATTGCGGAGGGGGTGCAAGGTGCTGTCACAGGTACGGCTGAATTCTATGTGACGCACATGTTATATGCTGATGACCTGACTTTGATGGCCAACGATCCTGTTGCGTTGCAGACCATGTTGAACCGCTTGCATGCGTATGCTCAGAGGAAGCACTTAGTCATCAACACAGTTAAATCTGAGGTGGTGCACTTCAATTCCTCTGGGTCGGACCTGCCTGTTTTTCATATTGGGGGGGTGCCACTGGCACACAAGGAGTCTTTTAGATACCTTGGCATGATGTTCCACAAGTGCATGAGCATGGCCAAGTCCTCTGAGCATGCAACTGGCCCCTTCATGGCGTCTGCCTTTCGTGTTCGTCAATTTGTTCGTGAGAATTTTCTCGCAAATAGGCCGTACGTGTCTCTGTGGCTTGGGAAGACATATGTGGTTCCAGCTGGAATGTATGCAGGCCAAGTGTGGGGCACTGAATACATTAAAGCGGGCAAGGAATTTGCAAGTGATCTGCAAGTGCGGCACATGAGTTATCTTAAAAGCACGCTGGGTGTTAAGCGTACCACTACAAACTGGGCTGTCCTGAGGGAGTGTGGTCATGAGCCGCTTCAGTTTTACTGGTTCAGGTCTGTTGTCAAAATGTATAATAGCATGCTGAGGTCCAACAATGAGACGTTGAGAAGAGTGTTGAAAGCGGATTTGAATATTCATTCGCGTGAGCCAGCCTGCTGGACTGCTCAAGTTTTAGATGCTTTTCAAGGCTTACGGCGCTGTGATTCCTTTGTGCAAGCTCTGCGGCAGGGTACTCCTATCCCTATTAAAGAGTTTACTGATGACCTCAGACACAGGCTGCGGGCAGTGTGGAGAGATGTTGAGGGAGTGAACCCGCGGGACACATATAGTAAGCTGGCAACTTACCAGTCTCTTTTTGCAGTGCCTTTTGACCATAACGTGCGTACCCCTGCCCGTTTACCAAGGCACATGCATTTGGATTTGTCTCCACATGTCATGACGAATGTTAGCCGTTTCAGACTTAGGGCACACACACTGAAGGTGGAGACAGCAGCTTGGGATACTCGGAACACTCTTTTGTGTGATCGCTGTTCTTGTGATGAGATTCAAGATGAGGCTCATGCCCTTTTGGTGTGCAGAGACGCAGATGTTTGTGCTTTGAGAAGAAAGTACGCTTTCCTGTTCAACTGCTTCTCTGGTGATTTTTCAATGGAGCAACCAATTTACAACAAGCCAGTGTCCAGGATGCTTCTGATTTCCTCTTGCAACACAACAACAAGCTTTTTTCGTTTGTTTCTGAGCTTATGGACATTATGTTGGCTGGCGAGGACCAGTCACAGGCCGATCAGCCGAACAGTCTGGCTGAAGGTCCCCCTGTGTAAATCCAGATCTAAATCTAAGTTCATACCCATGGAGGGCAGGTCTGCACATGCAATGAGAAAGACCACAAAACCGTTGGAACTGTGCGCAAACTAGCTTTGATGCACACCATATGCAATACAAGCAGAGGGGCCGTGCATGTACATATTTGAGCTAGTTTAGTTTACACGGGGTTTTGGCCTTGGGCCAGGTATTTTGACTGCTCAGCCTGCTGGTCTCTGCCGGCCACGCAAAAACGTCCATGATCTCAGAGAGAAAGGATTGCATCTGATTCGAGTCTTGCTTGAGAAAATGACGAGCGTCCTCATTGCTAATATCATTACATTATATTAGGAACCTAACCTTTAGCCAGATAGTTTGGCTGCTCAGTGTTATGAAAAAATCCATAAATTCGTTGGTAAAACGGTAAGTCTCAGTATTTTGGTTTTGGAAAAAAAACAAGACATCCTCAGAACGAGCTTGAGAAAAGTAGAAAGGGCATGTGTCATCTGAGACTACTCTGTGTGCAGACCATGCAGCAAAAAGATGCGTAAATTTTCATCTAAGACAACACAAGAAGTTGCAAGAGCAGCAAAAACAGAACAAGCTACATAGGCAGAGAAAACTCTCCCTCCATCAATTAAGGAAAGAGAAACACATTGGCTCAAAGAGCCGTGAGACTCCCTCACCAGAAGATGAGAGGGGAATAAACGTGGATCGGGTGGGTTTCTTGCAGCACGCTGCTCCAGGGCACCAGTGTTTTGGTGAGTGTTTTTATTTTCAATGGCACGTCTGGTAGAGGCAAGTTTGTGCGCAAATTGTACAGAATGGGCATGGAGTTTTCTTGCAAGTGTGAGTCAATCCCTAATTTTTTGAGTTGATCAAGGGTATGGGCAGTGTAAATGTTTCCACCCACACCTAGCAGGAGTGGATAGCTGCATGAGATAAAAAGCGAGAGAGCTATGAGTAACTCTGACGTGTATCAGATCAGGCGCTGGGTGTTGGCCCAAAATGCATGCCACAACCATGTTGTGCAAGGCCGATGAGGCTGAAGCATACCCTCAATAACACAGTTGCGCACTGACACACAAACTTACGCATCCTGCTGCTCTGTTGGCAGGGCCAGAGGACTGCACCTGCAATAGAGCCATAGCGAGAAAACGAAAAAAAAATCTGACTAAGGCCCTGGGTGTGGCCCAAAATACATAC